>JAPPVO010000010.1:27156318-27756318 GCA_030407325.1 Camellia japonica | reverse complement strand
GGGAAGATGGGGGATGGACCCAGGGATGCAGCTCATATGCTCTCCCATTGGATTGATGATACAGCTCATATGCTTATCTATTGAAGTGTTGATATAGCTCATATGCTTATCTGTGGTAGTAGTGATATAGCTCATATGCTTATCTATTGAAGTGTTGATATAGCTCATATGCTTATCTGTGGTAGTAGTGATATAGCTCATATGCTTATCTATTGAGATGTTTGTTTGGTTTGATATGGCACTAAAATGTATATCATGTATGAAGTATGTAAGTGGTTTATGTGTTATTGACACAACACCAAAATGTGTATCCACCTTGGATTTCGAAAGTGTACTAGTGATGAACTATAATTTCATCAAAGGTTTTGGCCAGAGTACTGAGCCTTATTTTCAAACTCAATGTTGAATAAGAAATGGAAAGTGAATTGTAACATAGACTTGATTGGCATGGGATTGTAATAAGATGTAAATGGATGTAGAAGTGTTGACCATCTATTAACTGCTAATCTTTTAGTCATTGTTCATAGTTGGTTTAGTGTATTTTTACTGGGCTGTGGCTCACTCTATATGGGACACCATTTTCAGGTACATGAAGCATGCCACCTCCAAGGACATCGCTTGGGAGGCTAGAGGCAAGCAGACGTTTGTGGTTTTGGTTATCTTTTGTTGTATTACATGTAATTTCAAGCCAAGGGCTTAATGTGTATTTGAGTTAGTACTCTCCTCTTTGTAACCAAGTGTTAGCTTGGAAAGTTGTAAGCCCATAGGGCATTTGATTCTGTTGTTAACATGTAATGCTTCTTAAAGAATTACTCTGTGGAATAGAATGATGTTTGTCTCTTATATCAATGCATGTCTAAATTGATGGGTTTAATGTTATTATTTTGAGGGCGTTACAATTACCAGGGCATTACATCTCTTTCATACTAAGCACAACTTCTTGTTTGACACATCTCTTCATTAGTGGACGTAATTATCACTTTTGGACAAAAATGAATAAAGAATGGCAAGGTAATATAAAAGAGTTTAAAATTGGAATAAAAGTGGTAAAAAGTGGTAAAAAGATAATAAAATTGAGTTGGGTTCAATCGAACGTTATATTGAACCTGTTGAGTCTTGAATCATTACATATTCTTTAGTGATGTTAATGAGTCAAAAATCAATGTCTACCACTTCGCTTGAGGTAACTCCGTGATAGGGAGGAGGTTTTGTTGGTCTTTTATTTCCTTTCATTGAGCCTCTGTCCTATTGGTTCATAGATCATCACGCAACAAACGTGCGAATATTGATGGTTTGCGAACCAAGTCTACTCCTCCCTTAATTAGTTTCATGATAGGGAGAGGCAGAAAGGACAAACATCTCCTGGAAACACTCTGTTTTTACTCTGTTTCATTTTTGTGGTAGTAGGGCAATACTTTAAAATAGTGGCTGGCCGGCCACCCTTATGCCCAGCCAACCACTTTCCAAGGCCGGCCACCTTATTTTTATATAGGCAGTGTCATTTTCATGACAGAACAGAGCAGAAGTTAGGGCAAAAACAGATTAATTTTTTGACCACAAGCAAAACAGTTTCTGGTAGCAAAATAGAGAGGTTTCTGGAAGGATGTTCTCATTTGTGTGCGTGCGACGCTTCATTTCCTGTCGTCCTTTACATTAATGCTTTGATAATAGTATGTTTAAATTAATTAGATTCATTCAAAAACTTGTAATAGCTAGTTGAAATTTAGTTATTTGTAATAGCTAGCATTAAATAGTTTAATTGATGTTGTAATAATTAGTTTAAATTCAGACATTCATTCGGACCCTCTTGTATTAGGGCAAGCTTGTAATATTTGTGTATGTCTTTCAACCCCTATTTCTTTCTCCCTTTTATTTATATGCTTATAATGGTAGCATCATGTTTTACATTTTCATATCATTGCCATGCCTTGTATCCATTTTTGCATGCATTGGGTTCAGTTCATCATTCTAACATTGTTATCATTTCCTACTTACTTGAATATGTGCGCTACCGCATGCTTTGAGTTATGCCATATGTCATGTTAATAAACCGAACCTAGTAATTGCATTTTATATGTGTTGCATTAGTCACTTGCATATTAGAGCATGTATTTTTCTAACTATTTTTTCTATTTTGGCTTGCCTTAGTTGAGTACTAGGTGAGCGTTTTTACTTTAGCATATTGCATGTATGTTTATGTTATCATATCAAGCTTATTACCATGTAGCTAAATGCTTATTTGATATATCTCTTGAATGCCTATGGATGAAGACTTTTCTGCTTAAGTTGGGATAATTTAATTAATATATATATGAGCTTGCTTTTTTAAGTAGCACATATTCAAAACACCTTTTCAAAACAAATATGAAATCAAAGCATTCCAACGTGAGTAACTTAGTCTATACTTATGTGCCTCACATAGTAAGTTAGCATTAACAATTGGAATAAGAGTATATAATGTAAATAAAAATCACATCATGATTAGTAGAGGTCGATCTTTGATCAAGTGAGTGAGGTGCTCAATTCATGACCTTCCCCTCTCATACCTAAGTTCCCGAGCTGAGACACTTTGGTGATAACGGACAAGTAACCTTTGGCAGAAATCACAGGTTTCCTAAATTTTTCAAAAATATTTAGGTAGAGACTCTGAAATCTGGTAATGCAATCTATTTTTGGTATCTCTGATGATAAATGAATTTTCTAAGATTTGTTGGATTTGGACTCTCATTTGTTTAAATCTATTTCACATTGCACTTATGAAACCAGATTCAGAACCACGAGAGTCCGAAATGTAGGGTTATCGTATCCGAGAAGACTAAACCCCTCCGAGGAGTACGAAAAGCAAGCTACAAGTATCAAATCAAATTTTTACTCAAATTGATGAAATTTTTTATTCAACATTGGAGATGGTCTTAGTTATAAAATTATTTTGTACGATCTAACAACTTTTTTATTATACCTTACTTGGTGTTTGGTTATAACTCATTTCTTTAGTTACGACTTTTGTAGGACAAATATCATAACTTGGCCTATTATACACACCCTTTTGAGGATGTGTATCATAGTATTACCCCACTCAACTATTATATCTAGGTAACCACATATATCTTCCATCTATGTATACTATTAGTAATAGAGGTGTAAAAATGGCATGCCTGCCTGAGGCCAAAGGCCCTAGCCTGACTTCCCTGGGCTAGGGCTTGGGCCATGCTTTTTTTGGCCCAACCCGAGGCCCTATTCAGACCTAATTTGAGGCCCGACCCGTTTGGCACCCAACGTCACTTTTAAGCTATTGTGGTGGAAAAAAAAATTAAAAATTGTTAGGCCTTACCCAAGGCCCAATTACTCCCCGGGCCTAAATTTTTAAGAAACTAGGTTGGGTCGATTCGATTTTTTACGAAAGCCCGAATGGGCATCGGTCAGGTCGACGTGAGCTAGAGACCAACCAGACTAGGCCAACTTTACACCCTATTATAGAAATAACTCAGAGGTTGGATCTCATCCATCTTCCCAAAAATGCCCCCTAATTTTTCAAATCAAAAACCTTAGTTTGGTTTAGTTTTAGAATCAAGACTTGAGTATGGAATTATGTTTTCAAAGATAAATTTTTTAAATGAGTTTTGAAAAGGGGAAATTTATTTGGTTATGAGTGTTGAAAATAATTTTGAAAAGAATCTTGAGTTTTGAATTATATTTTGAAATTGTTATGGGTTTATTTTATTTTTTTTACATATTTAAAAAATTTCTTAATTTTATTTTTGTAGGGTAAATATTTTTTTATTGTAAATATTTATTTATTTTTTTAATGTGCATTTTATTTACTATATTTGTGCATTGTATTTTTTAAAATAAATTTTTAATTTTTAATTTTTAATTTTTAATTATTTTTTATTTTAAATATTTTCTTTTTTATTTTAAATATTTTATTTTATATTTTTAAAATATTTTAAATATTTAATTTTTTTAAATTTCAAAAAAAATTCAATAGCCCATATATCTAAATCATAACAAATTATTTGGAAAATACTTAAAAAATAAAAAATATTTTTTTCAAAAAATAAAAAAATAAAAAATATTTTCTTCAAAAATAAAATAAAAAATATTTTTTCAAAAAAATAAAAAATAATTTTAAAGAACAAAATAAAAAAATATATATTGTTTTATTTTTTTTTTGGTTTTAAAAAAAGAATTTTGAAAAGAGTTTGGTTATGAGTTTGGAAAAGTATTTTTAAAAAAAGTTTTGAATTGAGTGTTTGGTTATGAGTTTTGAAATTTTTTTATCCAAATCATGATTCTAAAATTTAACCAAACGCTACCTAAATTTTCAAATCCCTATTTTTTAAAATCAAAACCCTAATTTTTCAAGTTTGGAGGAAGGAACGTGTAATTTTTTTTAAATATTCTTTAATAATGGCTTTATTGGTGACTTCAAAGGCTTCGTTGGCGAGATCTTTCGTTGCCGGCCAATACTTCTCTTCTTATTTTTTCATTGCTTCTTCTCTCTCTAAGTTGCTGAATTGATTCAAATATATATATATATATATATATATATATATATATTTGTTTTTCTTCACCAAAATAGCGTTGTTTTGGTAAAGGGAAATTTCAACCTTTAACCCATTAAGTGAGACATGTACTGCGCCTACAACATTTCACTTCACAGATCACTCTACACTAAGGTCATCTTTAACCGTGTACCAAATTCAAATTTGGCAAAAAGAATCCTTTTTTTCTACTCCAATAGTTTCATCAAACTGATATCAAATTGAGAATGTCAAAAATGTTTCACCAAACTAAGGATGTTTTGTGCCTTTCATTAAATCACTATTCATTGTTGTTGTATTTTCACCACCGGATGTCCCTCGAATGTCCCTCTGAATGTCCTCTCGAATGACCACCTCAAGGCAAAATTTTGTGAAAATTTTGCACTGCTCGGTCGACCTCTCAATTGGAGTCATAACAGTAGTTGCAGTGGTTAGGCAAATAAGTCTTGATGCCAAAACTTATAGGGTATTTGCAAATGTCTAATTAGAAGCACTCTATTACTTGAACAGAGTTCATCAATGGCATTAGACAATCAACAAATTGGAGATAATGCGAAATATACCAAATCAAAATGGTTTTAGGAATTAATAAGCTGTTACCGAATCAACGACGAGGCATTGGAAACAAAGAAGGACAACAGCTCATAAGCTGTTAACAAAGTCTTCTTTGAAATAAACCCACATCTTTATCAAAGACTGCAACTCTAGATAAAATTTCAATGCTCAAACCTTGGTGGATCATTTACATTAATAATATTATGCATGTGGTATTTAGAAAATGGAGAGAATTGGAACAATTTGATTCTATTATACATATTTAGGACTCAAAACGAGTATGAAATTTTCATTTTCACAGGATTTCTATAGTATATGGCAAATTTATTTGGGACAAAAGATTTCATGAAGTAGTTTTTTACTGATCTTTATTTACAGGAATGCCAAGTTAATTTTCTTTTCATTTTTTATGTACTTTTTAGCCTGGGTTTAGTTTTATTTATTTATTTATTCTTTGGGATAATAAACAGTGAATGCATGCTTTATTTCCTTCTTTCCTCCAATCTTTTTTATCACACTCCAATTTTAGGCAAAAATTAATATTTCGTTTCAATGCTTATTTTTCATTACCCATAAATATAATACAGTTTTTGTCCGTAAAGTATCAAATATGTCATTGTATCAGACACTTCAAATGCAAGATAATCTTGTGTTTTCAGGCTCCTTCTCGGTCTAATGTTGTGAAAAGCTTGAAAATTTGAATATCAGTGAACCTTCTAGGTATGGGTGCTATTATCCTTTGTATGCATGCTACAGTTGGATTGTTGGTTGCAAAAGCTTTAACTTCTTCGGCCACTCCTTACTAACAGGGCATCTCACCTGGTTATCACCCTGTGAAAGCTACCACCACTCTCTGAAAATATTGAACATTTCACCTGATAACATGAAGAAAAAAGAAAGTCGCCCCTCAGTATCATTTCAATTAAGAGAAAACATACCCTAACCTTTACATTTCAAGAACACCACCATTAATGTCAAACATACTCTCGTCTAACACGTGCTCTGATAGCTGTGAAGCCTCCTGATCGAAGAGAAGATTATCATTTTGATCACTGATGTTGTTCCTTGTTCCATTGTGAAAATTTTACATTGGGTGATCGACCGGTAGATTGATGAAAAGCCAAGATACCATCGTTGGAGTAGGCGATATCAAAGAAAGTTTTTACTCAAATTTGGTAAAAAAAAGTAATACACCGTTGGAGATGCCCTAATAATTCTAGAGGATACGAATGCCTCTTTATTTGTTTATGTCCTACAAAAAAAATTTATCGATAAAAATTCATATTACAAATTATTATATCACTTCTCTATTATATATATATATATATATATATTTATTAAAATCAATAAATTAAAAAAACAAGCAAACTCCAAATATAAAATAATAGTAATATTAGAGATCCTAAAAGTTCTATCAAAATTTTTATCAAATGTCTCACACGGGTGTGAGATTCATACTATGTAAGTCTCACAGTCATATGAGATATTTGGTATCTTGAAATTTACTGATACATAAAACAGTAGATAAAATCTCTTGTTTAATAGTACTATAATTTTTTTGTGCTTTATTCCAGACACCAAAATGAAAGTGAACAATTTGTTCAAATGACTAAGGAGTGACTTTTCTGGAGAAGGATGCCACTATAACCAATATCAGAGGCATCAGTTTGAATAATTTTAAATGAATTTTCAGTAGGAATACCAAGACAAGGGAGAGACTTGACATATTGTTTGACTTGTTTAACAATAGCAGTATAAGCAGAAGACCAAGGAGAAGGATTGTCTTTTAACCGATCAAACAAAGGTTGACAAATTTTCCTAAGGTCTTTATAAAATTCAGCAATATAATTAAGAAAACCTAAGAACCGTTGTAACTGAGTTTTATCTAGGATCTTATTAGGAAACTTAGAAGCAAACTCAATGGAACGACTAATAGGTAAAATAGTATTCTGGTGAATATCATAACCTAAAAATCTGACTTTAGTTTGGAACAATTTAATCTTAAGAGCAGAAATGACTAAACCATGACTCTTAATGGTATAAAAGAAATGCAGTAAGATGTTTTCAGTGTTCACTAATTGATTTTGAAAAAATAAGAATATCATCTATATAAACTATGGAAAAATGACTAAATGGATTAAAAATGTCATTCATTATATTTTGAAATTCACTATGTGCATTTTTTAGTCCAAAAGGCATTACATTCCATTCATAGTGACCAAATGGTGTAGTAAAAGCAGTTTTGTATCTATCTTTAAGATGAATTTAGATTTGCCAAAAACCACTTTTTAAATCAAATTTACTAAAAATAACAGCTTGACTAAGTCTTTTGATTAAGTCTTTTTTATTAGGAATAGAATATCGAATCCATTCTAAAACTTTATTTAATAGTTTATAATTAATAACTAAGCGAGGGACACCTCTTTCTAATTCAGCATTTTTATTAACAAAAAAAGCAAGACATGACTAAGGTGATTTACTAGGACTAATAATTCTATTTTTTAATAATTCATTAATTTCTTTTTTACACATTTAAACTAATTCATGATTCATTTGAATGGGTCGAGATTTAGTAGGAATTTGTCTTTCATTAAAATTCTTAATGTATGGTAAAGTGACTACATGTTTTTTCCTATGCCAAAAGGCAGTTGGTAAAGTAGAACAAACAGTTGTTTTCAATTTTAATTTAAATGCTTCAATTTGAGATATAACAACAGGATCATTTAATTGTTGTTCAATGCGTTTATAATTGACTTCTTCTTTGAGAAAATGTAACTGACGAGTTAATCGATTAATAGATTGAGAAATAGAACAGTCTTTTAATTGATTTAATTCTAATATTTCAGGTGGTGATAAGAATTTAAAAGTAACTGATAAGAATTTAAAACTTAAATAATAAAAGTTTTAGTGTTGTTTCCTCCTTCTTGCTTCCGTGTCTTTTGGTATCAGAGCCAAGTTATGTTGCATTCTGTTACTAACTGAATCATTATTTCTATGTCTACTCATTCTCCTATGTTGAAATTGTTCACAGTCTTAATCTGTCCAAATTTTATTCGTGTCTTTCCACTTTGCTATTAGCTACCCATCCTTCGTCCCAAGTCCTAGGTAAGTCCTTTGGTTAGGCAGTGTTGGATCTTAGGGGTTCTCCGAAATGGGTATGTGTGAAAATATAGTATGTGAAAACATAGTATGTGAAAACATGATAAAATTAGACAATGTATTGAGCTCACTGTAAACTATTGCAACATAAAATGAGTCGATTATTTAGAAGTAATTCTTCGGTTAGTTCTAGGTCAACAACTTTGCCTTCTATACCTAATCAAGGTTTAGTAATCAATGAAGAAAATGTAGAAATACAAAATAATAAAATTGATTTAAGTTGGAATATATCACGTTTACCAATCAAAGAAATTTATAAAACTACTTTTATATAAAATACATTTAATGTTAATCTTCATGTTAAAACTTTAGAACAAGTCTATACTTTAGAGAAACCTAGAGAAACATGTCAATTATTTGATGCTAATACTATTAAACGTCATTTAAAAACTGGTCACAATTTTATTCATTTAGGATTAATTCAGGTTGGAATCAAACCATTAACACAACAAGGTAAAAATACTTCTGTTTTACTATGCTTAAGAGATGCTCGTTTTCTTGATTATAATGATAGCTTAATGGGTATAATGGAAACTGGTCTTCACAAAGGACCCGTCCATTTTAATTATTTTCCTGATTTCACTCTTAGTCTTAGAGACCCCCATATATTAGATGCTTTAACTCTAAATATTCAATTACATGGCTCATTTACAAATATGAAAGAAAAGGTTCATAATATTTCTTTAATATACCGTGTTCATTACAAATGTATTAAAACCAATTTAAATGTTCAAGCTATACATAAAAGTCCTAAAGACAAAACTTTACTTATCCAAAGTAGTAATAATGACACTAATATAAATATTCCTCAAATGATTGAATGGAAAAATATTACTCTCCCCGACCAATAGGTTACAGTTAATGAAAATTACAAACATAATCAACGACAATCTACTTGTCAAGATATTCAAGACATACAACAATTTATTGATGGATCTGTTAGGATTAAATTTAATCGATCTCAATCTTCTCGTCATAGTACTTTTAGTATACTTACTGATGTTGAAACTGAAGATGAAATATTTAATACACATTTATTCCGAAAAAATAGTCAAATTCATCTAGGACAACCTTCTCATAGTAAAATGAAAGGAATTGATAATTCCACAATTTCTCAAATTAGTAAACCTGTTTAGTCAACACACACATTTACTTGGCAATGACACTAAATCTCAAGATTCCCTAACCCAAACTGATTTCGAGGTTATACCTCCAATTAATCCTCAATTAATGACTATTAGTAAACCTTTTGCTCCTGATCTTGATAAATTACACATTGAATTTAAATCTAAAATAAATAAAATCAAACGTCATGCTTATCGACTTAAATATAATTCTAATCAACAATCCATAATCACTCGAAAATGGTACAAATTTATGACTAAACATAATATTGAAATTCCTTTCTTTGAATATTTAGAAGACCATTATAAAGAAGTTCAAACAATTACAAAACATAAATGGACAACTTCACCTAATACTACTGTTAGCTCCAGTCATCTTCCTTTATCTACCATAATTATTGATCATCATGACTCTGAAGTCCTAGACTCTCCTTTTAAGTTACCAGGCACTGACCCTGAAATCAAAAAAGTTATTGAACAAAATAATTATACTAATCAATGTCTAAAAACAATTGGTAAACAATTAGATAAAATAGAAACCAATTTAGATGATTATTCAGCTAATAACACATCTACTAAACAATCTTTAGACCAACCATTGCTTAATTTACCTAGTAACCGTTCTAAACGTCATAGTTTAGTCACTCGCGATAATTCTACTGTCAAAGCCATTAAACAATTATTTACTAAATTAACTACTTCTGAACAAGCTTCTCCATTTACTGAGAAAGGTCTTACTGTATTAAATCAACAACCTACCCATGAGTCTGTTTCTACTAAATTAGAAACTGATACAACTGATAATGAAATTAATCAATTAGCCCAACAATTTCAATCCTCTACTCTTAATAAACTTCATTATCCTAAACCTAATCCTACTACTCTTACCAAAAATTGGCATTCACGACCTACTCCCCCAGATCTCCAATATGAAGAAACTAATCTTAATAATCAGTTTTATGTATCTGCTAAAAAGTTATATGAATGGAATATTGATGGTCTTAGTGAAGATCGAATCCTTCAAAAATTAAATCATTTATCCATGGTTGCAAATAGTTATCTTAGTAACTACCCTGATTATACCCAACCTGAAATAGTCTCCTTAATCACTTCTGGCTTTACTGGTATGCTCAAATCTTGATGGGAAAAATATCTTAATGAAGATCAACGCGAATCAATTTTACATGCTAGTGAAAAGGATGAAAATGATTTACCTATATTTGATAAAACTATTGGCTATTATAAACCCGATGGTATTAATACATTAATCTATACCATAGTCAGACATTTCATAGGTACCCCTACTAATATATATTCTCGCATACATGATCAACTTAGTAACCTTACTTGTCCAACATTAAGTGATTTTAGATGGTATAAAGATGTATTTACCTCTAGAGTTATGTTAAGAGAAGATTGTACTAAATCATTTTGGAAAGAAAAATTTATTAATGGTTTACCTAGTCTCTTTGCTCACAAAATTCGAGATGTCCTTAGTCAACCCACTGGTGTTATTGAATATGATAATTTAACTTATGATGATATCATTAGTACTATTCAAAAAGAATGATTAAGAATGTGTATTGATCTTAAACTTAGTCAAAAAGCTGCTAAAGATAAACATAAGGCTAAATACGAATTAGGTAATTTCTATGAACAATACGGTTTACCTCCTGTAGCACCTTCTCATCGTAAAAAACATGAGTACAATAAACATAAATCATTTTACAAATATTCTCGTAAGTATAAAAAGAATTATTCACCTTCAAAATCAAATGATAAATTATATACTAAACCCAAAAAGAAATATTATAAAAAATCCCATCCAAAATCTAAATCTACTAAAGATATTACTTGTTATAACTGTGGTCAAAAAGGTCATTATTCTAATAAATGTAAAGAAAAACAAAAATTAAAAGATAAAGTTAATCAACTTCAAATTAATGATGAATCCAAACACCAATTATTTGAAATCTTCCAATTAAACCAATCTGATAATAATTCTTCTTCTGATAATTCTAATACCTCATCTGATTACCATTCACCTAGTGATGATTCTGCTAATAACATTGAATTAGGATGTAATGATATTTATTGCAAACCCGTTAAACAAATCACTGTCCTTACTAAACAAAATTAAGAAGAAACTGCCCTTATTGAATTAATTAGTAAATTAGAAGATCCAGAGTTAAAACAAAAATATACTGATAAATTGAAATCTTTATTAACCAATTATGATAAGAAACCTAAGTTTGATAAACCTATTATTAGCTTATCTAAAATTTTAGAAAGATTTAAAAATAAATAAAAAGAAATTACATTACAGGATTTACAACATGAAATTAATCAAATTAAACAGACAATCAAAGATTTACAAAGTAAAGATAGAGCTTTAGAAGATGAACTTATTACATTAAAAATTAATAAAAGTTTAGATAATTTCTAAGAAAACAATGCTGAATCGCCTAATGAATCTGAACATGAATCTGAATCTAAACATACTAATCCTGATAATCTTTTATTTGATAATCGATCACATCAATCTCATAATCATGAAGATAAAAGATTAAATCTGATCAATAAAATTCATATTCAAAAATGGTATTCAAAAGTTAAACTCGTTATTTATGATTTTGAATTAAATATTATTGCTCTCATTGATACTGATGCTGATCTTAATTATATTCAAGAAGGTTTACTTCCTACAAAATATTATGAAAAAACAAGTGAAAATTTAACTTCTGCTAATGGTAGTAAAATGCGTATTAAATATAAATTACCTAAAGTCCATATATGTCAACATAATGTCTGTTTCAAAACCTCATTTGTTTTAGTTAGAAATATGACTGATAAAGTTATTTTAGGCACACCATTTATATTCTTATTATATCCATTTACTACATATAGTGAAGGAATAACAACTCAAGCTTTTGGTCAAACAGTTACTTTTAAATTCTTATCACCACCTGAAATATTGAAATTAAATCAATTAAAATACTGTTTTATTTCTCAATCTATTAATCGATTAACTCGTCAGTTACGTTTTCTCAAAGAAGAAGTCAATTATAAACGCATTGAACAACAATTAACTGATCCTGTTATTATATCTCAAATTGAAGCATTTAAATTAAAATTGGAAACAACTGTTTGTTCTACTTTACCAACTGCCTTTTGGCATAGGAAAAAACATGTAGTCACTTTACCATACATTAAGAATTTTAATGAAAGACAAATTCCTACTAAATCTCGACCCATTCAAATGAATCATGAATTAGTTTAAATGTGTAAAAAAGAAATTAATGAATTATTAAAAAATAGAATTATTAGTCCTAATAAATCACCTTTGTCATGTCTTGCTTTTTATGTTAATAAAAATGCTGAATTAGAAAGAGGTGTCCCTCGCTTAGTTATTAATTATAAACCATTAAATAAAGTTTTAGAATGGATTCGATATCCTATTCCTAATAAAAAAGACTTAATCAAAAGACTTAGTCAAGCTGTTATTTTTAGTAAATTTGATTTAAAATGTGGTTTTTGGCAAATCCAAATTCATCCTAAAGATAGATATAAAATTTCTTTTACTACACCCTTTGGTCACTATGAATGGAATGTAATGCCTTTTGGACTAAAAAATGCACCTAGTGAATTTCAAAATATAGATGATATTCAAAATGCACCTAGTGAATGGCATTTTCAATCCATTTAGTCATTTTTC
Source organism: Camellia japonica (assembly GCA_030407325.1). NCBI lineage: Eukaryota > Viridiplantae > Streptophyta > Magnoliopsida > Ericales > Theaceae > Camellia > Camellia japonica. Next base: position 27,743,221 of record JAPPVO010000010.1, on the reverse strand, counting down.
CATAGTTTATATAGATGATATTCTTATTTTTTCAAAATCAATTAGTGAACACTGGAAACATCTTACTACATTCTTTTATACCATTAACAGTCATAGTCTAGTCATTTCTACTCCTAAGATTAAATTATTCCAAACTAAAGTCAGATTTTTAGGTGATGATATTCACCAGAATACTATTTTACCTATTAGCCGTTCCATTGAGTTTGCTTCTAAGTTTTCTAATGAAATCCTAGATAAAACTCAGTTACAACGGTTCTTAGGTTCTCTTAATTATATTGCTGAATTTTATAAAGACCTTAAGAAAACTTGTCAACCTTTGTTTTATCGGTTAAAAGACAATCCTCCTCCTTGGTCTTCTACTCATACTGCTATTGTTAAACAAGTCAAACAATATGTCAAGTCTCTCTCTTATCTTGGTATTCCTACTGAAAATTCATTTAAAATTATTCAAACTGATGCCTCTGATATTGGTTATGGTGGCATCCTTCTCCAGAAAGTCACTCCTCAATCGTCTGAACAAATTGTTCGCTTTCATTCTGGTGTCTGGAATAAAGCACAAAAAAATTATAGTACTATTAAACAAGAGATTTTATCTACTGTTTTATGTATCAGTAAATTTCAAGATGATATATTAAATCAAAAGTTTTTACTTCGTGTTGATTGTAAATCTGCTAAATATGTTTTAGAAAAAGATGTTCAAAATCTTGTTAGTAAGCAAATTTTTGCCCGTTGGCGATCTATTTTAAGTGTTTTTGATTTTGATATTTAATATATACCTGGTTGTCAAAATTCTATTCTGATTTTCTTACCCGAGAATTTTTACAGGGTGGATAATCATGCCCTTTCCCTATATTTCTTACCATAAACACCAAATTAAACACTTTAAAACCCTAGTCAAACATACTGCTCGTCGTCTTGCTCATATCGAGTCAACTCATTCCCCTATTAAACGTGCTCAATATATTCAGTTCCATCAGATTAAAACCCATAAACAGCAACTTGCTCATTATGTTAACTGCTTGCATAAACATACTGATCAATTAGATATCCTCAGTGGATGTTAATTTATCCCATTTATCTATTTCACAGATGTCTCGTCCAAGGCCTCCCTCTAAAGCATTGGTTCCTTCTAGTCAACCTTTTATTCCTCCTCCTTTGGAGTTAGTCACCAAATATCACCCTGCTGAATTGGTTAACCGCTACCAAATTCTTGGTAATATTCCTAAGCCCAGTTATACATCTGCTTTGGTTACTGATCCTTTTGCTTCATCTAGTCAAGCAGTTACTCCATACCCTCATAATCCTATTAAATCAGCCCGATCTGATTATGTTAAATCCACCACTACTAATCTCTTTTTCAAAGAACCTAGTCACCCGCAGAGTCATACTGTTCGTGATCTGGTTAAATCTTATTTCCCTCCTGGATGACATTTTATTCCTCTCTATCCAGAAAAAAACAATTACTTTCTATAAAGACATCCTATTCAACCATTAGTCAATTGTGATTAAACCCATTTATGATCGCACTTACACAAGTAAAATTGTGTACCATTCACTCTATATTTACAACTTTGTTTCTTTAGATGATTGGGGTTCTCCTTATCAACTACGAGATCTGCCTGGTCATTCAATTCAATACAGTTACTATGATTACATTGATACTTGGTTCAAAGCTCTCTTATATCAAAATGAGTCATAGTCACTCCTGATTTCTTCAGTTTGATCAAAAATTCAAATCTGAATTATCTACTTGGTTTCTATGATGGTGGACTCAGTATGGCGCTATCCCATAAATCTTCCCATCAGTAATTATGGAACAAGTCAACTATTTCTCCATTGTTTTCTCATTCACTCTACAGCAAAGGAAATTCCCTCTATTGCTTATTTTTATATCCAAATATAAAATCCCTTGGATATTCAAATGGCAATATAGTCTTTCTGATGATGTCATTTACCGGCAACACATGGTTAAATGGTGGGATAATTCAAGACTCAACGCATTATTGAAATTGTTCAAACTGAATTCCCAATCAACATACTTGCTCCAACGCCTGTTATGGTTAAAGCTCAGTAGATCTCAGCTGCTTTATTAATACAAGGAAGCCAACTTCCTTCAGTCAATCTTGGAAGCCCACCATCCAGTTCTTCCAAGCCCAAGTCATCCAAGTCAAAGATTAAATCCAAGTCAGTTAAGCCCAAGCCCAGTACTGTTTAGCCCAAGTCAGAGGATAAGTCTAAATCCAAGGATAAGCCCAAGTCCAAGTCACTGATAACAGCAGTTCAGAAGATGGTTCAGATAGTTCAAACTCTACTGAAGGTTCAACTACTCAAAACCCATATGGACTCGAATTTCAAGATGCTCATGATCCATATGCCTAATCAACATTGGATTCTATATATATGCATTATAGCTTCACTCTCTACTCATCTTTTGAGAAAAAGCTGCTATTTTGTCTATATATTAATTTCCACCAGTCACATACCACCGAAAGCTATGAATAGTAAAAGCCAAAGTCACTACAGTCAAAAGCTTCAATCAGCTTTAGTCATTCAGCCGAAAGTAGCAAACAGCACCTATGTGCTCCATCATGCTCTTCCAGCTACCATTCCAGCTACCAGTCATAAGCTGCATAGTCATTCTATTTTCCCTATAAATTTGAAATTCTAGTCAATTGTTAGGCAGAGTTGGAAACGTTGAGAGCCTCTTCACCTCAAAATCTATCTCTGTAATTTTATTTCCAAGTTCATTTTCATTCAAGTTATGTATTTTGAAAAACTGTTTGTTTCATTCCAGTAAACAAGTGTAAGTTTTATTATTTATGTTTATTTAAATTGTTTTATTATTATTTAAGTTTTAGTGCTGTTTCCTCCTTCCTGTTTTAGTAGAATTTTTGAAATTTCTACCATTTTTGATAAAATAAACACTTTGGTGAAAATTGTCTATAGCCTCGTATGGGATATTAGTTTGAGCTAAAATAACCATATAAGATAAAACATGTTATTTTAGTCAAATATGATAAAATATCACATTCAACCTATAATTATTTAATTTTTTTCTCACAAAAATTTTAAAAAATCTATCACAAACAAAACTTTTTAACTGAAACTAAAATAATTAAAAAAACCAAAAAATTAAGCCACCTTCCAAACCACCCCGTATCCCAGTCTAATTTCATTCCCGCGCATCCGGGTGCCCACTTCAAATGTGTTTTCAATCTAGCTTTCTCTCTCTAAAAGTACCCACCATCACTACTGCCGTCTGCATTTGGAAATTTTGAAACCCTAGAAAGCTATTCTCCACAATGGAGATGACAGAGGAGCAGAGGCAGAGAGCCGAAGCGAACCGCCTCGCTGCCCTAGCCAAGCGCAAGGCACTCTCCGAGGCTAACACGAACCAACACCCCTGGAAACTATTCAAATGCCGGAAAGTCTCTACCTTTCCCGACTCCACCACCACCACTTTCCCGAGAACCAAACACCCCGATCCATTTCCCAAGCTCCAACAACCCACCACCCATTTGCCCCAACAGTTTCGGGTTCGGCTCGAAATCTGTTCGCCCGATTCATTCTCTGTCACGCCCGTGGCTGTGGAGGGTTTTGCCTATCCCGGTGAAGTCGCGTGCTTGGAGAAACTAAGCGATTGCCTCTCAAATGTATGAATTTGTCACATTACTTTAGATGCAAAATTGTAAATGTATTGTGATTGCACCTACATCCAGTATACATACATATATATATATATATATATATATATATATTTATGGGTTTGGTGGTAGTATAAATTTACAATTTTTCATAATTTGAAGGCATGTCATGTGAATTTCACTGGCCCTTATGCATTTGGTACTGGTATCTTGTTGCTTAAATGCTAGTATGAATGGCATTTTTAGTGGGGTTAGGTTTCCAATTATTAGTAATTTCAGTAACCATTGATAACATGATTGTAGTCCAAAGTGTCACCTTTATGCTTATGTTAGATTCTTCAGCTTAAATTGTGAATGCCTTTAGAAGTTGCTTGCTTGGGTCGTGGATTTCTTTCCTTCCCCACCTTTTAATTCCTCTTTTTTTTCTTTTTTTTTTTTTTGCCCTTTCTTTTTGAACCTTTCTGTTTTCATTATTCATTTTCTTTTAGTCAAATACTGGAAAATCTATCAAAATCAATTATGTTGAGCAATTATCGTGTTTCCTAATTATTGTTTATTTGTTTCTTTTATTTTTTATTAGGTTGTACTGTCACACCATACACAAGTCCATGGTGGTGGAAAGGCTTGTGTTTATAAACTTGGGGACTATGATGAGGTTCTTAGATGTTTGAAGAATTACAAGACCATTGAAATTGAAGAGATACCTTGGGGAACTCTTAATGTTGTTGGGAGACTTTCGCATTCCGTTGTTGAAGGGCGGTGGATACCTTGTAGGCCAGAACACTTGTCTGATGAGAAGGTTGATGAACTGATTAGGAAGCTTCCGGAAACATTGCTAGATGCATTGCTGCCTTTCCAATTAGAAGGTATTAGATTTGGATTACAAAGGGGTGGTCGGTGTCTCATTGCGGATGAAATGGGACTTGGAAAAACACTTCAGGTAATGATCAAAGTAACACAAGCTATGTTCTATATAGTCTTTGGTCATGTCATGTTTCTCCACTTTCTAGCAAATGAATGATATTCACCTGTGTAAGGATTGAAGTTTCCCATTATCATTATGTTCTTAAGTGGTTACCAAGGTTATAACTCAACCTAGATATTTAGTATAAATAGTTTAAAAGATTATGAAGTTGGTAATTTTGAAATGATCAAGTCTCTATTTCCAAGCATTTTCTATTGCTGACCATTAATGTTATAAAAAAAACTACATGGCAAGGCCAGCTTAAAGGTAAAGCCGCTAAAGTAGTGTCTTTAGGCCCTCATTTTGGAAAAGGCCCAATAGTTTCTAAACATATCCAAAAGCCATAATACAACTCTTTTTCTTTTTCTTCATTTTTTCCCCTCAGATGGCCCACTTTAGAAAAAAAGGTCTCCACACAACAAAATTAAAATATACTAAAGGAAAAAGGCCCCAACCATGAGCATAATACATTTTCTACATATTTGGAAAAGGCATCCATTGGTTTATTTATCAAAAAAAAGAAGAAAAAAAAAAAGAAGGCATCCATTGGTTTGGTTTATGTTTGTCAGAGACACCTACTCTATCTTAGAAGGTTCACATTAGAAAAGGGCTCTACTGATTTTAAAAGCATCCAATTTTGTATTTTAAGAAGGCCCACTTTGGAAACGACCTCCACCAATTTGGAATAAGTTCTACATGTTTAGTCTTCACTTGTTTTGTTGTTATTTTTTATATTTTTTCCAGCATAGTATTCATTCACTTTGAATCTATTAAGTTCTATTTATTGGATAGCTTATGACAATTCCCATTTCATAGCTCTCATGAAGGCTATAAAAAATAACTCCCACTGCCACACACACACACACACACAAATTAATTAATTAATTTTATTTGAATTTACATTTAACTATAAAAAGCCTCCCATATAGACTTTGGTACTTTGTCTTAGGCCTCGTCGAGGCCTTGCTACATGGTAAAAGAATGTCTTATATTGGAGGCATGAAGTTAATAGGACATTCCTTTGTCACACCTGGGGAAGTCATGGATTAGATGCCATTCGTATATTTATGAAATTTACTTTAGGTGACCACCTCATAATGGCCCTATTTGGTGCAACTTATGGGGCTACTTATAGCTTTTTTTAATTTCTAATTTTAGAAATTTGTGTAAGAGTGTTTGATGCAATTTTTCCTTACAGCTTATGAGGCAGAAATAACTTAAATAAGTTGAAAAAAATGATTATTGAGAATCAGAGGAAGAGGTGCTTTTAGCTTTTGCTTGTAATTATTAGTTTCTAGCTTGCAAGAAGCTGCACCAAACAGACCCAATCTGTTTTTGATTAGGTGCCCATGTGCATACAAAAGCTTTTCTTTTGGTTCTAGACTTCCGTCTTCTCGTCTCATGCATTAACATTTACATTGGTGACTGTTTGTGCATTAGGTGCCTAAATGTGCCATATAATATTAGCCTTGATCTCCAAATGGAAGAACCCTACAAAATACTTCTTTTGAAGTCATCTGTATATGTCGAGTATATTATATGTATGAATTTTGATATCTACAATCACAGGATCACTTTCTTTGTTATGGGGCTTATGAACTTGTTGAAATTGAAACTGATGTCCTCTTTTTATGTTTTCTGTTAGCTGAATATTGAACTTATAGTGTAAAGTGCCCATAAGAAAAATCAAATTTTCCATACTAGATAAACACATAATATGTCAAAAGTGTTTTGATCTTGCCACTTTGCTTTTCATACAAAAAAAATCAAGGTAGTTTTTGGTAGAGTTTTAGAATTATGATTTGAGAATAGAGTTGTATTTTGAGTTTGTGAGTTTTGGAATTATGATTTGAAAAGAGAAAATTTGTTTGGTTATGAGTTTTGAATTTTTGATGTGACATATGAAATGAGAAAAGTTGTTTGGTTATGAGTTTTGAAAAGAGTTTTCAAAACTTAATTCAAAAACTTATAACTCATAACCAAACACACAACTCAAAACTCTATTGAAAATTCTATTCAAAACTCACAACCAAACTCTTTTTAAAATTCAATTAAAAAAATATTTTGTCATTTTGGTCTAAAAAAATAATTTGTATATTTAAAAAATATCAAAAACAAATCAGTATGTTTGGTTTTAGTTGTCTAAATTCAGTTTTTTGAAAATTGAGTTTTTTTTTTTTAGTGAATTTTTTTAAATTTTAAGCAATTTTTTTTACTTTTTTAGATGTACCTTACTTAGATGTATCTAAATTGTAAAATATTTGTGAAAAAATGTTTTAAAAAATTATTAAATACACTAAAATATGAAAAATGTACAAAATTTTTGTTTTTTGTTTTTTGTATTTTTTGTATTTTTTGGTATTTAGTGTATTTTTTAAAGATTTTTTTTCCACAAATATTATATTTTTTTAAGTGTATTTATATTAGGTGTGTCTAAAACTAAAAAAAAAAAATTGCTTAAAACATTAAAATACGGAAAATAAAAAAATAGAATTTTATGAAAACTGTTTTATGAAAACCAAAACCAAACAAAGTGAATATAATTATTATTTTTTTTTCCAAACAATAGGTGGCGATTGGCAATTGCAAAAAATAAAAATAAAAATTGTACTGTTCTGGTCAACCGGCCAGACGACCGGGAGGATGTCTGGGAGGATGACTGGGTACACCAAAAATTCAAAAATTGTCTGGTTTACCAAACAAACATGTTTTCAAAATATGTTTTGAAATTGATTTGGAATCATAATTTCAAAACTCTTACCAAACATAGCATTCAAATATAAGGGTGGAAACTTGATTTGAAAATCACATCAAACACAGCCCAAATTTGCCATACTAGATAAACATATAATGTGTCAAAAGTGTTTTGATCTTGCCACTTAGCTTTTCATACAATTCAGATTTTTCCAAATTTGTCTCCTCATAAGGCATGAAATGCTACTAATTTGTTTCCTTGGGCTATTTTCAGGCGATCGCAATTGCATGCTGTTTTATGAGTGAAGGTCCTATACTTGTTGTCTGCCCGGCTATTTTGCGATTTTCATGGGCAGAAGAATTGGAGCGTTGGCTTCCCTTTTGTTTACCTGCTGACATCCATCTCGGTACTACTTTCAGAAAGCTTTGTTCATCTCTTTTGTTACTTATTTGTTTGTTCAGTGGGGTTTTGGGTTGATATTGAGAAATCTGTTCAGCAGTCACCATTATGTTGTATAACCTCGGGCTTGTTTGGCAACATTCAATTTTAGCTTAAAAGCCATAAAGTCACTAAAAAAGCCAACAACTATACGAAAAAGTCAAATATTCTCTTTTCTCTCTACTTTTTGCACGTTTTTTCATAAAAAGCCATAAAGTTGTCCCAAACATATTAGTTTTTTATCTCATATTTTAGCCAAAAAGCTAAAAAATTACTAAAATGGCCTTTTTTCAAACGGGGCCTAAGTTCATAACGTAAAATGTTTAGAATGAACCTTCTTGATGGATGGATTTTCAATATCTAGCTTCTTGATTGATGGATGAGAAGAATGAAGTGTTTCTTTTCAATGAAACCCAATTATATCTTTGAGAATGCTAAGAGAGTTATTACCATTATTTATATAATATTGATGTATTCCATGGAGGAAAGGAAAGCTTCAATCATTAAGCTTTAATTGACTTCTTAATTTATGTGGCCTTTATTTGATAATTGGTCTTCACTTTGTTGCGTTGACATGTATATGATCTAAAATATCCTAAGACCTTCAATTACTTCTCTAACTTATTTTGGAAATATGATTTTGTTAGTCCTTTTTATAGGAGTTTGCAATGGGACCTCCTCCCTATGGATAGGTCATTGAATGTGCAGACTCCTTTTACAACTAGAAATGGTGTTGTGAATGCTTTAGCTTATTTTCGTGTTAAATGTTTATCATGCAAATTTATCACTATCCAGTTTGTATATTGTCCAAAGAAAATAAAACTGTGACAAGAAAATATTTGTTACAAAGGCCAGCCATCAAAATATTTCCTTGTTTTTGCTTTGTATGTTTAAATTTTTGGCAAGTATGGAATGCTTGAAGGAAAAATAATGGGAACATCATTACCTTCTAGATGAACATTGATTTCCGTCTTCAAATTGCAAAAGAATACTTTCTTTTATGCTGATGGAGCACTTTAATAAAATTTGTTTTTACATTCGAAAATTCATAACCTTAGTTACTTGAGGGAAGTTTACCTTTCTTGGCCATCTTTTGATATTCCATGGTATTTATGCTGCTTTAATCTTTTCTAGTGTTTGGTCACCAAAATAATCCTGTACATTTGACGAGATGCCCAAGAGTTGTGGTTATTTCGTACACAATGCTTCACCGCTTGCGAACAAGCATGTTAGAGCGAGAGTGGGCTCTGTTGATTGTCGATGAATCACACCATGTTCGCTGTTCAAAGAAACCATCTGAACCTGGAGAGGTATTGGATTACTATTTTTCATTGTTTGGCAGAAAATGCAATATTACTTCATGCATTAATGTTGGTGTGACTTGCTATTTCTTACATAAAGAAAGAAAGTCGTGATGATGCACATTTAAAACTGATTTAGTATCAATGAATTCAAGATTTATTTAATTTTAAGAGCATTCATCTTTGCTTGCTAACTTGCTAATTAAATTCATTTATTTCAAAATTTTGAAAATGTATTGGTTGGATTGATCTAGTTGACCTTGTTGGTAGAAGGCATGTTTAATGATGATAAAGGTTTTTTCATTATCTAAGAAGCATGGTGATGGGGAACGAGAAGGAATTGGGCCCCTTTCTTACCATCTTAAGCTTTTGGGACTAGTGGTGATGAAATATAAGAGAGGTGTGGTACAACTTCATGGCAATGGAACAATGTCACTTATGGCAGTAAGTGATGAGACTCATGCTGTGGCTATCACAGTTGTTAGTCTTGCAGTGTCTGATTGTCAGGTGGCACTTGAGTGCATAAATGTTGTTTGCAGATTTTGCTCAGTTTAAGATTGAACATGTGGACTTTACATGTGTCCTTGGAAGGCTCACACGTGTAGGTTTGTATGCTGACATGTAGACTGCACACCACTTTCCACGTGTCCCACAACATGTGATAGTATAAGGGATATCTACACTAAATTTTCTCAAGTCAAGTGGAGCGTCAAGCTCGCTTATCTAAATAGTTAAACCTTGAAGTGGGCTCAAGCGTACTCTCTTATTCAAGATTGAGCTTGGGCTAGTCTAAACAAGATGAGTCTGAGTTGTTAAGGAGTGGATTAGTTCTTTTGCAACCTTAGCGGGGCAAGGTGTAGTAAAAAAAAACAGAGAACAGGAACAATAGAGGTAGAGAAGAAAAATGGAGTGAAGGAAAAAGGTGCTAGAGAGCTAGGTGCCCGTTTGTTTTAGGTCATAGGGGATGAGATTGGATTAGGATGGATGTGAGGTCCACTAATACTGTATTTGTTTGCAAAATGGGAAGGGGAATTCACAATACCTTGAGACTATGATAGGCCTTCATGGATGGGATTAGTAGTAATCCCTTGGCATTAGAGGGGGATTTATTATTTTGCCTTCTATTATCCTACTTAATTTACTTACTCTACTTGATTGGTATGGCTTTTCTCTATCATTTTTTTTTTAAATTATTCCATTGTTTTTTTACTCCACCATTCTTTATATCAAAATAATTTAATATAAAAATAATTTTTAATATAAAAATATAATAGTATAATAATATTTATACCAAAAAAAATTATATTAAAAAAATAAAATAAAAAAACAATGTCCAATTAATATACATTAATGTGTGTTTGGAAGGGGAAAGATTGGGTATACACCTAACTTTTGGCATAGTGCACAAAGTGGTTGCCTTGAGACTTGAACCCATAATCTTTAGGTTATTTTTTTATATTAAAAAAATAAAATAGTACCAAAAAAAAATATTTATGAAATATAATTTTAAATATTAAAATATAATTTTAATATTTATAAAATATATTTTTAATATTAAAATATGTAATGCATTTATTAGTTGGTATAAGCCCAAATTTGATAGTAATGCAACAAATGTATTTGTGGAATTTTACATAATTAATCCCACTCCTATCTCTCAAAACAAATAGGAACTATTGCTAGTCCATTGATTATCAAATAAATATAATTTTTTTTAGTCCCCTCACTAATAATCTCCCCACTAACAATCCCATCTAACCTATCTTTGAAAACAAATGGGCCCTAGAGGAATAGAAGATAGGGAAGAGAGAGAACAACAATGGATAAGAAATATATAAGGTTAATCCTTATGAGCCTGATAACTATCCTTTGTTTTCCTCACTTTTGTGGCGACATATCAGTTTTTTTTTTTTTTATATTTTTGGTGGCACAATTGTAATGAGCTTCACAACAGGGGGTAGACCATCCCCCTGGCGGCCTGTAGTATTTGGTTCTAGGTACCATGTGAATTTACCAGTCCAGTTTGCTGGCATCTAGCACCTTCTCAACAGCATCTCATGTAGCTTTCATGTGACTGCTTAATTTGATGTGGACATCGGCTACAAATAAAATAAAACCTTAGCTCTAAAATAGTTAGTGACAAAGGGAAAATGATCCTAGTTATCTTCTGTTGAATGTAAAAACCTATAACTTACTCCACCTATCACTACCACCTACTACCACCTACCTACTCCACTCCATTAGTGCTCCACAAGAAGCAAGTGCTCCATTTTCCCTAATGCTCCATTAAGTTGTTTAGTGCTCCATTTTAGGTTAATTTAATTCCTTCATTTGTAACTCATTCTCCCTATAAAAGAGAGATCATTCTCTCCATTGTATATACACAATACACACAAAGATATTGAATATCAATCAATAATTTCAATACATTTATTTCCTATATGGTATCAGAGCGGGTTTAGCACCTAGTATTTTCGCTTCACCGGCGGGCGGCAACCTCGCCTTAGCCGCCCGCCGGACCTCTACACATACCGCTGCCACAAATTCCACAGCAAATCAACCTACACCAACAGCTGTTCCGGCTCCCCTTGCTGGTTGGATGTCTAATCCACCTACTGTAACTCATCCAGCAATTTCCGGTGGAGCTATTGGTCTTGGTGGTCCATCCATTTTAGCTGCTTTGAAGCATCCTAGGACTCCACCAACTAATCCTTCGGTAGATTACCCATCTGGGGATTCAGATCATGTATCCAAAAGAAGGGCCATGGGGATGTCAGACGAGGTAAATCTTCCCGTTAATGTATTGCCTGTATCATTTTCTGGGCATGGCCATAATCAAGCTCTTGGGTCTTCCCTATATTTTCCCGAGAAAATTTTCTTGGGTCTTCCCTATATTTCTGGAATCATAATTCTCGGCTACCAACCGTTTCGATGATAAATACACTCCATTTGATTAGCTCATATTCCCAATGATCATCACTCGAACTGGAGATCTCTGATCCTCGTAATCTGTCCATCTCCTCTCACTGCTCTCTATCTTTGGCGGCCAATATGGGAGCCAATCAAATGCTGAAATCTTATTGATTCATGCATGTTAGCCAAATCAGTTGAGTCAAGATAAATCCGTTAAAGCCATATCCAGTTGAAAGAGATGCAGTCAAGTCCTACAAAACATCCCCTTGAAGTGGAAAGGGAAGAAAATGGCTTCTAAGAATCAGAGGTGCTGGAAGTACCCATTTTGCAGATGTGTATTATGTTGCACCGTCAGGCAAGAGACTTCGCTCTACGGTTAAGATTCAAAGGTACTTGCTGGAACATCCTGAGTATATGGATGCTGGGGTGACCATGTCACAATTTTCATTTCAAATCCCAAAACCTTTGCAGGAAAAACTATGTGAGGAAGCGTCCTGCTCGTTTGACAGCTTCATCTGATGGCACAAACATTGGAATGTCGGGGCTTCTTGAACCTTCTGATGTCAATCCCCTAGCACTGCCCAGTCCAGATGGGAAATTGGATTGGGGCATGCAGAAAGATGAGCTGAACAAATTGAGGAAGTCTGTTTCTTTTGGGTACAGAAGCAATCGTAGCAAGTCTTTGGTGAACGATGCCCCAATGGTAAAATCTGGGCCCTCTGATTTTGAGGAGCAGTATCAGCAGTATCATTTGACCAGCGGTGGTTCTGAGATTCTCCCCTCTTGGGTGGAGCAGTTGTACATGGAGCAGGAGCAGATGCAGATGGTGGCTTAAAACCGAAGTTAGCATCTGCATTGGTTTTCTTAATTTCAAATTTAACAATATTTCTTGCCATTTTTTGGAATTTTTATTCATATTCACTCCACTTGAATTTTCTGCTCAGTGTCATCCATACCATATCGATTTGCACACCAAACCTTACCTTATTTTATTCATCTCGGGGATCAACCCCGATCACATTTTTTTACACACACAAAAAAAAAAAAAAAAAAAAAAAAAAAAAAAAAAAAAAAAAAAAATCAACCACAACCCACACCACATCAACCGGCCTTATTTTTTCGCCTCTTCAGCTGATCTCTTCTTCTTGCCTTTGTCTTGGGCGGCCCTTGCCGGTGCTGCCTCCGTGTTTCCCACGCCGCCAAGCACGTTCACTTCCCGTTGCTCCTCAACCGTCACATATGGCGGCCCTCCAAATCTGAGCATCACGGTGGCTTTCCGCTTCAGTTCCTTGTTTTCTGCCTTGAGCACACAGATCTCTGCTCGGGCATCCGTATACATGCGCTGGAGCAGAGCCAGTTGGGCTTTTACCTGCTGCACCTCATTGGTTCTACTCTGAAGCCGGTGTGACAGGTTGTTGACCGCAGTCATGGTCTCAACACATGACCTTAATGTATAATAATTGGCCTCAATATCAGATTGAGCAGCCATTATCTGCTCAACTGCCACCATCGGATAGTTCAACGGCGCAAAACCAGGGGGGCTTGGTCCAAGGGCGCTTGGTTGCGGTTCAAGGGCAACTGCCCCGGCTATCTCTCTTGTGGCCTCGTTGAGGTCGGGAAAGAGAGTGAAACCACGGGACGAAGAGGCTATGTTCTGGGTCACGGGGCGGGAAGAAGAAGCCATTTTCAGGGCAACAGAGTGTTTCAGCGATACAACTCTCAGAAAACAACAGAGTGTTTCAGCGATACAACTCTCAGAAAAATGAAGAGTTTTTCGGAGTTTTTTCCGCAGATGTTTTTGCCTCAGCCTCGCCTTTGTTTAAATAGGCAAGGCAGACACGCGCCTCACGCGCCTCTCAGCGCAAGACGACAAAGCGGCGCGCCTTTTGATGGCTCGACTTTTGATGGATGCCGGGCACACCTTTTGATGGCACGCCTTTTGATGGCGCGCCTTTTGATGACTCGACTTTTGATGGCTGTCGGGCACACCTTTTGATGGCACGCCTTTTAAGGGTCCGACAAGACTCTGTAAACTGTCCCGACATTGATTCCGGTTAGCTCTTATATGGGTCCGACAAGACTCTGTAAACTGTCCCGACATTGATTCCGGTTAGCTCCTATATGAGTCCGACAAGACTCTGTAAACTGTCCCGACATTGATTCCGGTTAGCTCTTATATGGGTCCGACAAGACTCGGTAAACTGTCCCGACATTGATTCCGGTTAGCTCCTATATGGGTCCGACAAGACTCAGTAAACTGTTCTCTACAACGGTCCGACATGACCCAGTAAACTGTTTTCTACAACGGTCCGACACGACCCAGTAAACTGTTTTCTACAACGGTCCGACATGACCCAGTAAACTGTTTTCTACAACGGTCCGACATGACCCCGTAAACTGTTTTCTACAACGGTCCGACACGACCCAGTAAACTGTTTTCTACAACGGTCCGACACGACCCAGTAAACTGTTTTCTACAACGGTCCGACATGACCCCGTAAACTGTTTTCTACAACGGTCCGATATGACCCCATAAACTATCTTCTACAACGGTCCGACATGACCCCATAAACTGTCTTCTACAACGGTCTGACACGACCATACAGTGTCTTCTATCCTCTTTTATTTTATTTGTCATTTTATTTTTCTGTTTTGTTACTCTCTCCAAACTCAAGTTGGTTAGTTCCTAACCCCCTTGAGTTTGAGGGGGCTGTTGAATGTAAAAACCTATAACTTACTCCACCTACCACTACCACCTACTACCACCTACCTACTCCACTCCATTAGTGCTCCACAAGAAGCAAGTGCTCCATTTTCCCTAATGCTCCATTAAGTTGTTTAGTGCTCCATTTTAGGTTAATTTAATTCCTCCATTTGTAACTCATTCTCCCTATAAAAGAGAGATCATTCTCTCCATTGTATATACACAATACACACAAAGATATTGAATATCAATCAATAATTTCAATACATTTATTTCCTATATCTTCCCTACATCAAATTCGACAAATATTACATACCATCTCAAATGTGTGCCTTGTGTAGATATCTATTCTTCTTCATCAGCATTAATGTTTCTTATGCTTGATCTTATCTATTAAACTTACATGATATATCATAACAACAGATTTGGTTTTTCAATGCTATTATTGCTTCTTTTTAGAAGAAATTTTATCATTTCTGGATGCATATAATTTGGTAAAAAGATATATATTGTAATAGCATTATAGGTGTAAACTTGATATTAGCTTGAATATATGCTGATACATTATGCAATATGTATGGCATTCATCTAGATATAGTCTGATCAATGATGCTTGAGTTGACTCTCTTGGGTTATTGCTTTCTCCATGCTCATGTGATTACATATTTGGATTGGGACCTGCAATGCTTGATATTAGCGAGAATGTATAGAATCTCCTTAATTTTGTAGCTTTGGTAATGAACATAAAATTTTCAACTACGACAAGGTTTTATGTTTAATGAAGCTAATCAAATGCACATTTTTACAATTGGACTAATGCCATGTATCCTGCTGCCTATCTGCATTTTGATAATCTAATTTTTGATTGAAAGGAAATTATGCCAGTAGTAAATGACTGGAAAAAGCCTCTATGTTTGAAACCAAGACTATAATGGGTGGACTAACTATGTACTCAAATATATATTGGTTCTTTTTGGTGTGTACTCAATTTGTTGTATTTGAATTTTTAGAAAAATATTATTATCATTTTTAATATCCCCTTGTAGAATATATGCAGTTCATTGTCCTGTTGTTTCCTTTCCGTTGTTTTACCACCTCTTTTCTCCTCTTTTGTGATTCAACAGATAAAAGCTGTCCTTGATGTGGCAACAAAGATCAACCGTATAGTTCTATTATCTGGGACGCCTTCTTTGTCAAGGTTGTCATAATCTGACCTGCAGCAAATTTCCAGGATTAAATTTTGATGACATAAGTTCATTATCCAATTCTTTTTGTATTCTTTCTTTGTGTTTTCAGTCTTGGATCTTTTTAATGTCATTTTTATTTAGTTTTATGCTTTATCATGTTTAATGCATTCTAATGTCTTATCGTGCATATTCTCCTAGGTGATCATAGACCATTTGACATCTTCCATCAGATAAATATGTTATGGTAAGTTTTTGTTGCACATGCATCCTACTAGGTTAATTAGATTTCTTTTTATTTTTTAAAGGTGAATTTGGTTTAATAATTTGCACAAGAATGCTTTTTTCCATTTAGGCCTGGTCTGCTTGGACAGAACAAATATGAATTTGCAAGGACTTATTGTTCTGTCAAATTTATCCAGGGTTGTCAAGGAAAAACTTTCCAGGTAATCTTTGGTTTATTCTAAGAATCAGCATACACATGTACTTACTCACACACACAGCTAAAAGAGTGAGCCTACTGTTTCCACTTCCTTATGGTGTGTTTTTCTTGTTATTGCTGTCCCCCAAGGGAGAAACATTGTTTGGGTGTATAATTTTGTGAATATGCTGATTAGCCTCTAGTTCTTTGCTTATTCACTTAATTACTTTATGAAGTCTACACAAGACTGCTGTATGGTTGCTCAAGTGGGTTATTATATATCAGGAATGTTATAGAACTATGTGGTGCTAACATATCATGGTTTCATATTCTTGCAGGATTTTTCTAGGGGTGTTCGCTTGGGGGAGTTAAATGTGTTACTGAAGCAGACTGTTATGGTGTGCTTATGTTCTCTGTTTCCATCTTGTGATAATGTTGAATTTTATTAGTTCATTTTATGCTTGGTTGTTCTTAATCTTGGGTTGGTAGTATATTGTTTTCATGATTTTATGTAGCCTTTAAAGTTACATCTAATGCTGTTGGGCCATGATCTTCAACCATGACATAAATATGACTCCATGATTTGGTTGCTTTTGCAGTGTGCATGGTATTTGAGGGCAGTGACTGTCACAAGTGTTTACTTTTGTTATCCCAATCTTTAATATGACATGAACCACCCTTTTTTCTATACTGCAATTGAGCTTATTTAATAACTCAAATCCTTTTTGTTTTCTAGGGTTCAACAATTGTCTGAATTTAAAATATTTTCTATATTAGAAGTTGATGTAGGGTTAGGTATTGAACTGTAGCATAATCTGTTAGTTTGCAACTATGATATTATAATTTCAACAATGTGGAATTACCTTTGAATCTGGTGATTGCAGCTGTATAATACATGGGGACTGTTGTTAACGTACCCACTGAGGAGTTTAACAATAAAATTTTGATCAACCTCTGGACTTGTGTTATCCCCTCTGTTTTTCATTTTTCCTAAATGATAAGAGTGTTAATATCGTGTTGCTTGTTTTCATATTATAGATAAGACGTTTGAAGAAGCATGTGCTGGTGCAGTTGCCCCCCAAACGTCGTCAGATTATAAGTTTGCAGTTGAAGAGATCTAATATTACTTCAGCAATGACTGCTCGTCGGCTGGTGAAAAGTGATGCTTCAGGAAATGACGACACTGAAGAGGAGCCTTTAGAGATTTCTGATGAACATGATGGTAATATTCAAATTTTTAACATTTTATTTGATGTTTATAAGTCTTCGTTAAGTGGGACGGAGTATTGTTTTCATATTACCTTATCAATTATAACTTATAAGTGTGGTCATTATTTAATTTACAATCTTATGATCAACTTATCTCTAATACATTTTTTGGCTGAATCTACTTACAATAATCAAATCCTCTAATTATTTGGCTGACATTGATCATATTGTATATTTTAAAGAATTCCAATTTATTGTTAACTTGGTTTTCAGAGGTTTGTGAGCTGCAGGATTGATTTATGGGTAAAGATGGCATGCTCAAACTTAAATTATATGAAAATAACAAAGTTTTACAAAATTCTTCTAAGTTACATTATATGAAAATACCATGTTTTACACAGTTCTTCTAAGTTTCTTTTTACTTGCTTACAGACCGTGGTAGCTGTCCCGGATCTTTTAGGATACTCTCCAAGGAGGAAATTGGTATTGCAAAGTTGTCAGGGTTTTTTGAGTGGCTTTCCATGCACCCAATCTTTTCAGAGTTAGATGGAGCAGATAATATGGAATTTAGCATCAGTTCTCATAAAATGTTAATATATGCTCATTACCATAAGGTTCTTGATGGAGTGCAGGTGAGGAATTCTGTTGGCGCTAGTTTTTCCAGCATGCTAGTTAGAAACCAATAACATTTCTGATTAAAGGTGATCTGCACTCATGGTGTCTTAATTACCACAATAGCGTCAGGAGTACTTGGGACCATTGTTGTCAAATCAACGAATTGAATTGTGAATCTTAAGATTTATTTTATTTAGCATAATATATAATTTTATATTTGTATATGCATAAAAAAAAAAAATACAGAATGTTTAAAATGAAATAAATATCAATATAACTAAATTGTATATATTTATATACATATAAAACCACACATATCAATATAATTAATTGATCTTTTTTTTAAATTATTATTTATTTATTTATTTTTTGTGAAAATGATATTTCATGTATTATAAAAAAAACTGGGTCGCATTTGAATTGTATGATTCACTCAATTTAAGATTCAAAAACACAAATAAAATCGTTTTGGTTGAAACTCGTATTGAATCGTCAATTGCAAGATTCTAACAACCATGCTTAGAACAAGGCTTTGAAAATACATGTGCTTGACATAATTTGTAAATTAGGTAACCAAAGGTTCTTCCAAAGCACTAGGGCATGATAAGTGGAACAGTTTGAATTGTGTTAAATAATTATTTGTCTTTACTCATGAATAAGTAGCTTGTGTCTTCCCTAGAGTGCTTTTTTTTTTTTTTTTTTTTTTTTTTTTAAATTTAAAATTTCTTATTTCTTCTTGAAAAAAACTCCACTGAGTTCCAATTCCAAAGTTTTGTACTGTGGATCTTATTTATCAAACACCAATAAGATGGCAGTATTTGACTTTTTGATTTGTTTATTTATTTATTTTTAATTTAATAATCTAAATAAATTGCATTGGTAAGAAAAATTGCTGATACTTGCACCATAATTTCTCATTTTCATTTATTCAGGAGTTTGTGTGTGATAAAGGGATTGGATTTGTTCGCATCGATGGGAATACATCTCCCATAGATAGGCAGTTAGCTGTTCATTCATTCCAGTCATCGAAAGAGGCCTGTACACATTCTCTTTTAGAAGTTCATTAAATTCTTTTAGTTACTACCTTATCCAATGGTCTACTGATTTTATGTGCATTGGTATTTTACCATGGGATTTTCTTTCTTTCTTTTTTTTGAAGGACTGGTGATGTTTACAAGCTTAATAGTGATTTTGTAGGGTTTGAACATTGTGTAGACAGCATAATCAGTTATTTGTTAAAAACTGACATTCTGCTGGAGTTAGTGCAACATGTTATGTGCACATCCTTTTTGATATCTTAATTTTTATGTGATTATCCTAGGTTTGCTTGCTTATGGTTGCATCCATTTGAATGGACAAGTAACTTATTGGAAAATAAAAAGAAAAGAAATAGATTCAAGGCATTTTATTTATCAAGTTGGTAATAATTTGTTATTTGTCTTCTGCAGGTTAAGATTGCAATGATTGGAATCATGGCTGGTTGTGAAGGACTTGATTTTTCATCAGCACAACATGTTGTGTTCTTGGAGCTGCCTCAGAACCCATCTCATATGTCTCAGGTGTAATTAATTTGCATATCCTTGAGCATTGCTGAATCTTCTCTTTAATCATCAAGAAATTGGTGGATGGTTAAAATTTTGTCTGTTACTGGTTTAAATTCAGTTATGAACTAATGATTTTTTATTAAGTGGTTTAGGTTAAAGTCTTCTCATTTCTAAATCTTTACCTTACTCTTTATGTATGATGAAGTTATCTTAGCTGGACCATTCAGTGGTCCTGCTTACAAATTTAAGCTGCCAGCCACTTTGTTCTTGATATCGCTGCTATTTTTATTGTTATTCTTTTAATATTTTAGGCTTGCTACTTATCTTAGCTAGTTTAAGCACTCTGGTTCCTTTTATCTAGTACTATGTGTATATGTAAATATAAATTCTCTTTTACATGCTTCAGTTAAAACTTCAAACCTATTGACCTTCTAGGGGTTCAAGCTCTCCCTGTCAAAAAAAAGAAGAAAAAAATCCACCCAAGTTCCACTTCATGCTGCTTCTAACATGTACAAAGAAAAGAAAAATTGTTATAGCTGAATCTCATGCTTTATTGATATGTGTTAGTTTCTTCTGTGATTTTTGGATGGTTAACATGCTTCAAATGTTTGAAGGCTGAAGATCGTGCTCATAGGAGAGGGCAAACCAAAGCTGTCAACATATATGTCTTCTGTGCAAAGGTACTCATTTATTTCTTCTTTTCTTTTCTTTTCTTTTGTTTAAAAAAAATACATGCAATTCTTTGGACAGACATTTTTCTTCTGCAGCTTTTATATGTTTTACTTGTTTTAGGATACTTCAGACGAGTCACGGTGGCGAAACCTGAACAGGAGCTTGCACCGTGTTTCATCTACGACAGATGGGAAGTATGGGGCAATACAAGAGATAGAGGTATTCTTCACAAAATCACTTGCTTATTTGGGATTTAATACATGATCATTAGATATATTCATCTTAACTACATTTTTTTCTAACTGTGTTGAAATCTCATCATTGTCATTGTATAGGGTATATCTCATCATCATTTTCTACTAGTGGGCCTCAACCCCTTTATATCTTTTTTATTGTTCAGTTGAATCATGGTTGTTTGCCTGTGGCCTTTATAGGAGCTTATTCTTATTTTGAAATGTGGTGTTCTCTATGCTGTGAGGCTAATAACTCTCTGCTATGCACTTGAATGAAAAATATACATTATTGTCCATTTTTCTTTCTGTTGCTATGACTGAAAAGCCTGTGTTATGTATTTGGAATGAAGCTCATTTTATTCTCTATTATAGTTTTTGTACCCTAAAAAAATTTCTTTTTATTCAGATTGAAATTTGAGTTATCTCTTGGTAGGCTTTGTGTCGTGGTGTATGGTTTCTGTTTTTGAATGCTGTATTACTGGTTTGACAGGTTGAAAGTGTTTCTTATCTAGAAACAGCTGGAAATTTTGAAAATCCAACTTCAGAGGGAGCAACACGGAGTGAAGTCTCTGGTGTAGAGCGAATGCAGCTTCCTAAATTTAACTCTGATCCAGAGTTATTGCCCATTGAAGAATATGAAGAAATATCTGAAATGGACAAGAAAACCGAAGAACAGAATGAAACTGGTGCCAATTCATCACAAGGTGACAGTTTTCATGCTGAGGTATTATAGCTTCTTGCTTCTAGCATGTTGTTCTGTCTCTTTGCTTATTGCTCTGTTCCACTGATAATTTTGAATTTTTACTTGATAAACAGGCTGACATGGTTTCTGATCTAGATATGTGGACGCATTCTGTTCCAAGTAGAGGATTAGAAACCAATGCTTTTGAAGCTAAAACTGGATGTGCTGAAATAATTTCTTCACATAATTTGGAAGAAGGCTGTGAAGGACGAAATCAGTTGGAAGAGGTGTTACTTGAATAATTCCTTTTCCTCGTTGCAGATTTATAATTTTCTGCTTTATTTGCTTGCTTATTTATTGTTTGTTGTTTTGGTCAATTAATTTTAAATGCAGGGAGGGAATATAATTTCTGAAAGATCTGTCGAGCCGATTGAAGTTGATTCAAGCAACTCTATCCAAGTTGAATGTCTCCGTTTTGAGGTAAAATTTTGATACCAGTACTCGTAATAAAATGATATTTTTAATGAGTCATAAATTAGTAAGTTGTAATTTACTTGATTCAGTGATTTATTGTCCCTGCATCAAGATGCCCATTTGTTGTTTTGAAGGGAGTCATTGTGCTGCAGTGTAAGGAGCATGCATGCGGACACGAGATGCATGCATACAAACATGAGATTTGAATAGCATATGATATGGACATGCCGACAAGGCATTTTAAAAGAAAGTAGGATATTGACACGGTGGATACATAGTGATATATTAGTATCCACGTGTATATCTATAAATCTGAAAACAAAATATGGTCTATATTATTTTCTTCAAACTTGTGCACAACATGTGTTCCATCAATTAAAGCATGCCCAATTTTTAAATAAAAAATAATAGGATACTAGTTGGTTTTGATTGTTTGGAGACCTTGAATTTTTTATTTTTAAATTTCCTTTGTTTGATTTCACTTGTTTTAGAGAATTTTGTTCAGTTATCTAAACAACTATTAAGATTATGATATTAACTACCGTATTCATTTTGATGCTCACATGAGCTAATCAAGCTATACATCTGCTATTTGGTTCACCAGCCAATTTTGGTTTGTTTCTGTTCATTGGAAATATAAAATGCATCCTTAGACAGTAATTTGTTTGCTTGAGAGCATACTCTTGGATAGCTTGATATACATTGTTGGGCCCATTTCCCAATGGCTTCAATTTTTGGGACAATTGTTGATCAACATGGTATTAGAGCTCAGTTTAGGGGAGGTCTTGGATTCAAGTGTCTTCGTTTGCATTTGTTCCTCGTTTGCATTTTGCTTCTCTCTATGTATGCCTGTTTGCATCTCTGCTTGCAAGACGGGATTGCATGCAAGGAAGAGTGTTGAATAGCTTGATATACATTTAGGCTTTTTGGCTTTTTGACTATTTTAGTAGGCTATTTTAGTTTGTGTGTTTGGGAAGATAGATTGAATTTTTTGTTTGATTGTTATATTGAAAAATGATGTTGAGATAAAAAATAATAAAATTATTCCCAAAAAATTGTGCCTGCCATGATGACACTTCTGCCTGACGTGATGATTGATTTGTTGAGATATGAAATGACTAAATTACCCTTGTGTGTTGGAATGCTAAGTTGGTGGTTAGTCAAAAATTAAAAGGGCAAAATAGTAATTTCAAATCTGCCCTGAAACACTTCTGCCAAATCTGTCTGCGTCAGTTTCTGAAAAAAAAAAAACACACTCAGCTACAGTACAGCTTTTTGGCTATTTGTTTGAATGAGGCTAAAATAGCCTCTCAACCTCCTTCCCAAACACCGCCATTGTTGGATCTATTTCCTAGTAGCCCTAAGCTTTTGTGACAATTTGCCCAACAATACAAACAACTGGAAACACAATTTAAAAAGAGAACTCTTTCGTTGCAGTTGGAAATTTTGGTGTTATTGAAATCAATTTAAGGACGAATTATTAGATTCTGATGACTTTTTTACTGCCGTGTAAAGTCATGTACTCTTTCAAACTGAACCTGCATTGGCTGTAGATTGAATCAGATTTTTTTGCCATCTGTGGTAAATGACTTCTACTACTGTGTAAAGTCATTTACGCTTTCAAACTGAATCTGCCTTGGCTGTAGATTGAATCAGATTTTTTTTTTCCCCCCCATCTGTGTGCTTAAATCTTCTGGTTATATAATAACATACATGCTCCTTTCGGAAAATTATTTAGGTTGCTTGAAAAATTAATTCTACTTTCATTTCTTCTAGCTGCAGCAGAACATATGGAGGCAAATATTTTTATAAATAGATATTTTTTGCCTGCTTTTCAGGTGAGCCAATATACTGGACGGATCCACTTATACTGTTGTATTCCAGGGATAGATTCAAGACCAAGACCACTTTCTGAAAATTTCCGACCTGAGGAACTTGATTCACCAAATCTTCCTGCTAACAATAACAAAACACCTCACATAACTATCAAGGATAATCCAGCATATAGGCATGCTCTTCTGGCGTTTATTAATGAATGGAAAAATCTCCGGCCCATTCAACGAAACAGGTTGCTTGTCAAGCCTCTACAACTTCCTTTATCTATTGAGTTGTGCTATTTGAAGGAAAGCCTTAACCATGATAGTGGGGTATGTCTGCAAGAACTCTCAGTTTCACCGATTCTGTGCATTACACCATCAATCTGCTTGTATAAAACTTGTATATGTATTCTGAACTCATTCTAGTTTGTAAATATATTTTCTCGTATTCTGTGAATAGTATAGTTTGGTAACAATTGATGGAATTGCTAGAACAGGGATTATTGAGGGGGAAAAGCAAGAGACGGACTACACCTTTGAATGAGATAACTCATCTGTTACCATCAAATGCTGTGTGGAAGAAGGTCCATCTCCGTGGTGGTTGTGATAAAAAGGAGAAAGAATACACTCAGGGTTGGACTGTCACTGGTGAACCACTCTGCAAACTTTGTCAAATTCCGTGCAAGTAAGTCTCCCTAAAGGCTTGTTTGCAATTACAGATTTTATGACATGAAGCCTAATACTCTTGGTTTGGTATTAATCCTAAACTTTCAGGAGCAAAAATGCCAAGACACCTGACTATCTTGAGGATCTTTTCTGTAATTTGATTTGCTATGAAGAATATCGCTTAAGAACTAGTCAGAGATTCCTCCGTCAGGTTAGACCTTGAACTATGTCCCTTGTACCCTTTGGCTCTCTCTCTCTCTCTCCTCTTTATATTTGGAAGTTTTTTATGCATGATGAAGTGTCAATTTACATGTATTATAACGGCCCGAGTTTTCCAGGAGCTTTTCCAAATTGAACAGGGCATTTGCACAAATTGCCAATTAAACTGCCATAAACTTGTGGAGCACATAAAGCCTTTATCCTATGCAAAGCGGCAGAAATACATTGAGAAGGCGGCACCAAAGTTGGCCAGGCGTAAGAAATTGTGAGTTCATAAATCTTTTCTATCATGATAGATTATTTGCTTTATATTTTCGATTGCAGCAGCATCAGACAACTAATGGTTGAAATTACTTCCTACATGTCTTCGTTTGCATGTTGAAATTAATGGTTGTTCTTCTGTTTCTACATGATAATTGTTCTGTGTTTTATTAGAATACATTTATTTATGGACGAATTACACTACTAGTTCCTATAGTTTGGGACTTATGTCACTTTGGTCCATGACTTTTCAACTGTGATACATTTGACTTTGAATTTTGAATCTTGTTCCAAATAAGGACAATTGAAGATACCATTGCTTAATTTTAAGGGTGAAATTGTTAATTTGATAAAATATAAACTAATTTGACAAAAATAAATGTCAAAAAAATATTTTTAAATTTCAAAAAATTATTTCTACCAAGCAAGATAAAATTATGTAACATTGATAAATCTTTTAGACATTTATTTATTTATTTTTTTTACCAAATTAATTTTTATTATGTGTTTGGATGATGATCATGTAATGGGTGGTTGTTAGGATTTTAATGTGTAATCGACATATATGAAATATTTTTAGTTTTGGATTTTTTGATTTAATGGATTGATTTAATAATGATATCAAAGTTGTCGTCATATTTGACTTTTGAAAAAATATAAACTAATTTAATGAAAATCAAAATAACCACCCATTACATGATCATCATCTAAATACATAATAAAAATTAATTTGGTAAAATAAATAAATAAATAAATGTCTAAGAGATTTATCAATTTTACATAATTTTATCTTTAGTGAGTAGAAATAATTTTTAAAAATTCAAAAATATTTTTTTGAAATTTCTTTTTGTCAAATTAGTTTATATTTTATTAGATTGACGATTTTGCCCTTAAAATTAAGCAATGGTATCTTTAATTGTCCTTATTTGGAAGAAGATTCAAACTTCAAGGTCAAATGTGTCACAATTGAAAAGTTAAAGACTAAAGTGACATAAGTCCCAAACTATAGGGACTATTAGTGTAATTCGTCCTTTATTTATTTATTATGTTAAAAGAATAATTTTCATCTTGATGTACCTTTCATTATAATTTCTGGGGGGACTACATATCATGGAAACTCCTATTGACATATGCTAGTGTTGGGTATGTATTCTCTATAAACATCTAACACTCCTCAATTAGTGTTTGCAAATTAGAAATATTCCTCGATTAGTGTTTGTAAATTAGAAATATTTTCTTACTTTCGTATGTGTAGTAAGACATACAAGGTCATGCATTAAAGCAGACACCAAAGGTTTTGTTTCCTGTGTATGATTTTGTTAATATGTTAAAAGGAGTACCATGGCAAGAAAAGAAAAATCCTAGTTTAAAATTTATTTGTGTTTCATCTTCTTCGTATCTTAATCGTGCTGAATTGTGTGACAATTATTTCTGATATTTTTCAGACTTGAAAAGCTTGTACGAGATCCAACTGAGGGCAATGCATGGCATGCTGACCACATTGTACCTGTCTATCAAGGGGGAGGTGTGTTGTGAACTTGTAATTGTATGTTCAATTTTTTATTTTTTAAACTCCTTTTGCTTTTCAATATCAGATTCTGCCTTTCAATTCAATCTTTAATGAGTCACTCTTCCTTATGGGTTGTTAATTCCTATTGACAGATGTTTCTGTATTTTTGGATTTGAGACTGGAATTTCACTTGTTACCTACACTTCACTGAATTTATTGCTGATAACATGCTCATAATCTAGTTTCTCGATCTAAAAATAACTACTATTGTTTTTCTTATTGATGTTGCCTTGTGAGGTTTAAAAACAGAATTCCCCCTTTATTTATCCTCCTAATGATAGTAAATTTTCTCAAACTTCAAATTTGATATATATCTTCAATTCCTTATTTTATTTTATTTTTTTTGCAGGTGAATGCAGGCTAGAGAACATGAGGACCCTTTGTGTGGTATGTCATGCTGATGTTACTGCTGCACAATGTGCTCAACGACGTTCAGCAAGGGCGAAGGCCAAGAAACAACTTAAAGCCATCATGAATGGCCTAAAAAATATTCAAAAAACAGACCAAACTGATTCTAATCTAAAGGTACTACGTGTTTCCAGAAAGCAAATGGAATTCAGTGGTTGGTTATGTTGAATGATATAGAAATACTGCTTTTGCACGTTATTGTCGGACTACTGCTTCAGAAAAGATGATGGATTAGCCTTTGTTAGGATCATGGACACCCAGAAAGTAAACAACAAACAATCACACACACAAATGAGACACAAATATTTACGTGGTTTGGCCCAATGCCTACGTCTATGGACAGAAATGAGAGTTTCACTAAACCAGAGCAAAACAAAAACAAGAGGAGGAGAAAGACTCTCACCAACTCACAACTCTCTCTCAAATTTCTAATACGATACATCCTCTCCCTCTTGTCTCTATTTATACACAAAGATGAGAGAGAGAGAGTTGCCCAGCTCAGACCTCCTTCTCTTGAGGTGGAAGTCTTCCTACGCCATTCTTCCTTGACTCTCTCCTCTGCATGCATGGAGTTGGAGCTAACAATTCTCTCCCTCCATACCCACATGCATGACTGACTTCTCACTTGAAGTCCATCCCTGCAATATCTCTGCAAATTTCAAGTTTGTCTCTTGAGACCACCTTTGTAAGCATGTCAGTTGGATTCTTATCTGTGTGGATCTTGATCAGTTCCAATAACTCCTTTTCCATCACTTTGCGTATCTAATGATACCGAACATCAATGTGCTTTGTGCGAGAATGGTACATTGAATTCTTGCTCAGGTCTATGGCACTCTGGCTATCACAATGTACCGTGAATTTTTCTTGCTTTAATCCCAACTCTTGGAAAAACTGCTTTAACCACAACATCTCTTTCCCAGTTTCCGCTGCGGCAATATACTCTGCCTCGGTTGTGGATAAAGCAACACACTTCTGTAGCTTGGACTGCCAAGACACAGCTCTCCTTGCGAAAGTAAACATAAATCTTGATGTAGATTTCCTACCATCAAAATCGCCTGCCATATCTGAATCAGTATAGCCTTCCAACTCTAAAGCACAAACACATTTTTGCCGTACCCTTGAGGTACCTCAGAATCCACTTGATTGCTTCCCAATGCTCTTTTCCTGGATTAGAAAGGAATCTGTTTACTATTCCAACAACATGAGCAATATCTGGTCGGGTGGACACCATTGCATACATTAAACTCCCTATGGCGGATGAGTAGGGAATAGCCTCCATCTCTTCTCTTTCCTTGGTAGAGGAGGGACAAGAACTCTTGCTCAGCTTGAAATGATTAGCCAGCGGATTACTGACTGGCTTGGCATATTTCATGTTGAACTTCTCAATCACCCGTTCAACGTACTTCTCCTGTTACAGCCACAATTTCTTGGCTTTCCTGTCACGCATAATTTTCATGCCCAAAATTTGCTGTGTAGGGCCTAGGTCCTTCATGTCAAAGGACTGTGATAACTCCTTCTTCAGTGATCTGATTGCTGTGGCATCCTGTCCAATGATCAGCATGTCATCAACATAGAGCAGGAGTATGATGAAGTTTTCACTGGGAAATTTCCTGACATAAACACACTGGTCTGCAGCAGTTCTCTTGTATTCATGACCCACCATGAATGAGTCAAACTTCTTGTACCACTGTCTCGACGCTTGTTTGAGGCCATAGAGACTCTTCTCCAATCTACAGACTAAGTTTTCTTTTCCCTTTGACTTCAAAACCTTTAGGCTGCTCCATGTAAATTTCTTCCTTTAGATCACCATAAAGAAATGCCATCTTCACACTCATCTGTTCAAGTTCCAAATTCAAACTGGTCGCTAAACTACTCGAATGGATGTCATTTTCACAACTGGCGAGAAGATTTCATCAAAATCAATACTTTTCTTCTGCCCAATACCTTTAACAACCAATTGGGCCTTATACTTGACTAGCTTTCCGCTGTCATCTTTCTTCAACTTGAACACCCATTTGTTCTTCAGTGCTTTTCGACCCTTGGCGAAGTTTTACCAAATCATAAGTCTGATTTTTTTGCAAGGACTGCATCTCCTCTTGCATAGCTTGCTGCCAGCTACTTCTCTCCTTATGATTCTGAGCTTCTTGAAAACTTTCTGGCTCCCCCTCATCAGTAAGCAAAATATACTCAGAAGTAGGGTATTTTGATGACGGCTTAGACTCTCTTGTTGATTTTCGTAACTGTGGACCAACAGTCTTTGGTAGAGAGGGTTGTGGCTTCCCCTACTCAACACCATCTGCTTCTGGATTTTCTTCTTTTGGAAATCCATCCTACAACTCTATATCATTGGCTGCATGTTGCGGTAGCTCTTCTTCATCAGTGGCATGCTGTGATGGTGTAGGATTGGGAATAATTTCTGAAAAATTATCAACTTTAGGTTTGGCTAGTTGCCCAAAGTCTTCTAAGGTCTAGCCTTCTTGAAAAACCACATCTCGGCTTCGAATGACCTTATTTTTCGGATCCCACAATTTGTATCTAAATTCATCTCCATAGCCAATAAAGATGCATGGAGTGGCTTTATCATCCAGCTTCTGTCTGTGCTCCTTGGATACATGTGCAAATACTTTGCACCCAAACACTCTCAAGTGAGAGTAAGAAATCTCCCTTCCAAACCATACTTCTTCTGGAATCTGAAAATTTAGTGGAACGGATGGTGATCTGTTAATCAGATAGCTGGCAACACGAACAGCTTCTCCCCAAAATAGCTTTGTGCAGCTTTGTCATTTTGAGCATACATCTGACCTTCTCCACAATGGTCCGGTTCATTCTTTTGGCTATACCATTGTGTTGTGGGGTTCTAGGAACAGTCTTCTCATGTCGAATGCCGTGAGTAGCACAGTAGGTTTCAAACTCCTTTGACATGTACTCGCTTCTATTGTCTGTTCGGAGACACTTCAGTTTCTTTTTGGTCTCCCTTTTCACCATAGCATGGAATGTCTGAAAATGCTGGAACACCTCAGCTTTGGTCTTTACGAAATAAACCCATACTTTCCATGATGCATCATCAATAAATGTCAGAAAATATTTTCTGCCACCCAAAGATTCCACTTCTATGGGACCACATACATCAGAGTATACTCTGCTCAACAACTCTGATTGTCTTCTGGATGATGAGTGAAAAGCGACTTTATGATGCTTCCCAAACAAGCAGTTGTCACAAGGATACAATTTCGCATCTTTGGCAAAGGGAATAAGAGACTTCTTTATCAAAATCTACAACCCTTTTTCACTCATGTGACCCAGCCTTTTGTGCCACAAATTTGGTGACGCCTTATCTTCTGCTGCGTTGAGGCTATCTGAATTCACCTCTACATGAGTCTTGTACAGTGTGCCAATTGTTTGTCCTCTGGCTACCACCAGAGATCATTTTTTCAACTTCCATATGCCTTTGCCGAAGTAGTTCTCATAGCCTTGTCGATTTAAGGCCATCCCTGAGATAAGATTCAGGCGTAAATTGGAAACATGCCTGACATCTTTCAACACCATTGCGCACCCAACTTTGATTTGGATGCGAACATCACCGATTCTTACAATCTTCGAAAAACTGGAGTTACCCATCTTCACTGTTCCAAAATTTCCAGCTTGGTACGTACTGAAAAACTCCTTCCGGGATGTAGCGTGGTAGGAAGCTGCTGTATTTACCACCCACTCGGTGTCGTTGTCTGACCCTCCTAGCCATATTTCTTTATGTGACCCTCCTGGCCACAATGGTAACACTTGAACCTTGGCCGGCTCGTACCTTCTCTGGATTTCCCTCTGTCTTGAGATCTTCCTCTCCTGCGTCCTCTACTTTTGCTTCTTCCTTTGCCTCTACCTCTGCCTCTGCCTTTATTTTCTGTGACAAGAGCATGGGACTGATCTCCACCCATGTCTTTCTTTCTTGCCTCTTCACTGAATAAAGTATCTGTAACCATGCTCATAGTCAATTTTCCTTCTAGTGCAGAGTTGCTGAGAGACACCACCAACGTCTCCCAACTGTTTGGCAAAGAGCTGAGCAGCAATAGGGTCTGCATCTCATCATTGAGCTCCATTTTGCCAATTGCCAGTTGGTTCACTAGATTTTGAAACTCACTAGTGTGTTCAGTAATAGAGATACTGCCTTTCAGCTTCAAATTCACAAGTCTTCTCATTAGGAGGGCTTTGTTCCGAGGAGTCTTTGACTGGTACATGCCTTCTAACTTTGTCCAGAGAGCATAGGCATCAGTCTCTTGGGCAACATGGTGGAAGACACTATGATCGATCCATTGTCTGATCTGGCCAATGGTCTTTCGATTTTTCCGCTTCCAGCCTTCGTCGTTTTTCGTTGCTGGTTTGACTCTATGAAGCTCAATGGGGTCAAACAAATCTCGGCAATACAGGACATCTTCCATTCTAGGCTTTGCATAGTTGGAAGTATTCAGCTTTATCATGGAACCTGAAGTCGACATTGATTCTTCCATCAGACTTCGTCGTTGAGTCCGGACTGATCAAATTAGCTGGAAAAGCATTTTGGATTGCCAAAATAAAAATTGAAAATTTTTGAAAGCTTATTTACAAAATTTGACCGTACGGATGTATCCGGAATATTCCAAATAGTTGGAAAGCACTATTGGATCATCCAAATCGGACCTCAAATGGTTTAAATTTAGTCAAAATAGTTCAACGGTTCAGACTAGTGAATTCTGGAGCGCCCGAGAAGCACCAAATAATTCCTCTAGTTCGGCTGGCATCAGGATGACGTTAGCGGCTGGCAGCGCGGTTTGGTTAGCGGCTGGTCAACGGCTTCGGTTCGGCTTAGCGGCTTGGTCAACGCGGCTTGGCAGCTTGGTCAACGGCTTGGAGGCTTGGCTCACAGCTACGGCTCAAGCGACGTTAACTGCCGTCGTGACGTCAGCAAACGGTGGTGGGATGACATCAGTGCCTGGAAGAACGAAGAAGACGCGTGCGGCTCGTGTAGCGCATTGCGGCGCGTGGTCACGATGTGACGGCGCGTGAGGCTTCATCCGGGCTTCTTTTGCGACGCGGTTTTCACCTCTGTACTCATTGCGTCGAGTACTTTAATCTGGTGTGATGAAAAGTGGATTTCGACAACTTTGAATTCTGTGCAATTTGTGAGAACACACTCTATTTTTCCGAAAAACGATCAATGCGGCTCTGATACCACTTTGTTAGGATCATGGACACTTAGAAAGTAAACAACAAACAATCACACACATAAATGAGACACAAATATTTACGTGGTTCGGCACAATGCCTATGTTCATGGACAGAAATGAGAGTTTCACTAAACCAGAGCAAAACAAAAACAAGAGGAGAAAGACTCACTCAACTCACAGCTCTCTCTCGCAAATTTCTGATACAATACATTCTCTCCCTCTCGTCTCTATTTATACGCAAAGATGAGAGAGAGAGAGAGAGGAGACAAACCCACACAATTTCTACATTCTTTAATGGTGAGGGTGAGTGTCAACAATGGCAACAACGTGAAGAGAAGGGAGAGCTGCCCAACTCAGACCTCCTTCTCTTGAGGTGGAAGTCTTCCTACGCCATTCTTCCTTGACTCTCTCCTCTGCATGCGTGGAGTTGGAGCTAACAGCCTTTACACATTCTTCATCTTGGAACCTGAGCTTGTAGTAGTACACAATCTTGCATACTGCTGGATGGTTTCAGTTGAAAGTTTGCTGGACAAAGTTTATCCATCTAACAAGCTAGTCATGAGTCTGATTCTCGAGAAGGAAAAAAGGAAATACTGTACTTTTCTAGTAAAAACAAAACCATATTTTTCCTTTTGCCCCCTATATTTATTTATGGATTTTGTGTAAGTTTAAAAAGATTGTACATTCTGAGCACCCCATGTACGGATCTATTGCTGAATATCTTCGAATTTCCATGTCATATCCTGTTTTTTTTTTTTTTCAGTTGAACCGTGTTATTCTTGTAATTTTGGACTTGTGTTAACTAAAGTTGGATTTGTGCTATTATTTTCAGGACGAAGGTTGTCTGGAGAACACAGATGAAGAGCTTTTGATCAAGGTTCCTGGGAGTGCATACTCTGGAGCAATAAATGGTGTAACCAGAACTGACAAGCATGATGAGTCGGCTAATGCTTGAGAATCTAGATAATCGACAGTGATGAAGCATCTTAAAGCAGAATCTGCATTGTCTGGGTAATCTCCCCAGTTCTTGTTTTGTATTAGGCAATTCTTAAAATACTGAAGGAGTATTTGTATTTTGTAATCCAGAAGTTGGTGCTCAGAGATTCTGCAATTAGAAAAAGGAGGTTAGGGAAATCAGCACCCAAAAAAAAAACAATTATTTTATGTTGTACGAATGGCTGCATCTTTTTTCTTCTTTCAAGAATGCATTGTTTATAACAAGCATTTGCCCAAGGAATTCAAGATTATACTATAATGTATCCCAATTCTTGAAATTAGGGTTTTAATCATGTATTTTTTAAAATTTTGAAGTTTGTTCTCTCTCTCTCTCTCTCTCTCTATATATATATATGTGTGTGTGTGTGCGCTTGAAGATTGGCGCACCCAGAGCATAAAAACACACTTGAGTACTTTTAGATAGTGCTTGGATTTTGGATTTTTAGGTAGAGGATTTGACAAGAAAAAAAGAACAAAGTGAGGCAAATGTAAATGAAATATAAATGAAATTAATTTTTTTTTCTATTTTCTTTTTCCTTCTTAAATTTTTATCCAAATTTATAGGTAATTGGTAAATACTGATCTTGATTTAGTCAAGAATAAAGTCATTTTTTGATCATTCATTGAGACGGTGCAACAAAAATGAAATGCAATTTTTTTCTCAACGGAGCAAAGTGAATCACTGTCATCAGTTCTCTTCCCTTTTTTTTCTCAACGGAGCAAAATGAAATGAAAAGTATCCCTTGTTTGTTTTGGGCGGTGATCGAAGTTTATCCATTGTTTGTTTTTGGCAGTGACCAAAGTTCAAAAAGGCAACGGCGTCGGGCAGTGCTCTAAGCCCGAATGTTTGTTTTTGGCAGTGACCAAAGTTCAAAAAGGCAACGGCGTCGGGCAGCGCTCTAAGCGGTGACCGAAGTTTAATGAAGGCAACGGCGTCAGACAACACTCTAAGAATGACTGACGGCAAGTTTGGATTTTATTTTTATACAGATCTCGTTTTTTTCAAATTACATCTATGAAAAAATCGATAATTTTCCAGGAACTCTTGTTTTTTTTAAAAAATTACATCTGTGAAAAAATTGATGGTTTTCAAATAACTTTTTTGGCGGCTTTTGAAATTTGTTGTTTATGTTGGATTTCTTTTTTTGCCCTTGAAGCTTTGTTGTTTTTTCTTTTTCTTGTTTCGTATAATGTTTACTTTTATTTTTAACATAACTGCGTTACCAAAAAAAAAAAAGGAAAAGTAGGCTGCTAAAATGCAATTACAATGGCAGGGACTCTGTTGTGTAGTACATGTATGGTGGGTCTTATATGTAGTAACTGATACGTCTTTTTATGCTCTCTATGAATGCTGTGTAATCAATCATGTATATGTTTTCTAGCAATGAAGTACACATTTTCAGCACCAAAAAAAAAAAAAAAAAAAAAAACTATGATATACCCTGCCTCCTCAAAATGCCTAAAATTTAACATATGTTGCATCAACTTTAAAAACATCATCACAAATGAAATTTCATGCTTCCAAGTTTGCAGAGTTGGCTAAGGAAAAGGGAAAAAAAAAACAACAATGCTAGGTAGCTCAAAATTTTGTGACTCAAATGGCTCAAATCACTTAAAACGACGTCGTTTTGACAGATTTTAAGTGTAAAACGACGTCGTTTTAACAGATTTGAGCCATTTGAGCCACAAAATTTTGAGCTATCAAACATTTTCCAAAAAAAAATTGAAGAGTAGATTTTTCAAAAATACATTAAAAGGCAGCAACTCAAATGGAGCAACATAACATTTTTTATTCTATTTTAACTGACTATAATGATAAAACCATCCAAAACCACGTCAGCATCCTTTTCCAAAACCACATTATACCTATCCTTCCTCAAATGAAGCATCATAACAGTTAATTACACATAATAATTTATTTATTTTTCACAAAGGGGCTTTGCTAATTTGGGCTTCACATAAGGTAAAGAGAATGAGATATGGGGAAAATATGTGCACTAAATACGATAAAATTACACATGCATTGTGTGCGCAACGATACATACATCAAAACAGCATTTAAGATTTTAATTATCAGCTTCTAAAAAGTGAACAAGTCTGGCACTGGTGATTATAGTAGACATCTGCTAAACAATCTGTTGTAGTTGTTGATTAAATAAGTCATTTTATTGAATAATGGAGATCAGAAGTACCCTTTCAGCATGTGTTCAAATTAATAATATTATCATAAAAACTGGCTTTAAGTTTTTTTTTTTTTTCTGTTTTTTCCCTCAACTCATACCTCATCACCCAAATTGGTGATCTCTGCCGCGAAAAACTGCTCTGCTCTATCAATGAAACTTCCAGAAAATCTGGAATGCAACATTAAATTGGAGGAAGTTTCTGAAGCTGACTGATTTTGCTTCAGAGACATCTCTTCGCAAAGTTTGAACGCTTTGCAATCTTTCTGGTTTCGCATCTTGCTAGTTCTGAAGCTGTTCCCCAAAGCCCCACCACCACCACCTTTTCCTGAATAAATTCGTGCGTTTCTTGGATTGTAACGGTTGGATCTAAGAGGCATTTCGCCTTGAACTTGAAGTTTTCTAGATTCAGGAGGACCCAACTGATTAGATTCGCCTGGAGATTCTGTTGGAGGATTATCCAGGGTTGAGCTAGATCTAACTGTAGGTAAACCATTTCGGCAAGATTTGATCAAAGAAAGAAGCATATCGGTACTGAGTTCTTGCTGAACCACACCCTTGTTCTGCTCACAACCAAAGCAGGCAGCAACCAGTGTGCCTGCCAAGACTGGCATCAACTCGGGATCACTGAAGAACACAAATGGCAGATCGCATACCTGTTCTTCCACTTCAACATTTAGATTTTCTAAATAATTAAGGTTTAATTACACCAAGAACCCCTCAACTATTAATGAATATCCTCCAAAGGGGGTGGAAGTGAAACATTTTTATAATTGAAGAGGTCAAAATGTACATGGGTTCATAGATGAGGGGGTAAAGTGATGTCCGCTAATAGTTAAAAGGGTCTTGGTGTAATTAACCAATCAAGATGTAAAAGGTGGTTTGTGAAATTCCACTCACCTTATGAAGGATGGTAGGGCTCTTTCCCCATCGAAGGACAGCTTGATTTTCAAGGTGGAACAAGGCAAAAAAACCAAGAAGCGATAAAGATTCCAGCAGAAGCAAACCAACCTGAGAGACATTGCACAGATAGCAAACAAGTATTAGCAAGGCTTGCTATTAATCTTCCCATCATAACAAAACTCAATTATATATATAACCATTAAATAATGCAACTAAGATCCAGAAATATTATATCAAACTCAAGAATGTCTAATCCCAAACCTTTGTGCAAATCGTCAAACAAATTTCATGCTAGAAGTTCAAAAATATTATGCTAGTATGTTGATAATTGATAAATGTTCGTTTTCTCTGACACTAATACAAATCAGAAGATTAATTTCTCTAAGAATTGTTTTCTGTAGACAAAGGTCAATTCATCATTTATTGTCATTCGTGCCAATATGCATGCCACAAGAATATATGTGAAGATGTATATCTTCCTTTTAATGAACTGTTGCTCATGTGGCAATTTGCCAGGTCTAGTAAAATGTGCAAATGTGAGTGCATGTTACATGTCTACGTATAAAACACAATGGCAAGTAGAATCACCTGATCAGTAGCTACTCTCCACTTGCTTGTGCAATGAGAAAGAAGAAAACTGATCAAATGGAAGAATTCCATTTTCAGGTCTGGCCTGGCCTACAATCAAGATAAGAAAAGTGAAAAATTAAGTAGATAAATCCACCGAGTACTAAACACACATATCACGTGAGGATTTGAAAGCCAAAAGATGCAAAATAGTCAAGTTCAGGGAGCTAGTTCACATCTATGATTTAACTGAAAACATGGCATAGTAAATAAAAATAAAAGTGACTTACTAGCATCTTTTGCATGAATGTAATGTCTATAAGAGCCAAATTGTTCAAAACCTTCAGTACTCCAGTTGCCACTTCTTCAAAATTAGATGGAAGAACATGGGAAGCCTGAAATAGAATACAACTCACTGTCAATTATTAAATGAGAAGAGCTCTGCCCTTGTTCCTACTGGTAACACCACCATGCATAGCATGGTGAAGCTTCTGGTATATAGCTTTTGTTTGAATATATTAGTAACAAGCAAATGAAAACAACATAAAGCTAAAATCCTTTATCTTCCACCCCACTACCAAAACATCTGGTTAAAAAGTTGATAATCATGCCAAATCAAAGGACCTAGACACATGCACAAAAAATGTGATCTTACAGCCAAAATAATGTTATAAGAGAACTTAGCAGTAGATATAATTGATTACAGGTAAAGAAGAAAATCACAATCAAAGGTGACTCCATCAACCATGCTTACACATGCAACACAAAGATAATTGAGAAGATAATTTGACCGACGAGTTGGAGAAGATACAAGATTGAAGGAAGTAAAGTATGGTTGTATCTCAGAGCATTCCTTAATTGAACTTGTTATGAATCGTCATGAAGTAAATTAGAACCATTACACTCATGCTGATATATTTTCAATTGACAACACTTACCTGTTCAGAAGACAACCTGTTGTGTGCCTGCAATAGCACAGCTGTCAACAATGAAGGAAGACAGACCAAGCCAGTTTCAGATATGGCAGAAAGAAGAAAGGTTACTGGTGGCTTCAAGCCTGATTTGTTTTCATTCTTTTGTTCTGCACCATCATCCACAGAGCTCTTCTCGTCTTTCTGAGAGACAGAAGACTTTGCAGTATTATCTGTCGAAACATGCTTGGACTCGTCAACATCCATCCCTGTGCCAACAACCTCAAGCTTATCAGAATCTTTTTTATCCAATACCGATTCTTTGCTTCTTTTTATCGTACATGATTCATCTAATGGCCTATCTTCTGGTACATCTGGTAAAGTTCTATTTTCTCCATTGAGGTTATTTACAGAGGAAGATCCAAAATCTGCAGCCTCTACAAGCTTAGCCTTTGAAGTTTCATTTTCTGGTACTATTTCAATTGGAAAAGATTCCCAATCAATGGAAGAAATTGTTCTGCATCTGGATGTTAAAACTACCAACAGACTTATACTCAAGAGAATAGATGAAGGAAACGGTGACCCTTCCACCTGTGGCCTGTCATGAAGAGCAAAAAGATCTCGCAACCGATGAATAACTTGATACGCAAGCACAAGCTCCTGTAAACCATCCTGCATTTGGAGTTGGCGCTCATCAGAGCTTACATGACCAATAATTGTTGCAACAGTCCATAAAAAGCCATCCAGTTCTTCAGAGATTGACTCCAAATTTTCAATTGATGTTTTGCTTGATAGCAAGTTGGAGCTACCAGGGACACTTGATGAAGCTGCAATCTTGATATAGTTCTCAAGAGCTGCTGCCAGCATAGGGATGATCGGTGGCAAGAGATTTTGTGCAAGAAAATAACTCCTGTTTGCAGGTACTGATAGTACTACCCTTAGAAGTCTTAAAAGGTATATTGTCACCTGGCAGGCTTCAGGTTTAGATGTGTGAGAAGCTGGCAAGGCAGAAGCAATAAAATCAAGCAGACCAGCTTGGCGAGATGCTTGCAGCTCAGGGTCTTTTCCCTCCAAAAACTAATCCACAAATCAAATGTCAAAAACTGTTAGTTAAAAAAATCACAAGCTTTCCCACAGGAAAAAAGTACATGAAAAGAAGAAAGAAACAACAAAAAAAGGAAAAACAAAAGCATACCCTACTGAAACAACTTTTTCCAACCTTAATCATTCCTCTTTGAAGTACTCAGAAATCAAACTTTAAAATGAGTGTGCATAATGACTACCTTAATCATCTCAGCAGTTATTAGTCCAATACTTGCAGCCCCTTCTTTCCTTGCTTGCCGAAGTCTCTGAAGTTCCTGAAGCCACCGTCCAATTTTCGCCCTTGCAGTTCCCACCGCTGCTCTATATCCAATGCCAGCATTTTCAACGCCAACAGGAGGGTCAGGAAATTCATATTTCAAAGCCATAAGCCTTTGACGTATTTTTTTAATCCTTCGCTTTAACGAGTGTTGCAATGTGGCATTGCCTGTTTGAAGAGTAGAACCTCCTGAACCTGTGACATTATTTGCCTGATACTCTTCACTACTGCTGGTTGGTGTAGATCTACCCTGACCCTCCTTGTTCAGAGAACGTCGCAGTAGAGGTGAAGATTGATCTCTGAAATCCATTGAAGCTCTCTCCCGTATTTGTTCCAGGTAAAACTTGCGACGCTGTTCACTTTCACTAAGTCTTTCAGCTAATTTCTGGGCCAGAAGCTCTGCTTCCTCCTGTTGGGCTTTAGCTCTAACCTCCTTTCTTCGGAGCTGTTCTATAGCCTTTGCCTCTCGTGCTGCACTTGATGCCTTCCGTTCTTCTTCCCTTCTCACTAGAGCCTCTTCCTTTTTCCGCTGTGTCTCAGCCAGACGCTGCAGCTTTTCAGCTTCAATGAGCTTCTTGCGCTCCAAAACAGCTTCCTCTCTTGCCATATCCTCCTTTTGTTTAGTTTTCATTACATGAAGTTTCTCAGCTCTCCTCAATTCAGAATCATGATGTTTCTGGCGCAATACAAATTTTTTGTTCTCTTCATTTAGTGAAGTAATAAAACGAACCTCGTTAACCTTACTGCTTTCATCACCAGCCCTTTTCACAACCTGGGCTAGAAAAGCTTCATGCCGAGATTCACTGCGTTGGTGGCGGGCATACATTCCCTCTCGCAACTTCATGCTGCGAACAGCTTGCCATTCATTCACACGGTTCAATTTATCTGAGTTACGCTGAAGCTTTTGTACTCTTTCATTCTCTAACTCACTTCTAATCCTCATAGCCCGTGCATGTTTTTCTTCTGCTTCTTTTTTTAAATCTAAAGCAGTCTTCTTTTTCTTCTCAGGAGACATTAGTTTGTCATGCAAAATTCGTGCACGCTCAGCACTTTTCCGACCCATGCCTGGCGAATGTGAAAAGCGAGAAGAAACACGGAATGGAGATGCAAGTAGTTCCTCCCAGTTCCTTTTATCCTTCCAAGCATCCATGGATTTCCATGACGGTCCATTTCTCTTGTCCCTATCTCTTTCAGAAAGATAAGTTTGCTTCTTAAGGTGATCCACAGATTTGGGATTTTTCTCAACCATACTTTCTGCCAACATTTTATCTTTCCTAGGAAGCAACTTCTCCATTTCAGAAGTAGATCCGACGTGTTCCCCTTTGCTCTTTCCAGTGACAGAAGCGGCTGAGCTCTCCCTAAGAGGTAACCTAGATGCGTTAACACCAGAAACAGATGGGTTCGGTAAATGACCATTGTGTGTTGAGTTTATTCTGCAGGACCTGCCTGAGTCAGAATTC
Organism: Camellia japonica; assembly: GCA_030407325.1. Lineage (NCBI taxonomy): Eukaryota > Viridiplantae > Streptophyta > Magnoliopsida > Ericales > Theaceae > Camellia > Camellia japonica. The sequence continues at coordinate 27,703,015 of JAPPVO010000010.1, read as the reverse complement.
CTCTTCTCTCCACTCGAACTTCTCCCACTGATATCTGAAACTCCACTATGCTTCCTCAACTTCAGGACTGTTTCCTTAGCATTTGATGTTACGTGACTTCTCCCAGCATATTTCTCTGGAATATCACTGTTACGACAATTAGAACAATCATGCCGCAGTTTTTCAGCATCACTAGCTGTACGAGTGTTAGCTCTTTCTTGTTGGATTTTCCTAAAAGCTTCAAGAGATGAAGACAGTATTTCTGCCCTGTGAGGTGAAGTAGTCATTCGCCGAACCTGCACCAAGAAAAAATAAGAAAGATAAACTTTTTATTGTCTATGTAATACTTATTTTAAAAATAAAATAAAAATCAACATATGATTCTAACAGAGTTCATTCAATAAGACAGCATATAGAAAATCATCCTCTCATCCTTGTACTCTTACCTAATACCCTCCATTTTCGTGAAAGAACATTATCTTAATTCAAAGATTAATGGATAGCTACTATGCCTCTAGCTGGTGGACAATGGACACATACACATGATTTGTGTCCCTCAAAAGAGTCCCATCCAGGCAACATTATCTATGCATCATGCCAATGTTCCATTCCCTGTACATTTTTCAAGAATTTTTAAAGGATTATGTAGAGATGATTTTTTTTTTTTTTTTATTTTAATTTTTAAATATGATGTAGTGATTATTTTGACCATCAAACATGAGAATATAGTTTCATACTTATAACTCACAAAAATTAGTTTCCCATGTCAAACTAGATTTCTTGGCATAAGGTTTTAAGGCACAGAGAGAATAAATGATTTCAAACTTAAAGCAAATCATGAGAATTAAATTCCTTGCTGACCACAATTGAAGATACTTGAAAAATGTTGATAATTGTCTTAGCAACAAAAATCCTCAGAGAAACAAAGTCAGTCCAAAAGAAGCCAAAAAATACTCCCTCTGATCCATCCGCTATTCCATTTTGGGATGTCCCAAAATGATGTCCATTTTTAAAAGACAGCACCAAAACCTTATGACTTTACAATATTATCTTTTAAATTGAGTGTGGATGCATCAATAGTGTGGAATAGAGGGATAGTTTTGGAATTTATATCTATTAGTTGGGTGTGACACTTTAAATGTTTCTCTCCTTAAAATATTATGTCAAAGCACCAGGGATTATGTCAGTATACATCTATGCTTGAGTGCTGTTTTAACAGAGTGAATTATTTCATGTCATTTTCAGCAGTAAGTAATTCATTACATTGGTAACAAGAAAGGGGCGAGCATGCTGACCTCCCATGAAAGTGCATGTGGTCTGCGGTGATCAGACTTCATGGTCATAGGCAGGCCATCAATTAATTGAGAAGTGGACGTTTTTACATTCTCAAATTCCTCCACTCTAGAATTTAGTTCCTTAAAATCAGATGCAGCTTCTTCAAGGACAAGAATTGCCTCTTTCATCTGCTCCAAATCACATTCTAGTTCACAAAGAAGATAAAGTTCATCTACAGCCCTATTAAGATTCTCGAAGAGAAAGCACCAAAGCCGCTGTCTAAACCTTTCCTTACTTTCACGTGCATCACCTGCATCAGTGCCACTTAAAATCTGGGCATTTGACAACTCACCAAGAATTCTATCGGCCAGTTGATGGCCAGAGACTCCGGATTTTTCAGCCTCAATTTTTTCAGGTGTAAGTGAGTCAGCATCTTGGGGCATTGCTACTGTGCTAGAAGCACCGTCTATCATGGGTACATCAGATATTTCTGAATTGCCTGTTTCACACATAACAATAGGTTCTGGAAGTTCCACAATCATCCCATCCTTTTCATTGGCTATGGAACCAGACATACTGCCAGCAGCTAAGGGGTCATTACTAACTGATTTGACTTGTTCATTGCATGTTTCTCCACCGTTTGAAACATCACCACTTGAAGTAAGTATTTTTTCGTTTGTAACTTGTACCTTCACATCCTCTGAAGTTATTTCATTCACCTCTTTACAGTTCTCTCCATCCTCCGGAGACAACGATAATGGCTGACAAAGACTGTGATCTGCATCTACAGATGTTACCACCGATTTGTCTCCTTTGGAGTCAGTGGAAGAAGAAATGCATGAAACTGAACCTTTAGCATCCTCGGCTTTCCTGCTAACTAAATGATCATTTCCAATATCTCCAAACCTAATTTCTGCTCCAACGGTCTTTTTGAGATGTAGTTCCAAAGCTCCACCATCCAAATCACCCCACTTGATTGTTTGAATAGGATCAGGCTTATCCTTTTGGAGAAACTCTTCAACAACTCCATCTTTATTATCACAATTTGTAGCAGCTTTCATCGGAGGTGATTTGGGACATTCATTATCTTGACAAACCACACATTTATCAAGGTAATGCACGCCTTTCTCTTCTTCAGTTGAAACAGAAGTAGCATTTGCAACCCTGCCCTGGCTATTTACAGCAAAATCTCCCCCTGCTTTTGAATTCTGGCCACCATACTTGCCGTGTGAATTTCTGCTTTTTACATTTGACGAAGCCTGACGGCGTGGAGTGCTAGAAGTCTGTTTTCCAGATAATCCCCCTACCCAACCTTGTAGAGAAAACTTTGCACTACTTCTATGCTTCTGTATAGGAAATGTGAAGAACAAAACGAATCAAAGCATGCCATTAAAATTAGGATATGTGGATGTCTTCTCAGAAAGTTATTAAGCTTGAACCAAAAGTCCTTTCCCACATCATTTACAAGAAAAAATCAGAATAAAATTCTTAAAAACACATGACATAATATGGAAGAGAGAAAAGGAATTACTAATTGCACCAAAAAAGAAAACAAACAAAAAAAGGAAAAAAAAAATCATAGAGAACGAAAGAACAAAAAAGAGAGACGAAGGTTGAAGAAACATGTAAGAATTGGAAAATAAGAGCAGCAGACATGAAATTCACATAAATTCAAGAACCAAAAACTGCAAGAAGTTTCTTTTGCAATTCTTGTTAAGCAAGCATTCAAAAGATATAACTTACAAAGAAACAGATAGAAATGATCTAAAATGAGAATAAACCAAATCAAAATTCCCATCAACAAAATCGTAAGGCGAATGAGTAAAATAACTGATATGCACAGTATCAATAAGAAGCAAATATAAAATTAAAATACATATTATATGGCATCATAAGGAAAGACGAAGAAAGTAGTTTAGAATAAATGACATAAAAGACGAAGAAAGCATCACAAACATTTGACACAAAAAGAGCTGCTATTCTCAAGGCATCATGTGGCAGTGATTAAAAATTTACATAGACACAGACACAACACAAGGATTCAACTAGACATGGAAAATTCATTAAAAGAGAAAAGCAAAGGGAAAAAAAAAAAAACCCAGGAATGCAGGAATCAAAAGTTTCTTGTCAGTACCCTTGTTTCACTTATAACAACTGTAATCATCTAGTTGCACTAATATTCCAATTTCCTCCCCACATTAATCTCCTATGATCTGCAACACATGTTTGGGTACCTGAATGTCGATTGCAAATGAATACCACCAATGCAAACGCACTATTCCCATGATTATACTCTTGTTTATTAAAATTTTACCAGCAAAAAATTAGACAAAAACAAAACATCAACTCAATCAGCCTCCTACTAAAAAATTATGCTTTTTCAAATGTTGGATTTGCCTCTGTCTGGTCCAAATATATCCAGCTGTGTCCTGCACAGTGTTACCAGAAAATGCTAAAACCCTAGTGATTTACGTTTTGGAATGGATGTTCCGAAACATGGTTACATGTTTGTTCCGAAATGGTGAATTTAGTGATCCAAAGCAATTCCATAGTTTTTCTATCTTTTTCATGAAAAGTTATCCTCAATAGTGTACCCCATTCCCATTCCTCATACCAAAATGACCCATGTTCCAGGTCACATAGGACCTGCATCACCATTGTCCTATTTGTTGGCTTCCCATTTAGGTTCATCAAGGCTAAGCAGCGTTTATGAGTTTCCATGATTAAGTCATCCCTGACACATAAGCTATTCATCCACAAGTTGTAGTAGGACTAAATGATAGTTTGTGCAATTTAAAGTTTTGTCTAGCTTGAATCAGTTTGCATTCTTAAACAGTTATAGAATAGGCCCGTAGAATGAGAATTAATCTCAAGCCCTCATCAACGTTTTTTCATACCAAAATTGAGAAGAAAACATTAATAGCCAATAATATACAAATGGAGCTAAGAAGTCTAGAGTTGAGGCCTCATCTTCAAAATTGTTAGAACGATAACTCAAAAGTAAAAGAGAAATAGTTGTTGAGGCATCATTTCAGCTAGGGAGATCACGAAGCGAGAAAATCAATGTTCCTGACTTTGTTCATAAAGAATTGAAAAAAATTAGAAACATACTGCAAATTGTAGTTTTGAATACTTATTATGTGGCATCCGGAAGTTTATTCTGTGCAAGAGTAGATAATTTATAAAGTAATGTAACAACCTGTTGAAGGCATATGGGAGGCACTACATTATTGAAAATCAACTGTGTGATCTTACACCATTGGCTGACTAAAACAAGAAAGTTCAAACAAGCCATGTTACAAAATGAAGTCTCCAAGGAAAAGACCATTCAAATTGTCAAATAAAATGAGGCATTTCACGATCCAAATAACTATGAAATGCTAGCTCCAAAACCTATCAATTAAATTTGGCCTTCCCAAGCTGTTCCACAAATTTCAAGCTCTTCGAATAATGTGATCATCAACATACTTTTTGCTACATGAAACTAATTGCCAAGAAAATTACAAATAATAAGCTTTCCATCATCAAAATTCAAGGCCTTCAAACAAAATGTTCAATACACAAATTTGTTACATTGAATCAATTGGTATGATATGACAATTACACAACAGTATGTTTCTCTAATCAGACTTCAAGATCCTCCACCAATGCAAAAAACATATGTTCAATTAATTTCATCAATATTTATTTTCATAAAAACATGTTCAATTAATTTTCTCAACAAAGCACGTATTCTTTTTATCATAATTCTATCATATGAATGTCATAAGATTTATTTAACATAAGATACATATCAGTGATATGTACCTATTGTGTATCTAAGACACTGAAAACACTGCAAACTGATTCAAACAAATAGGATCCACTAAAATTAACATATCAAACAAATAAATACCAATTTACAAGAATTACAAACATGGATATTGACAGTTCGAAATGTCCATTTCCTCAATTTTTCCAAGGAAAATTCTGGGTACATTTTTATGGTTTCATTTCCATCTTCAGTTTCCTTAATTGTTTTTTGACCCACAAAAATAATTTAAAATTTAAAATTTTAAAAGATTCAAGTAAAATAATAAACACAAGCAGTCAAAAACACCAGATTATGAAATTTCTGAAAATGGGCATGAACAAAAATAGCACCTTTTTAACTTGCAACCATCCAGAGCCCTGATCATCCCCTGCTTCTCCACTGCTATCCATCACAGCATGATCATATAGCCAGATTTCTTCATCTCAAAAAAATCACAAATTTACAACCAAAAAAAAAAGAGGGTCTCTAATCTAAGAACTCACAACCAAAAAAGAAAAAAACTAATTTTTACAACAACTGTATCAACAATTCCTTTTATTATAGACAACATGTTGCTAGAAAATTGATAGCAGTTCAATTATAAATACATATCTGACAATCGAGTCACGAGAAAAAACGAAATGGGTCAGAGGAAAAAGAGATTAATTTAAATTCCAAGAGCTCTAACTCGGACATTGATGTGAACAAAGACAGGAAATGGAATTCCAGAGGAATTTTCTAAAAATTGGGAATTTGTGAAGTGAGAATGTGAAACTGTAGATGAGATTGTTGTTGTTGTGATCAAATTTTTTTTAGGGTTTCCGAGTAAAACGAATGCCTCGAAGAACCAAACACGGTGCGCTGATGAGACTGTTGAAAAAGAGTTTATAGGAGTTGAGGAAGATGGGGAGCTTCTAAATACACTCCCAAAGAATTCTTTGCACACCCCCAAATTTAATAATTTGAAATTCTATTTGGACGTCATACATAGGGTTATTTTGAAAGGATGGTTAAAATATAATTTTTTTGATTTTTTTGAAAAATGTGTAACAAGTTTGGGAAGACTAAATAAGTGTACTTTTTGACTTTTCTTGTATTATGTGTAAAAAAAGTAGAGAGGAGATGTTGATTGATGTGACCCAAAAAAGATAAAAAGATGAAATAAGTGCACTTTTTTAGTTTAGTCAAACTTGACCTAAAATAGGTTAAAAGTTGAAAAATGAACTTATTGTCCAATAGGTCCTATGAATGAATTTACAAACAAAAGTCAAATGTTCAGATTTAAAGTTATGAATAAAATTAGGAGAGATTTATGTATAGATTATAATAGGTGAATTTCCAATAAGTCCTATGATAATTAATAACATTTTTTATTAAATATTATTAAAAAATATCACTAATTGTTAATTTTCAGTAATAGTTTAAATTTTTTGTCACAAACGATGTCACTAATTATAAGTTTTAGTAACAGTTTAAAAAAATCGTTACCAAAAAAGTCACTAGTTTGAAAAATTTGTCACAAAAATGTCACTAATTGTAAAATTTAGTAACAATTTATAAAAATTGTAACAAAAAAATCACTAATTATCAATTCTTAAAGACATGCAAAAAATTGTCACAAGTGATTATTTTTAATGATGATTTTACTAGGACTTATTTTCAATAAAATCTGATGGGAATAAAGTCAAACTATTAGGACCTATTGGTAGTTTACCCTAAAAAAAAATTGTTCAAATGTACATGTCGTTCAATCTTTTAATTACTTTCTGTTCATAAATTTATATTTGCATATTTGACTTTTGTTCGAAAATTTATATCTGAATACTATTTATGATGTGTACTAAGAGTTTGTACAGTATACAAATATAATTACCATTAATAATTTTTTTTAATTACAATAATTATATCCTTGAGCTAAATTACTCCATTAACAACAAAATTTTAAAGAAATAATAATAATAAAACAAATAAAAATTTAAAAAATTTCAACAACTTATAGAAAAGTTGTAGCCACCAACAACTACCTCCTTCACTCCTTCTACCATTTCCTATCGTCGTTCCCTCAAATTACTTGTGCCCTCTCTTTTCATACACTTCCTTAACCCTAGTGTGTCGAGTAGTCTACCACCTCTCCCATTAGATGTCCTTTACACCTATTATTTGTTAAAAAAATGGTATTTTATAAGACTTATTTTAGGTCAATTTTGAGCTCAAAATTGAGTGGACTCCGAACGTCTTTTGGGACGGGTCCGAAGAGGTGACGTGTTCCTTATCGCGTGACAAGTCATACGGTGAAGACGGTTCGTCAAAACCATTTATGAGTGAATGGGAACATGACGTCGTTTTCGGGTTCATGAAATAGGAAATTTAAGGAAGTAAATGTGGGTTTCTTTGAAAAAGGTTGTCCCACATTGAAACTTTAAGAGAGTTTTATTGAGTATATAAGCTCTAGCTTACAACACTTGGGTTAGGCCCCAAGGGGCACCCTAAGTTTGTAGAAGGGAGGAGTTATGAACAAAGTGTACCTTAGCCCAAACTACCACACACGCGCACACCGCCATCCGTCCGGGCACGAGTGTGGGTCGAGTCTTGTATTAATTTTTTGGACAAAATATATTTGAATCTTTTCCAAAATTTCTTATGGGAAAAATTAATTTAAATTTTGTAATTCGAATTTGAATTTGAATTCAAATTCTTGTCCAATAATTGTGCCTTCAAGTTCCATTCTTTCCCAAACTGTTTAACAGGTTTTTAACTGCTGGAAAACTGCCAGCAGTTACAGATTCAAGCAGGTTGCAGATCTGTTCAAAATTTGAACTAAATCTGTTCAAAATAGTGTCACATCTGTTCGGTAGTTTATACACCTGTTCGGACAGTTTTTTGGTCACCTTTTGTGCCTATATATAGATCCATTTCCTGCAGTCCAAATGATCCGAAAAATAGTCTGAAAATCTAGCATTCGCTGTCCAGATTTTTCTATTTGCATTATTATCTTCATATTAGTTTTAGAATAAAGAAAGTATAGAACACAAGGTTCTAGTTCGCCGGACAAATTTGTTTGGAGTGCTACTACAAATTTGTGAAGATCATTGTATCCTGGAAGATAGACGCCACTCAACCATAAGCACCGTAACGGGGCGAATTTGTCTTAAGGACAGAGTGTCACACACTCGACTTGGTCTTTTATTTTCCCATTCGTTTCAATAAAATAAATTTTGTAAGTTATTTATTTTATTTTGTTTCATTTAGTTTCATTTTATTTTATTTACACAGAAGGTTGTTCCTACAATCTTAAGACAGATTCGAATTATTCTGTTTATAGAATTTTTCGTTTGTTTCCTTTTCTCTTTCTTCTTTTAAGAAAATTATTTTCTGTGGATTTACAAAATAATATTCTGGTTGGAAAAACAAATAGTGATTATATGCTATTTGACAGATAGTAGTAATATACTGTCTATTTTCTTTGACAACTAGTAGTAATATACTGGTGTCATTAACAATTCAGAATATATTTTTGTGAAATTTTTTCAGAAATTAATTTTAGTTTTTAGAAATTATTTTCTGAGTTTTCATTAATTAAAATTTTGTTTCAGTATTTTAATTATTGAAGTGTTACAGAAATTTAATTTTTTGTGTGGAATTAATTTGGTTAAATTAAATTTTATTTTATTTCCAAATTAATTGAAAAATAAAAGTTACATTCTTGTTTCTTTTATTTTTACAGAATTTAATTCTGTAAATTTGGATTAATTTTCTGTGTAGTATAAATTCTAATTATAATTTTGTTTTATAAATTAGAATGACTACTGTGGCGGCTGCAATGACGCCAAACCCCTCTCATGTTGTGACAGTACCGATAAATCACGGTGAAAAGCCAGAAAAGTTCTCAGGAACTGATTTTAAAAGATGGCAACAGAAAATGTTGTTCTATCTTACAACTCTAAACCTGGCTCGTTTCCTCCATGAGGATGCTCCTATTTTGAAAGAGGATGAAACCGACCGGCAAGTGGTTACTGCTGTTGATGCCTGGAAACATGCCGATTTCCTTTGCCGAAATTACATCTTGAACGGACTTGACAACACATTATACAACGTCTACAGTCCTATCAAGACAGTAAAGGAACTTTGGGAGTCTTTGGAGAAAAAATACAAAACGGAAGATACCGGCTCAAAGAAATTTGTGGTTGGCAAATTCCTAAACTTTGTAATGGTTGATTCTAAAACTGTGATCAGCCAAGTTTAATATCTCTAACTCATTCTGCATGACATTCACGCAGAAGGCATGTCTCTTAGTGAATCCTTCCAAGTTGCAGCCTTAATTGAGAAATTACTACAAGTCTGGAAGGAATTCAAGAACTACCTCAAACACAAGCACAAAGAAATATCTATGGAAGAATTAATTGTGCATTTGAGGATTGAGGAGGACAACTGCAATTCTGAAAAGCGGGCTGGTAAGCATCCTATAGAGTCTAAGACAAATGTGGTAGAACATGCTTCAAATACCAAGAAACGGAAATCTTCTGGAGAAAGTTCATCACAAGGCTCTAAAGGGAGGGAAAATAAAAAGTACAAGTTTAATGGCAAATGTTACATCTGTGACAAAGAGGGACATCGGGCCAAAGATTGCCGTAGCAAAGGCAAAAACAAAAGAAGAACAAGCAAGAAGCCTGCTCAAGCCCATATGACCGAAGTGGACAATATTTCCAATGGTATAGATGATATCAATCTTTCTGCAGTTGTTTCCGAGGCAAATCTTGTCGGAAATCCTAAAGAATGGTGGGTGGACACTGGTGCTACTCGCCATATCTGTGTCGACAAAAATATGTTCACATCTTATTCTATAGTGGACAATGGTGAACAACTTTTTATGGGCAATTCCTCAACTTCCAAAGTTGAAGGACAAGGGAAGATTGTTCTCAAGATGACATCTGGAAAGGAACTCACTCTCAACAATGTGCTGCATGTACCGGACATTCGCAAGAATCTTGTTTCTGGATCTTTGTTGATTAAGAATGGGTTTAGGCTAGTATTTGAGAGTGATAAATTTGTACTTACTAAGAATGGGATGTATGTAGGAAAAGGTTACATGTCTGATGGCTTTTTCAAGATGAATGTAATGACGGTTGTACCCTCAGTTATTAATAAAAATACATCTTCTTCTTACTTGCTTGAGTCTTCAAATTTATGGCATGGTAGACTAGGATATGTTAATTATGAATCTTTGCGTAGATTAATTAATATGGAATGTTTACTTAAATTTGACATTGATTCAAATCATAAATGTGAAATTTGCGTTGAGGCAAAATTATCCAAAACTCATTTTCATTCAATTGAAAGAAGTACAGAACCATTTGAATTAATTCATAGTGACATTTGTAATTTTAAATCAATTCAAACTAGAGGTGGGAAAAAATATTTTATCATTTTTATAGATGACTATACTAGATATAGTTATGTTTATTTAATTCGAATCAAGGATGAAACTTTGGAAACTTTCATTCAATATAAGAATGAAGTTGAAAATCAACTTGGTAAGAAAATCAAGAAACTTAGGAGTGATAGAGGCGGTGAATATGAATCACCTTTTGTTGAATTTGTAAAGAACATGAAATAATTCATCAAACCACCGCTCCTTACTCACCTCAGCAAAATGGAATTGCTGAAAGAAAAAATAGGACTTTAAAAGAAATGATGAATACCATGTTAATAAGTTCTAGATTACCTCAGAACTTATGGGGGGAAGCAATACTTTCTGCAAATTATATAAAGTACCCCGAAAAAAAATGAATCAAACACTTTATGAATTGTGGCATGGGAGAGTATCATCCTACAAATATTTAAAAGTGTGGGGGTGTTTAGCTAAAGTGGCTATTCCTAGTCCTAAAAAGACTAAGATAGGTCCTAAGACCATTGATTGCATTTTCATTGGTTATGCCAAGAATAGTAGTGCATATCGGTTTTTAATTTATAAATCAGAACATACCGAAATGCATGTAAATACTATTATTGAGTCTCAGAATGCATCATTCTTTGAACATGTATTTCCAAAGAAGACTGGACAAGAGACTAGTACTAATAAAAGATCTTTTGATGCTATTACTAGTAATGATCAAGAACATGATCAAGAGCAAGAGTTAGATCAAAATGAGGAAGAGGAACTTAGGCGTAGTAAATGTGCTAGAACCTCAAAATCTTTTGGTCCAGATTTTCTAACATTTTTGTTAGAAAAATGAGCCTTTAACTTTTAAAAAGGCTATGTCCAGTCCTGAAGCTCCTTTATGGAAAGAAGCTGTCAATAGTGAAGTTGAATCCATCTTGCAAAATCACACTTGGGAATTAGTGGACTTACCACTAGGTTGTAAATCACTTGGGTACAAGTGGATTTTCAAAAGGAAAATGAAAGCACATGGATCAATTGACAAATACAAGGCTAGACTTGTGGTCAAAGGTTTTAGACAAAAAGAAGGTCTTGATTACTTTGACACATACTCACCGGTTACTAGAATAACATCCATTAGAATGCTAATTGCTATTGCGTCTTTGTACAATTTAGAAATTCATCAAATGGATGTGAAAACCGTTTTCTTAAATGGTGAGTTAGATGAAGAAATTTACATGGAACAACCAGAAGGTTTTTCTGTTACAGGAAAAGAAAAGAAAGTGTGTAAATTTGTTAAATCATTATATGGTTTAAAACAAGTGCTAAAGCAATGGCATGAGAAATTTGACAAGGCAATGAAGTCAAATGGATTTAAAATTAATGAGTGTGACAAATGTGTTTATATTAAAAACACAGACAAAGGTTATGTCATTGTATGTCTTTATGTAGATGATATGCTCATCATAGGTAGTAATAATGATATGATTAAAACTACGAAGAAAATGTTGAATAAACATTTTGACATGAAGGACATGGGCATTGCTGATGTAATTCTTGGTATGAAAATTACCAAAACATCAGAAGGATATACTTTGTCACAATCTCATTACATTGAGAAAATACTTGACAAATTCAACAAAGATGATGATCATCTTGCTAGAACACCTGTAGATGTTAATTTGTTTCTATCTAAGAATGTACAGGAAAGTATTTCTCAAATAGAGTACCCAAATTATTGGAAGCTTAATGTACTTGATAAACTGCACTCGCCTGGATATTGCTTATGCAGTAAGTAAATTAAGTAGATATACGAGTAATCCAGGAGTGGAATACTAGAAAGCAATTATAAGGGTTCTTAGATATCTCTGATTTACTCATAACATTGGGCTTAATTATACTAGATATCCAGCAGTACTTGAAGGATACTGTGATGCAAATTGGATATCGGATACTAGAGACTCGAAGTCTACCAGTGGGTATGTTTTTACTCTTGTTGGGGCGGCTGTATCTTGGAAATCTTCTAAACAGACTTGTATTGCTAGGTCTACTATGGAATTAGAATTCATAGCTTTAGACAAAGCTGGGGAAGAAACATAATGGTTTCGCCACTTCCTTGAAGATATTCCAATTTGGCCAAAACTGGTGCCTGCTATATACATACATTGTGATAGTCAATCAGCAATAGGTAGAGCACAGAGTCATATGTATAACGGTAAGTCTAGACACATTCGTCATCGACATAATACTGTAAGACAACTACTCTCTAATGGAATTATTTCCATTGATTATGTGAAGTCTAAAGACAACATAGCGGATCCACTAACCAAAGGGTTAGCAAGAGATCTAGTTGAGAATTCATCGAGGGGAATGGGACTAAAGCCTATTAAATAAGAGTTACCACAACGGCAACCCAACCTAGTTGACTGGAGATCCCAAGATCTAGGTTCAAAGGGACAACCGAGTTGTGAATGATTCAGAAGGATCACTGAGGAGTCCAACTCCTACCCATTTCTTTGATGAAATAGTGATGTCTGCAGCGTTTTAGGTTAAGTAATACTTTTAATGATTCTTATATCTAGGTATATCTAGTGGAGTATGGCAGGATACTCTTCATAAGAATCACTTATATGAGTGTGAACTGGGCCGGTTCTATGAGATTTGTGAAGGGTTACAATTCTCTAGAGCATTCATGAAAGACCAGGTTGTTTAGGGCCAAAATGAACACAATAGTGAGAACTAAACAGTGTCTGGGGATATACTGTGTAAGTTCTATTGTCTTGGTTTACACAAAAAGCTAAACAGTTTAAGACATCATATCCACTGGTTAGCTAGTAAATCCGATAGTGTCTCACAAGGGAAGGTTCAAAGCCAAAAACTACCTATTCTTTGCAGAATATTTCCAATTTATGTACTCTCTGTATTTAGATCATGTTGTTGCTTTTTCTCTCCGTCAAATTCCATTCATGTGGGGGATTGTTGGAAAAATGGTGTTTTATAAGGCTTATTTTGGGCCAACTTTGAGCCCAAAATTGAGTGGGCCCCGAACGTCTTTTGGGGTGGGTCCGAAGAGGTGATGTGTTCCTTGCCACGTGGCAAGTCACACGGTGAAGACGGTTCGTCAAAACCATTTATGAGTGAATGGGAACATGACATCGTTTTCGGGTTCATGAAATAGGAAATTTAAGGAAGTAAATGTGGGTTTCTTTGGAAATGGTTGTCCCACAGTGAAACTTTAAGAGAGTTTTGTTGAATATATAAGCTTTAGCCTACAACACTTGGGTTGGACCCCAAGGGGCACCCCAAGTTTGTAGAAGGGAGGAGTTATGGACAAAGTGTACCTTAGCCCAAACCACCACACACGCGCACGCTGCCCCCGCCGTCCGTACGGGCGCGGGTGTGGGTCGAGTCTTGTATTAATTTTTTGGACAAATTTTATTTGAATATTTTCCAAAATTTCTTACAGGAAAAATTAATTTAAATTTTGTAATTCGAATTTGAATTTGAATTCAAATTCTTGTCCAATAATTATGCCTCCAAGTTCCATTCTTTCCCAAATTGTTTAACAGGTTTTTAACTATTGGAAAACTGCCAGCAGTTACAGATTCAAACAGGTTGCAGATCTGTTCAAAATTTGAACTAAATATGTTCAAAACAGTGTCACATCTGTTTGGTAGTTTATACACCTGTTCGGACAGATTTTTGGTCACCTTTTATGCCTATATATAGATCCATTTCCTGCAGTCCAAATGATCTGAAAAACAGTATGAAAATCTAGTATTTGCTGTCCAGATTTTTCTATTTGCATTATTATCTTCATATTAGTTTTAGAATAAAGAGAGTATAGAACACAAGGTTCTAGTTCGCCGGACAAATTTGTTTGGAGTGCTACTACAAATTTGTGAAGATCATTGTATTCTGAGAGATAGACGCCACTCAACTGTAAGCACCGTAGCGGGGCGAATTTGTCTTAAGGACAGAGTGTCACACACTCGACTTGGTCTTTTATTTTTCCATTCGTTTCAATAAAATAAATTCTATAAGTTATTTATTTTATTTTGTTTCATTTAGTTTCATTTTATTTTATTTACACAGAAGGTTGTTCCTACATTATTGACATCCATTCTCTCTCTTTTCGTACCGACCACTTAACATTGTCAGATTTTCTCACAATAGTTCACTATTTGGAGTAGATCAAAGCATAGACAGTAACACAACCCTTACCTTATTCCTTCTCCATTCATGATCACCATTTGACCACATATTGCCAAATATATTCCTTTTGTTCAACTACCAACAACAGGAAAATTGTTTTTGGTTCGGCGTTGTATAACCAAACAATCATTAAATGTTTCGATTTATTCAAACAATTGCATCTGGTTTAGTACTCTACAACCAAATTTTGCCCATAGAATAAGAATGACTTGGGGCTCATAAGGGCTAGGGTAATGGATGTCTTGGCATTGTAGGATAGTAGGAAGTGTAAGGAGCATTAGGAGATGGAATGAGGGAGTTGGTGTGGGAAGTAGAAGAGATAAGAGGCGTTAGGGTGGGAAGAAAAGTAGATGGAGGGTATGAGTTATGATGGCTAGTGGTATAAAAGATGGTAGTGCTGGTAGTCAATGCTGTAGAAGACAGTGGTGGTGGTGGTGGCGGTAATGGTCACTGATGTAAGAGATAGTGGTGGTTGATTGTGGAGGAAATGTTTGTTCGGGTTTGGAAGGTAAGGGATTATATTGGGTGTTCAAAGAAAAACAACAAATTCTAAAAAAAATTTAGGTAGTGGTCAAAAAAGATTTTGGGGTGAATTTAGAAGCTCCATGGAGATGGTGGGAGCTTTTATTTGCGCACTACTAAAGTCTTTAGTTTCACTAATTTTCATTTAGATATCAACTATTAAACAAATTTCATGTGAACAAATATCAGAACAAATGACTTGAAAAATGCTTATGGTAGTAGTAGATGAAATTAGGAGTTGCCATAATCAAATCAACTTACTATATAAGTCAATCAAAATGCTTTACTCAAAAAAGAATCCAAATAATTGTATTTGAAGGCATGACCTTTTTGACCATTCTTTAAATTGACTCCAACCCTATTTAAGAGAAAAATATTATATAAATAAAAAAATAAAATAAATAAATTATAAAAGTAGAGTGTAAATGAGAATTGACATCGTTCACTTGTACTTCATTCATTTGTAATCAAAGTAAAATAGAAGGAGAGACCAAAAAAAAAAAAATCTACAACCGGAGAACTTAATCGGTGTGTTTGGTTTGAGTTTTTTGGATTAAATTTTTTGAAAAATAAGTTTTTTGGTTTTCATGTTTTTTTTTTTTGTTTTTAGTGAATATTTTTAAAATTTTAAACATTTTTTTAATTTTTTTAGATGCACCTTACTTAGATGTATCTAAAAAGTAAAAAAATTATGAAAAAATTAATAAATACATAAAAATAAAAAAAATGTACTGAATTTTAGTATTTTTTTGTATTTTTGATATTTAGTGAATTTTAAAAATATTTTTTCCATAAATTTTTTACTTTTTAGGTATATTTATGTTAGGTATGTCTAAAAGTAAAAAAAATTTCTTAAAATATTAAAAAAATTCAGTAAAAACAAAAAAAACACGGAAAACAAGAAAGTAAAATTTTCTAAAAAGTATTTTTAAAAAACTTTAACCAAGCAAATAATTTTGAAAATCAGCATGGGATTAAGGATAATGATTGGCAAAAGTTTTTTGTTTTTTTATTTTAATATAACTAAAAATAAACTTATAAAATAAATTAAAATAAATTACATTAACCTTCTTTGAGATTTTGAAAAAATACAATAAATTACACAATTTTAGCATAACTATATTGAACTCCCTTAATATTTTAATTCACATATTGGTTTGGGATACACTAAATAATACAAAAAGTCAAAAAGTCACTATCCTATTTAAGTCACATCATCTTATTTAAATCACATCACCTCTCTGACACATCACATCAAACCCAACCCAAACCCAATTCATATAAGCCAATAAGTCAAAAAGTGTATTTTTTTAGAACATCTCAAACCAACCTCGTTTTTGTCAATAATTTATTGGTAATACAGATGAAAAATTGATATTGTCATATCTTTTACATAAAAATATATATTTTACGTTATTTATTTTTGTAATGCAATATGTCAAAATTGTGGGACTTATTATATTTTTTTCTAAACCTCTGGGGAGGTTAGTGTAATTTATCCAAAAATTAATGTTAAAAAAAAAAATTTGTTTGACACATTTCTAATTTTTAAAACTTTTCTAGTATTTTTTTTAAGTTACAAAAGTGAACATTTTGATAAAAAACAAAAAAATGAATTTACTAAATAAATTAAGTTTTATTTTTTATATTTTTTATTTTTTTAACAAAATGAGTTTTTAACAAATACATTGATTTTTTAGCCACAATCAAACAAACCTTAAGATGTTCCTTTTAAAAAGGTTGGGATTCAAAACATTGTGATCATGGGGTGGAGAGTTTTTCTACCTTTGTTGGTTTTGAGAAAAAAAAAAAAAAGCATTTAGCCCTTGAAATCAACTTTTTTTTTTTACTAGTTTTTTATTTGGATTTTGACTTTTTTAGTTTTAAATTTTGACTTTCTGTAAAACAAAACTACACATTAAAAAAAACAGATTGAAAAAGAAAAAAACCTCAAAAAAATTGAAAGTCATTTAAAATAATCAAAAAACTACTTTAAATTAGAAATCAGAAAGTCTAGATACACAGTGATAACCTAACACAAAATGCATAGATTGAGATAAACGTTGGTAATTATAAATATGAACATATTCGTAACTATAAATATGAATAATTTTTATCTCATATCTATATATTTTACAATAATGCTTGGTGGCCCGAAAAGGAACGGCTCAAATGGCCCGAATGGGTGTTGACTGGTCATCCGCCCAGATGATCGGCCGGACGTCCATTCGAATGACCGGATGAAAGCTTGTCTACCGCAGTTGTCACCTTTGTCGATCGCAGTTGTTAACCTCCTCGCTGGACGACCGGCAATGTGAAATTCGGGCCATTTGAGTCAACCTCCTTTTTGAACCACCCAACATTACTCTATATTTTATGTTACGTTCTCTCTGTATGTACATAACACAACTTGCTCCAAACAGGTTGCTTCAGTAAAGTCCATTTAAAAATATATGCAGGACATGTTTGGTTCATCTTTTTCTCTTAACTTTTTAACATTATCTTCAACAACTTGCCTTCCAAAAGACAATGAGAAACAATTTTTTCTTTTGCCGACAATGAGAGTCCACAACAAGTCACAATAGCATCAAATATGAATTATGAAACAAAATTGACATTTCAAGCCACAGTTACATTTATTTTTTAAATTATCACATAGCTACAGTCCTGCAATGATGCATGCATGTCAGTCCAAGGAGAAATTTTTTTATGTCAAGATATCATCTGACATTATTTTTTATCAATTACAAATGTATATGTTCTTTATTATTTTCAAAACACTTAACATAAATTTAATAGACTCTACTGTCAAAATTAATTATAATAATAAAAAGTACCATATAATATATACCCTAATCACATATAAAAATTACTCCACTGCGCTGACACCTTAAAACCCCACATGTAGAATAATGGACCCATTTAAGCCATTTTCATTTCTCCACATCTTCTGCTAAAAAAAATGTGAATTTTATTATGAGGTTGGCTTCCCTCACGTTAGCTATTTTAATTTGAGAGAGTGTTTAAGTTTGATAGGTTTATTTTGAAATTGATTTCGGTAATTTGAACAGTTTATTTTTTAGAACTCGTTAAGTAGAATATTTATGTAAAAAATAAAGATGATTAAACATCGATAACTATATGTTTGAATCAAATTTATATTACAAAACTGAATGATTATTATTAAAAATATATTTGTTATTTATTTATTTTTTAAAATAAATATAATTCAAATATATAGCTACTGATATCTAATCATTTTAATTTTTTACATGAATATTTTAATCAACGAATATTAAAAAATGACGTTTTGAATCAACAAAATCAGTTCCAAAATGAATCCATTAAACCTAAATTTTCTCTTAAATTAAAATAACAACTTAAAATAAGTCAAAGCCTTCTATTATATAATGGAAGACAATTTTTTTTTTCTGCCACTTCTAACCCATTTCAATTAATGGATAGCTTAATGGATAGCTTGATGAATGAGGTGGTCTTTATGGGGTGTGATATCTAGGTTCAAGTTTCACCAATCACCGCTGTGAACTTTTTGTTCTTCTATTCTCGTCTTATTAATTGTTCAAAAATAAATAAATAGATAATAACTCGTTTTAACTAATGGCACTCTACATGCATTTAAAAAAATTGTTCAAAAAAAAAAAAATATCTTGGTATGATCTACATCATAGTAATTTTAAATTTATATCATACATTTTACTATAATTTATAAAATATAAATTACAAGTATGTAGCATTTTTGTATGCAAAATCAACATTGCATCCTGAGATTTAGTCCAAAATTTGTGTTCTTTATTAGTTATTTATTTATTTATTTATTTTTTTTATTGACCAGGTGTTTGGCGAAGCCGGCTTTGACCCAAAGCCAACAAAGTTACTGCTTTGAGCCCCCAAAATTTGAGCAAAAAAAAGGTCTCGAATTTTTTTAGCTATTATTCTAGTCTACCAAAAAAAAAAAAAAAAACCTAAATTTGAAAGGCCCCAGCAAAATTTGGTAAAATTCAAAACTATTAGATGGTTGATGTGGTGAATTATTTAAAATAAATGAATTAAAGTTTTTATCGGCAAAAACCAAAAAAGGCAATTGATATGGTGTGTTATTTTAAATTAATAGTTGATTGTTTCTTAAATGTGTGGATTGCGTATAAAATATGATTAATTATATCTTGTTTATGAGAAAAGAAAATTTTCAAATTTAATGTTAATTAAATTTTACCTTCAGTCAACTATGTTACAAGAAAGATTGAATGTATTAACAATTTAATCCATTAAAAATGATTTAGTTAATAGGTTAAATTATGCAAGTTTGATTAACAAATTTGTAGTTAAAAATACAAGAAGGCTGATGTTTAAATATATAATTTGTTCACTTTTTATTTAATTTTTCAGCTTGAATTATTTTGATTTTTTTTTAATTATAAACTTTATTATATATTTAAATAATTTTCAATAATTATATATAGAAGTCATTTTTTTGTATGCATGGTTAAATATTACAAAAATATATAATATTTTTAAATTTTTTTTTTTTAAATGGGAGGCCCCATATCGAGAGTTCGTTTTGGACTCCAAAAATATTCGAGCCAATCCTAGTGTTTGAGCCAGTTTATGCGCACCTCGACTAATTCTAGAATCAACACAAAGTCCCTCTACGTGGATCGAGCAAATCTCGAGTAGAGCCTGCGAGTATAGTCCTAAGGAATTAGATAGCATCTAGTGAGAGTTGAACCTGATATCTAGAGTTGGAGGGAGCACACCCCAGGTCCCAAGTTGCACTCACTAGGCCAACCCCTTGGAGTTTTGTATCAATTATCATTTTTTTTTTTTGTTTGACGAAAATCAGTTATTAGTTATTAGATTATCACCTATATTCTTTATTATTGATGCTTGCAAAATGTTCCAAGTTTGAAATGCCCTTAAAACCGAAAAAATTGCTTTTAACTTATTAAGTAAATTACATTCATCACTCAAAGGTTTAGAAAAAAATTACAATCAACTTTATAAATTTGATATAATTATAATTTTAATATATTTTTATCAATTTCGAGGGAGATAAGTGTAATTTTACCCTAACTTAATTGTTAACTCGTTAGGGTCCTGATGTGTCTCCATCATATATGACTGTGAATGCAAGCTACTGAGAGAGGCACCAATACTTGGAATTATATTAAAAACCAAGTCTTGCAATTTACTTTAGCTGGCATGGCACAGTTTTGTCAATCTCTCAATGTGGTTCTCAACCAAACATTGCTTTAAAGCTCCATTTGTCATTCTATATAAAACAACATGTTGCTACCATCTCTCCAGCTTTCACTACAGCATATATAATAATAATCATAAGGAAGGTAAATTAGACCGAGCACGTTTAAAGTTTGAAAAAACTATAGTAAATATTACAATTTTGATATAGTACGATTAAATAAACCAAAACTATTATAGATAGTATGAAAATACAACGATAAATAAAATAAAAAATATTTTTTCGTGTAAAAGAGATGGCAAAATCATTTTTCATCCATATAAATCACAAATTATTGACGAAAAGAATTGACGTATATAAATTAAAATTTTAAGAGTACTCAATCTAATTATGCCAAAACTATGGGACTTACTGTATTTTCTTAAAACTTTAAGGGAGATCAATGTAATTTACTCTAATAATAATAATAGAGTTGGGTTTCTTTCAAATTCAAATTTAAATTTAAAAAAAATTGAAGGCCCGTGGAGCTTACCACATATCTCATTTCGATAATTCGACCTGTTTATTTTGTAAGGCCCTCAATATTTATGATCAATTGAAAAAATTAGATCAATCCGATAATTGTAATATTTTCATTTTATCGCATTTGTCTCTGAAAAAAATAGACGACAAGTATGTTTTTAAAAATAAGCATTAAATACTACGATTATTAGATAAATCTAATTATTTTTATAAATAATATACACACAAAAAAAATTATAAAATAAATAATTTAAATTATTGAAAGAAACCTATGATAAATCTCACGCATCCCTCCTTGTTAAAAAACCAAACCCATACCATAATAATAATTGACCAAATCCAAAGACAAAAACCTTTGAGATGACTTTATTCTGCATTATTGTGCCTTCCCCCTCGTTGGTAGGAGTTGATTGCGTTAAAAAAAAAAAAAAAAAAAAATTATTATTCTTATAGAATTTTGGATAAATTATAAATACACTTCCTGAAATTTGATTAAAATACGAATTGCCTTTTGTGGTTTTGAAAATTACATTCTATCATCTGAGCTTTCTAATTTCATAACAAATCGCTCATTTTATTAATAAATTATCTAGTCAATTAACAGTTTTTAATGATATTAAAAATATGTTTCAATTAATAATTTAGATAATTTTATTATTATATAGGAGAGCAATTATGAATTTCATTTTTTTAGTTAATTCTGTTAAATAAATTTTTTTAATAAGGGGGTATTTGTAATTTTTCAAACTACAGGGAGCAATCTATATTTTAAGAAAATCTTAAGGGGTGTATTTGTAATTTACCCTAGAATTTTTATACAAAATTATTCATTAAAATAATGTGATAATAATATGCTTAAAATTAAAGACTTGGACAGTCTTCAGTTGGATTAGCCAACTGAGCAGTCCAGTGGGCTCATTTTAGATCTGTTTTGACAATTTAAACCATTGAATATGTAGAATTCGTCGAGTATTTCATTCCTATAAAAAAATCACATTGATCAGAAATCAATAGTCACTTAATCAAATTATATCTGTGTAAATAATTTATATTGATCAAGTGACTATTAATATCTGATCAATGTGATATTTTGCAAGGATGAAGTACTCGATCAGCTTTACATGTTGCACGGTTATAAATTTTTTGGTGAGCTCACAAAGATTCAACAGTATGTTTCAATCCAATTCCAAACGGGAGAAAAGCACTACCTACAATTAAACATCATTCAATGGACACATTGGGTTAAATAAGTAACTTTATCGTATATTTTTTTAACGATATTTGTAAATTTGTATAAAGGCATTTTTAGCCTTTATAGGTTGACAAATTCTGTTGTGTTCCTTTAGTTTTGTTAACAAGGGCTGCCATTAAGTGGAGAAAATGTTAAATCATAATTTTAATACACTTTATATATATAGTTACAATATTGCTGTTTTTCTTAGGGGGATGCACCAATAAATCCCAAATTAATAACTTATGCACTGTTTAGTCCTAAAAGTTTTCTTATAGACTGAAAGGTCCATTACAATGTTAATAACATCAGATACAATGTTAATAACATCAGAGTCATGTTACAAACATTAGATTTCAAACATATAATATTCATCAAATTTCAATAATGTTTGAAAATATAGGATGAAAAACATCTAATATTCATCAGATTTCAATAAATTTTGAAATTATAGAATGAAATATCAGATCATTTACATCATTTACATCATGCTGATGTAAAAATGAGACTAAATGGAGCATAAGAAAACTTTTAGGACTAAATGGTTCAACGTTTCAAAAACTAGGACTTATGGGTAAATTTTCCTTTTTCTTATTTATTTATTTTTGGTTATAAGCTTTTTCATTATTTGACAAATTTTAAATTTTCTAATAACAATTTTCACGGCATACTAATTAATGCATGTCGTGTAAAGTTATGATGTATTATGACATAAAATGCATGTCATTTTAAATATAAATATTTTACAGCATATTTTTGTAAGCTGTGAAAGTATATATTTTTCACGGCATATTTTGTATGTTATAAATATATGAATCAACGACAAACATAGTATGCAAGTTGTTTTTGAAAAAGTATTAACGGCTTATCAAAAAAAAAAAATGCCGTTGAATACACTAATTACGACAAACATTTGATGCATACTGTAAACACAAAGCCATAAATAATAACTTTTGTTGTAGTGTATATATATTTATATATTTTTTACACATCGTTAAGCAATCATTAACATTTTTTCTATGTAAAAACAAAGTTTTGACATAAGAGTATGTTTTCAAATCAATTATTCAATTCCAATGTGTGTGGGCAATTCCGAACCTGCACAGACATACAAAATGGACCTTTTAGAATGTGCTGTTCAGTGGTGGAAAATTTAACATCAAGCTATTTTATTCTTTTTTTTTTTTTTTTCTTTTCTTGTGCTTTGCCAAGTTATTATTTGTATGCTTGAGCCCTAGTCATTTAACCATTATGGTGGAAAAATCACTAGAACACCACCAGACCTATCATGTTAGTAGAAAGTAAATCTTTAGGATATGTTTATGTTATAATAAGTTTATGTTATAATTTCACATTGCTTAACATAATATATAAGTTTTTTAAGCACTTTTTATGAGTAGATTTTTTAGAGTGAGTTCTATTTAAGAGATTCGTATCATTTAGTATCAGAGTTAGTCACTACGTCGAATATGGGATCGGAGACACCTATGCTAGCATAGGATTGTATGGGTGTGGTTTTGTTGTTTGAGCTGTGGAGGGAGCAACTTATAGGTTGGATTAAGACATCACAAATGTGTAGAATGTTGATAGAATAAGTGAAGCTGCCAGAAGAGAAAGGGCTACTATTGGGTTAGTTGTCGATAGAGTGGGACCACGGTGGATGTTGGTTGCAGAGTGTGATTATATGTTACAATTCCATATTGCCTAACATATGACTTGGCCATGTGCATAATAACTTCTCATATTTAAAATAAAAAATAATTATTATTTAAGAGAAAAAATAGATCCATAATATTTAAAATTTTATTACTTCCCCCTTGAGAAATTCTAATATGTATCATGTTTGAATTGTATTGACATGCAAATCTTATTACTAATGATATGATTTCATAATTTCTGATTGATTTTTGCCATCCAAACATGATCTAAATCCCAAATAAATGGATCATGGATATCTGTATGAATCTACTTTTTTTTTTTCCCTTTCTTTTCTCTCTTAATGTTTTGGGGCCATATCCACTTAGATCAACCCAATGAATATTTTGGTTTTTCTAATTAGAAAATTCAATTGTGTCCAAGTTGGTTTACGGTTAAATTTTTTTGGGCTTTTCAGCCACAGTTTTCTATGTCTTTATCTCCGCCATATCCACTTAGATCAACCCAATGAATATTTTGGTTTTTCTGATAAGCAAAGTCAATTGTGTCCAAGTTGGTTTATGGTTAAATTTTTTTGGGCTTTTCAGCCGCAGTTTTCTATGTCTTTATCTCCCACTTTTTAAAGATAAGGGGGAGTTACGGACCATGGTATGGATCGGTCTTATTACTCAGCAGGTTCTATTTAAAAAAATCAAACAGTGTTTTTCATTTTTACCCCTAGACACATTCACACACTTACTAATTCACAATAATTTAACAGTGATAAATTTATCATTGTTAAAACGTTATTAGTGATAAATTTCATACTCACATACATACATACACTCTCACTAATTCACAAAAACAAATTTACAAAAATTCAATAGTGACAAATTTATCACCGATTTAAATAAATTTATCACTAAATCTATCACTGATTTAAACAAATTTATCACTGTTAAAATATTATCCCTGAATCTTGGCCCATCCTTCTCTTTTACCTCTTCACCACCACCACCATCACCATTCAAACCTTTTCAAATCTTTTCATATCTCATTCAAGCAAATCAACCCTATAAGCAACCTTATTGTTAACAACCAATTCCAACTCCATATTCTCCTTCAATTTTTCAGCATCCTTCGATTCACTATAACTCGCACGAAGCATCGACTTCATCAAATCAAACCCTGGCTCCAATTTTTCACTGTAAATCGCTTTTTTTCGATGTCAAAACTGCACCGTCTGCCGATTCCGATTCCGATTTAGACGAAGAACTTGACTGATCGATGATACCAATTCGCTTCCTTCGAATGTGTTGATTTTCCAATCGCTGCAACCTCTCCTCACTCGCGTCGATTCTCTTCACCTTCTTACGAGCAGATTCATCTTCATCTTCTAGAGAGAGCTCTCTTTTTTTTTTCTTTTTTTTTTCATTTTTCATCTCCAGATCTGAGTATAAAAATATGAGGGCAAAAACAAAATAAACAAAAATGTTTAGGACCTATAGGTAAAAGAGTCTCCATTAAGGACCTATTAGGTAATAACCCTTGAAAATAGGACTGGCCCGTAAAAATTCCTTAAAAATAACATTCATTTTTTATTTATTTATTTAAGTTTTAGAAACGCATATGTAAGATTGCTATAATCTACTACTATTATAAAAGTGTGAAGAACTTACATGTTTTCTACTTGTTTTAATTCTCAATTTTACCCTCTCAAATGTACCATTTTTTCTAAATTATGAAGAGTTTTATATAAACCAACCATTTCTTTATTTTTGGAATTGAACACGCAAAAGTTATATATCTGTTTTCAAGAGTCGTATATAAATATAAACAAACCATCTACCTTCTTATCTAAAAAAAAAAAAAAAAAAGAGCCATCTCCTTATTTTTTACATTGATGATGATTGAAAAATAAAATATAATTACTCTTTTTTATTTTTTGTGTTTGCTTCTATACTAATAAACACAATATTTATAATTCTCCATCATAGATTAAATCACTGTGAATAATTTTGGTTGAATCTTAAAATTGTATGCATTCATTCGAATCTAGACAGAGGAAAGTGCATGCGTTTTTAAAACAGAGATTTGCGTTACATCTCAAAAATTTGCAAGTTATCTTTTTATACTTTCTTTTTGTTTAAATTATATTTTATGAATTGTAATTTTGCATTGTACTTTAATAACAAGGTATGATGTTAAAATTCTAAACAAGAACCACTTTCGTTAGTTTTATTTTTTAAATTTGTTTTTCAGTTTTTGGTTTTTATATTTTCTCAGTTTTGGCGATTAAAGATACTAAAATTTCTTCATATTTGAGAGGGAGATTCATAAGCCGGTTTGGGCCGTGGTGGAAGCCGGGCAGGTAATGTCCGAGCGTGTTTGGGTCGAGCTAACTTGGGCTTGTCCAGAGGCGGTTTTGCTCGGTTGAGGCCTAAGACCATGTTGGGACCGAGCTTACTTGGCCGAGATGGTCGCCTGCCAACCCGGGTTCCATGGTTTGCACGTTTAGCTCGGCGGGAAGGCCCTCTGTTTACCGGCTTGACCTGTCTTGAACTTGGCTCTGCCGAAATGCTACTAAGCTCGGTTGTGATGGAGCTCGGCGAGTGGAGCCCTCGGACTCGTTACGTAGTGCGATCGCATGAGGCCAAGGTGATGCCGCTGGGCTACCTAGTTCCCGCTAATGTTGTCTGGCGGTTTGGTTAGGTGGTGTTAGCTGGATTTGTGCTGACAGATGGGAGAGCAGCTCCACGTGTCAACGGACTAATGGGTGCAGAGCTGAGCGCAGAAAGTATATAAGCATGACTGCGTCCCCCATGCTGGGGATGGAACATGATTTGGTGAGATAAACTTACATTCATTCAACTTCTCTCTCCTTCTCTCTAAGTGTGTGCTAACTTGACCGTCGGAGGGGTTTTCCGGCAACACACCGCCGGGTAGCTCACCGCTGTTGTGTTCTCAGGTTGATCGGATAGATTCGGAGCTTGGACGAAAGGAGTACGGACAGCGACGAATATCTCATTAGATTTTCATTAAAAGTGGGAAGAGATGCTCGGTAGCTCGGTGGATGTGGCGATGATGAGATTTTTGATGTGGCTTCGTTTGGCCATCTCCTCTGCTTCGGTCAGCCAGATTAGGGGCACGTCGGG
Source organism: Camellia japonica (assembly GCA_030407325.1). Taxonomy (NCBI): domain Eukaryota; kingdom Viridiplantae; phylum Streptophyta; class Magnoliopsida; order Ericales; family Theaceae; genus Camellia; species Camellia japonica. The sequence goes on along the minus strand of JAPPVO010000010.1, from coordinate 27,676,093 downwards.
GAGCGTTGGATCGGGTGGTGGAGACGGTGCTTGGAGAAAGTCGGTGACTCTACTTCTGCGGGGAGCCGAGTAGCGGTAGCTCGGTACGTAACCGAGAAGTTCGTGGCAGTCTCGGTAGCTATACCTCAGCGCGGCTCTGATGGCAGCCTCGTTCGGATTGTAGTAGTTTGCTTGCAAGGCTTTGATAGCTACAAAGTAGGAAAGAAGAAAAGGCATTAGTACAGAACAATGAAGGAAAATGGTTTGACCGAGTAGTGAGCACGGCTTACATGTTGAACCGAAGTTCTTGCTGATGTACCAGCCGGGTACGTCGGCCGTCTCATAGTTACTAGACACCCAAAAAAAGTCGTCGTCATGCATATCTTTATCCGGGGTGCCGGTTACGAATTTTTCTTTGCCCGGTCTAATTTTTAAATAATAATTAAGTCCGTCGCCTGTATGGCCCATTGTGTATTGGCGTAGAATCTCGGCTAGCCCAAGGTTCAAACCGAGCTGGTTATTTAGCTCGGCCACACCATTTATTATTCTGAATGTGTTGGTGGAGACCTGTGTTGGAGCTAGCCCGGTACGCCTTAGGAACTCACATATTAAAGGTTGGACCGGGAAGCGTAAACCACCCTCGATTATGGACAGCACGGTGAAGGGGCATTCGTCCAATCTACCCCATGGTATGGTATCCTCGGCGCCGAGCGCGAGATGTACGTCTGCGGGGACACCATATTCTTTCCAGAACACGGCAAGGGCAACTGGCGTGTCAACCAGGAAGCGCTAACGCCCCATGGGAAGCCGGTTGGTTTTAGCACGACAGTGTTGGTTTGGCAAATTTTCGTTTGATGGCTGTTCGGCTGTTGAGAGCCTCAGTGTTGGTTCTAGACTACTAAAACTCTGCAGTAAGAGTAAGGGTAAGTGTAAGTGGGAGCGCGGTTACGCGAAACGAGCTCGACTTCAGCTCGGTCAGATGGAGTGCCAGACCATCTCGGTCACAAAGGTAAACCCAGAAGCTCAGCCGCTCAAGCGGACCAGATATTAGCCCGGTCGAGCAGTCAAGTACTCTATTACCTCGGTTCCTATAGGAGTTTTTGCAAACTTCCAGCTAGCTCGGTTTTGGTGTTTTTTGGGATAAAAAAAAAGACCTGGAGCCGGTCCGCCCCAGATCCTCGTGTGTTCATCATGGAAGTTGAAGAACAATTGAGAGAAAAGGGGCAGAGGTGGTTTTTGGGGAGCTACATCCTAAAACCTATTGCTAATGTGCCCTAAAATGTGGGTTTTAAATGAAAAACAACAGAGAGATTCGAAGAACTTACCAGTTTAGAGGCAAAAGTCGAATCTTCGAGCCCAAACGCAGTCGAGAGCAGGAATGGTGTTTGAGTGGGGAGGTTGGCACTGCAACGTTTGGACGTCAGGAATGGAAGAGAGACAGTAAGAAGAAAATGTGAAGGGGCAGATGGCGTGTTTATAGGAGAAAAGAACCGCCAAAATTCGAATATGAAGAAACGGCTGGGTTGGCTGCTCGAGGCCAATAAATGATCGACGCGTGTCCATAATGGCGGCGGCGTCAGTACTGAAGAGACAAGATGGCAAGTTGAGGCATCGACCGAGCAAGTCTAGAAACCGAGCATGGGGATTAGCGCGGTTAACATCCTGCGGAGGAAAGACCAACGGAGAATGTACCCCGGTCTGATCATGTAATCCCAGTCACGCTTTTGCGGACGGAATTAAAGGGCAATTGAGAGGGAGACTCATAAGCTGGTTTGGGCCGTGGTGGAAGCTGGGAAGGTGATGTCTGAGCATGTTTGGGCCGAGCTAACTTGGGCTTGTCCAGAGGCGATTTTGCTCGGTCGAGGCCCAGGACCATGTTGGGACCGAGCTTACTTGGCCGAGATGGTCGCCTGCCAACCCGAGTTCCATGGTTTGCACGTTTAGCTCGGCGGAAAGGCCCTCTATTTACCGGCTCGACCTGTCTTGAACTCGGCTCTGCCGAAATGCTACTAAGCTCGGTTGTGATAGAGCTCGGCGAGTGGAGCCCTCGGACTAGTTATGCAGCGCGGTCGCATGTGGCCGAGGTGATGCCGCCGGGCTGCCTAGTTGCCGCTAATGTTGTCTGGTGGTTTGGTTAGGTGGTGTTAGCTGGATTTGTGCTGATAGATGGGAGAGCAGCTCCACGTGTCAACGGACTAATGGGTGTAGAGCTGAGCGCAGAAAGTATATAAGCATGACTGCGCCCCCCATGCTGGGGATGGAACATGATTTGGTGAGATAAACTTACATTCATTCAACTTCTCTCTCCTTCTCTCTGAGTGTGTGCTAACTTGACCGTCAGAGGGGTTTTCTGGCAACACACCGCTGGGTAGCTCACCGCCGTTGTGTTCTCAGGTTGATCGGATAGATTCGGAGCTTGGACGAAAGGAGTACGGACAGCGACGAATATCTCTTCCCCGTACAATATTTTATATTTAAATTATACTTTTAATGAAAATCTAATATCTAATAATCTAAATAGAATATTAGTAAATTTTTTTTATAAATTCAAACATGTACTGATTTTTTATTATTATATATATTTTTGTTATTATTATTATTTAATATTAATAATTTTTTTTCCAAAAAGAATACACAATAAATTATTTTCTAAGTGTATTTAGATTAAGTGAATTTAAATTTAAAAGTAAATTAAAAAGTAAAAAGTATTAAATTAAGTTAATCTAAAAAGAAAATGAAAGGGTTATTAAAAAAAAAGTGTCAAAGACAAAAAAACATGAAAATCAAAAAATTCAAAACAAAAGTTTGAAAGAACAAACCAAACCAAACACTATTATAAACTTCTATTTTTTAAAATCTTTCTTCACTAATCTCTAATTTACACAAATTATTCACAATTTCCTTTCAATTTTATATGAATTTAATAATATAATTAAAAAATTGTGTGTTCACACAAAAATGTAAAACTAAACATCTATATTATAACAAACTATTTAATTATGAATAATTAACTTCTCATTGTTACTTATATTATATTGTTACAAAATATTTCATATATTACTTTTGTGATATCTTATATATGTCAATGTCTACATATATAAATATATATAAAAAATATAAATATAAATTTATATATGTTACTGTATTCATACATCGTCAATTTCTAGTGCTATATTACCATCGAATACTTTAATTTTCTAACATGTATCGTTTTAATAATATAGTTATATTTGTTAGAAAAAACTGCGGAATTGTATATTATTCTCCTATCAACTTGTATTCAGGGGTTGTTTGGGATGTGTCATATAAATATACTTTTTGACTTTTTAGCTAAAAAAGTAGAAAAAAAATATATGCTTGGGATAACTTTTTGACTTTTTACGAAATATGTGTAATAAAATATTGTAGTAAAATTAAAATGACCATTTTACCCTTGTTGACTTTTTGACTTTTGGGTAGTTGAACTCAAAAGGCAAAATAATAATTTTGCCCTCTAGACTTCCCCCATAAGCTTCCCCCAAATAGTATGGACTTTTTGACTTTTTTAGTAACTGTTTGACCTTTTAACTTTTGTAGGTTATTCCAAACAAGCACTCGATATATATATATACACATACATGTCATACGAACAAGTGTCATTGACAAACACTTTCAATAACAAATCAAGATTTTGCAAAACACCTCCATTACGACAATAATTGTACTTTTTTCTCTTCACAGAAAAATCACATTATTGAGGAAAAATGGATTTTGAAATTCATAACAATATAATATCGTCTCAAATTCTTACTCATCAAAATATTTTTTTATTACAATGAGTTGTAATGGTGAATAAGAAGAAAAATAAGAAGATGGTAAAACAAAAATTACAAAAGATCTATTGCAACATGTTCTCCAAGCAAAGTTAGACGAGTTAAAGCAGGAATTGTCCTATCTGTTGTGAAGTTCAAGAAAAATAATGTACCTCATGCATACATTTTATATTTATAAAATTTCTCATTTATTCTCATTTATCATTTAAATACTTCAGCCGAGTTTGTGTTTATTTCTTACTTGTTTATATTTTGGATACAGATCAATTTACTCATACAAGTCTTCATACTCTGTATACATATTACATACCAATTTAAGATATACGCATAATTATAGTACTAACATTTGATAAAAAAAATCATGTGCCACGTGCAACGCACGTGCCCAACCACTAATAAAAAACTTTAAAAAAAAAAAAAATTTGCTACTTTACACCTCAAAAAGGTGAGAAATTTTTGGATATAGATAGGTAGGTGCCATGTGGTACCTTTCTCTTCCCTTATTAATTGAGAGAGTGGGGACTACATTTATGTGTTGGGTGATGGGGAGACAATATGGGAGGTCATGGTATTTATGATTAGTTGAAGGTACCATGTGGCATGCCACATAGTACCCTATCTGCACCCAAGAATTTTTCCAAAAAGGTGTATTTGGTGAATTTTGTTTTTTAATACAACAGTAATATTATATTATTATTGACATGTATTATTAATATCAAATAATATGTTAATACGTAAATCACTATATATACGTGGTTGTAATTAAGGTTTTCTTGGATAACATTTTAAAAGTCAATTTGTTGACTTAAATTTTTTTTTTCTATTTTGGTTATAATTAGGTCATTGGACATACACATTTCCTGCCCCCCCCCCCAAAAAAAAAAAAAAAAATCAATCACTTAAAAAATATTAGAAAAAAAAAATTATGAATATGTCAAATGAACCAATTTTTTTGTTGGTTATTTTTAGTTAATAAGCTAACTTTTAACTAATTCTCAAAGGAGGTCTCATTTGCTAACACTTATAAGTTCACCTACACTACAAGAAATAAGGGTTTTTGCGACGTTTTTTTAATGGCGTTTTCTTAAACGTCATTTTTGTTAATATTTAACGACGTTTTAAAAACGTCACATATTTGTTTAATTAAAACGACACCGTTTTATGATCAAAGGCGTTTAAAAATGCCTTCAAATGCGGTACGTCACACGTGCCTATTTTGAATCTGAGAATAAAGCCTTTGTAAACCCTCAGGTCTTCAGACATAAACATTGAATCCTCACGTCGCCTCTTTCTCTCAATCCTCTCTGAACCCTTATTCTCACGTCGCCTCTCTCTCAATCGTCTCTAAACATTGAATGTTACATTCAAATCTCACAGATTCACTGATTTCGAAGCTCTACCTCCACCACCATCTGCACCGGCGAGGTAGCGAGATTCATCGATTCACCGATTTCATAGATTCACCGATTCAAATCTCACAGATTCAGCAATTCAAATCTCACAGATTCACCGATTTCAGATCGATCTGCACTGCCACCGCGATTTCGATTCAAATCGGTCTACACTGCTACCCCGATTTCGATTCTCTCTCTAGATCTCTCTCTTAGAGATTCATCTTTGATTTCATCTCAGAGCAATTTTGATTTCTCTGTCTCTCTCGATTTCAAAGCTCCACTGCCACCACCATATATGCAAGCTTCCATGGCTTAGCACCTCATCTTCTTATCTCTTCCACTTTGTATATACATATACATATATGTATATTTATTAATTCTCTCATGTACATACACGTATCTGTATAGACACCGATTGATAATGGAGCAAAGCTTCTTCGATTTGATCTATTTTCTACACTGCCCAGTCCTCGCCAAGACATTCCTTGACGTTTTACTCTCCTCAGTCCTGATTTGGCTCACTGTCATGATCGGCCTTGTTATCGGTTGGTCCTGGCGCCCTAGGTAGACCGGTCTGCTCTATCTTGGTCTCCGCTCCAAGCTCCAGTTCGCCTGGACCACGCCGCCAGGGTTCGGGGCTCGGAGGTTCTGGCTCACCTTCACGGCATTTTCGGTTGGTCGAAGACTTTGGTCCAGGTTCATTTGGAAGGGAAAGGATGGTTCTTCGGTTGCGGCGGCACAGCTAGTCGAAAGTGGCAGTAACGTCAGGTGAGAACGGTTTTGAAATTTGGTTTTTCATTTATCGAATTGTTTATTAATGACTTTATTTATATAAGCATGTGTTTGTGTATCTGTTATGAGAATTAATTTAGGGTTTTTGATTTAAGGCTTCTTGGTGATTGTGTGCAATTTGATGTCTTGAATTGATTAGGGACTGTGCTCTAAAACCTTATTTGTTAATAATGCAACTAAATCTATGATAATTATGTGATTAGGGATTTTATGTTTCTAAACTTGGCATGAATTTATTTGTAAAGTATGCAGGGAACAGTGTGGTCTATGGTGTGTGGCCATTATAGGCGCTTATGTTGTTGAAATAGTTGGAATTTTTGGATAATGTGTGTCAGTTTGTGGCATCCTTCTGAATTTACTGTGAATAGCTTGGCGCATTTGAAATTGCCAATGAAGGGTCTCTAGTATCCTTCTGGAGCCATTTGAAAGGGTCTTTCACAAAATGACCAAAATATCCCTTGGATAGGCCAAATTTTGTGCTAAAAGAAGAGTAGGTGATTTTGAAAGTTAGGACAAGTGGTATTCTTTTAAGAGCTTTAAAAGAAGTACAAATAAAACTATGTGCATGCAATGTATACATGAAAACAAAAACAAAAGGTGAACTATACAAAATTTTCATTTTCCTAGAAGGTTCTCCTAGGAAAACTTCTAATGGACAATTGCCATGCCTCTTACCACATTCACTCCTTATAGCGATCCCGGTTGTCCCTTTACTATTCAGTTGTAATCCGGACTCGGTTCCGTGAAGTTGTTAGTTGTAATTGTCTTGTTGTCATCCTTTATATCGATTCGTTTGGGTTTTAGGATGTGTTGGGCTTGGTTGATTCAGGTTGGTGGAGTTTTGGCTCCCATTGTTATGGCACAATTTTTGAATGGTCCACTCGAGCGGGTCTTCTTGCGCTCGAGCGGGGTTTACACTCTTCTAGTATTTTGTATCCCTGCAAAACTTCTGTAGATGTGTTTTCTGCGCTCGAGCGGGATTGTTGGCGCTCGAGCGGGTAGTACTTTTTGGGTGTAAGTTCTGGGAGGGGAAAATCCACGCTCGAGCGGATGTACTTTATTCCTGTGTCTTGGCGCTCGAGCGGGCTTTCTTGCGCTCGAGCGGACCTAGTCTTTTGTTCTTGACGCTCGAGCGTTGTGTTCTTCGCTCGAGCGGGAATGTCGCATATCAGTTGGTAGCTGGGCATTTTGAAATCACTTTTTACATTCTCTCTCTCTCTCTTACTTTCTCAAAAACATTTTTGAGAGCTCCTCTCTCTAGAAACTCCCTTCTCTCTAGGGTTCGATCTAGTTTGAGTGTTTTCCAAACCTTTGGTCTATACAAAAAGGTCGTTGATCGTCGTGGGCTATCTTGTGATCCAAGAATCTCGGGATTTGGAGCATCTTCATTTTTGCCATCTTCTTCGTTGGGTTTCATCTTTTGAGGTAGGGATTCCTACTCACTCTTATGGGTTGTAACCTAGATTATTGAGCATTTGGTTAAATGGTTTGATTTTAGGATCTAGGGTTTCGAAATGTGTAATGGGGGTTTTGTCATTTTGGTTCTTAAATATGTATTTTGGGCTTCAAAATGGTGTTATTGTTGTTGGTTGTTGATTTATGGACCATGGGGTTCTTGTTGCAAAAAGGGGTAGAAAACCCTAAGTTGTAGTATAAATTAATTGATATAATTAATTTGGGAAAAATGTTGTAGTTTGGAATTGAGATGGAAATAATGAAATTGGCTCATTACATTGTAAAATGGTGGAGTTGGATTTGTTAATCGCTCACTTTTGAAAACATTGATATTTTATCTGTTGGGGCTTTTTATTATCTGTTTAGAAATAATTGCTTGGGCTACCGGTGGAGGGTAGTTTTGATTGTTGTAGACAATGCATGATGATTAGGCAAACTAAAACTAATCAATTGGTTATGTCATAGAGTATGACGGTTGATAGAATACATTAACGTTATGTATTGATTGATTGTGTATATGACTTATGTGTATATACGTTGTGTGTGTGGGAGGAGATAGGGGATGTACTCCACGGTTTAGGGGAAGATAGGGGATGGACCTCTAAACCGGATGTTGTTTGGGAGGAGATAGGGGATGGACTCCACTGATACAGCTCATATGCTTGTCAGTTAAAGTGTTGATATAGCTCATATGCTTATCTTTGGAAGTGTTGATATAGCTAATATGCTTATCTGTTGAAATGTGGATACAACTAGTATGTTTATCCATTGTAAAACGGGAAGCGTTTAGTATGAGTCATTGCCTCATATAAGTGGTTGGCCAGGTTCTGAGCCGTTGATGTAAATTGGGAAAAATGATGAGAAATGGAAAATGAAATGAAAGATGAACATAGTGGTCATGTAATGGGAATGGGTCATGAATTGATTTATGGTAATCGAACATTTATCAATTGCTAATGTCTTAGTTACTGCTCATATTGTGTTTAGCATTTCTTTACTGGGCGTTGACTCACCCCATATGGGACATTATTTTCAGGTACAGGTAGCATGCCACCTCCAAGAACATAGCTTGGATGATGACGAGAGTTGAAGACTCTTTTTGATTATTTTGTTGTATTACATGTACATCAAGCCGCGAGCTTACTTTGTATAGAGTTAGTACTCTTCTTTTGTGTGACCAAGTGTTAACTTGGAAAGCTGTAAGCCTATAGGGCACTTGCTTTTGTTGTTAACATGTAATACCGCTGTAAAAGTTACTCTGATGAATGAAAAAGTGTTGATTTCTTTATACCATTGCATGTCTAATATGATGGGATTTATGTATTATTTTGAGGGCGTTACACTCCTGGACAATTTTCCGTTTTTCTAGAAGGTTCTCCTAGGTTAATTTGGTTTTCTGTTATGTTACTCGATGTTGAGAAGGGAATCAAACTGCAGATTTTTGGCTACAATGTCTTGTGACTTGAGAAGTGCAATTCGTATGACGTCCCTCATGTTCTGAATGAAATTACTAGTCTGTATGACATCCCTAAGTTTTGTCCCTTCCAACTGGCAAATGTAAGTTTGTTTGATGTTTCTAGATATCTATGTGCCTTTTGTACTTCTGTTTATTTATTTGACCGCCACCACAATTAACTGCAGCAAGAACAATCCTACTATTAAATGTATATTACTTTTTGGAAGCTAAAATCTTGTTAAAACAGGTGTTTAATTGTGTTTTTTTCTTGTATTTTGTTGCATGTTGACATTGCTAATATTGTTGCCAAATTTAGTACAAGTCTTGGCAGATTGTTAGCTTTTGGAATTGCTATCAATGGTTAGATGCATTTTCTATTGTTTATGATTACTGATATCAACTTCTCTCTCTCTCTCTCTCCCCCCAATTGTATACATGTTTTTAAGTTCAGGGAACAACAGAGATAAATGGAAAAAGTGCATTGGAGACAAAGATGGAGAGGCTGAATTACAAGTTAACAAAACTCAGATTCCTAATATAATTGCAGAGACGCATGACACTGCATAGAGAGGGGCATCCTATTTTGATGAACTAGGTTGATATGGTAGGAAAAGGATTTGTATGTGAAAGTGGTTATTGGGAATGAGAATATGAATATCAAGTTGGCTCAAATGTCCAGATTCGTATTTTGGTGAACTCAGATTCCTATTTTGGTGACTCCTTAATGTAATTCAAATGATTTGTGTGTGAATGTTTTTTTTTTTTTTTGCACAATGATTGTGGACTATCATTTGATAAGATTTTACCATGTGAGTGGGAGTTATTATTTCATATTAGTGTTATTTTTTAGTTTTATTATAGGGTTTTTTTTGGTTCAATAACCTAAAATTAGCACAATTAAAAAAGAAAAAAAAAAGAGGGCTATCACGGCGTTTCTAAAAACGTCGTTAAATAGCATCAGAGATACGACGGCGTTTTAAAAACGTCGCTAAGTAGCATGGTGACGTCATGTTACCGTTAGCGACGTTTCTAAAGCATCACAGAGTTATAGCGACGTTTCTAAAGCATCACAGAGTTATAGCGACGGCCGCATCTTCGGCGTTTGGTGCTAAACGTCACAAAAAGATTTAACGGCGTTTTTAGGACCTATTGCGGTGTTTTTTAAACGCCACTAAAACCTGAATTTCCAGCAGTGCTAGTTAACTTATTTTCCTAATAAAAATTCCCAAGCGGTGTTTGGTTAAAATTGTAAATTATAATTTTATTTGATGTTTTCAATTTATTTGGCCAAAAAAATGATATTTTCTTAAGTTATAATTTATAACTTTTTTAGTTTATTTGGAACCCTTAAATACTTATGGACAAAAGAACTCCATCTCTTTTTTTGTTTAATTATAATTTTTAAGAACATTCTGAATATTTACACAATTAAAAGTGACGACTTATTTACCCAAACAGTTTCAATTTTTTTCAAAAATAATAAAAAATTGCACAAACATATTTATAATTATGTCTGAGAGATTGTTAGTGAATAATGATAAGTGTTTTTATTTAAGAACTCCGACCATAAATCTAATTTTTAAACTTTACTACTTTACTTTGTAATAGGTACTTACAAGTGCTAACCTTCTAAGGTCATATAAGGTTGTCTTATTAGAGTCATGTTAGAGATTCTAAAAGTTTTATTAAATGTCTCATATGTGTGAGACATTTGATACAAATTTTGATAGAACTTTTAGAATCTTGGGCATGAGACCCATACTATATAGGTCCTACACCTATGTGAGATATTTGATAAAACTTTTAAGATCTTTAACATTTTTGATCCTTTTAAGGCCATAAGGTAGGGGTGGGCGTGGGTCGGTTGTGGCCACAGAACTTCCAATTCGTCATCCGTCAGCCAGATTGGTGGATTAGAGAAAAGCAATCCGCATCCGTTCGCTAATTCAGCGGATGTGGATTGAGCGGATTGGTGGATGGAGGCAAATCGGTTTGGCGGTTTAAAATTTTATAAATTTTCAACATAATTCAACTTGTGCACTTCCTAAAAAAAAAAATAAATAAATAAAATTACCTTTAATGACTTAAAAAAGTATTACAATCATTGCATACCTCATCCAAAGAAAGAAAGTTTGAAATTTTAGAATATTGCAATCATTACATACCTCATCCACATATTACAATCACAACATGCCTCATCAACATAAAGTATTACAATCTGTGGTTCTTAAAATATAAAAATAATTCAAACCACTAAAACTATGAGCATAGCAATAGTAGAGATTATATGTCTCTGCATTGTTATATCTGTATCTGTTTTTGAAAACAAAAACCAACCATCATATATCATCTTTTTATTTATTATTTTTAGAGTTAGATTTAAAAACCAAAAAATATAGATAATAATACATTAAGTTTTTTCCAATTCAAAAAATATATTCAAGTTGAAAACTCTTTTTCAACAGAATATTTAAACTCTTTTTCAGTTGAAAACACAAACAAAATATCTAAACAAATTGAAAAAACAAAGTCTTACAAATTACTAAGGGTGCTTGCGGTTTGGCCGTTTGATTGCGGCTAAAGGAACCTCAAATCCGCCATCCGTTCAAAACTAGGCGAATCGGAAAAAATCAATCTGCAACCGTCTGCTCGTCATCAAACATCCATCCAAAATGTGGTGGATCGGTTTAATTCGGTTGGTTTGGATGGATCGGTGTATCCGCTACTCACCTCTACCATAAGGTTGTCTTCTCTCTCTCTCTCTCTCTCCATTTTCACAATTCTCTCTCACTAGAAATGTACACCCAAAGTCATCTCAATCAACAGTTCCAATCATAATCGACACCATAGTCTCTCTCTCTCTCTCTTTACTCAGTCTCTGTTTCAAACTCAAAACCCTAGAAATTCTCAGCCATCAAACACGAACCAGTATCACATCTATGAAACCATTGGCCACGGAAAATACTCGGTAACTCTCCTATTCAATTTCATTCGAGCTTATTTCATAATCAAATCTCAAAATAGTGTAACACTGCTTATACTCAAAATAATTTGCATAGATAAGGAAATAATACTAGGATAGATAAGTAAAATATTAGCATAGATAGATTTGATTTGGACAGATAAACAAAAATATTAAGATAGATAGATTAAAACAATTTGAATACATAGATTAAAATAATTTAGACAATTTGGAAAAATAGGTTAAAATAATTTGCACAGATAGGTTAAAATTGTTTGGATAATTTGGATAGTTAGGTTCAAATAATTTGGATAAATAGGTATACACAAGGTATTTACTTGGGATATATAGTTTAAAATAATTTGAATTGATAGATAAAAAATATTGGGACATAATTTGAACAAATAGGTTCAAATAATTTGAATAGATAAGTATATACAAGCCATTTACTTAGGACATATTGTTTAAAATAATTTGAACACATACATTATAATATTGGGACATAAATTGAACAGATAGATATATACATGAAGTAAATTAACTATCTATTGAAATTGTTTATGGTGTTAAAACTTCAGTAAGTCATAAGTTTAGGCTCGATAGTTCATTTTGGGCGATTTTTTTATTCCATGTATGTTTTTGAGATCTATCTATACAAAATTGGTAAAAGTAGTTTCGAGTGCTCAAAAAATGTTGTTTCGCTGTTTTGATTATGTAACGCCCCGAAAATAACCAATATAAATTATCTACGCCAACCAACATCCACGAAATAATAACAACAATTCTCCCATCTTTACATCGTTAATCAACAAGTTTATACAAAAGTTCTACATGCAAATTATACATTCAAGGATAAATGAATACATGAATCTATAGCATGTAGAGCGTCAAGTTTCCAAAAATAATAAAATGCCCTCATGGACTTACAAATTCCAAGGCTTAAGCCCGGTTACACAAAAGTGGCCTCTCGGACCCATACATAAATAGCCCTTGGCTAGCAATTAAATTATAACAAAATAGAGTTGTTACTCTTCATAATATATCCACACCCTCAACTTGGCGGGATCATCACATCTTTTCCTGTACCAAAATCCCATAAGGGTGAGCATAAAGCCCAGTAGAGAATCCTTACAAAGTATATACAGTTATGCAACTTTCAATGTTAAATGCAAATGCAAATGCCATGCAATGCCATTTTAACGAAAATTCCATGCACATGCTCTTCTTAAAAATCATCACGTTTCCAACAATAGTTTAAAATCTCAATAATTTCGAAATCTCTAATTTCAATCAATAGGGGTGGTAAACACGACTCAGGTAATCCCTAGGTTGGTGTCTGCAAGTAGGCTCAACAAGCACTACCAATAACCCACTTTCCCGGTTGCTAACTGGAAGGGAAGTGGTACCTTCTCCGCGCGTGTTTTCGGTCTTTCACCCTGGACACTCAGGCCAACTTATCATTTCCATCTACACCTCCTATCCGGACTTACCAACGTATTTACCCCAAACATTTCAATAGTTCTCATTCAAAACATTCTTTTTCCAATGTAACGTGTCCAACTCAACTCAAGATGTGCAAAAATGATCATGAATAGAATGAGTATATGATGCAATGATTAATATCTCATAACATTTCTCCAGTTCTCTTACTTCCAATGCCATTTCACAAATGACCATTCACTCAACCGATGTTATCAACACATAGTAAGAGCTTCTCTTCATACACAAATTTTTAGCATTTTAGTCTCATCAAGGCTATATGTACTTTTTTCAAACATCCATTTCTAAAGTTGCAATTCTCATAATCCATAGTACTCAACAATTATCATCTCACAATTGTACAAGTTCATGCATTTAACAATAGTTTTTAAAACAATTTTCCTCATTCTCATATATCAACAATATTGCCATTTTGCAAACCACACCATGAAACCTACACCCATTCATTCTTTTAACACAAGAAAAGAGAGAAATCCATAGGCATTTCCATACTTTCCCAAAATCCCCAATTTCTAGGGTTTTTCATCAAAAACCAAACATTCCCCATTTCCTTGGTGAAACACTACCAAAATCATCTTTCTTATGTTTAATGAAAAGGAAAACCCTCTAGGATTAACAAAAGGGTTGAGATTTAGACCCACATTTAAAACTCACTACATTTTAGATCTCAAAATAAAAATCAACACGAGAACTTCAAGAAAACTCTTAAATCAACATTAATATAGCAAAACATGTATATATAACTCAAGAAATCCCTACCTCAAAGTTTTTGGAGAAGATGAGAGAAGAAACCCTAGAATCAAAAGATGAGAAATCTTTGATTTTCCACCACACAAAATGAAGCTCTAGCTTTTGATCTCCAAGATTAATGAGGGGAGATGACACTACACCCAAGGGATTGCAAGGAAAATCAAAGAGTTTTGGTGTTTAATGAGGGTTTTTAGAGAGAAGGAGGAGAAAAAATAATGTTTAGAGTGAGAGGGAAATGCCCAAAATGTGATACACACTCGGCCAAAAAGAGAAAAAAAAAACAGAGAATCGGACTGCCCAGATTGCCGCACGTGCGGCGCCTATCCCCGCACGTGCGGAGCGCCTTCCCCGTACGTGCGGCCCTCACCCCCGCACGTGCGGTGGTCCTTCCGCACTTCAATCCGCACCTGTCTTTTAGACAGTATGCAGCCCTCAGAACTCACCCCTCTCTGCACGTGCGGCCTCATCCCCGGCACGTACAGTCCCCACTCGGCACGTGCAGTCTTGGTTTGGCTGCCCAGAATTTCCCCAGTTCGCTCCTGGACGCTCCGGACTCGGCCGCGCACCCTCTGAAACAAAAGGAAAGCCAACCCGAAGTAAACAAGGATGAGAATTTGAGAAGGGATGTCCGGACACACAACAATCCCAATGAAAACGAAACGAAGAGACTTATAGCAAAACCGATCATCACAGATTAATTGAAAAATCAATTTATTTTTATTTTTATTTTATAGTCGATATTGATCTTATTTAAAAATTTTCGAAAAGACAAATCCACATATATCAATTTTCTTAAATTAGATTTGTAAAACTCAAGTTATGAGATTTTAAAGTTTTTTTTAGCACAAAATGCATTTTGGACTTACCAACCAAGTTTATGTAGGAAACTATTTATTAAACAAGGGAATTGTGTGTATTTAAAATAAAATAACGACTAGAATAAAAGTAAAAGTCCAAAAATAATTTGCTCAAAATGATTTTTGGAAAACCAAAGTAACAAAGAAATTCTTGTTCAAGTATAAAACAAGAATAGGATACAAACTGTAAATTAAATTAAATTAATAAAGGAACTTATAGAATGTAGATCAAACAAAATGCGAAAATAAAGAAAAGTCGAGACGTGTATTGGATACACTTTCCTTAAGATTATTACGTCCTCGCTAGAGTGCTCGAGAACAAATGACGTCGACCTCCTAAGATGCAATGACTACATCCTAACAATGCAGCACTACGAAATTGGGTTTGGCCAACATAATATGTTGAACTCTCTCACGCAAAACTAGTGTAGGAAATATGCAAAATAATGCAAGGAAAAAAATGTGAAAATCAAATGAAAGAATCGTTTGGACAAGGTTTGAATTTATAGGCTCCATGGTGACTGTTCGGATGGGTTTGGAGACCTTCCGAACAGGTGCGAATCTAGAAAACTATCAGAGTGAAGAGAGGTGACCAGAGAAGGAAGGGAAGGCATTGTTTTGGATTTGAATTTGAAAATAAGAAATAAGAAAGTTTCCTACAAAAATTTGAATCAAATCAATTTAAAAATTTGAATTTTCCCGCAAAAGTTTTGAAAAAACTAAAATAAATTTTGTCTAAAAAATTAAAGTTAGGACCTGACCCACACCACGCACCCAGACGGACGACGATGGTGACGCGCAAGTTTGGTGTTGGGTTCAAACCATGCTTGATCCATAACTCTTCCCTCCACAAAACTTGGGTGTCCCTTTGGGGCCCATTCCAAGTATGCCATCCTAGAATTTATATTCTCATATTAGTTCTCTCATTGTTTCAATATAGGACAAGCCATTAATGAACAAACCCAAGTCCACACAAGCGTGCTGTTGCTGTCACCGTTCATTTGGCCGAGCCGTACTGGACTAGGCGCAGGTGCATGATGTGGGTTGTGGGTCGGGTCATAACTTTAATTTTTTGGACAAAATTCATTTGAATTTTTTCAAAACTTTTGTAGGAAAATTCAAATTTTTGAATTGATTTGATTCAAATTTTTGTGGGAAAATTTCTGACAAAAATTGGGTGCCCCTTGGGGCCCATCCCAAGTGTGCCAACCTAGAATTTATATACTTATATATATTCTCTCCTTATTTTAATGTGGGATAAGCCATTAATGGGCAAACCCACTGTCTCTTCAACTTCCATTTTCACGAACCTGAAAATGACGTTAACTTCCCATATTTGACGAAAATGACGCCAAACCCACTCGGAAATGTTTTTGACGAACTATTTTTGAGATATGATTAACCATATGGTAAGAAAAACGTCATCACTCGGACCCACCTCAAAAGGCGCATGGGTCCCTCTTCAATTTGGACTCAAAGTTGCCAAAAAATAAGCCTAAAAAACTCAAATTTCCAACAGTTTGTCCTTATAACCAATATAGACCAAACTGTGGACCTCTATCTTAAAACACTCTATAAGTTGGATTTTTAACCAAAATTTCCTTTTTATTTTTGTTATAACATAGAGAGAATTTCTTATGCTTTCTTCACTTGACCAAGAGAATGACAAAATGTATAAATATAATATTGGGTATTCTTTTTTGGAAAAATTGCAAATTAATGTATGTTTCAAAAATAATTTTAAATTAGTGATAAATTTTATCAACTTTAATAATTAAAGTCATAATTTTTTTTTATTATTATAAATTTGTAAATATTTTATGAAGTTACCACTGATTTACAATTTTTATTTTTTAAAAATTTTTAATCCAATAACTGAGGTTTTTTTTTTTTACCTCTTTTGATTTGATCGATATACTAAGATGATAGATGATTGACAAAGTCGTATTTTGTTTTCACAGTTTTTTTTTAAAAGCTATTTACATAAATATTTTTGTTTACTTCTAAAACTCATGATAGCTGTTTTGATTGATGTCTTTTTTAATGCATATAAATACTGTTATAAGAATATAGTAAGTGAGATATTTCTCTAATCAAAATCCTAAAGTCATGTTTGTTTATAGCAAATTAAATTAAATTGGATTGGATTTTAAGTACGATAAAATTGAATGATAAGATTATTAGTGTGCAGTATTAATTGAAAATGTAAGATAAAGTGTATTTGTTACTATGATGGGATTATTTAGTTAGAATTAAATTTATAAAATTATGTGAAATCCCTTATCTCATATAAAGTAGTTAATTTTATAACTGAGGTATGAACGAGGACATTTGATTTAATAGTTGTGTAACACTTTTTGTGATATGAGGTTTTAAGTTCAATTTGCCTATGCTGCAACTACAAAATCTTATTCTCATCAAGGTGGTTTTGCTAAAGGAAGAGGTTTTCGAGGTCCTTCATCCTCCAGAGGTGGCAGATATTTCAGAGGTTCTCGTAGAGGAGGAAGGCAAAATTTTCACAATTCTCATCAAACTTCTCAATCATCTGGTGTTCCTTCTCAAATTGGTACTAGTTCTGGAATTGTATGTTAGATCTGTGGCAAATACAATCATACAACCTTGGAATGTTGCTATTGAATGGATCAAAGTTTTCAAGCTTCTACCAGGCCACCCATACCTAAAGCTTATGTGGCCTCTGCTTCTACTTCTCAGAGTTCACCTATTCCTCCTACTTGGTATGTTGATTCAACATTTACTAGTCATATCACAAATGACTTAAATCATCTATCTGAATATCAACCTTATCAAGGTATTGATCAAGTCACAATTGGTGATGGTTCTACTCTTCATATTCATCACATTGGTAATGAACTACTACCTACTCCTTCTCATCTTCTTTATCTTCATAACATTCTCCATGTTCCTCACATCTCTTCTAACTTACTTTCTGTGCATAAGTTGGTTTCAGATAACAATTGCTTTATTACATTTGATGCTGATGGTTTTCTTGTTCAGGACAAAGCTACCAAGAAAATCTTGTATAAAGGTCTTTATTCTCAAGGTCTTTACCATGCTCCATTCATTTCTCTAGCCTCCACATCAGCTGCTTGTCCTCAATCTTGCTTTACCAATACAGTTTCCACCTCTGCTGCACATGCACCTGTTGAACAATCAAGTCCAATTTGACATCTTTGACTTGCTCATCTTTTATCTAAAAAGCTTCAACACATTGTAAACACTTTACATTTGTCTTCACACACTTCGTCAAGATTGTGTACTGCATGTTGTGTCTCTAAGACACATAGATTACCATTTAGTTTGTCTAATTCCACTGTTAATATACCTTTAGCTCTTATTCATTCAGATGTTTGGGGCTCATTTTCTACATCTGTATCTGGTTACAGGTACTATTTTGTTTTCATTGATGATTTCAACAAATTTACTTGGTTATTTCCTTTGCATTACAAGAATGAGGTGTTTTTCAAAATTTCTTGAATTCAAGGCTTTAGTTGAAACTCAATTTTCTACTTCTCTTAAGATCCTTAGGAGTGATAATGGAGGGGAATACTTATCAAATGATTTTCAAAATTTCCTTAAAGCTAAAGGCATTTTACATCACCTTACATGTCCTCACACTCCAGCACAGAATGGGGTGGTTGAACGCAAGCACAGGCACCTAATTGAGACTACTATTGCCTTAAGGCATCATGCTTCATTACCTTTGCATCTCTGGTTTGAAGCTTTAGCTGTAGTAGTAGTACTCATTAATCGACTACCTACTACTAAGCTCCAATTTCTCACCCCTTTTGAAGTCTTGTTTCACACTCCTCCAAACTATTCCTTCTTAAGAACTTTTGGCTGTCAATGCTTTCCTTGGTTAAGACCCTATACTCAGCATAAGCTCCAACCTCGGTCTCTTCCATGTGTTTTCATTGGCTATCATCCCTTAGTGAAAGGGTACAGATGTCTTGATCCTATTGCTGGTAAAGTCTATCTTTCTAGACATGTTCTTTTTGATGAAAATTGTTTTTCTTTTTCTTATTCTTCTTTTACTAGTTCTGCTCTAGCCCCATCTATTACACAGTTGCATTCTTTTTTCTGGTCCTGTTTCGTCATCTATGTCTACTGCTCAGTTTATACCTGCAGTTCCTATACTATCCACTATGCCTACTGCTCAGTCTATACCTGCAGCTCCTACACCATCTGTTGTACCATCTTCTGCAGTCCCTATACCTTCTTTTCAACTCTTATCTCTCCTATACGTGCAACTTCTATCCCTCCAGCTCCTATGCCTTCTCTTCTTCTCTTTTCCAATCCATTCCTATCTCTTCTCTCTATATTAACTTACCTATTCCTTTACCTGCAGCACCTCCATCTTCCACTGTTAATTCTCATTCTATGATCACGAGGTCTAAGTCTACTTCTCTATCTTCTATTGCTTATCTTACTCATGTTCTTACTGAACCTAATTCCTATAAAGAAGCTGCTCAGTTCCCCGATTGAACTAAGGCTATAGTGGAAGAATTTCATGCTTTTCAATCCCAGCAGACCTGGTCTCTAGTTGATCTTCTCCCCAACAAGAATGTTATTGGCTACAAATGAGTGTATAGAATCAAAAAGAACTCTAATGGTTCTATTGCTCGATACAAGGCTAGGTTGGCAGCCAAAGATTATCTTTAAGAGGAGGGCATCGACTATCAAAACACTTTCAGTCCTGTAGCCAACAACCTACCATTCGCATTTTACTGTGTCTTGCACTTCATTTTGGTTGGCAAATCAAGCAAATGGATGTTTCTAATGCTTTTCTCCATGGTGTTCTTCATGAAGAAGTATATATGACTCAATCCCCAGGTTTCATTGCAGATTCTCATCCTACTCAAGTGTGTAAACTGAATAAAGCATTATATGGCCTTAAGCAGGCACCCCGAGCCTCCTGTTCTACCTTTTCTACTCTTCTCTTGTCTCAAGGTTTTCTTACAAGCCACTATGACTCATCTTTGTTTGTCAAAAAGACTGCTACTTCTATCACCGTCATGTTTATCTATGAGGATGACATTTTTCTTACTGGTAGTGATGAATCTTACATCAGTTTCTTGGTAGCTGAAATATATAAAGTTTTTTTCCATGAAAGAGTTAGCTCTTATCCATTATTTCTTGGGCATCTCAGTCCAAACCTCTACCACTGGTTTCTTCTTGAATCAAGTTAAGTATGCCACTGATATTTTGGCCAAAGCTGGCATGACCAATTGTAAGCCATATGCTTCTCCAATGCTTACTAAATCCACCATTCTTGCCACAGCCGATCTTCATTTTGATCAGCCTTCTTTGTATAGAAGTATTGTTGGTGCTCTTTAGTAGCTCACAATCACTCGCCCCGACCTTGCCTTTGCTATCAATTCTGCTTGTCAACACATGCATGCTCCTTTGATTAGTCATTTTACTACTGTCAAACATTTGCTGAGATATCTCAAGGGTACCCTTCATCATGGCCTTCCATTTCAATTAGGTCCTCTCATTCTTAATGCCTTTTCTGATTCAAACTAGGCTAAAAATGCTACTGATCGCAGATCTACCACTGGGTTTTATATTTTTCTCAGACCAAACTTGATTTCTTGGTTTGCTAAAAAGCAACCCACTATTTCTCAGTCTTTCACTGAGGCTGAGTATAGAGCTCTTGCTCAAACCTCGGCTGAACTTAGTTGGCTTGGCATGCTTTTCAAAGATCTTCATGTTCCTCTTGTTCCACCTACCTTATGGTGTGACAATTTATCTGCTATTGCTTTATCTAGTAATCCTGTTTTTCATGCTCATACGAAGCACATTGAAGTGAATTATCATTATGTTTGTGAACATGTGGCTTCAAATCAACTGGTTATCAAACACATTCCCACTGCAGACCAACTTGCTGATATTCTTACTAAAACCCCTTTCTGTCTCTCGTTTTCAATTTCTTCAACACAAGCTTCTGGCTTATGCTTCTCCTATCAGCTTGATAGAGAATGATAAGACCACTAGTAACGATTAAGCTCAAGCTCGACAGATAAATGATCAATCAACAATAGTGCAAGTGTAACTGCAACCAAGGCCACAGTCCAAACCAAGAGCGCAGTGCATGGTTTCCCTTGCTAAGGCTCACAGTTACAATAGCCAAATTAGTTAGACAGTTAGAAGTTGTTAGAACTCTAATTAAGAATATAACCATAGTTAGTTGAAGTGTAATATCTCTATAAATATTGTGTATGTTCTGTGAATGAGTTGTTGAATAAAATGCCAAAGATATTTCTTTAAATTTAGGAAAATTTGGTCAAACCCCCCTCATAATAAAACTTTGATGCATTAAGGACAAGCACATAAAGTTTTTCTTGAAAAGTCCAACACATACCATTATTATCAAAATATTAAAATTTAAAATAATATAATTTTTTATGTAGATGTCGATTTTTAATAAAATTAGTATTTTTAGAATTGTCTCATCAAGATTTATCAAATAAGATCTGTGTTGACTATGAAATTCTTAAAAAAAAATTATTACCATCGAAATTGATGTAAGGAGTAACAGTAACATGTTATTTTGTTTGACAGTAATATGTTACTCTATCTCACAGTAACATGTTACTATGTTTGACATTAACATGTTACTCGGGCAATATTGTCCAAG
This sequence comes from Camellia japonica, assembly GCA_030407325.1. Taxonomy (NCBI): domain Eukaryota; kingdom Viridiplantae; phylum Streptophyta; class Magnoliopsida; order Ericales; family Theaceae; genus Camellia; species Camellia japonica. The sequence continues at coordinate 27,654,478 of JAPPVO010000010.1, read as the reverse complement.
AAAAGAAAAAAAAAATTTACTTTATCCTTACTCAATTATGTGTTTTCTTCTTAGGGAGTTTATAAAGTAAAACAAATTAGGCTGTCATTTTTACCAAATAAAGGTTTAATGGAGGAGTTTGGACTAAATTTTTTTAAAATTTAATACTCCTTAAGTTGGTATTTTGTTGACTATTTTACATTCAAAGTGTTTGGAATTTTTTGGGGACCTTTCGTGAGAGCCCCCGATAACCAAAGTTCCTTCCTTGTAATAAGGATATGGGCGGAAGATTTACGTGAAGGACACATGTAGGGGTGCTTCTATTTGCACACCATATTTTGTCTCAAGACATACCATTAATTAATTATTTTTTATTACAATAATAATCTTACCTAAAATGACTAAAATAACCCCAACAGAATATCAGTACACACCTTAGTTGAATACACAACATTCAAATCCTAACCCTAGCCACCACTGCTATAGACGGCGATCTCTTTCTCTCTTGATCTGTATTATCGCAATCTGCGATGTGGTGGGTCGCCGGCGTCAAAGCCGCCTCTTCCCATTCTACCGCCTCCCTCTCCCCTAGCTCTTCTCTCTTCCTCGTCACCCTCTTCCTCCGATCGCCAGCCCGCCGCCGCCCCCTCTCCGTCTCCCTTCTCTATCTCGTCCCTTCCTCTCCGGCTCCGTCCCTCCTCTCCCCAAACCCTAACACCACAAACCAGTCGCCACCGTGACCCAACCTTCAGAATCGCGACTGCCCTCCAGTCTTCCCCAAATTAGATCTAGGGTTTGAGAGGGTAAGAGATCTCGGATTTTAGAGAAGAAAAAGAAGAAGAAGAAGAATGGCGAAGAAATGGCGTCGAAGGGAGGGAGCGAGGGGGTAGGAGAAGGAAGGCGATTGGGGGAGGTGCTACAATGGAAGTGTGAGGGGTGGTGGAAGGTGCTGCAAGGGTGGTTTCTAGGGGTGAGGAGGATGGTGTAAGGCTGTTAAGGCGGTGGTGCCAGCGCCGACGTCAGATAAGATTTGAGGTGTGTATTAAGTAGTGTGGGACTAAGGGTAAAATAGGAACGTTGTGGTGTGTGCTGAAAAAAATTATATTTTTTCAAATTATTAAAGGTGTAAACTGAGTAATGGTGTGCTTTCAGACAAAATATGGTGTGTAAATAGAGGCACCCCACATGTAGGATAGATGACCAAAATACCCCAAGTTAATTAATATTTGTTTTCAAACTTTAAAATGTTATAATTTTTAATTTTGATGTTCGTTTTTAATAAAATTGATGTGTTTTCAAACTTTAAAATGTTATAATTTTTAATTTTGATGTTCATTTTTAATAAAATTAATGTTTTTGGAATCATTTCTTCGACAGCTACAAAATAAGATCCATATTGATTATAAAATTCTTTAAAAAAAAATACAATAAAATTTTACTATCCACGCTAATATTAACACAGTTAACAATTTGCTCCAAACAATGTGAAATTAATTTTGGACATTTCTAAATATATATCCAACATACATGTAAAATAGTTTTTGAAAATTTAATTCCATTAATTAGATAAAAATATATATATATATTTTTTTGTACAATAAAATTTTGCTGTTCAAATTGAAAATTGCTTTTAACTTTGACATAATGACACAACATTATCACCATTAGTAACTACTACAATGATCACAACACTATTGGTTTTACATATCAAATAAAAATCAAATAAACAAGGGTTACTCTAATTGTTGTAGTTTGGGGTCTAGGGTTATACTTCTTCTAAGTTTCATATTCAATTTCCAGTAGGTGCTATCAATTTTTTGGGACTACGCTCACAGGCTCTACCAGATCTACGTGGAGGGGGCGTTTTGTGTGAGTCCTGAGATTAATCAAAGATGAGCTGGCCCGAAAACTCGATCATAAAAAAACCTAAAATTGATTTTTTTTAAAAAAAAATCAATTTGCTCCAAAATCATGAAATTAATTCTACATGTTTCTGAATATATCTCTAAATATATATATATATAATAGTTTTTAAAATTTCAGTTCCATTAACAAGATGTAAAAAAAAAAAAATTACCCATAATAAATTTTTACTGTCTATTCACAATAAAATTTTATGAGGAAACTACATGCAGGTGGAAGAAAGGAGAAAAAATTACAAACACATAAGGGTGCAAGTGTGTCTGTGATAAGATACAAATAAAAGAATGTGAGGTGTAGATAAAATGTGTTAGTAAATTTTTTTTTTCTCTTCTTTTACTTGTATATAGTCCCTAATTTTATTTGAACAGGGGAGGATCTCAGTCTAGATAAAGATAAGGCTCAAACAGAGCTTTGCTCTATCTAGACGATGGTCCAGGATGAGCATTGAGCCTGAGTCCACTGAAGCGAGGCTTCTAAACAGATTAGGTCAGTGCTGGTTATAAAAGTAAGGCACCCCCATGGGTCTGAGGTAAGTTCTTTCTTGTGAGTTTAAGCACAATTTGCTATCTTTGAGAGATATTGATTACTAACTTGATCGTCGGAGTGTCCCCGGGTAGACGAACCACCGCCGGATTCTCATATTCTTGTGCAGGTTGTTGGGTTTAATCTATTCTACCGGTGCTCTCTAGCTGAGTTTCCCTTTTGGTTATGTGGTCGGAAATCTACACCCACAATTTGGTACTGTCTGTGGGAACTTAGGAGAATAGATGGCCAACAACGGGTATGAAGAAAATATTGGGGACGACATCCCTAGTGGGAGTGGCAAACATGCAGACCCTAACATCGGGGAGGAAAACCGTAATGAAGAAGCACAGGATCGAAATCCTGGGAAAAAGGGTGTCGGCAAAGAAGGTAACGCCCCGAAGAAAGCAGGCCAAGATGAGTACTACAATGAAAGCGACCTCCAAGTATGGAAGAATAGATGCCTGAGGAGGGACGGTGAGATGAAAGGGATAGCGAACAAGTTGGCAGACCTACAATTGGTTGTCAACTTCATGATACAGAACAATGTAATGCAACCACCGTATTCGTTGCAGGATACGCTGATACCAGCGGCCAAGACTGACGCCCAGAAAATGGGACAAAAAGCAATCCCAGTAGTCCCTCAGCATGGCAATGAGAAGGAGCGTTCACATCGGCCTTCCCGGGATGTCGGGCAAGCGGAGTCAGTAAGGGGTAAGTCACAGAAGACGGCGTGAACAAAGGAGACCTATGCCAAAGAACCTCGGCATATCCAGGGAAAGGGCCTTTGCTTTGATACAGTGAATGAGGAGAAGTCCAAGAGGACGCACAATGAGGTTGGGAGCAGCGCGCCAAAAAGGCTTAAATTAGTTGATAGTCGAGCTCCCAGTCGAACGAAGGAGGATCTGAGAGATTACCTCTAGAAGAAGTGACTCAATGCCGAGGTCACGTCCCCGGTCAAGCCGAGAGCGCCGTTCTCACTAGAGTTCTATAGCTTTGAGGCCCCAAAGAGATTCCATATGCCGAGGTTCCAAATTTATGATGTTAAGTTTGACTCGAACTTTCGTGTCGGCTTGTATTTAAATTCAATGGCTTTGTATAGCAGAAATGAGCAGTTGTTGTGCAAAGTGTTCACCTCATCTTTTGGAGAGATTGTATCGGATTGGTTCCATAAGTTGCCGACAGGGACTGTGAAGAGTTGGGAAGGCCTAGTCGAGATATTTGTGGCCAGGTTTGTTACGAACAAATTGCAGCCACTAAGGGTAGACTCCCTACTGGCCTTGAACATTAGCGAGGGTGAAAGCCTTAGAGCTTATGCCAAAAGGTATTATGAGGTGTTCAACTGAATACCGGCATGTAACTAGGAGCTAGTGGTCATATCTTTCAAAAACGGCCTGGAGGATAAATGCCAACTTCGAAAGTCACTTGCAAAAACTCTACCAAAGAGTATGGAGGAGCTCATGGCACAGATTGAGAAGTATGTCGGGGCAGAGGAAGACACACCAGGAGCAAAGACACCAAACCAGGAGAAGAAAAACAACTCACCGAAGTAAGGCCGAGGTAATTCCAGTTTAAAAAGACAGGAGACAGGGTTGAGGGCTGTACAGGCAGTTACCACTATATTCAGGATCCCGATCTATAAAGTTTTGGAGAAAATCAGGAACCAGCCGTATTACAGAGCACCGGAGAAACTCCCTGGCGAGTTTACAGAAAGGAGCATTAGGAAGCACTATGCTTACCACAATAAGGATGAACACTAGATGCAAGGATGTAGGGCCCTAGTGGTAACCCTAAAGATTGGAGAATGCCAGGTGAGACGCATACTGATTGACCATGGCAGCTCTTGTGACATCATATATGTCAGATGTTACAAGGAGCTTGGCCTTCACCAAGATGATCTAGAGTAGTCTAATAGCCCCATGGTCGGGTTCAATGGGACGTCGACATGGCCTTCAGGAGCCATGAATATAGAGGTGCAGGCAGGCACCAAAAAGGTAAGCACAGAATTTACAGTGATTGATACCCCCTCCCCCTACAATGTTATTTTGGGAAGACCATGGTTGCACGCAATGAGGGTTATTCCCTCAACGCTGCACCAGTTGTTGCAGTTTCCAACTGAGCAGGAGATTGAGGAACTCAGAGGGGATCAGGTGCAGGCAAAAAATTGCTCCATGGCAGTAATGAAGTCTACCTGCAATGTACAAGAAACAGAAACAGTGGAAATTGAAGATGAGGACAGGGAGGTACTAGATGATGTCGGCAAAGAACCAGCTAACAAGAGTGATTAGGCTTTGAGGAAGATTATGGTTCAAGAAGGTGACGAAGAACACTTCTTTCTTCTCGACACTAGTTTAGCCGAGGAGGAGGAAAAGGAATTAGAGACTTTCTTGCGAGCAAAAATAGAAGTGTTTGCATGGACGCCCTATAAGATGCCTGGCATTGACCTCGAGGTCACTTGTCACAGGCTCAATGTGGATAGGTCGGCTAAACTTGTCATCCAGCGAGCAAGAAGACTGACATTGATACATGTGAAAGCAGTAGAAGAGGAAGTGGATAAACTACTAGAAGCCCAGGCCATTCGGGAGGTGAACTACCTTACCTGGTTGTCCAACACAGTGGTAGTGAAAAAGAAGAATGAGAAGTGGAAGGTCTGTGTGAACTTCACCAGCCTAAATAAGGCTTGCCCCAAGGACAGTTTCCCAGTGCCCAAAATTGATCAATTAGTAGTTGCCACTTCAAGGCATGGAAGGATGAGTTTCCTGGACGCATACAGAGGCTACCACCAGATAGCAATGTATGTCCCAAATGAAGAGAAGATGACATTCATCACCCCAAAAGGACTCTATTGTTACAGAGTGATGCCTTTCGGGTTGAAGAATGCAAGAGCAATCTACCAGAGATTGGGAGGACAATAGAGGTCTACATCGATGACATGGTCATGAAGACCAAAGAACCAGGGAACCATCTGGCCGACTGGAAGACAGTTTTTGACATCCTAAAAACATATCGGCTCTGACTCAATGCTTTGAAATGTGCATTTGGAGTCGAGTCCGGTAAGTTCTTGGGATACTTGGTCACCAAGAGGGGCATTGACGCAAGCCTAGACTAGATCAGGGCCATCCTTGAATTAAAAAGTCCAACATCGGCCAAGTAGGTCCAAATTTTGACCGGCAAGGCTGCAGCCCAGAATAGGTTCATAAGTCGAAGTTCAGATAAGTGTAAACCATTTTTTAGTTTGTTAAAGAAGGCCACAGATTTTTTGTGGACAGAAGAGTGCGAAGTCACCTTGGCTGACTTGAAAAGGTACCTGATAACAGCTCCAGTTCTGTCAAATCCAATACCTGGAGAAGAGTTGTTCCTATACTTGGCAGTTTCAGACCATGCAGTGAGTGTAGTGGTAATCCAAAAAGAAGAAGGAGAACAGGAGGCGGTATACTATGTAAGTAAATCCCTAGCAAGTGCAGAAACTAGGTACCTGCCCCTGGAGAAGTTAACACTAGCCCTGGTGATGGCTTCTAAAAAATTGAATCACTACTTCCAAGCCCATAAGATTATGGTGCTGACTGAGCATCCTTTAAAGTCCTTGTTGCAACATAAGGATCTGACAGGCAGAGTAAGCAGATGGGCAGTGGTATTGGGCCAATACGACTTGGAGTTCAGGCCTAGAATAGCAATCAAAGACTAGGTTTTGGCCGACTTTGTGGTCAAGTTCACTCCTAGTGCCATCCCTAGGTGGGCTCCGGTGAGCCACGGCTTAGGATGTCCAGGAGAACTAGAGGAAACCCAACTAGGGCCAAAGGACGCCATGCCATCGAAACAAAAGAAGATAGAGCAACCAAAACCCTACAACATCTACATCGGTGACTTTTTTCGTATGTTTGTCGATGGAAGTTCAAACCGTCAAGGAGCGGGGGCAGGAATGGTTTTGATATCGCCAAATGGGCGAATAATAGAGCAATCAATCTGTTTGGGATTCAAGGCCTCAAACAATGAAGCAGAGTACGAGGCACTGATTAGTGGACTAAGGCTAGTAGCAGCAATAGAAGCTGATGAGGTGGTAGTCTTCTATGACTTCTAGCTTATTGTGAATCAAGCAACAGGCGAGTGTGCAGCCTGCGATGAAAGGATGATAGCTTATGTCAAAGAGGTAGTCAGACTACTTACACTATTCCAGGATTGTTGGCTACAACAGGTTAGCCGAGATGATAACAGTCATGCTGATGCCTTGGCTAACCTGACTAGTGCAATAAAGTCAGGGAAACCAAGGACAATCATGATTGATTATTTGACAGGACCAAGTGTGGAGCCTCTGATAACAGAGTATGAGGCAATGTGCATAGAAATGGGTCCAAGCTGGATGGATGCAATAGTGATATTCCTCAAGGATGACAAGCTACCAGATGACAGAAGAGAGGCACACAAGACCAGGTTGAAGTCGGCCAGATTTTGCTTGTCAGTAAAAGGCCATTTATACAAGAGATTCTTCACTGGACCTCTTCTGAGATGTGTACATCCCTCTCAAATAGAGGACTTTTTATATGAGATCCATGAAGGAGTTTGTAGAAGCCATGTAGGGGGCAGATCATTTGCTCATAGGGCCATATCTCAAGGGTATTAGTGGCCCTACATGCAAAAGGATGTTCTCAAAGGTTTGCACCTTTGATATACCAGCCAACAATAGAGCTGAACCCAGTGTCCAACCCTTGGCCGTTTGCCCAATAGGGCATGAACCTAGTAGGACCACTGCCCCAAGCAACTAGACAGAGAAAGTTCCTGCTCGTAGCCACAGACTACTTTACAAAGTGGGTAGAAGCTGAACTCCTTGCAAAGATTCAAGACATTGATGTGAAGAACTTCATCTGGAAGAACATAACCACCAGGTTTGGGATCCCAAGGGCCATTATAGCAGATAATGACACCTAGTTTGATAGTAAATTGATTAAGAGCTTTTGTGCAATGTACAAGATTAAAAACTATTACTCTACTCTTAGTTTTTCCCAGAGTAATGGTCAGGTAGAAGCATCCAACAAGACCATCCTGGATGGAATCGAGAAGAGGCTGGAAGTAGCCAAGGAAACGTGGGTAGAAGAATTGCCTAATGTGTTGTGGGCATATCAGACTACGCCGAGAAGATCAACTGGGGAGTCTCCTTTTGCCATGACATACGGCACTGAAGCAGTCATTCCACTGGAGATCGGCATCCCTAGAATCAGAACACAGGGAGTAGAGAATAGAACTAATGAGACATTCCTTACCCGAGATCTAGATCTGTGGGAAGCAAAAAAAGGGAGAGAGACGCAATTCAGCTGGGGGCATATCAACAGCAACTTGTTAGGGCTTACAACAAGAAGGTCAACCCAAGGGAGTTCGAGGTTGGGGACCTCGTCCTGAGGAAAGTTGTCGGCAACAAGAAGGAACCTAGGGAAGGCAAACTTGGCCCAAACTGGGAAGGGCCTGTAGACACCCCATTTTGACCGCCCGCAAGACTTAGGTGCTTGGTTCGATAAACTCGATGATGAAAGTTGAATTGTGTGCTTTGAATTCACAGCGATTCGGATTCAGTCAAGCTGCCGAAATAACCTCAAATCTTTAACATTTACCTTATTTGAACCTTTGAGTCTCATTTTTGGACCTTTTACCACCCTGAGCTGAGTTTTAACCCAAAAAGTAGGGGAGGGCATCAAGGCCCGGTTGTGCATCAGTGATGGCCGGCTGTGGCTATGAATGGCCAGCCGGGCCTTAGTGGCGAGAAACACTATTTTGGGCAGGAAGCCACCAGTTGTTCGTTTTTGAAGATATTTATCACCTTTTGAGCTCAAATTCCATAAAAACAAAGCTGTGTTATTGTTTTGGGGGTTGAACAAAATTTAGAAAGCCTATATACACCTTGAGAGCTCCTCCCTCCTCCTCCTTCCTTGGCAAGCAACCTTTGAGCTAACCTAGCTCCCTTGTGTCATTTCCATACACCATATACAACCTTGTCTCACCATCTTAGAGCCTTGGTTGATCTTCGAGAAGCATAATTCAAGCTTGAGAGCGGGTTGAGACTAAGCTTGGATCATAATCAAAAGCTAACTTATTTGCAAGGTATAAGCTTTTTTATCTTCCTTGTTGCTTTCATATCTTTCATTTCTTACCTAGTTCTTATTGTTTTGTGTTGCTTTGAGTCTATTCTAAGTGTTTAAGATTGGGTTTGAAGAGTTACCAAAAGAGTAGAGAGAGTTTTCACTCTTTCTATATCTTTACCTACAACTCAAACCTTTCTTTTACACTCTTTTTCTTTGCTCTTTGCACTGATTTTCAGAGTTAAAAAAGGGCTAAAAATCATGTTTTGAGGTTTCAAAAGTGGAGGGGTTAGCCACCCCTCCTTGTTCTTGCTTACTAGCCTGGATTCTTCTCTTTGTTGTTTAGTTTTTTTAGGCTCTTTTCATGCATTTTTTTAGCCATTGTTTTTCATCTAATAAGGGCTGTTTGAGGGCTGTCCTAAATTGTTTAATTGGTTAAAGCTTTAGTTAATTCATTTGTTCTCTCATAAGTTTGCATACATAACATGTTATATATTGTTCTAAGCTTTTCTTTAATTTATTTCCATGTCTAAAAGTCTAATTTTAACAATTAATCCACCATCCATCTCTTTCATTCTTGAGAATGATTTCAACCGATTGAGGTTGCTCAAAATATGTAAGAGAGACTTTCACTTAATGGCTTAATCTTTTCGGAGATTCATTGTCAACAGTATAGTCTTTCTCTCATGCTTTAGAAAAACCTCTCGTTTGACATTACTTCTTGTTTAGAGGACTTTAACATCACCATAGACAAATGGACTAAAGAATGGCAATGCTTCATAAAATTGGCTTAAAACTTAGAACAACCCATATAAAGAAAATGGTTAGAATCACTTGAACTTGGTTGGACGTTATGCCAAGTTCCTTGTGTCAAGAGTCGTCACATGCTAATTCATGGCATTTTGATGATTCTTGAATCATTGCAACCTCCCTCTTTAAGCTCACTCTATGACAAGAGGGAGGGGTGGTCTTATTCATTGCATTCATGGACTTTTGTTCAAATTTGTATTCGGAATCATCAAGCAATCAACTTGCTCATTGATGGTTTTGGGACAAACTTCATCCTTCTTTAGACCCTCTCTATGATAGAGAAGGAAAGATAGGACAAACAGAGCTTGAGAACACTCTGTCTGCACTGGTTCACCTCAGAACACAAAAACAGAGTTTTACACCAAATTGAGGCATGACCGGCCATCTATAGACTCGGCTGGCCATTATTGACGCATGGCCGGCTCTCGGTGTGTGGCCAGCAGTGCAGTTTTACAGAAAACAGAGGCAGTGGCTGATGGTGAAACAGAGTTGGCTTGGACAGACAGAGTAGCTCTCAGGCACTGTGCATGCAACCCTCATCCATCTTCACTCACGCCTTTGTCGAATGCGATTAATTGTTTCATTAGTGTTATAATTATCATAGTTGTAAATTAATCTTATTGTATTGTTGTAGCCATTGCTTATTGATAATTGGTATCGCTAGTTAAATTGTTGTAATAAAGTAGTTAATTAGCTTAGTTAAGTTAATTATTATTCATTCGCCCAGTTTTGTAATAGTTAGTTAATTCTGACTTTCGGACATTAATTCTCACCCTCCTGCATGAGGGATCAAATGTTGTAATAATGTGTATGTCTTCCAACCCCACGTCTTTCTCCCTTTCATTTAATCGCATACGATGGTTAGAACATCACATTTCATTGGCATACTTCATGTTTTGCATCCACTTGTATTGCATGCACCGAGGCTCAGTTCATCATTCTAAATTGCATTATGAGTTTAAATACTTCTTTGAATACATGCTTACATCGCATGCTATCAAATCAATTCATAAGTCATATTAGTAGCCAAGCCTATTAATTGCATATTATATTGTAACAAGTCCGTGAGGGACCTCAATGCTACAGTTCAGACTCGTCTTGGTTACTGTTCTTAATCTGAACCAAAGAGTCCAAATCTGGCAAATCGTTTTGAGAAAACAGATTTTGAAAGAAGTGCCAAACATGGACTGCTTTGCCAGATACAGAGTCGCCACCTAAATATTTTTTAATGGGGGAATTTAGGAAACCCTGACTCATTGCCAAAGGCCACGTGTCCGTCATCACCAAAGTTGCCTCGGCTCGGGAACTTGGGTACGATTGGGGAAGGTCAGCTATGAGCACCCCCTCTCGCCCGATCCGAAGATCGGCCTCTACTAACCATGATATTTGATTTTGAAAACGTTATGTGTTCTTATTCCATTTAATTAGCTAGAATTACTATGTGATGCGCACAACACAAAAGTATAGACTAGATCGCCTAATTTGGAACGAAACATTGCATATCTGTTTGTTTGGAAAACGCTTTGGAATTTGCTACTCGCAAGTAGGCTAAAATACGGATTTCAATGAGTTGTTCCAACTCAAACAATCCAACCTTCACCCACAGGCATTCAGGCAGTTTATATCACATAAGCATCTAGCCACATGGTAAGCATGCTGTCATGTTAACATTCACACTCATGCGAGATGCTAAAGCATAAAATACTTACAATGTATTCCGCGCCAAAACAAGAACATGTTAGCAATCATGCATGATCCAAGTTCATGTTAAGTGGCTAATGCATCGCATACAAAATGTCACTAGAATAGGCTCGGCTAATCTAAGGATGACATGTGAAAATGCACAAGTAGCATGTATTCAAGTTAGATTTGAAATACTTATGCAGTTAGTATGATGCGCCGAGCCCGGTGCATGCAAGACAAATGAATGGATGCACGCATGCATAGCATAAGGTATGCTAATTTAAATATGCCTTAATACTAACCATCAAAAGCAGGTAAGTAAAAGGGAGAAAGAAGTGGGGGTTTGGAAGACATGCACACACGCACCCACACTTATTACAAATTCGCCATCGCTCGGAGGGACCGAAAGAATAATACAATTTAACTAACCAACAAGCTAATTAAATATTACAGACCACCTAATTAATTGACAAATCAATTGAATATAATTAAGCAGTAAACAACAGCCTCGGGAAGAGGGTCCAATGCATGCGCGCTTGGTTCCGCTCGGAAGTCACTGCCATGCACAAGATGCCTCTGCTTTGGCTGTTATCCTCCTCTGAAGACTGCACAAGTCCCAGGGTTGCTTCTCTGAGTACTGTAGAACACCACCGGCTAAAGGAATTGGTCACCGGCCATGTATAATGGTCACCGGCCACAAAATACTCCATCGGCCAACAATGGATGGCCGGTCGGCACTAAAGATGGCCGGCCGGCCAAATCTTCCTGCAAAAACTGGTTTGACAGCAGCAGAGGACAGAACTTGGCATGGCAATGCATTTCAAACAATGTATGCATCAACCACACTCCTTATCATGTGTATGACTCAAAGGAGGATGAGCCTCGATTCTCGGACCACCAATCACGCATTTCCATGCATGATGGCCCAAAAAATCAAGTGTGCATGTTGATATGGAATGTAATGCACATAATCAAGCAAATTGAACTCAACCTCTATCACAAGCAATTCAAGAGGCAAAGCATGCATGTCAATGCAATGCAATCCTAAGCATGTTGACTAGTATGCAACATGGACAATGCTAAGAAGCATACAAGGCATACAATGGTCATGCAAGACATAAGGCATGAGACAATGCAACTAACAAGTATGCAAGGCACAATGTGGGTGTTCAAGCATGCAAGTAAGCATGTGACTTTATTCAATCATGCAACTCCAATCATGCAATAACACACAAATATGCAACAACATACAAGGTGGGCATACAACAACATGCAAAGGGGTGGTCTTAAACTAACATGGATAGCTCGCAAGCATGCCAAAATCAGTGGCCAATACTATGGAAGTGAGGTCCAACACACACACACACACATGCATGCAAATATGGTCCAACACTTAAGCACATAAAGACAACTTTTAAGCACACTTAAAAGAAGCCAAACATGGACAATTAGCATGCATAGAAAGCTCTGAAAATCATGTTAAAATGGTGCCAAACCAAGCCAACAAGACAAGCATAAGCATGCAATTAGAGGTCCAAAACTCAAGGCAAGCCAAGGGGCTTAAACTATGGCTATACAAGCCAAGCCTCAAAGGGCCAAGGGGACTTAAAACAGGTCCAATGCAAGTCTAAACAAGACTAAAGACACACCTAGATGGCATCTAAATGGTCTAAACATGGAAGCACATACAAAGGTCCAAACATGGAGCATAGGACAACAACCTTATAAAGCATTAAAGGAGCATCAAATGCAAACATTCAAGCATACCATGAGGACTGAAATGACATTATAAGTGACTCCAAATCACTGAAACAAAGCAAGGATGGCATGCTAGAGGGGCCAATGCTTAAGGCATACAAGAGGGATTGCATGGTAGCTATACAAAGCAAATCATGGATGACCCAAACAACCAAAAACAGTCCTCAAGCACACTAAAATATGCATAAAAGCTTCACAAAGCTTGGCCAAAATACATGAGCATGGTAGTCTAAATGCTATGCATGTATTGAGGCAAATCATGACATTACAAGGCATGTATGCTAAGCAAGCATGGTGTACCAAAACCAACTAAACACAATGCTATATTATGACATAATAAGCATGAAAATCAGTCAAGGCATGGCCAACATGAACCTAAACATGGTGCTCACTAAAGAGGCAAAAATGGCCCTTTTCAAGGACAACAAGGAGAGAGGGTGGCCCTCTCCTTCCTAGGACCTCAAGGCACCATCCTCACCTCTGAAATCCCTCAAGATTTCAGTGGTGAGGAGGCCCAAACTCAATGGTCCCGGAGCTCAACCAAAATGGCACAAAACGAAGGCCAAACAAGCCTTAAGAGGGGTCAAACAACCCCAAAGCTTAAAACACCCTTAACAAACTATTTAGAGCAGACAAAAACAAGACTTTTATATGTTATATGCTAAGCTCAAAAACAGATGCAAGATAGGCTAAAAAGCTTTGCAAAAATGGGGTAAAAAGGGACAAAAGTCTTACCCTTGTAGACCCTCTTCAAAAACAATGTTCCAGCAGCTCTTTTGGTTCCAAACCAGTCCAAAAGCTTCAAGGAAAGACCTCTGGTACCTCAGCAACCAAGAAAAGGTGTGATGGTGGGTGTTTGTGCACAAAAATGAGACTAAACACACACTAAACACAAGAGAGAGAGAGAGATATAGAGATAGAGGATATATGTAAACCCTAACCCTAAAGCTCAAGCTCTGAAAATGTTGTCTAAGTTGTCTAACCTCTCAACAAGAGAGAAGAAGCTCCTTCTTATAGACAATTAGTCTTGTAAAGCTTCCAAAGGAAGCTAACAAGAGGGAAATCCCTCCATACGTGTATGCCAGCTGCACAAAAATATCTGCAAAAGCAGATGCATAGTAGTCGGCCGGCCAAAAATGCAATTGACCAAAAAAAGATAGCCGGCCGGCCAAACATTTGGCCGGTGGCAACAAAACACAGCCGGTGGCCTCAAGCCATGGCCGGTGATGGGTGGGGATGGTCAACAAGCCCTACCCTGCCCCTCAAAGGCAAAACACAAGTGTTTGGTGCAAAACCAGACACGAAACAGTCGAGTCGAGAGATCCTGAGGCAAGGCGCGTAGCCGAGGCCTCCGGGAACTCAAGACGAACACAAACATGGATGATCATCGAGTGTTCAAGCGGTGACGTCCAAGTCTTGAGGACGGTAAAAAATGGGGTGTCTACAGTTGCCCCTCTTTGACAGAACTCGAAAGTCATAACAATGACGGGAGTGAATGTCAAAGCCCAGAGACGACCCATTTTTGACAAGGCCGAAGACTTAGACAAACATGCAAGACAAACAAGATATGCGCCCGAAGGCAGGGGCAAGATGCAAGACAATGCACAGAGCCGGGCATAACTTATGATCATGTAAAGAAAGCTGTAACGAAGCACATACAATGCAACAGTTTTAAGCTAGTATACACCAAACTACACTACAATGCAGAAAGGATGTAAGAGAATTATGCAATCCTCGATACGTCTCACTTGGAGAATACAATACCTGCCCGGTTCGTCTGGTTGCACCAGCCTCAAATGAACCGTACATACAATATCGTGCCTGAAAAGAAAGCAAACTTAACAGGTACAATATTGTTAGCAACATGCATGACAATGCAAAATGATATGCAATATATACAAAACTATGTATAATAATGCAAATGAAAATGCAATATAATTAAAACAATGCAAATGATATGCAATGCAATCGAATCATGATCCAATCATGAGCGGTTCAAAACCACACAAATGTCAAATAGATTGATGGAAGTGACAAGTCCGTCTACCATAGAAAAGGTGCCGCAACCCTCAAAGCGCGTACACATGCAGAACTATGAGTGATGTAGACGAACACAAGAACAAGTATTGGGTGGAATGACATAAGTGGGGAAACAACCCGCTAACGAAAGAACAATGATCCTAATGCTGGATGCAAAAATTACACTACAATGTAATATATACAGTGGATATGGCACGCGGGCCAAACCAAATCTTGCCTAGGAAGGGCATGTACACATACAAGCCATGTCTAACACAGAAAAGGTGCCGCAACCCTCAAACTAAGTTCATCAAGGAATAGGCGCGTACACATGCAGAACTGTGCTTTAACGTGAAAAGTATGAGCACATACCAAACCAAGCTCAACAAGGAAAGGTGCAAGCCAAAGATGGAGGGGGTGATGCAGTGAATGCATGCAAGCTACAATTCAATATTTACAATATGCAATGGAATGGATAGATACGATGGATAAGGCACGCAGGCCAAACCAAATCTTGCATAGGAAAGGCATGTACACAAACGAACCGCGTTTAACACAGAAAAGGTACTGCCACCCTCAAACCAAGTTCATCAAGGAATAGGCGCGTACACATGCAGAACTGTGCTTCGACGTGAAAAGTATGAGCACATACCAAACCAAGCTCAACAAGGAAAGGTGCAAGCCATAGATGGAGGGGGTGATGCAATGAATGCATGCAAGCTACAATGCGATATTTACAATATGCACTGGGATGAATGTATACGGTGGAAATGCATGACATATGCACTATATTACAATGAAATGCATGACATATGCATTATTCACAATGAATGCATGACATATGCAATATTTACAATGAAATGCATGACATACGCATGTGTGTTTTTTTTTTACTTAGATGCATGACATATGCAGTATTTAAAATGATGCATGACATATGCAATATTCAATGGAATGATGCATGGCATATGCAATATTTACAATGAAATGATGCATGACATATGCAATATATTTACAATAAAATGCATGACATATGCAATATATTTTTTTTGCTTTTTTGCTTTTGAAATGCATGCTGCATGGAGTGCGCGACAATGCAAGTCGCTTGAAATGCATGAGCTTTGTTATTTTGAATGCATGCTTATGCATGATTTTGACAACGTGCGGCTTTTGAGATGCATGACAATGCAAATGAACTGTGCACACCAATGCACCAAAGGTCTTGCACCTTCCAAGGATTTAAGGTCTCCTAGACCGTGGGTGTTTAAGGTCTCGCCCGACTGAGCGTATTTAAGGTCTCGCCAGACCATGGAGTGCTCAGAACGGTGTGATGCGCAAAATAGCACGATGCGCTAGACAGCGCGATTGAATGCATGCAAAAGACAGTGCGAGTATGACATGTGTATGACACTTACAAGATGTGCGCGTAACAATACGAACGACATAACGCATAACCAGCGTGCGTTCATGACAAAGCGTTGTAATGCGATGCATGATAATGCAAGGGATGACGTGTGCTACAATGCATGCCGACATGCAAGCACCAACCGAGCGTGTTTAAGGTCTTGCTAGACCGTGCGTGTTTAAGGTCTCGCCAGATCGGAAATTAAAGTGCGAAACAACGCAAGTAAGGTATGCAAATGCAAGACAATGCATACGGGGGCAACTTTCGAATCTTGTAAAAGCCAAAAGGATACGGAAAGGATACACCTTGCACGAATTTGAGTGCCACGCACAGAAGACACAGTCCGAGGTCAAAACGGAGGCCGGTTGAGCTTCGGAAATGCACTGTTCTTGCACTGACTTGAACAATGAAGGTTCCAAACCACTCATTTGACTCAAACAAGGTTGTAGGAGGCTCACCGGCCGGAGGGGGAAGCCATCGGCCATCCACCGGCCACCAAAAAACATCACCGGCCAAACGTTTGGTCGGCCGGCCAAAAATGTAGCCGACCGGCTAAAAATGCCTGATTCGGGGCAGTTTTGACTTTTCGCCTTGGGTCTTTTAAAATAGGGTTTCAAACCCTATTTTCTTACTCCCCTTTAGCCGAAAATTCATTCTCTCTCTCTCTAGAGCACTTTTCTTCTTTCATTCTCCCGTTTTCTTGCGTTTTAGCCTCCATTTCATTGTTCGATTCGCGATCTCCTTCGCGTTTCAAACATTTTGAACCGAACATTTCTTTGTTTCGGTGTTTCCTTTGCTATTTCCACTTTTCGGGGTTTGTTCCCCTCGTGTTCCTCTCAATTTCTATACCTTTTCCACTTCCCGGCTATTCCGGCCATTTTCCACCCTCTCGGGGGTTGACTTTTCGCATTCTAGCCTATTTCCACTTTCCCGGCCATTTTTATACGACTTTTGACATGGCGGACGATATCCCACAGGGCGGGACTCCCCTGAATCACGAGATGGATCCCGGGGTTGAGCTCCTCCCCTTGAGCGTTCGCCCATTCGACCCGGCGACCTACCGGCCGACGGTTCATGTTCTGTCCCCTGACGGACTTCGTCAGTTTCGGAACTTTGACAGGGCGATGCCTCCAGAGCTTCTCCTGCGTGAGCCTACATCTCATTTGTCCTTTGGCGCTTCCGAGGTAACATTCCTTCCCCTGTTTTACTTTCTGCAATGTAGAACACTTAACTGCTAACTGCCATAGCTGATTATGTTCTTTAACTGCTTAGCTCAGATACACTGATGCACTGTACACTGTAGTTGACTGTGAACACACTCGCAACTGATATCTATTCGAAACTGTCACGTGCACACGCACTGCACTGACCCTGAACCACTCAAACACACGGCACACACTGTATTTCACTGCAAACACACCGGCACCCGATATCTGTTTGAATCTGAAAACATGCACACATGCTATATTTGCACTGAACCACTCAAACACGCTGACACATCACACGTTGTAGTTCACTGTAAGCACACCGGTACCCGGTATCTGTTTGAATCTGAAAAACTTGCACACATGCTGTATTTGCACTGAACGACTCAAACATGCTGACACATCACACGTTGTAGTTCACTGTAAGCACACCGGCACCCGATATCTGTTTGAATCTGAAAAACTTGCACACATGCTGTATCTATCTCAATTCTGAATGCCTTTCAAAACTGGTATATTTAGCATTGCTTCGCAATTGTTTGCTTGAAAACAGGGAGATTCCCATACCGTCCGGGGGTATGGGAACATCGCCGCTCGAGATTGGTACGCAGAGCTACCCGATGTGGTTCGCCACATCGTGGATCAGGCCGGCTTTGGCGCATTTTGCAGAGGACTATCCAGGCTTACCACGAGCAGGCCTCTCCTCGCCGCTCTAGCGGAGAGGTGGTGGGACACCACCGATTCATTCCACCTCTCTGCGACGGGAGACATGACGATGACTCCCTATGATTTCTCGATGCTCACAGGCATCGGGGTAGAGGGTGATCCGATCCCCTTTGATACCGATATGGACGAGTGGGAGGCCGCTCAGATCTATCTGCTTGGCGAGGTGGCACCTCTCGCCCGTCCAAGCTTCGTTCGTTATTCCTGGTTCGAGGTCCAGTACAGGGTTCAGCCAGCCTTAGCTGGGGAGGCTCCGATGACCCAGGAGGCGATGGAGCAGTACGCCCGCGGCATTCTGATGTTCCTGCTAGGGACGACTATTTTCGCCGACCGGGCGAATACCGTGCCCCTCTGTTTGCTCAGCTTCCCGTGGCAGCGGACAGTTGCTCGGGGGTTATTGGCGCGCTTGGGAGGTACGTTTCCTTTTTCTGCTTTTCTACTTTCTGTACTCTGTACTGTACTCTGTACACTACACACGCTGTAGTCTGCTTTACACTGACTGTATATTGTACACACGGCACACACCTATACTCTGCTTTACACTGACTGTACACTGCTCACACTGTACACACTGCACGATACACGGCTCTGTTATTTCTGCTTTATTCTGTACTCTGCTTTATCTGATAAGCATACTGGTATTTACTTCGCAGTTGTGGGTCTACGCCTACTTCCCGAGACTTGCCCTTGTGCCAGACGTGGAGACCCCTCTTGTCGTCCCGTTCTCGCGCCGCTTTGACGGGAGATGCGTGCGGAGGCTGCAGGAGACGTTTATCTTTTTCCGCCGCTACTTCGACACCATCACCCCCGCAGAGGTATGTTCAACTTTGTAGTTCATTTAAGCTTTTCTTTACACTGTATTTTTTCAATAACAGTAGATAACAATCTGCATTTCATTTTCAGATCACCTGGCAGCCTTGGGCTCCATTGCCAGCTATGATTCGGGATCGATTTGCCGGTGCTGAGGAGACCTCGCGTTTTTGGATTTTTCTAGGCTTGGTACCTGGGTGAGCGTTTCCTACGCCAGACCCTAGGGTTACCAGAGCAGATAGTCCCGGTTCACCCTCCCGAGTATATGAGGGAGACTGAGAGATTCACTGCTGAGCGAATGGCCGACTACACGATCGGCTAGGACGCGATCCGCTTCCGACGCATAGGCGACTACAGAGAGTACGTGCAGACGCATATCATGCGGCCTCTGGGTGGTGGCCATCGAGTTGAGGGAGAGAGGCCCGTGGCGCCAGCAGCTAGGACAGGAGCGGGGGCTGGAGCAGGAGCGTCGAGGAGAGCCCGGGTCCGCGGCAGGGGTGGAGCTCAGAGAGGGCGGGGGGCCGGTTGGCCTGTTCTGCCCACCTCACTGACATACAGAGGGCTGGGTGGGGCGACTTATCAGATCCCCTTTGCTCCTCCTCCAGCTGATCACGAGTTGGTCGGTTTCCACGACTTGCCTCCGGTATGTACTACTTCATATTGCATCTTGCATTGGTATTTCATTTCAGTTTATTTGATATTCCGCAGAATACTGATGCATCTGATACTTTCGCAGGCTTCCTCCGAGTACACCCGGCAGTCCCTGGAGTTGAATGCCTCCATGATGGGGATGTTACAGCGGACCTTCGACCTCCTGGCCCTTTACAGTATTCCGGTATGTTCTTCTGACCACGGTCTCAAACCATACATAAACTGCTTCACATAATCCGATGCACAACACAACACTTGACACACTGATCTCACGGCATTTGATACACTGTACTCATACACTGCATTCTGCACTGATAAACTGCTCACAGTATTCACACACTGTACTCATACATTACATTCTGCACTGATAAATTGCTCACAGTATACACACACTGTACTCATACATTGCATTCTGCACTGATAAACTGCTCACAGTATACACACACTGTACTCATACATTGCATTCTGCACTGATAAACTACTCACAGTATTCACACACTGTACTCATACATTGCATTCTGCACTGATAAACTGCTCACAGTATTCACACACTGTACTCATACATTGCATTCTGCACTGATAAACTGCTCACAGTATACTAATGCGTTTGCCTTTTATACTTTTCAGCCTCCCTTCCAGATTCCCACTGTAGGAGGTGCCTCAGCTAGACCTTCCGTTCCTGTTCGAGGGGGAGATGGAGAGGGCAGAGTATACCCCCGCACCAAGGTGGGGTGCACTCACGTCGGGAGTAGCTCACGGGCTCCAGTCCCTAATGATGATGACGAGGAGTCGGAGGCTGAGGCGGAGGCAGAGTCGTCGTCGGAGGAGACCGGAGATGGCTCGGACTCAGGCTCAGATGACAGTGTTGATGATGTTCTTGGACCTTCGTCCAGGAAGAGGACTAGGACGGACCCTCAGGCCTGAGACCACTCGACATTTGATACAGATTTTGCTGTTTTTCTTCTTTTTTGTACTTTTTCCTTTTTGTTGGTAGCTAGGGTACCTTGTACTGCCACAGGCAGATTTTTGGTTTTCAAAACTATGTACTTGAAAAGATGATGGAATGAAACAAACTTTTTGTCTGAAAAAGTGTTACATTTGTATATCTCATACATTGCATTGCATCACACCATATTACACCTCAATGTAAATGAAATTGATTTTTTGTCTGAAAATTGAACACTTGTACTGTAATAATCAGATAACTAACCAACCAACAGTAAAACAACCCAAGCAAACCACTGCTTAACCTGAATACACAGCCCATACTCTATTGAGGATTAATTTGCATACAGCCCGTAACACAGCACTCGGTTCATTCTGCACACGACAAATCCTGAGCAAACAACCCAATCTGACGAGACAGATTACAAAGGTGAAACCGGTTGAAGTTGAAGCACACTTCGATGCCCCAAATTTTCCCTTTTTCCTTCTTTTGCTTTGCCTAAATGTAGAGAATGGCACAGCACTCTGAGCATAAGCGATTTTTGGAATTGAAAAAGGGTTTTTCAATCGGGGTATCGAGCCTAAAACTGAACACAGCGGAAAAGACTCAAACAAAAGGTACACGACGTAAACACAACGAGACACGCTCGGAAAAGACCCAAAACGAAAGTTGGGCTAAACAAGACAAAAGACACAACACACGGACGTGTTTACAAAAACAAAAGACCTCAGATCTCGTGGAGCCAGTTCCTCTGGGTATGTTTCCCACCCTTTCTTATTTGTGATTCTCACATCACTCGGTCCTCAAGCTCGGTTTTTCTCTCAAAACCCTTTTGCTCACTTTTCTCTCATCGCACATCTCTCTATTCTTTAATCTCTCATTTTCATCCCTCCCCAGGGTGATCGATGGATGAATAGGAAGTTGTGGGTTCACGCCCAACACTATTAGCTCGCGGCTATCTCCTCTGGTGATGTCTAGTCGATGTTCCAGACAGGAAATGGTGTATCTTGACCTGTCCCAATTTGTGCTTCGCACTTGGCTTAATGCCTCGTTGTTTGGAGGATATTGAGAGCTTTCAGCCCTTTACAGACAGCTTTAGCTGTACCTTCTTCTGGCGAATAGGGTGCCCTTCTGGCAGGTATGTTGATGACGGGGGAAAGACAGAACACCTGACTCGACTGTGCCCCTAGTTCATCACTTTGACCATTTTTTGTTTTGGTTTTCTACTAAAATAGTTTTGACCAAAATGAGAGTTAGATTAACATGCTTGTTCGATTTTTGATTTGAAAATCATGCAAGTCAGACTATCAGCACTGAAAATTTTCCCTTTTGGGTCCCAGAAATGGTCTAGTTTCAGAAAATGAAATAGTTTTCGAGAAAATAGTCAACCTCAGTAAAAATTTTCAAAAACTATTTTGCAAACGGCCAATACTAAACGAGCATGGAACCTACCCTCGAGATGCGCAACCTCGGATCAGAGGCAATGGAAAATTGCCCCTTGCTTGAAAGGGGTGCATGGCAACGGAAAGTTGCCCCTGGTTTAAACGGCGACTCATGGCAACTTATGGCAACGAAAAGTTGCCCCTTGTTTGGAGGATGCCGCAGCATGCTGAAAACCAATCCTCATCGGTGATGATTGCAAACGAACTCTCGGACACGGAGAAGACGAAGACGGTCAAAACCAATATATGGACACAGTCACTGTGAAAGCGTTGGTGGCTGGACTTCAAGAGGAAGTTGACTGCGTAGTTTCGGTTGTCACAATCGAACTATCGGATTCAGAGGAGGCAAAGGTGATCAAAACTATTACATGGACTGAGACGCTATGAAAGCGTTGGGGACTGGACTTCAGGATGAAGTTGCCTACGTATCCCAAACATGGGAATCAAGCCTTACGTAGTTCCGGTTAAGGTACACTCGGGTATTTTAACCTTCACTTTTTAGGCTCTAACTTTTGCCAAGGCGCCCGATGCGGGTTTTCGACCTTGCGAGCTTCTTTTTCTTTTCTTTTCCTTTTCTCTTTTTTCTTTTTTCCGTTGAACGTTCTGAATGGGTTCAAGGTTCGAAAACAAACGGATTGAAACTTGAGGCTGAGAGCGATCCTAGGCTGCACAATCTTAAGAGCGATTCCACACAAGTCTTCGCAGGACTGCGCAAAATATTTTTTGAAAGTTTTTAAGAAAGCGACAAATCGCTCGCGCTGAAGACAGTATGGAACCAGTCTGGGTCAAGCCGGGGTCCTTCTCAGTACTCACACTAACAAGCATGATTTCATTCATTAAAAGGCTTAGCACGCCTATCTTTCTCTCAATTTGATCAAAGTTTTGCAAATCCCGAGGAATGCCTTCCTCTTTGTTTTCACCGCAGTGTTCAAAAAGGTTTTTGAAAAGCTTAGGTCATTACAATGATTTTCAGGGCACAAGAGAGCAGGTAGAATGTACTGTCGTCCCATTCGAATCCTCTGGCACAACTAGCTCAAAATAAACAGCAATAAGCACGGAAACATGATAGCCGCAGCTGTTTCATTCAGATTTCCTAGTTGCAACTGGCTCCACAACAGAGACAGACTCAAAAAGAAAACAAAAGGAGTAATTACAAAACAAAACGGTGTTCGAGGCAACCACCTCGGAATCACCTGACATTCTATACAAAGGGGACTGACTCGCTACAACAAGACATGCCCTTAAGCAAAAAGGACTGACTCAAGACAATGAGACAGACTCAAAACAAAACTAAAGACTGACTTGACACCCAAGCCAGAATTTACAAAACTAGCAATCGCAGAATGCTCAAAAATGCGTGCCAGACGCCACATCCGAAATACACCAAGCGCCGCCCGCAGGTGGTTCGCTCCCTGATTACATACTCGCAGTATCAGTATCCTCAAAATCCAATAGCTGAGTAGTAACGGACTTGGCTGAGGTGGGCGGGAGGATAACCTCGTTGTCGATCAAATCTTGCACCTCATGGCGGAGGCGGAAGCAATTATCGGTAGCATGACCGGTTTGCTGGTGGTACACACAGTACAAAGCAGCATCATGTGTGGGAGGGAGATTCTTTGGGAGAGGCCTAGGCTCCAGGGGTTTAAGATGCCCTCTTTCGGCCAGGATCTGGAGTGCCTTGGACAGAGGCATATAAAGAGCATGAAAGACCCTGCGCCCTTGGGGCAGGTACTTTGAAGCCTGAGCATTCTTGCTAGACGCACTAGCGAAGAGGTCGGCAGACACTGCCTTGACTTTCTGATCTTTCCCGGGTGTAGGGTTGGAAACGGAAGGAACTGTTTTGGCATGACGGGGCCTATCCCGGTTTTCTGATTGGCTGGTACTGCCTTCAGTTGGAGCGGGGAAAATATCATCCACAGTCTTGGTCAGGACTGCGAATACTTGCTGTTTACTTATCCCCCCGGCTTTCAAAGCCTCGACTGCCCACAGAAGTTGTTCAATGGGATCGGCATCTGCCTTCGCTTTGTCTTTACCTCTGGCCTCAGCCTGATCGTGGTTTTGGGTTGATGTTGATACGTCATTGTTATAGTTGGAGGCCATCTCCGGTTGGCTAAGCTCGATCACAATCCGTCCCAGCAATGGGGGCTCCTGGGGTACAAAATTCCCGGCATATGGTGCGGCTGGTGGCGAAGCTGATATTCCATAAGCGAGATCTGCCATAGACCTCTGGAGGTCACCAATCATCCCCATCAATTCGAACGTGGTGGGCTCACGAGCCTGATACAACTGGGGTTCCCAGATTGGGCGCGCGGCAGGCGACCTGGGCGGATGCGGTACATCAACATTAGTCTCACTTTGCAGGGTGATTCCTTGATCTAATGCAGCTGTCATAACCACGATTTCCTCTGAATTCTGTGTCATGATAAATCTTGCCTCAGCAAAGGGGGAACACTGGGTATTCTGTATCGACTCTCTGAACTGAAAGGAAAAACAAGCAGCATTTCAGCCCAAACGGATCGAACATCGGTGTAGCCGAACAACTGTACTCTACTGCTGATCACTGTTTCCCAGAATCACTGCCCAAAACCCTGAATCGGATACCCACAGATATAACTGATTCTCACAAATATCGATACTGGTGCCCTCGGGCCTGATACTCAAACTTGCAGACTAATATGCGCGTTCCCTGTAGAGATACATTCCAAAAGCACATAGCAAGTAAATGAGCCAAAACACCCCTATGTTGGGGTAGGGTTTCCCTGTCCTATTTTGTCAGGAGCTAGGGTTTCACTACGCACGTAGCGGTTTTAAACAACCTAACATCGGGTAAGCAACCTATCCTAGCTTGGAATGGTCACTATGGATTCCGAATATGCACTAGGTCGAATAGTCAAAAGGGTGCCCCGGTAAAAACTGGGGTTTGTGTTCCCATACTGGCAGAGCCCGCAACCGGTCAGCCTTATGGCACGCTTCTCGAAGCGAGCCTCCGGCAAACCGCTCAGGAATAGCAGATGGCCAACATGGTGTCCTAGGCACACCAATGCACATGTAATGCAAAGAAACACAAAAGCGAAATCAAAACGGGATATCACGAGTTCGAGTCAAGCTCTCTAAAGTCCCCAGCAGAGTCGCCATA
This sequence comes from Camellia japonica, assembly GCA_030407325.1. NCBI lineage: Eukaryota > Viridiplantae > Streptophyta > Magnoliopsida > Ericales > Theaceae > Camellia > Camellia japonica. Next base: position 27,629,401 of record JAPPVO010000010.1, on the reverse strand, counting down.
AACTGTAACAAGTCCGCGAGGGACCTCAATGCTACAGTTCGGACTCGTCTTGGTTACTGTTCTTAATTTGAACCAAAGAGTCCAAATCCGGCAAATCGTTTTGAGAAAACAGATTTTGAAAGAAGTGCCAAACATGGACTGCTTTGCCAGATATAGAGTCGCCACCTAAATATTTTTAATGGGGGAATTTAGGAAACCCTGACTCGTTGCCAGAGGCCACGTGTCCGTCATCACCAAAGTTGCCTCGGATCGGGAACTTGGGTACGATTGGGGAAGGTCAGCTATGAGCACCGCCTCTCGCCCGATCCGAAGATCGGCCTCTACTAACCATGATATCCGATTTTGAAAACGTTATTACAGACCACCTTATTACAAATTCGCCCTCGCTCGGAGGGACCGAAAGAATAATACAATTTAACTAACCAACAAGCTAATTAAATATTACAGACCACCTAATTAATTGACAAATCAATTGAATATAATTAAGCAGTAAACAGCAGCCTCGGGAAGAGGGTCCAATGCATGCGCGCTTGGTTCCGCTCGGAAGTCACTGCCATGCACAAGATGCCTTTGCTTTGGTTGTTATCCTCCTCTGAAGATTGCACAAGTCCCAGGGTTGCTTCTCTGAGTGCTGTAGAACACCATCGGCTAAAGGAATTGGTCACCGGCCATGTATAATGGTCACCGGCCACAAAATACTCCATCGGCCAACAATGGATGGCCGGTCGGCACTAAAGATGGCCGATCGGCCAAATCTTCCTGCAAAAACTGGTTTGACAGCAGCAAAGGACAGAACTTGGCATGGCAATGCATTTCAAGCAATGTATGCACCAACCACACTCCTTATCATGTGTATGACTCAAAGGAGGATAAGCCTCGATTCTCGGACCACCAATCACGCATTTCCATGCATGATGGCCCAAAAAATCAAGTGTGCATGTTGATATGGAATGTAATGCACATAATCAAGCAAATTGAACTCAACCTCTATCACAAGCAATTCAAGAGGCAAAGCATGCATGTCAATGCAATGCAATCCTAAGCATGTTGACTAGTATGCAACATGGACAATGCTAAGAAGCATACAAGGCATACAATGGTCATGCAAGACATAAGGCATGAGACAATGCAACTAACAAGTATGCAAGGCACAATGTGGGTGTTCAAGCATGCAAGCAAGCATGTGACTTCATTCAATCATGCAACTCCAATCATGCAATAACACACAAATATGCAACAACATACAAGGTGGGCATACAACAACATGCAAAGGGGTGGTCTTAAACTAACATGGATAGCTCGCAAGCATGCCAAAATCAGTGGCCAATACTATGGAAGTGAGGTCCAACACACACACACACACACACATGCATGCAAATATGGTCCAACACTTAAGCACATAAAGACAACTTTTAAGCACACTTAAAAGAAGCCAAACATGGACAATTAGCATGCATAGAAAGCTCTGAAAATCATGTTAAAATGGTGCCAAACCAAGCCAACAAGACAAGCATAAGCATGCAATTAGAGGTCCAAAACTCAAGGCAAGCCAAGGGGCTTAAACTATGGCTATACAAGCCAAGCCTCAAAGGGCCAAGGGGACTTAAAACAGGTCCAATGCAAGTCTAAACAAGACTAAAGACACACCTAGATGGCATCTAAATGGTCTAAACATGGAAGCACATACAAAGGTCCAAACATGGAGCATAGGACAACAACCTTATAAAGCATTAAAGGAGCATCAAATGCAAACATTCAAGCATACCATGAGGACTGAAATGACATTATAAGTGACTCCAAATCACTGAAACAAAGCAAGGATGGCATGCTAGAGGGGCCAATGCTTAAGGCATACAAGAGGGATTGCATGGTAGCTATACAAAGCAAATCATGGATGACCCAAACAACCAAAAACAGTCCTCAAGCACACTAAAATATGCATAAAAGCTTCACAAAGCTTGGCCAAAATACATGAGCATGGTAGTCTAAATGCTATGCATGTATTGAGGCAAATCATGGCATTACAAGGCATGTATGCTAAGCAAGCATGGTGTACCAAAACCAACTAAACACAATGCTATATTATGACATAATAAGCATGAAAATCAGTCAAGGCACGGCCAACATGAACCTAAACATGGTGCTCACTAAAGAGGCAAAAATGGCTCTTTTCAAGGACAACAAGGAGAGGGGGTGGCCCTCTCCTTCCTAGGACCTCAAGGCACCATCTTCACCTCTGAAATCCCTCAAGATTTCAGTGGTGAGGAGGCCCAAACTCAATGGTCCCGGAGCTCAACCAAAATGGCACAAAATGAAGGCCAAACAAGCCTTAAGAGGGGTCAAACAACCCCAAAGCTTAAAACACCCTTAACAAACTATTTAGAGCAGACAAAAACAAGACTTTTATATGTTATATGCCAAGCTCAAAAATAGATGTAAGATAGGCTAAAAAGCTTTGCAAAAATGGGGTAAAAAGGGACAAAAGTCTTACCCTTGTAGACCCTCTTCAAAAACAATGTTCCAGCAGCTCTTTTGGTTCCAAACCAGTCCAAAAGCTTCAAGGAAAGACCTCTGGTACCTCAGCAACCAAGAAAAGGTGTGATGGTGGGTGTTTGTGCACAAAAATGAGACTAAACACACACTAAACACAAGAGAGAGATATATAGAGATAGAGGATATATGTAAACCCTAGCCCTAAAGCTCAAGCTCTGAAAATGTTGTCTAAGTTGTCCAACCTCTCAACAAGAGAGAAAAAGCTCCTCCTTATAGACAATTAGTCTTGTAAAGCTTCCAAAGGAAGCTAACAAGAGGGAAATCCCTCCATACACGTGTATGGAGGGGGTGAAAGTGTATGCCAGCTGCACAAAAATATCTGCAAAAGCAGATGCACAGCAGTCGGCCGGCCAAAAATGCAATTGACCAAAAAAAGATAGCCGGCCGGCCAAACATTTGGCCGGTGGCAACAAAACACAGCCGGTGGCCTCAAGCCATGGCTGGTGATGGGTGGGGATGGTCAACAAGCCCTACCCTGCCCCTCAAAGGCAAAACACAAGTGTTTGGTGCAAAACCAGACACGAAACAGTTGAGTCGACAGATCCGGAGGCAAGGCGCGTAGCCGAGGCCTCCGGGAACTCAGGACGAACACAAACATGGATGATCACCGAGTGTTCAAGCGGTGACGTCCAAGTCTTGAGGACGGTCAAAAATGGGGTGTCTACATATATGTGTTGCATTAGTGATATTGCATAAGTTAGGATCATGCATCTTTCTAATTTTATCACTTTTTTTTGGCTTGGAGTACTAGGTAAGCCTTTACTTGCTTTAGAATCTTGCATGAATGTGATGTTGCCATGTTTAGCATGCTTGCCATGAGGCTAAATACTTAAGTGCTATAATTGCTTGAATGCCTGTGGATGAAGGCTAATTGCTTGAATTGGAATAATTTGAGTAATATTTATATGCGATCGCTTTTTCAAGTGGTACATATTCGAAACAATTCCAAAACAAAACATGAGATCAAGTGTTCCAATTCTTGCAAACTAGTCTATATTTGTATAAGAGTCACATAGTAATACAGCTAATAAATCAAAATTAGAACATATAATGTAAATAAAAAATGCATCATGATTAGTAGAGGCCGATCTTTGATCGGGCGAGGGGGGTGCTTAATTCATGACCTTCCCCTCTCGTACCTAAGTTCCTGAGCCGAGACACTTTGGTGATGATGGACTAATGGCCTTTGGCACGAGTCTTAGGTTTCCTAAATTTTCCAAAAATATTTAGGTGGCGACTTTGTAATCTGGCAAAGCAGTCCATTTTTGACATTTGATTCAAACATCGATTTTCCAAAAAGAATTGCTAGATTTGGACTCTTTTTGTGTTTTCACTATTTTACATTGCACTCGTGAAATCAGATTCAGAACCACAAGTGGAGTCTGAACTGTAAGGCTATTTGCCTTCCGAAAGGAGCACAGAAAGCTGAGTTATAGTTTCGAGTGACTCTGCTGGGGATTTAGAGAACTAGACTTAAAACTCATGATGTGACTTTTTATTTACACTTATATGTTTCTTTGCATTTGTATTTGCATTGGTGTGCTTAAAGTCACTGTGTTTGTCGACTACTATTCCTGGATGGTTTGCCAGAGGCTTGCCCGAAAGGCTGACTGGTCATGGGCTCTGCCATGTTGGGACACAACCCTTGGATCTAGACTACCGCTATATCGTTTGATCCTCCTTTCACTTCTCAGTGTTAGGTGTGAGAGGTATATTAGGTAATCTTGCCAAGGTGCCCTTTTGACCATTCGACCTAATTGCTTATAGTGAAACTATAGTGACTATTCCAAATTAGGATAGGGTGCCACCCATTTGTAGGATGTCATGAAATTTGTTGTTTGAAATAGTGCAGCCTAGATCATGCCAAAAATCTAGGACAGGGTAACCCTACCCCCTCATAGGGGTGTTTTGGGTCTTTTACTTGATATGTGCTTTTATAGTGAGATTGTACAAGATGGTTCATATCAGGATGAGTTTGAGAATAGAGTTCAGTGGAGATTATAGTTCAACTATGTGTCTTGACTGTTGTGGATCGAGGCCGAAGTGCTGTCCGATTTTGATTTTGTTTTTCTTTCTTTCTTTTTGCTAGGTAGTTTACAATCATAGCTTTAGAAAGACCCGATATTCCCCAAGTTGTGTGGACTCGTTTCGGCAGGCTGTGTAAAGCTCGAGACCTTATTGGTGGTCAGCCCATGCTAGTCTCGCTTCCTCCAATCACTCAACGGAGAAGGAACAGACAATCAATAGATTTAGTACAAAGAACTCCACAAACACCTACCTGTTCTTAGTCAATCAACTCACAAGCATCTAGTTCATCTAGATTAGCAATGACACAGAACACAACACCAAACACAGAGGAATTCGCTGCCATGATGATTGTCGTCCAAAGAACTATGGATACTGTAAACCAAAAGATGGGTGCACAAGATGAAGTCATTGCAGATCTGCGGCGTACATCTGGGGTATCAGCATCAACTGTGCACCCGATCCCTATTGCTCAGCCAAACCCGAATCTACCCCCACTAGCAGAAAATCTACTAGTCCCAGATCCTCAAGACGTATTTCCTCCAGCTCCAGTTTATCGTCCTGCGGTTCAACCTCCTCCGGGGATTTTTTCCTTTTGATATCAATGAAATTGATCCAGCCTTGGTCAAAATCGCCAGATTGGAGAAAGCATTGAAGAAATCCCAGGGCTTCAACTCTATTCTAGATATTGAAGACAGGTACACTGAGGCTTCGGTCAGATTATCGGAGAAATGTAAAATGCCCCACATCGACAGATTTGATGGAAGTGGGGATCCGATCGTGCATGTCCGACTGTTTTCGGATGTATTGAGGCCCATGGGTTTGTCTCGGGCGTAGAAGCTTTCGTTGTTTGAGAGGACCCTGTCTGATGTGGCAGCCATCTGGTACGCTAAATTGAAGGATTCTAGAAGGCACAGACATGCACCCTAGCACATACATTACCTCATCCCACCTACCAAAACTGGAGGTGGTCATTCCAAAAGGCACAGACACGTGCATGATGGATTTAACACCACAAACCCTACCCAGGCCTGTGGCAATAAAAACGGAGGAAGAGAAGAATGCACTAAAGATAGGATTATCGGAGTCCCATGTCATAGAGAAGGGAGTCTCACTTATGGAGAAGTATGATCCCAGCTTATACACTGTGGCCATCGATCAGCCAAAGCCAGTTGTCATATTGCCGGATTTTCTCAATATTAATGCTATTGGGGAAGACCAAATGGCACAAAATCAGAATGAGTGGCCCAAGCAAGGCCTGCATGACTTAGTAAACCTAGAGGAGGATCTGGCAGAATTAGGAGAGGATCTTTACTTTTTCGAGGAAAAAGACACAAGTTGTGTACAGATGGGATGGTGGAACTCGAGCCAGCCAGAAACTAGTAATGGGTGGTTAAGTGAGGAAAAGTCCGACGTGGAGAAACAAACAGGAAAGACAAGGGGAGAAGAGAAAATTGCTGTTAAGGGTAAGGCTAAGGCTGCACCTCATATTGAGAAGGAACAGGCACTGGAACAGTTTCAAAGGGAAAGGATAGAGGAAATCCAAGCGAAGAAAACTCTGGAACAAGGTAAAGGAAAAGGGAAAGAAGAAGCTGAGTCCACAACCGGCAGTGTTCAAAACACTAAGAAAATAGAATGGGATCCCCCAAGGACAGGGAAAGGATGTTAAGGAAACTCAAAAAGTACCGGGATGTTGAAACCCGAGCTGTGGTGGAAGAAGGATGGTATGATGATGGAGCGCATGATGTTAATATGCTCTAGATAGAACCTTATGTAAGTCCAGTCCAGTCTTGACTACAGGAGAGTGGTAGGAAGTCAGTGACCTGAGTCACATATACATTGACAAAGGTTGGAAAGCTGATACCCCAGATGACACCTGGTACACTGATGAGATCAATCATATAACCCAGAGTGGTCGGTATTTCAAACCCACAGCGTTAGACCAGCCAGAGACCTCTGGAAAGGAGGCCAAGAAAGCAAAAGAGAGGGATGTGGAGGAGAACATGGTCTTAAAATAGCTCAAGAAGATTCAGGCCAACATATCCATTTGGGGACTGATAATGGCATCTCGAGAGCATAGGCAAGCCCTGCTTGAAGCAATGAACCGAACTAAACTGCCCATTGACACCACTGCTGACCAATTGGTGTCGTTGGTCACCTCTGGGGACGTTATGCTAGCAATATCCTTCACGGATAAAGAATTGCCTCCCGAGGGTGCTAGCCACAACAAGCCTTTGTATGTAACCTAGGAGAGTTGAAAAAAGTGGATTCTGGTGGTGTTAGTAGATATCGGGTCGACGATCAATGTGTGCCCAGTTAGAACTGCCTATGCCATCGGTTTAAGGCCGATTGATTTTACACCTATGAGCCAAGCTGGCCGGGCTTATGATAATAAAATCCAGGATGTCATGGGAATGTTCAAGAGCAATATCCTGATCGGCCCGTCCAAACAGAGGTAGAATTCCATGTCATTGATGTTCTGGCCACATTCAACCTTCTACTAGGAAGGCCCTGGCTCCATCAGATGAAGGCTATGTCATCAACAGTCTATCAGTTAGTGAAGTACCTCTTTAAAGGCAGGATTGCCACTGTGTACGGTAACTCTGCAATCCATCCTCCCCAAGGAACCACTGTACCATTACTGGAGATCATACATAGGGAAGAGGATATGTTCCTTTCCGGCTTCTCTCTAGTAGAAGCCCGGTTGGTCCAAACCATCATGGCAGAGGGCGATAGAGATTATGTGAGTGCGCAATCCATATACATGATGAACAAACAGGGGCATATTCCCGGTTCAGGACTAGGCCGAAGCGGCAAGCAGGGAGGTACTGTTGCTAAGAAGCTGAGTCATAACCCCCATGCTTTTGGGCTGGGATACAAACCTACCACTGCAGATTGGCAGAGGAAAGGGCAAGAGTTGAGAGAGAGACTGAAGGCAAAAAGGACTGGAAAGCAATATGAGTTAGTTCACGAACCTATACAAGGAACCTTGAATGGACGCTTTGTTCGCCAAGGGGAAGATTTCCCATTTTGTGGATTTCCAAAACCTTGGTATGACTGGGAGACAAAGACTAGGTATTCGGGGTTTGAGATCTTTTTCGAACACCAGTTACCAGAAGAGGAGAATGAACAAGCAGATCTCAGCACCAGTATGGATCGAGGAAAGATGGCAAACCTAGGCATTGAAGAAAATGAGCTGTTGGGAAAAGCACTGGCTGACTTACTGATGAGTTCCATTGCTAGAGCTGAGACCACCAACTTGGGAGATAGTTTTACTATCTCAATGATCGAGGATAACCCAGCAGCGGATTTCTCCAATCTTATCATGGATGCATCTGAGGCTCCACACCTGATCTGGAAGTTTGAGCAAAGTGTCATCAGTCTGGATCTGATTTCACTGAGTCTGTGGAGTCAGAGCCAAATTCGAGTTCCTCTAAGTCTGGTCTTCTGGGAGTGGTAATTCGGATGCCAAAGTCCTGTCTAGGTCGTCTTTTAGTTTTTTCTTTGAGTCCACTATAACGGAGGATCCAGAATTTTTGAATGGGAATGCTGTGGATGTTGCCTACTTCTCTGTGCCTTTGGTTTGTTATACTGATCTTAATTTTCAAAAATTTTGACATAAACGAAGAGGAAGAAATTCCTCGGGTTTTGAAAAATTTGGTTGATCATGAGGAGGAGAGGTATGTTAAGCCCTGCACAGATGAAATCGTATCAATTAACGTGGGTACTGAGGAAAATCCTCGCTTGGTCTAGATCGAATCCACGTTGTCTTTAGAGGAACGTGAGCGTTTAATCGCTTTATTAAAAAATTTCAAAGATGTTTTCGCGTGGTCCCACGAAGACATGCTTGGAATTGATCCTGAGATTGTATAGCACCGGATCCCTCTCGACCCTAAGGCCCGACTAGTTAAGCAAAAGCTGTGTAGAGTTTGCCCAGATTGGGCTTTAAAGATTAAGGAAGAAGTCACTAAACAGATTGAGGCAGGGTTCTTGCTTGTATCTAAATATCTGACGTGGTTGGCCAATATTGTTCTAGTTCCGAAGAAGAATAGCAGAATTAGAGTTTGTGTCGACGTCAGGGATTTGAATAAGGCTAGTCCGAAGGATGACTTTCTACTACCGCATATTGATGAGTTAGTAGACTTCACCATGGGCCATGCATTGCTCTCGTTTATGGACGGGTTTTCCGAGTATAACCAGATTTTGATGGCACCCGAGGATAGGGAGAAGACCGCTTTCACCACTCCGTGGGGCACCTAATGTTATTGAGTCATGCCGTTTGGGCTGAAGAATGCTGAGGCCACTTATCAGAGGGCTGCAACTACTATTCTACATAATATGATCCACAAAGAAGTTGAGGTGTATGTGGACAATATAATTGTCAAGTCCAAAGATCGAGAGGGCCACTACACCGCCTTGGAAAAATTCTTTCAGCAGATCAGAGAGCATAGATTGAGGTTGAACCCGTAAAAATGCATTTTCGGCGTAACAACGAGAAAAATGCTGGGATTCTTAATCACACAGAGAGGAATTGAGGTAGATCCTTCCAAAATCAAGGCTATCTTAGAAATGCCACCACCAAGGACTGAAAAGGAGGTGTGCGGATTTCTGGGTAAAGTGCAATTCATAAGACGGTTTATTTCAAAATTAAACTACTATTTGGTCTTCTGAAGAAAGGAAAGAAGTTCTAGTGGGACGATCACTGTCAATCTGCTTTTGAACAGGTCAAGCAGTACCTACAGAATCCGCCTGTGTTATCACCACCAGAACTGGAAAAATCGTTGATTTTGTACCTATCAGTGACAAACTCAACCATGGGGTGTATGTTAGCTCAAGAGTCAGAGGCCAAAGTGAAGAAAGCCATTTATTATTTGAGCAAGAAAATGTTGGATTACGAGACCTGTTACACTCCCCTTGAGAAATCTTGTCTAGCCTCGGTATGGGCTACCCGGAAGTTGAGGCACTACCTGTTAGCTCACTCCATAATCCTAGTTTTGAGATTAGATCCCATCAAATATCTCTTTGAGAAACAAGCGCTTATGGGTAAGCTAGCCCATTGGTTGCTTCTTGTCTCCAAATTTGATCTTACATATGTTACACGTAAGTCTGTTAAAGGGAGAGCTGTAGCAAAATTTTTGGCTGATCACCCAGTAGGAGGGAATGAAGCTGTGGAGTACCTTTTCCCAGATGAAGATATTCTGCAAATAGAAGAGATAATGTGGACGATGTACTTTGATGGAGCAGCCAATCAATACGGTTATGCCATCGGTATGTTGCTAATAGCACCTGATAACTCTTATATACCCTTAGCCTTCAAACTCCGGTTCAAAGTATCCAACAACGAAGCAGAGTATGAGACGTGTATCGCTAGTTTAGAAGACGCCCTGGAACTAGGGGCAAAAAGGTTGGATGTCATCGGGGATTTGAACTTGGTTTTGTCTCAAGCCAACAGAGATTAGCAAGTTAAAGAGGAGAAAATGAAGGTTTATTATCAGATCTTGGATATGCTAATTCCAAGGTTAGAGAAGTTAACGTTTACCCACTTGTTAAGAGAGAACAACCGATTCGCTGATGCACTAGCAACTCTATCTTTCATGGTAGACATTCCATTGGGAGTCAAGATGCGTCCAATCATTATTGAGCAGAGGTACATGCCGGCCTACAAAACCATCGCCGCAATAGATGAGGCTTCAGATAAGAACCCTTGGTATTACGATATCTGGAATTTCCTAGAAAATGAGGTGTATCCACCAGGAGCAAATGCCAAGGACAAAAGGGAATACGGTGTCTGGCTACCCAATTTATCATCTGCGGAGGCAAGTTGTACAAAAGAGGCCATTTGGGAATGCATAAGCTATGCGTCGAGGAAGAAGAATCAAAGCGCCTTATGAAGGCCGTCCACGGAGGAGAGTGTGGAGCCCACATGAATGGTGTGATGCTTGCCCGAAAAATCCTTAGACAAGGCTACTACTGGTCAACCATAGAAGAGGATTGTATTGGTTTTGTTCGGTGCTGTCACAAATGCTAGATTTATGCTAATCATATGAACATTCCGCCGTCGAAGCTCTACAGGATGACTTCACCATGGCCATTCTTTGTCTGGGGAATAGATGTTATCGATGCAGTTACGCCGAAAGGGTCAAACGGGCATGAATTCATTCTGGTAGCAATCAACTACTTCACGAAATGGGTAGAGGCCCAGTCTTACTCTGTACTGAAAGCATTGCATGTGGCTAAGTTCATCAAAAACAACATCATATGCCGGTATGGAGTGCTCAATGAAATTATCTCCGATAATGGAACGCACTTCAAGAAAGAGGTAATAGATTTGCTCAAAAAATATAATGTGGCTTTCCATAAGTCATCAACCTACAGGCCGTAGACTAATGGGGCAGTTGAAACAGCTAACAAGAATATTAAGAGAATTCTGCAAAAGATGGTGGAAACCTATAAAGACTAGCCAGATAAATTGCCATTTGCACTCTGGGGCTATAGAACTTCAATTCGAACATCTACAGGGGCTCAACCCCCTATTCTCTTGTCTACGGGATGGAGGCTGTTTTGCCGATCGAAATTGAGGTGCCCTCACTACGAATTATGGCTGAATGCCAGATAGCAGAGGTAGATTGGTAATAGAGCAGATTCGAGGAATTGATGTTGTTTGATGAGAGAAGACTAAGGGCATTGTATCATGTCCAGGGCTACCAACGTCGAATTGCTAGGGCTTTTAACAAGAAGGTTAAGTCCTGGAATCTCAAGGAAGGGGACATGGTGCTGAAAGACAATCGAGCTCTCATTTATGACCCTAGGGGCAAGTTCAAACCTAACTGGACTGGTCCTTACATCATCATGTCAATCTGGTAAGGAGGGGCGGTTATTCTTATGGACTTAGATGGTTTAGAGTTCTCGCAACCGATCAACATGGACAAATTGAAGAAATATTACCCCTAAGAGACTCGCTAGGCCGAAAACCTGAAAGGGTGACCTAGGCAAAAGTTAGAGCATGAAAAATTAGAAATAAAGAAAAACTGAGCTCGCAAGGTTGAAAACCCTAAAGGGCGACTTTGGCAAAAGTTAGAGCGCAAAAGGAGAGAGTTAATACTCGAGTGAACCTGAATCGAACTACGTAAGGCCCGATTCCTATTTTTGGGATACATAGGCAACTTTAACCTGAAGTTCGGCCGTAACTATCTCCAATTCAACTGTCCTATCTGTTTCCCTAATCAAGTCATCCTTGTTCATCATTTATTAGTTCAGTTGTGCTCCGTATTTTAGGCAGAAAAGCTGAGTACAAAACAGTAGTAATGATACACAACCAGGGGCAGTTATGATTTCTTTTGATTCAGGATTGTACATCTTGAGGATCGATTCTATGTGTGTTAGGTGGTGATCGTTTTTTAAAATTGTTTTGAAAAGTTTTAATAAAAGTTGATTTTGTTCAAAATTTTACCTTTTTACAACTTCGACCATTTTTGGGACCGAAAGGAAAAATTTCAGCACTCGCAACTTTAATTTTATTGATTTCAACAAGTACATTCTCCAAACTCTTTGATTCAGATCAAAGCTGCTTTTTACATTTTAAACTTGAAAAGAAAATATTAAAGCAGTAAAACTAGGGGCACAGCTAAGTCAGGTGGCTCTATGCCAAAGATGGTTCAACCTCTACCTCCTCTTTAAGCTAAGCCAAACACTCCTCAGAAAGGATGTAACTGAAACTAATGGTAGGGGCCAAAATCTCTCTTGTCCTCCAGGCCGTGAAATACCAGGGCAGATGCAAGGCTTTAGCCGGGAATGAAGCTGTGTATTCCACTCCCTTATCTGGACGTATCTGATCATTCCCAAACTGGCACCAAAACCGGAGAGGAAAATAGAACACACAATGTGTAAGGCCAATTAACTCTACACCCGATTGTTGGGACATGCTGTAGCTCATCTCGGCTAAATTAAACCAGGGGCAAAGCCAAGATATATCAGCTGCGGATCGGCTGCGCATCCAATCACACCATAAACCCTCTAATGGGGAATCTATTAGCCGTTAGCGAAAGAAGTAAGCCTTGCCCGAGTATTTGGGACAAGGGCCCACTACCCGCAGTTTATCCATCAACCATCCCTGGGGAGGGATGAAAAATAAGAGAGATTAAAGAATAGAGAGGTGTGCGTTGAGGGAAAAGTAAGTAAAGGATTTTGAGAGAAAAACGGAGAATGAATGATGAGTGATGTAAGAATCATAAGTTAGAAGGGTGGAAAATAATACCTGGAGAAATAGTGGGCTCCCTACGAAGCGGGTAATCTCTCCCCGATAGAAAGCATCCAAACCCATCAAAGTTTCGGCCAGTGCTAAACCTATGTAGCTCTTGCCCTCCTTCAAGCCTTGGGTTACTTTGATCAACTGGATACTAGCTCCGCCAGAACTAGGGGCAAGGAGGAGTTGCGCAAGTAAGCATAAACAGAGAGCATGTTGTCGGTGGCTGTGCCAGAGAAGGTCGCTCCTATCTCCAATAGCGAAAAACCGTTGAACTAAACCGGAGATGTCCAACTCCCTATCATGGGCCAAAGACCGAGCCTCGTGCAGTGATAATCCACACATCCGTCCCAAAGCCTGGGCATGGCTAAAACGGATTGAGGAATGATTTCTTCATCGCGTCGAGATTCCATCAGCGCTTGAAATTCTTCGAGTGTTGGACACATTTCTTTAGATCCAAATTAAAATACATGTGTGATCAAGTTCCAACATCAAACTGCGACATAGAGGAATGGAAAGCAAAGAAAAGTGCAACTCAAAGGAAAAAGGGCGTTTAGGCCGAAACCGTGGAAATTCACCTTTTCCGAGCCATCCAAAGTGGCTATCCAATCTCGAAGTCTATTGATAAGTAACATCTCTATCTTGAGAACAAAATATCAAAGACTTGTGAGTTTTCCAAAAAAATAGCATGGGAGCACTATTTATAGTTTGAGAAGAAGCTGTGCATGACAACACTGATTGACATCACACTGATGGCCAGCCGTGCATCAGTGAAGCCTGACTGGGTCTTAGTGCTGGTCCAGTTCAGTTCAGTTGCAGTAAAAGCTGGCCTTTGTTCGGGTGGACCACGACTGTACTTTTGAGTCTTGTTTTGTTTGTACCAAGTGTTTTTTAGCATTTTTGAGTTGTTTTCATTTCATTTTTCTGTTATCGAGTTGTATTTTACGTTTTGACTGGTTGTAAGTCATTATCCGATTCATGAATCGATTCAAGAACAAGCATTCACAGTTCTAAAACAATGCAAGGGTTACACCATTCATCACATGCAAGAGCCATTCATCACATTGTGTAAGGAGATCATTCAACAAAAACTTGTCTTTTATAAACTGGTGGGTCCAGCCCCGATCATTGTTTTACAAAGCAAATTAAAAAACAAAAAAAAAGTCTTCAAAAACAAAATGGTCTATCTGAAAATCTGAAGCTAGTCTCTAACTACAAAGCAAAACGTTACGAAACAAAAAAGAAAAAACAAAAAAAAATAGCAAATCATCATCATCATCAGTAGCCTATCCTAGCTCTCTTCCTTCTTGGCTGCAGAGGAGGTGCATCAGTGTCATCGCTGGGGCTATTGGACTGCAAGTCAACCTCCTCTCCTTCATCTTCGGGGGTCGTGGATCCGTCAAAAGACTCCTTTGAAGGTGACCGTTGCCTCGCTCAGCCTCTCCCCGAGTCAGCTCCTCCTTGGCCATTCATTAAACCCCGTCTCCTTCTCCTCCCAGCTGGAGGAGGTCCTGCAAGTGCAGTTGGTATAAGCTCAAGCTAAAAAGAAAAAAACAGAAAGAAAAGAAAATACAGAAGAGATTAGCGGAGTTGGGAGCAATATTGTACTAACTATAAGTTCGGGACAAAGCGTACCTCAATCCCATGTGACGCTAGAACAGTCTACCTCCTCTGCACCATGAGGATCAATCTGTTAATCGTTAGGAGGAGGTCATCAACAAACACCCGAGGTATCTGCAAAAGAGAATGAGACTTTGAGCAAGGTAGACAGAAATAATGGATAACAGGAAAAAGAAATAACAGATAACAAACAGGATGAAGTGCAGTAGGTAAAAGCATAAAGAAGTGTGTACCTGCTCGATGCCAGGAGCGAAAGCCAGCCTGCAGTCCCTCTCCTCGATTGGATCGAAAGGGAGCTGCTCGATTGCCTCGTTCGGCCGCATGTACAAGACCTCGGTGGGAATCACAGGAAACCCAGGAATGGGAATAACGGCAGGGGCACCTCTAGCAGGGACATCACCAGCAACAGCAGCAACCTCCAGTACAGCTCGAGCCACGCCTAGGGTAAGAGGCACCATCACCCGGGTGTGTAAAAAGGTAGTGAAGTCACCAGGCTCATGATGATCATCGCCATCCTTGCCCAACATCAGGAGATCGATCTCAGGACCGTCCTGCAGCTTATCCACTACCCTTATAGTTAGGGGGAGACGGGTGTGGAATGTCAGAAGCAGCAAGTCCCCACGTCTGGCGGATGAACCTCTCCCCCAGGTAGTACTATAGACACCCTATTTTTTACGGCCCTTACAACTTGGACACCATTGCATGCACACCCGATGATGAATGTAAATGTTTATCAAGTGCTTGAAGTCCTCAGTGGAAAGCCGCAGCTTTGAGCCTTTCAAACCCTACACCTATGTTGTCTCATTCTTGGACCAGGCCTTGGTCCTTCTAGCCTGCAGCTTTTGGTGGCCAGCCTGTGGGCCACCCTTATGGGCTGCCGGCCACCACTTTTGGGCTCCCGGCCACTGATGTGGCTTGCCAGCGACCAGTGATGGCCGGCCGGCCGGCCACCACTAATAGCCGACCGGCTACCAGTTTCTTTTGCAGATATTTTATGCCAATTGTACCAGCTGTTTGCACAGATGCATCCATCAACAACCACATGTAGGGCTAGATATCCTTGTAGAGAATTCATGTTTTCTATATGTAGGAGACCCCTCTCTCATGTTTGGAGGTTAGAAAATTTTGAGATCAAAATTTTTCCTCTCTCTATAATTCTCTCTCTAGCAAATTTCTACACTTTAGCCTATATAATCTCAACCTTTGCCTATACACCCTTAACCAAATCTCTCCATATTTGAGCTAAGGTGTCTTTGAGCTTGGTTTGAGCTCTAGAGGGTGTTGTTTGCCTTGTTTTAGTGCTTGAAAGTATTTTTTTCCTTCAAATGTATAAAGCTTTGTCTATTAGCTTGCTTTATCTACTCTTATTCTTGTTGTTTTCCAACTGTTTTTGGACTGTAAAACTTCTGTATTTGGGGGCTGAAACTTGTGTCCTAAGGCCATTAAAGGTTGAGGGGTGTTCCATTCTTCTTTGTACATTGTTTTGGAGGCCTTTGCCCTTGTGTTTCCCACCCTTTTACTATCTTCTTCTGAGCTTTTAAACACTAATTTTCAGAGTTAGTTCAGTGGTCAAAATCATGTTTTGAAGTCCAAATTTGGAAGGGTTAGCCTCCCCTCCTTGTGTCTTGCTTACTAGCCTAGTTAGTACCATGTTTTAGCATATTAATCTAGCTATTTTTAGCTCAATTCCAGCATGTTTTAAGACTTATTCTATCCTATTTTAGCACTATTTTGGGTTGTTAGTTGCATTTGAGCTTTGTTTTGCATACTTGTAGTGCAATAGTCCTCATGAGCTTGGTGTTTTAGGCCTTAGACACCATCTTATTTGAGTTGATAGCATTTATTTATGTTTTTTTAACTCATTTTCAGCACTAATAATCTCTACAACCTCTCTCATTTCTTGGCTTTTTGTTTTGCTTTGAAAGTGGTTCAAACTACTTGTTTGTTTAAAGCATAAGATTGAGGTGTCATGCTTAATGGTTTAATCCCTTAGGGGGTTTATTACCAATGGTATGATGTCTCTTTCATGCCTAAAACAACTTTTGGTTTGAGCCTTCTTTCTATTTAGAGGACTTAAACTCACTATTGGACTTAATTGATTAAAGAATTGAAAGGTAATTAAAATGGAGTAATTAAAACTTGGGACTAAAATGGTGCAAGATAATAATTGGTTGTGTTCAATCGGACGTTAATTGAACACATGGAACTTGGGCCATTTCATACTCATTAGTGATGAAATGATTCAAGTTTCCAAGGTCATCACTTCCCTTGATCTTCCATGATTGGGAGGTAGTTTTGAGAGTCTCATTTCATTGTATTTATTAAACTTGCACACTTGGTTTCATAAGCCATCATGCAATGAAATTGCATCTGTTGATGGTTTGTGAACCAAACTTGCTACTCCTTTGATTTATTCATGAAAAGGAGGGGTGAGTGGTGCAAACAAGCCCTTGAAATACCATGTATATGCTCTGTTTGTACTCTATTGTAGCAAGGAGAACTAGGCAGCAGTGGCCGACAGACCACCTTTGATGGCTGGCAGCCTTCATCACTGGTCGGCCGGCCACTAATGCAAAATTTGGCAGTGTGTTCTTCAAGCAGAGCAGAGTTATTCTGGAAATGGGCAACAGTGTTAGTGTTCTATTGTGTAACAGAGGCTCTCCGGAAACAAAACAGTGGCTTTTCGGGTGGAAACCGAGCATGAGCATGATCATTCCTTGCATTTCGAGCTTGTTTAAAGTTTAAATTTTTAGATTAAATATATGTTGTAATTAATTGGTTGTAGCCAATTAATTTTGTAAAGTGTTGTATTTAATTAGTTAGTTTAACTAGTTATTCAATTTCGTATTGTAATAATTAGTTAACTAGAATAGTTAGTTAATTCATTTGTTGTAATAATTAGTTAAGTAGCTTAGCTAGTTTATTTCATATGTTTTGTAATAATTAGCTTAGCTTTAATTAGTTAGTTAATTAGCTTAGTTTATTTGGACGCTTCTTCATAAAAGTGCAATGTAATAATGTGCATATCTTCCAACCACACGCCTTTCTCCCTTTTATTTACTAGCTTATGATGGTTAGTTTAAGGACATCACACTTTGTTTAGCATATCTCATGTCTGCATCCATTTGTATTGCATGCACCGAGGCTCGGTTTATCATTCTAACTGCATTGTTAATTTATATACTTCTTTGAATACGTGCTTAGACCGCATGTTATTTAATTAATTCATATGTCATATTAGTAGCCGAGCCTATTAAATGCATATCACATGCCTTGCATTAGTCATATTGCATAGTTAGGAATCATGCATTTTTTTTTTTCTAACTCATTTCTCTTTTGGCTTGGAGTACTAGGTGAGCCTTTACTCACTTTAGCATATCACATATATGTGAATGTTGCCATATTTAGCAATCTTGCCATGAGACTAATTGCTTAAATGATAAACTGCTTGAATGCTTATGGATGAAGGTTTGTTGCTTGAATTGGAATAATTTGAGTAATGTTCATATGCAATCACTTTTTCAAGTGGTACATATTTCGAAACAATTTTCAAAACAAACATAACTCGAAATGTTCCAATTCTTGCGAGTTAGTATATACTTGTGTCTGTGTGCATCACATAGTAATGCTAGCCTAATAAACCAGAACAAGAGCATATAATGTAAATAAAAATCATATCATGATTAGTAGAGGCCGATCTTTGATCGAGCGAAGGGGGGTGCTCAATTCATGACTTTTCCCTCTCGTACCTACGCTCCCGAGCTGAGACAATCTTGGTGATGACGTGTAACGCCCTCAAAAAAAACATAAACCCATCAAACAATAGATCCATAAACATAAATGAAATATTATATATTCATACATCAGAATATTCTTTACAAAAGGTATTACATGTTGACAACAAAAGTAAATGCCCTACGGGCTTACAACTTTCCAAGTCAACACTTGGTTACAACAAAAAAAGAGTTCTAACTCTTTACATATATAGCCCTCGGCTTGAATTACATGTAATACAGAATCAATAATACAACAAAAGAAGCCTGCAGCCTCTAAACTACCCAAGCTAAGTCCTTGGAGGCGGCATGTCTCCTGTACCCGAAAATAATATCCCATATAGGGTGAGCCAAAGCCCAGTAGAGATATGCTAAACATAATATGAACGATAACTAAAACATTAGCATTCACCAAATGGTTAACGCAGGTAAACCAATGTACATCATTTCCATACCAATCAACATTTATCTCCATGTTTCAATCCACTTCCCTTTTATTTATCCAATTCAATTCTAGAGCATGGTTCATTATCTAACCAAACAATTTAAGTGAGACTACAGCTCATATTATCAACACTTCCATTATCCACAATTCAGAATGAGACTACAACTCATGTTGTTAACACTTTAATTATCAATAATTCAAAATAAGATTACACTCAATTATCAACGGAGTCCATCCCCTATCTCCTTCCAAACCATGGAGTACATCCCCTATCTCCTCCCAAACAGTGGAGTACATCCCCTATCTCCTCCCAACTCATGGAGTACATCCCCTATCTCCTCCCATACAAGATATATATGCAATGTATTTAAACGCTTTATCATAGACAATGATCATTTAATGCATATATACAATATGTTATTTTAACCGTCATATTCAATGACATATTCCAGGTGATTAGTTTCAGTTTTACCTAATCATCATACAGTGTCTACAACAATCAAGACTATCCTCCACCGATAGCCCAAAACAGTTATTTCTAAACAGATAATAAATTTATCATACAGATAAACTATCAACAATTTCCAAGGTGAGTGATTAATGGATCCAACTACACCATTCAATCTCAATTCCATCCAATTCCATGATTTTCAAATCAATTTCATATTCTCACGATTACTAAATTAATTATCCAAATTAATCAATTACATTAAATTAGGGCACTTTTCCCCTATTCTCAAATATTGTTTCCAAGTCCACATTCTATCCATTATACACCATTAATCTCACTTTCAAGGACTCATAAAATTACAAAACTCCTCTTTCTAACATTTCAAATCTCAAACCCTAGCTTTCCAAAATTTCCATAATTCCACCATTTAATCAAAATGCCTAAAGTTTATGTCAAAGCTCATAAAAGTGAGTAGTTATCCCTACCTCAAGAGAAGAGACCCAATGGAGAAGATGAAGAAAACTCAAGGTGCTCTAAATCCACAAATTTTCAGAACAAAATGTAGCCCACACCAAGCTCTACCTTTCTTACAAAGGCACCAGGGTAGAAGACCACTAGAACTAGATGTATTTGTAGAGAGAAGATGAATGTAAAGAGAGAAGCAGCTGAGGCTAGGGTTTGAGTAAAGAAGATGATGAAAAAGTGAAGTGTAACCCGCTGCTGCCAATTGATATATTTGAGGCTCGCTCGAGCGAAGAAGTGGTCGCTCGAGCGACCAGACACAAAGAAACCTCGCTCGAGCGTAAAAAGCCTCGCTCGAGCGAACAACATGAAGCTTCAGGTCTACAACCCAGAAGCACGCTCGAACGCAGGAGTCCTCGCTCGAGTGAAGAAACCCAAAACATAGAGCTCGCTCGCTCGAGCGAAGGAAAGCTCGCTCGAGCCAAGAAACGCAACCTTCAGGTCCAAACTAGACACAGACGCACGCTCGAGCGCAAGAATGCTCGCTCGAGCCAAGAGACACACCACTCAAATCTCGCTCGAACGAAGGAACCCTGGCTCGAGCGAAGAAACTAAAACACAGAGCTCGCTCAAGCGAAGACACCAAAAATTGGGCAGCAACCATTGGTTTCAAAACACACCCAACCTGTTACAAACCTGCCCAACATAACCCAAAACTCAAATACAAAGAATTAAAGGACGGAAAGAGACATATACAACAATACTAAACCATGGAACCCAAGTCTAGAATACTATACATAAAGGGAAAAACCCGGGATCGCTATATGACGGACACGTAGCCTTTGGCACGAGTCATGGGTTTCCTAAATTTCTCCAAAATAAAATATTTAGGTGGCGACTCTGAATCTGGCAAAGCAGTCCATTTTTTGGCAATTTGATTCAAAATCGATTTTTCAAAAGATTTACCGGATTTGGACTCTTTGGTGTTTATCAATTTCACATTGCGCTTATAAGATTAGATTCAGAACCGCGGGAGTCCGATACTGTAGATGTCACGACCCAAACCCGCCCCTAAGGGTTAACATCGTAACCGACTAGTAATTCGTGATTACTAAAGGCCTGTTCAACAGCAAAAAGAATTAAACAATAAAAATGGGCCGGCGGAAGCCTGTACAAATTAAGTCATGATGTCCAAAGAGCTGTGAGGACATAAATGAACAATCAACCTCCAAATATATATACTAATGCACATAAAAGTTCGAGTCTATGTCCATCATATACATAAAAGTTTAAGTCCGAAACATCCAGGACATGATAGGGAGTAAAACCCCAAAGTCAAAAATAAAGCATAAACAATTGCTTAGACATTAAACATCTCTCCAAAAAGGGTGGAAAAGATCACCCAAAAAGCCTACCCAAAAAGCCTTAACATGAACGGGTCGAAGTCTCGTAGTGAGACGCAACGGGTTGGCTTGACAAAACAAATTCGGATCAGTGCCACTAGCTCCGCTCAGGTGCCTGGTCATCTACATACATATATAAACAGTGAACTAAAACCCAGTGAATAACAAATGCGTGAAGGGGTTAAGAATGAATGTCCTTTCAGTGTTTAAAACAGTCAATTGTATCAGTAAATCATTTAATTGATCAATATCTCATATTCCATATCATATCTATAACACAGGAATCATAGCAGTTATACGCGGTACATCTAATAGCTAAACAGTACAGTCGGTCTTAAAAGACCGAACAGTCAATTGATGGCCATCAAATAGTAAACAGTAGTTCCAAAAATTGAAACTGACAGAGATCTTTGTAACAGTAACAGTAACAATAACAGTAGCAGTAACAGTAGCAGTCAGTTACTATGGATGCCACGAGTACAGTTCATAAAATAAGACAAACATTCATTCCGTAAACAACATTATTTCAGAAAACAGTACAGTCAATCGTTCAGAAAATAATCATAATTGAACATAGCTTTACAGCGTTGTTACTCACTATGGGCTCCTCGATATGTGAACGATAAGGCACTAAGCTATGGCGTCCGACCAAACAAACAAATTCAAGCACAACAATTCAATTATATCCATAATTCAATTATATCCATGCCGGATTCAATCACTTCTATTTCTATTTCTATTCGCTTCGTTATTATTCCGTCAATTTCTATCCATTGCTCACTCATGAGATGCAAATGATTATAAAAACATTTAAAAACCATGCAAACGGAGGCCCGGAAAAGGAAAAAGTAAAGCGAAGAACAAATTGGAACTGCCCTGTTGGCCGCTCGTGCGGTGGCTTGGCCACACAAGCGGCGGAAAGCAATGTGCACCCTTGGGCCAATGAAGGTGGGCCGCTCATGCGGGGGCCCAATCCACTCAAGCGGTCTAGGCTTAAGTGGTGTTCGAAATTTGCTCTATTGGGCAGTGCAATTCTTGTACAAAGACAACACTATTTTCATGCAATACACACCCAAAACCTCTGGTAATCATGTTAAAATTGAACTTTAAACATTGATTACATACCATGGCCTGAAAGAAACTCAATCATCCATTGAAATAATTCAAGGTTTTGAAAAAAAAATATGAAGTCTTGAACTTCAAAGTTAGAAAATCAAAATCTTGAGTTTCAAGACTCAATTCCCATGGAATTTCTCTTCAAGTTAAAACTTTCATGCAAGACAACAATGCATGCTCAAGGATTTCATATTAACAACA
Source organism: Camellia japonica (assembly GCA_030407325.1). Classification (NCBI taxonomy): domain Eukaryota; kingdom Viridiplantae; phylum Streptophyta; class Magnoliopsida; order Ericales; family Theaceae; genus Camellia; species Camellia japonica. The sequence goes on along the minus strand of JAPPVO010000010.1, from coordinate 27,607,110 downwards.
CCATGCATGTAGAATTTAAGAATTAATTCACTCATCCTTTACATATGGAGCCATGCATGTAGTTAACTCTAAACACATGAACTAGCTTTCAATTAAACTTATATTTTTCTTGATTAACCTTGAAGTCCATAAGTTTTGAACATAAATCTACAAGAACATGAGATTAAAGAGGGGAATTCTTACCTAATATGAGTGAATTGTGAAGAGTAGAGGGAAATTTCAATGGCTTCTTTAATTTCTTCTTCATTATCTCTTTCCTCTCTTCTTATTTCTTTTCTTCCTACAGCAGTTTGTTGATGTCTCAAGTCTCTCTCCCTCTTCTCTTTCTACGTGTAAGTCTATCCAAGTGCAAGGAGGCCACCACTACACTTCTCTTCTATGCTCAATTGGTAAGTGTAATGCATTAAACTTAAATTAATCAGATTAAATATCTTTAAAATCAATTTGACTCAAATTAACTGAATCTCATCATCTTATAATCTTTAATTACACTAAATTAAATTATGCCAAGGTGAACAAGGCCCTAATTCCTACCCATTTTTCTTAATTCTAATTTATTAAAATTAGCAAATCAGATAGGTTAAATTCATTCCTTTACGTATCTGTTCACAATAACACTACCATATCAATCAATGCAAGTATATATCATATGGCACATAATCCACATAACACATAATCACATAATTAACAATAAGCAGATAATTAACCTAATTAATCGCTTAATTAAGGAGGTGGTTGTCACAGTAGGGCTTATTTCGAACTTCCGAAAAGAGAGCGCGAAAAAGTCGGGCTATAGTTTCTGGCAACTCTGCTGGAGAGTTAGAGAACTTGACTTGAATTTCATGATATAAAATTTTATCTACACTTATATGTTTTTTTGCATTGCATTTGCATTGGTGCGCCTAAGTCACTGTGTTTGCCACTTACTATTCCTGGACGGTTTGTCGAAGGCTTGCCTAAAAAGCTTGCCAAAAGGCTGACTGGTCGTAGGCTCTGCTACGATGGGAACACAACCCTTGGATCTGGACTACCGCTATACCGTTTGATCCTTCTTTCACATCTCGGTGTTAGGTGCGAGAGGTATATTCGGCACAATTCAGATATTCCCCAAGGCCTCTGAACCTATGTCAGAAGGCTTTACAGAGCGGAAGATCTTGTTAGGGGACAGCCAGTGTTTACTTCACTCCCGCCGATTACTAGACGGAGGAGAGTAAGGCCGAGTTCATCGATTCAAATTCTACAACAGTCACCCCTCACTTCACCTGCATCTAGTCAGGCACAGTCTTCTACATCTAGTCTAGTACGAGATCATTCGTCCATTCCGATGGCACAATATCCCCCAGTCAGTATGGAGGACTTGATTCACCATCTCCAACAAACAGTTGAAACCATGCAGCAAGACGCTGCTCGTCAAGCCGAGGTCACAGCACGCTAGGCTGAGGTAATAAACAGGCTACAATAACAACAGGCACAGCTGGCAGCAGCTTCTGCATCTCATGCACCTCCTACAAGTATCCCAGCACCTGGAGCCACTACCTATGTTGAGAATCAGGGCAACCTGAAAGAGCCGATCCCACCACAAGCCTCTAAAGCACCTGTGTCTCCAACCGAGGCTCCATTTGAGTTTGAGGTTGACCTGACCGTACTTAAGGTCAACAAGCTAGAAAAGCTCCTCAAGAGGGCACAGGGTGTTAACTCTATCGCCGACATAGAAGATAGATATACTAACTCCGCAGTAACATTGCCAGATCGGTTCAAAATGTCGCATATCAATCGGTTTAATGGTTCTGGAGATCCCATGGTTCATCTTTTGGCTGTTTTCAGACATCCTGCGGCCGATGGGCCTGACCAGACTGTAGAAGCTCTCACTTTTTGGCCAGACTATGTTAGAAATAGCGACTATATGGTATGCAAAGCTAGAGGATTCTGTGAAGCAGAGTTTGGAGGAAATGGTTGAGGCCTTTGTTGCACAATACTCGTACAACACGCAAATTGAGGTCACAACTCTTGATCTTAAGGCAACGCATCAGGAGCCAAATGAGGGCTTCTCAGAATTCGTGATGAAGTGGAGTGCCAGGGCTTCAATGATGACTACATGACTGTGGGAGCTGAATAAATAGAAGAGTCGGAGGACGCGAACCCCAGAAGATAGATACTATTCGGCTTCATATTGCGAAATAAGGACGCCGAATGCGTTAGTGGAGCCGAATAGACGGAGGTCAGTAGCTCCAAATGAACCAAAGGTGAATGGGATAAAAGTAGGCTCAGGCCCCGAGGCCCAAAAAGCAAGTATAAATACAAGAGCCACAAATTTAGAAAGGTATGTAAGAATCACTCCACTTTACTTAGACAAGAAGCTATCTTGAGTGTCTGAACTAACTTGTCCGTCGGAGTGCTAATTCCGGCACCCCCAACCGGAGTGTTTCCATCTTTTCAGGTGACTAGCTGAGGATCACCAGCGTCTCCCAGGATCTGAAGAGTATTTCTAAACCACCTCTCCACAATTGGCGCCGTCTGTGGGAATACTCAAATACATCCATGGCAGGCGTGACTGAAGATCCTCCGATAGCCATCGACAAGACCGCACAGAGAGGTGACGTCATTCCAGGGAGTTCGCTTGGCCCAAAAACCATCGCAGCAAGACTTGCCTCGGACCTCCTCTCATCTTCAATCCCAACGCCAAAGACAATACAAGCGACCATGGCACAAGCTCGGCAAATAAAACAGAGGTTGGACGACAACATCGCTGAGAACGAGCGCCTTCGTCGCGATCTGGCCTCGGAAGTAGCAAAATCCAAACAAACGGTGCGCCAGGCTTCTAAGCGACCCCCGAGGGCAGATGATCGACGATCTCGGGCCCGACAGCAAGAAACTGACGGCCGCTATGCTTCAACAGATCATCCTGAGGAGTTGGCAATAGACGAACGTCTCCACCAATACGTCCGGAAGCGTGTGGTCAAACACCTGCCCCTCCGCAGGATGCATTTCAACTTGACCCCATCCACATGATATACAGCCTACTAGCAGCCCCGGCTGTGCATGCGATCTAATCACATCCAGGCCCCCAACAGCAACTCACGCCAGCAAAGCGGCCCCGAGAAACGCCAAGTATCACCTTTGATGATTCTGATTTGATCGGTGTAACACTCCCTCACATCAATCCATTGGTTGTTGAGCTGCGTGTAAACCGTTTCACCGTCGAATGCGTTCTTATCGACCAGGGCAGTACCTCGGAGGTTATGTATTATAAAACCTTCACCAAACTCGGATTCAACGAGTCAGACCTGACTCCGGCCCCCTATCCACTATTCGACTTCAATGCCACTCCAGAGTACCCCTTGGGAAAGATCAGCTTACCCGTTCGAGCAGGCTCTAGAACAGTGGATGTGGAATTCCTGGTCGTGAGGCTGCCTTCACCATACAATCTCATCATGGGCCGATCGTGGTTACATACGTTGCAGGCCGTCCCAAGCACCTATCATCAACTGCTACGTTTCCCAACAGAACACGGTATTAAGCAAATCCGCGGATCCCAACAATCGGCACAAGCATGTTATCTCCTTGCCACCAGAACGCCAAAGCAACTGCAAGTAAACTCCATTGAGGTGCCGAATCGGGAGATCCTGGATGACGTTGGGCGGTGTCCAAATGAGAAGGCCACAGAAGATTTAGACCGAGTTGACATTGATGGAAGCCCAGAAAAGTTCTTCATGATCGGCGCCTCTCTGAATCAGGCCGACAGGCAGCAGCTGATCTCTTTCTTGCTCAGCAACCTTGATGTCTTTGCGTGGACTCCGTACGAAATGCTGGGAATAGACCCGTCAGTTTCACAGCACCATCTGAATGTCGATCCGACATGTAAGCCGATCATTCAGAAAGGCCGGCAATCAGCCGCGGAGCACACTGTCGCCGTTGTTGAGGAGGTAGACAAACTGCTTGACGCCGGGGCAATTAGAGAAGTCACTTACCCTACGTGGCTCTCCAATACAGTGGTGGTGAAGAAGAAAAATGGGACTTGGCGAGTTTGCGTCGACTTCACGGATCTTAACAAAGCTTGCCCCAAAGACTGTTTTCCTCTACCTAGAATCGACCAGCTCGTCGATGCGACGGCGTGTCATCAACGCATGAGATTCCTCGATGCTTACAGAGGCTACCATCAAATCGCCATGCACCCAGATGACCAGGACAACACTACCTTCCTCACCCCAAGAGGAACCTATTGCTACAAAGTTATGCCCTTTGGGCTGAAAAATGCAGGGGCAACCTACCAAAGATTCGTCACCGCCATGTTCAAAAAGCAACTCGGCCACACTATGGAAGTATACATCGACGATATGGTGGTCAAGTCCAAAGAAGAACAAAATCATATAGCGGATCTAGAAAAGACATTCAGCATCTTACGCAAATACAGAATGAAACTGAACGCTTCCAAGTGTGCGTTCGGAATCGGCTCTGGCAAATTTATGGGTTACATCGTCAACCACCGAGGAATTGAAGCCAACCCGAGGCAAGTCACAGCAATCTTGGAACTCGCCTCTCCCCGTTCAGTAAAAGAAGTCCAAAAGTTGATGGGGATGGCTGCTGCACTTAACAGGTTCATCAACCGGTCTACAGATCGCTGCCGACAATTCTTTCAGACACTACGGCAGGGTAAGGCTTTTGAATGGTCCGCCGAATGCGAATCAGCCTTCAACGGACTCAAGACCTACCTCCGCTCAGTTCCTCTCTTGACAACACCCGCCACTGGTGACCCGCTCATCCTATATCTGGCAGTTTCCGATAGGGCCGTTAGCGCCGTACTGTTAAAAGAGGAGGAGGGGGAGCAACGGCCAGTGTATTATGTGAGCAAGGCAATGGTTGACGCCGAAACACACTACCTTCCGCTGGAAAAACTCATCTTAGCACTAGTCAAGGCGGCAAGAAAACTGATGCATTACTTCCAGGGACATAGCATTGGGGTGCTAACAGATTATCCCCTCCGATCAGTACTGAGGAGTGCAGAAGCATTGAAACGTGTTTTAAAATTGGCTCTTGAACTCGGCCAATACGACATTCAGTTTTTACCTAAAACTGCAATCAAGGGGCAGGTGTTGGCCGACTTTGTTGCCGAATTCACCGACGAGCTTGCCAACCTCAAACTTGATGACGTTCGACCAAAGGCTGAAGTTCTACTAAAGCCGAACTGGAGAATTTATGTTGGGGATATTTGGCAATTATACTGTGATGGATCATCTAACCAAAGGGGCAGTGGCGCCGGAGTTGTAATCATGTCTCCAGACGGCGCAGTAATTGAGCAGGCCGTCAAGCTTGGCTTCGAAGCATCAAATAACGAAGCCGAGTACGAAGCCCTTCTAGCCGGTCTGCGGAATGCGCACCTTCTCGGCGCGCGGCGTCTGCTTGTGTTTTGTGATTCAAAGTTGGTAATCAATCAGCTAAAGGGGGAGTACGCGGCAAGAAATGACCGCATGGCGGCCTACATGAAAACGGCAAATTCCTTGCTGGCAAAATTTGACCATCATGAACTGAACCAAATAACACGTGACCAGAACACACACGCAGATGCCTTGGCGTCCCTAGCCTCCGCCATCAATTCTGAGATCAAACGGACCATCGAAGTAGGTTTCGTCCCGGAGCCGAGTATTGGCCCTTCGGAGGAAATCCATGTCAATGTTATAGAATCCGCACCAAGCTGGATGGACCCCATCGCTGCATTCCTCTCTTCTGAACAACTCCCAGAGGACAAAAAAGAAGCACACAAGCTGCAAAATAAAGCCCTGCGATACTATCTGGATCCGCAAGGTGGGCTTTACAAAAAGTCCCTCTCTGGTCCATATTTGGAATGCGTGCACCCCGACAAAGTGGAGGAGCTTCTGACAGAGATACATGAGGGCAGTTGCGGTGCCCATTCTGGCGGACGCTCCCTGGCCCATCGAGCTATAACGCAGGGATATTATTGACCGACAATGAGAGCTGACGCGGAGAGTTATGTAAAAAAATGTGAACAATGCCAAAAGTTCTCCCCGTTAACCCATCTGCCTGCCGAAGAGTTGAACTCTATCACCAGCCCCTGGCCGTTTGCTCAGTGGGGACTTGATATCGTAGGACCATTGCCCAGGGCCCCAGGGAACAAGTGATTCTTAATCGTCGCGACAGACTATTTCACAAAATGGGTCGAAGCGGAGGCTCTAACACATATACGAGATGCCGACATTAAACGTTTTGTATGGAGAAACATCATAACACGATTCGGCATTTCGAGAGCTCTAATCTCAGACAATGGCACCCAGTTCGATTGTGGCGTATATCGAGAGTTATGCAGCAAATATGGCATTCGGCCTTACTTCTCGACACCGGCCTACCCCCAAAGCAATGGTCAGGCCGAAGCCTCTAAGAAATCCATCTTGGACGGCATCAAAAAGAGGCTGGAAAAAGCTAAAGGCAAATGGGTCGAAGAATTGCCGAGTGTATTGTGGGCTCATCGTACTACGCCGAGGAGATCTACCGGAGAAACACCGTTTGCTCTATGCTTTGGAACCCAGGCAATCTTACCCCTGGAAATCGGCCTCCCAACTCTGAAATCGCAAGTTTTTGACATAGGCCGAAACGACATGATGCTTGCCCTAGATCTGATTCTAATCGAAGAACGAAGAGACCGCGCCCTGGCATCCATGGCACGCTATCAGCAGCAGCTCGCCAAGTCGTACAATCAGCGAGTTCAGTTGCGCCGATACATGCCAGGAGAGCTTGTCCTAAAGAAGGTACTTCCAGCCGACCGAAAACCGGCCGATGGGAAATTGGGTCCAAACTGGGACGGCCCCTATCAAATTGAGTCCATCGCAGGAACAGGGGCATATCGGCTCTCAGACATGACAGGAAGAAGCCTGCCACGGCCTTGGAATTCTGCGCATTTACGTAAATTCTATCATTGACCCGACTTGTGGGCTTGATATTTGTACGTGTTCCACCTTTGTAATATAAAGTTTCTCGTTTTCTCAAGCTCGCCCTCAAGCCTTGATCAATAAAGGCCGATTAAGCCTTCCAAGGCCAAAACAAAGACTCTGGATTCGGAGTGCCCTTCGTGAATATCACGATTGGCCAATATAAAGCCTCCGGATTCGGAGCCCCTTTTGGTGCATGACACCTTAAGGCCGATTGAGACTCCGCATTCGGAGCGCCCTTCGTGGATATCACGATTGGCCAAAATAAAGCCTCCGAATTCGGAGCGCCCTTCGTGGATATCACGATTGGCCAAAATAAAGCCTCCGGATTCGGAGCCCCTTTTGGTGCATGACACCTTAAGGCCGATTGAGACTCCGGATTCAGAGCGCCCTTCGTGGATATCACAATTGGCCAAAATAAAGCCTCCGGATTCGGAGCGCCCTTCGTGGATATCACGATTGGCCAAAATAAAGCCTCCGGATTCAGAGCCCCTTTTGGTGCATGTCACCTTAAGGCCGATTGAGACTCCGGATTCGGAGCGCCCTTCGTGGACATCACAATTAGCCTTTCTGAGATTTGTATTCGGACCACTTGATTGGCCGAATAAATATTCACTAAGAATCGTTCTTAATTGAGACCGGTCAATACATGTCCAAACATTTACGCCATGCAACACAAAACTTGCCAGAAAGTTGAAATAATACAATTAATTAAGCACATAACATTTCAAGACCGAATACAAGCGTTGAAAAGAAAAGAAATTCTATTTATTCGGCGCACTGTCTATTCGTTCGGCACCTTCATCGTCGCTCTTCTCAATTTCGAAATCGGGGTAAGGAAAGTGGTGGCGATGATACAAGGGCAAGGCCGAATCAATTCCCACGGCTTCGAGAGATCCCTCGGTTTGAAGGGCCTTGATCCAGCCGTGCTTGAATCCACGATTTTCACATCGACAGACCTCCTCGGCAAGGTCCTGTTTGGTCTTTTCAATCCCGACCTTCAGGCCCTCCTGAAACCCCTTTTCATAACCCGAGGTCCGTTGGGTTCCTTTCTCCGCAACAACCAATTTAGATTGATCGGCCGAAACCGACGTGCTCGCTCGAACATTCTTCAGCTCCCGAAGCTCACGTTCAGCCTTTTCCGCGTGAATCTCCAAACTGCGATTCCTTTCGTCCTTTTTCTCGCTTTCACGTCGCGCTTCCTACAGACACATACCGACTTCGTAAGCAGTATATAGTCCTTTCACGGTCCCATGAATGCTGTCTCGAAATACTTCGAAATCTCGACGTCCGACCATCGATTGTTGGACTTCCGGCGGGAATATCTGTCGAGCAAACTCGACTGCCACATCTGGGTCTTTAATGATAGAGTCTGCCTCCATCATTGGTCTATTCCTCACAGAAACCGCAAAACTCAACGGCCGTGACGTCGCTTCAGGCTCGATTCTCGGTTGACTGCCCTTTCGAGGCGATCTGCTTCGATGACTAAGGGGCTGCTATGTGGCCCGATCCTTGGACGTTCTTCTTCCCGAACGCGTAGGCTCGTTACTGCGACTTATTACGACGTCTGATTCATTCAATCTTCGTCCCTCCCCAGTTGCCTCGATGGAAATAAGTAGGGCCTCTGGCGTGCACCCGCTCCATTTATCCTTCAATGTTTGCAGCTTTCCCGAGGCAACCTCAGCAATCCCAAACGTCAACAGTCGGATGACAATTGTCCAGCCCGCGAGCTAGGACCATTCGGCTTCCCAAGCTCCCGCCCTGGCGAAGGCAAGGGCAGATTTATTAATCTGATCGGCCGAGTGGTCAAGCGCAAGCGCCGATCAATATGTGCCTTAGCTAGCCCACGAGCTAGGACCATTCGGCTTCCCAAGCTCGCGCCCTGGCGAAGGCAAGGGCAGATTTATTAATCTGATCGGCCGAGTGGTCAAGCGCAAGCGCCGATCAATATGTTCCTTAGCTAGCCCGCGAGCTAGGACCATTCGGCTTCCCAAGCTCGCGCCCTGGCGAAGGCAAGGGCAAATTTATTAATCTGATCGGCCCAATGGTCAAGCGCAAGCGCCGATCAATAGGTGCCTTAGCTAGCCCGCGAGCTAGGACCATTCGGCTTCCCAAGCTCGCACCCTGGCGAAGGCAAGGGCAGATTTATTAATCTGATCGGCCGAGTGGTCAAGCGCAAGCGCCGATCAATATGTTCCTTAGCTAGCCCGCGAGCTAGGACCATTCAGCTTCCCAAGCTCGCGCCCTGGCGAAGGCAAGGGCAAATTTATTAATCTGATCGGCCCAATGGTCAAGCGCAAGCGCCGATCAATAGGTGCCTTAGCTAGCCCGCGAGCTAGGACCATTCGGCTTCCCAAGCTCGCACCCTGGCGAAGGCAAGGGCAGATTTATTAATCTGATCGGCCGAGTGGTCAAGCGCAAGCGCCGATCAATAGGTGCCTTAGCTAGCCCGCGAGCTAGGACCATTCGGCTTCCCAAGCTCGCGCCCTGGCGAAGGCAAGGGCAGATTTATTAATCTGATCGGCCGAGTGGTCAAGCGCAAGCATCGATCAATACCTGTCTTAGCTAGCCCACGAGCTAGGCCCATTCGGCTTCCCAAGCTCGCGACCTGTCTAAGGCAAGGGCAGATTTACTTGATTAATCCGATCTAAACCATAACCTAAAGCAATATCATTGATCAACATTTTCCGTAGCCAAGCTAAATGCGACTTTTGGATCTTTAAGCGCCGAAGCATCAGAAAAAACCGGCATGTTTCTTATCATCGGCTGAATGACAAAAGGAACGACCACGTCTGATCCCTCTAATCGAGGACATTTCCCGCCACGTTCTCCTGAGCAGGCCTCAAACTTGGTAGGGCGTTTCTCTGCCTCAACTTCTTGGCCAGCCTGCACGTCCAAAGCAGATTCGGCATTCCGATCTGCTGCCATTTCCACGACAACAACGCGCACGGACTCTGATTCGCTAACAGGCAGGGAGAATTGCGATTCGGTGGCGGGTGGTACTTCAGACGGAAGGGCCTCCGCTCTTCGCCGCGCGGCCAGCCTTTCCACATTCGCCTTCCTGGCAAGTTGTGTCAGACTTAACCCGGCCATGTCTTCGGGGTCTGTGACGGGAATACCCTCCAAGCCGTGAACAACGCCGTCAAGTGAAAGATCTCCTCGGCCCGATGTGGATGTGGGATCGGCCGAATTCAATACCTCGTCGGACTCGGTTTCGGACTGATCTGATTCGATAACATTAGCTACATCCCCTTCCGAATCAGACCCTCCAAAACCAACCTGCCTCAAATTTTTGAAGTCGGACAAAATAAGGGCGATAAGAGAATCTTCACCTTCAGGAACAGGGATATTTTCTGCTGCTGAGAAGGTCGTGTATGTTGGCTCGTAACGAAGCAGAATATGCGCCGACCTCCCTTGTTTCTGAAGACTTCGACGGCCGAAATATTTGAGCTTCGATATCCGAAAAAACGGCGCCGTCAGTTGAAGACACAACTTTCTTCAAACTTCTCCCTGCACAAGCCAAGCCGTCACATTTCAAAGAAGAGGCTTTACAACAAAAACGAACAAATAATAAAAGCGAGAAGGCAATCAACCACCTGGCTCGCCCCTCCGTCTAGGAATAGGGTCGACGTGATCCTCCCCTTCGCCAAATTCCCAGTTACCCTAGACAACGACCATCACATCATCAACTCATTTTCCAGAACTGGAAAGCATAGTAATCAGCTGATGGTCGATATCCTTGGCCTTAAGAAGAAACGCCCGTGCCGACCAGAAGACATAGCCAAGGCATAACAATGCCGGATGGCTGGAATGCCAAGGTTAATTCTTAGGCGACGGTTGAGCGCTATAACCCCCATTATGATTCTAAAGAAATTCACATTAGGTTGAGAAGGGATTAAACCCCAGTAGCGAAGCACAGCCCTAAGAAACGGGTGAAGGGGGAAACGGACTCCACCCTCTGCAATTGACAAAAGAGGAAAGACAATCGTGGTTTCGTCCTCCCTCTCCATATCAAGAGTGCCGTCTGCCACAAGCGACAGACGGACATCATCAGGAATGGAGAAATGGCGTTTAAAGCCAGCGATTCGATCTGACGAGAGGAGGTCTTTTAAATGTTTCGCCATACTCTATAGTTCATGAGAATATGCCAAGGAAGGAATAAACCAGAAAGAGTCTCCAAAATAAGGGAGGAGAGAACTTACGAAGGACGAACGGGATATCGGAAAACAGAGTTGCAGGGACTATCCAAAAGGCAATCCAGCGATGAGCGTCACGAAATACATACTTGAAAGGACGCCAAAATTTTAAATCGCAATAAATAGACACGTGCGTGAAGGGGGAAGGTCGACACGACAACCGAAAGGGGTGCGCTTAGATATCCGCATGACGATGAGGCCAATCGCCGAATTTTGGCTCTGACTTTTCGAAATTCAAAACCAAGCACTCCAGCCAACTATCGTCGGTGAAGCGCTTGAGGGGCAATTGTGGGAGCCGAATAAATAGAAGAGTCGGAAGATGCGAACCCCAGAAGATAGATACTATTCGGCTTCATATTGCGAAATAAGGACGCCGAATGCGTTAGTGGAGCCGAATAGACGGAGGTCAGTAGCTCCAAATGAACCAAAGGTGAATGGGATAAAAGTAGGCTCAGGCCCCGAGGCCCAAAAAGCAAGTATAAATACAAGAGCCACAAATTTAGAAAGGTATGTAAGAATCACTCCACTTTACTTAGACAAGAAGCTATCTTGAGTGTCTGAACTAACTTGTCCGTCGGAGTACTAATTCCGGCACCCCCGACCGGAGTGTTTCCATCTTTTCAGGTGACTAGCTGAGGATCACCAGCGTCTCCCAGGATCTGAAGAGTATTTCCAAACCACCTCTCCACAATTGGCGCCATCTGTGGGAATACTCAAATACATCCATGGCAGGCGTGACTGAAGATCCTCCGATAGCCACCGACAAGACCGCACAGAGAGGTGACCTCATTCCAGCAAGCTCGCTTGGCCCAAAAACCATCGCAGCAAGACTTGCCTCGGACCTCCTCTCATCTTCAATCCCAACGCCAAAGACAATACAAGCGACCATGGCACAAGCTCGGCAAATAAAACAGAGGTTGGACGACAACATCGCTGAGAACGAGCGCCTTCGTCGCGATCTGGCCTCAGAAGTAGCAAAATCCAAAAAAATGGTGCGCCAGGCTTCTAAGCGACCCCCGAGGGCAGATGATCGACGATCTCGGGCCCGACAGCAAGAAACTGACGGCCGCTATGCTTCAACAGATCATCCTGAGGAGTTGGCAATAGACGAACGTCTCCACCAATACGTCCGGAAACGCGTGGTCGAAACACCTGCCCCTCCGCAGGATGCATTTCAACTTGACACCGTCCACATGATATACAGCCTACCAGCAGCCCCGGCTGTGCATGCGATCCAATCACATCCAGGCCCCCAACAGCAACTCACGCCAGCAAAGCGTCCCCGAGAAACGCCAAGTATCACCTTTGATGATTCTGATTTGATCGGTGTAACACTCCCTCACTGTAACAAGCCCGCGGGGGACCTCGCTACAGCTCGGACTCGATTTGTGTCACGGTTCGTAAGCTGAACCAAAGAGTCCAAATCCGGCAAACCGTTTTGAGAAAACAGATTTTTGAAAGAAGTGCCAAACATGGACTGCTTTGCCAGATACAGAGTCGCCACCTAAATATTTTATTTTTGGGAAATTTAGGAAACCCTGACTCGTTGCCTAAGGCCACGTGTCCGTCATCACCAAAGTTGCCTCGGCTCGGGAACTTGGGTACGATTGGGGAAGGTCACTTCGTGAGCACCCCCGCTCGCCCGGTCAAAGACCGGCCTCTACTAACCATGATATCTAGTTTTGAAAACATTGTGTGCTCTTATTCCGGTTATTAGCCTAGATTTACTATGTGATGCGCACAGCATACAAGTATAGACCAGGTCGCCTGAATTTGGAACAAAACATTTCATGCTTGTTTTTGAAAGATGGTTTGCTACCCGCAGGTAGGCTTAAAATGCAGATTTTGCCACCCTCAGGTGAGCTTAGAAAACATGGTTTTGCCACTATCTAGTGGGCTTAAAACTCACAGTTGATGATTTGTCCCGATCCAAACAACCCAACCTCCACCCACAGGCATTCAAAGTAGTTATATCACATAAGCAAATAGCCTCATGGTAAGCATGCTATCATGGCAGTCACTCACACACATGCAAGGATGCTAAAGCGTAAAAACTCACCGAGTACTCCAAGCCAAAACAGAAGCTAATTAGAAATCCATGCATGATCCTAATTATACAGAAATGCCTAATGCAACACATGCAATAATGCAACTATAGCAGGCTCGGCTATTCTAAACATGGCATATGAGATGCAACAGCTATCAAGTATTCAATTTGGAATTGAAATACAAATGCAGTTAGTATGATGCGCCGAGCCCGGTGCATGCAAAACAGATGAATGAATGCAAACATGCTATCATACTGTATGCTAATTGAAACATGCCCTAATCTAACCATCATAAGCTGGTAAATAAAAGGGAAGAAAAACGTGGGGTTGGAAGACATACATCACACTCACGCACACTTATTACAACATTGCCCTCGCGCAGAGGGTCCAAATAAAATAATATACAGTCCCAAATAAATACAGTCCGAATAAGTACAAAATCCTAATTAATTTACAAATTAATCTAGGAAAGCAATAAAACTAGCATGCAAGCTAGGGACTGCCTCGACTCCGCTCCGGATGATGAATGATGCATGTTTGGCGCGAAAATCCATCGCGATGCCCCAATTAGCCTCTGTTTGCAATTGTTCTTGGAAAGCGCGCCAAGCTCCGGAAGGCTGCTGGTTTTTGATTTGCTACAACAGAGAGCAGGAAAGGGGCATAGCAATGTATTTTCACAAATGTATGCATGCCTCGATTCTCGTGCCACCAATCACGCATTTCGATGCATGATGGCCGAGGAGTCGAATTGCACAACTTAATATGAAATGAATGCACATGAAAACACAACAAGACCTAACTCCATCATGGATAATCCGGAGTGTTGGTGACTGGGGAATTGAGACACGTTCCGTCATCTAGAGTACGAAACGTACCTCGTTTCCCGTGCTCGGGCTAACTCCTATCCCAAACACAATGCAATATGCATGATATGCATGAAATGCAACTAAGATACAACCTAACATGCAACATGCTATGAAATGGCATACACGATGCACGAGGTAACATGGCATACACGATGCACGAGGTAACATAGCATACACAATGCACTAACATACAATCCTAGCATACACAATACTATGGAATGAAATAGCATACACAATGCAATGTGGACTTACACTAACATGAGTGGACCTCAACCACACTCACACAAGAGGCCATTAGATGAAAATGAGACACTCGAAATGCGTGCACACGTGTACGCAAACCGAGGACCGACCCTAAGGCACGGAATGCCACTCTAACAAGGCATGGCAAAACATAAAAAATGGCATACTAGCATACAAATTTCAGAGGCAAAATGAGATGCAAAACAGCCCCGAAACATGGTAAAATGGTACCCGATGCATGGAACGAGTCCCGAAACATGAAATTTGGCGCATGAAATGGCCTATAGCTACACAATGCATGCATAGTTTGAAAATGAAGTGTAAATACAGAAGCAAGGCAGCCCAAAAAAAAGCATATTTACAGTTTAAAGCAAGGCCAAACAATGAGCACAAATGAGGCTAAGCTAGCATACAAAAATGGCCCCGAAAGCAAGATATTGAAGCAACTCACAGATGATGGCCCCGAACAGAGAAGGGGCCTTCTACAATATTGAAGAGGGGCCAAAAATATGATGTTTTAAAGTTTACAACAAACCCCAAAAACAGATACAAGTATGCTCAAAATGCTATGCAAAATAAGGGCCAAAATGGAGATAAAGGAGCAACTGATACATGCTGGCCCCAAACAGGTAAGGGCCCTTCAACAATGTTGACGAGGGGTCCAAAATATGACTTTTTACAGTTAATGGCCGAGCCCAAAACAGTGTACAACTATGCCCAAAATACAATGCAAGATATGGCCTAAAAGAGAGGCTACAACACAAAGTATACAAATGATGCTCCAAACAGCAATAGACCCTTAATGAAACATGTAGAGGGGGTCAAAAAAAGGCCATTTTCAGTTTGGACCAAGGTCCAAAAACAGAATCTCAATAGGCTAATAAATCATGCAAAAATGGGGCTAAAATATGGATATCAAAGCAAGTGATACATGGAGGATTCAAACAGTGATGAGCCCTTCTACAATGTTGAATAAGGGCTCAAAATAAGCCTATTTACAGTTTACAAAATGCTCCAAAACAGATTACACATAAGCCTAAAATGCTACACAAGAAATAGGCATACAAGAGGGATAATGAAGCAAGTGCAAAATGGGGGCCTCAAACAGTGAGAGGCCCTTCATGAAACATGGAATAGAGCTCAAAAAAATGCCTCTTTCAGTTATGGCCGGAGCTCAAAAGTATAAGCAAGAAGGGCTAGGAAATAGTGCAAAAATGAGCTCAAAAGGGGGAGAAAACAACTCACCCTTGTAGACCAACTCTTTGCTGCCTCTTGGACCAAGAAATGCTGCCTCTTAGCCTCTGAGAAGACCCTCCTAGCTGCTGGAATGGAGTGGTGGTGTGGTGCTAGGTGGTGGTGAAGAAATGGTGTAGGAACTTGGATGTTTTGATGGTTGAAGTGTAGAGGGGGAAGAGAGGCAATGCAAGAGGCTCAAAGGGGTTTTTTCCAACCCCAAAACCAAACCTGGGCTGCTGGTTATATAGGTCAAAGAGAGGGAGAAAGAGGGGGAAAAAAGGGAGGGAAAATCCCTCCAAGTTTCCCTCCAAAAAGAGCCCCTCCGGATACAGAATCTGGGGGGGAAAAAAGTGTATAATTGGAAGGAACAGGACCCAAGGAACATGGCCGGCCAGTTTGCTAGGGTTTAGGTGGCCGGCCGGCCCTCCCCATGGGCGGCCGGCCAAGGGTCAAAAGGGTCAAGTCAAAATAATGGCCGGCCACCACAGATTGGTGGCCTCTCATGTGTACTCAACACAACCATGTGATCAAAAATTAGCAACAGTGAACCAGGAGAGAGAACAAGCCACTTTTCAAAGGGGTTCAAAAGGTTCAAATGGAATTACTGGCCGGCCAAGTGATATTTGTGGCCTCCCAGGTGTGTACAACACAAATATGAGGTTTAGGTTTGAAGAAAATGGCCCAAGGGTGGTCAACATTGGCTTCCGAGTGAGAGAAAACGGGCGACGGAGGGCGATGAAGGAATATAACTGGTTGCTGGAACAATTACTGGCCTCCCACCCTTCTACGACCTTCCTGGTGATGAAACAGAGGTCCCTGCCAAAAATGAACGCAAACCGATGCGAAATGAAGGTTCAGGGGCCGAAACGCGCAGCCTGGGGTCCCGAAAATCGACTGTTAGGCACCGGGAGTGGTGTTCGACCACGAAGCTGGTCTCTCGGACCTCAGTGTCCCTTAGAAGGGAGGAAATAAGATGCATGCCAAAAACCGGAGCAAACGGAGGTGGTTAGGCAGTCCCGAACCGAGGCACTCGGCCTGACGGCTCCGAAAACCGGGAACCGGGCTCCGAAATGGGCAAAATGGCCTACGACCACGAAATGTAGCCCACGGCCGCTGAGAGATGGTCTACGAGACCTCTCCCTCCCTTTGGGAAGAGAAACAGAGAAAACTGAGTCTGGTTCGCAAACCGAGGCAAGGCACAGAAAAGCCCGACAGTCCGGAGGCAGGGCTCACGGCCGAGACTCTGGAACCTCTGAACGAGCACAATATGCAACATCACCGAGCGCTCAATCGGTGACGTCTGAGTCTTAAGGTCGGTCAAAAATGGGGTGTCTACAGTTGCCCCTCTTTGACAGAACTCGGAAGTCAAGAAGTGACGGGAGTGAATGTCAAAGCCCAGAGATGACCCATTTTTGACAAGGCCGAAGACTTAGACAATCATACAAGATACACAGAGATATGCCCGCAGGCGTGCCCGCAGGCGGGGGCAAAATGCAAATGATATGCACAAGGTCAGATGTAACTTGATGATCATGCAAGTGCAGCAAGCTGTAATGAAGCAAATATTCGCAAACAGATGCAACAGTTTTAAGCAAGAATGCAAAGCAACAACAACATTTCATGCAGTTAGGAATGCGGAGAATTTATTCAATTCTCGTCACGTCTCACACGGAGAAGATACGATACCTGCGCGATTCGTCTGGTCGCACCAGCTTCAAATGAACCGTACATACAATATCGTGCCTGCAAAAGAGAGAAACTCAACAAACACATCATACTAACAACATATGTTCGATGCGATACCGAAAGTTCGACAAGCGCGATGTCGGTGGATGAGTGCATCGCAATACGGGAAGAAACGCGCGTGACAACGCGAGTTTAAACACAGAGGCATGGTAATATCAAAAGATGTGCATAACAGTGCGAGTACGTTCATGAAAATGCCAGTTATGTGCACAACAATGCGGAACAAGTGCAAACTAGAATGCACACTGGTCACAAAACGGCGAGCAAGGAAATGCGCGTTTCGGCGAGGACGATTCGATCGCGGCCTCCGGTTCACCTCCCGGAGAGGTTACAACATGTTCAAAAAGGATACACCTTGATTTTGATGAGTAATGATGAGACACATGTCAGAAGTTTGAAGCTGAAGTTCTGGCAGAGCGATTTCGCGACAGAACGTGCACTTCCCTTGTACTTTTTCAGGTCCCGGGAACTCCAATCTTCCCCAAAATTTGCGGAGAGCTTGGGACCCACCTAGGGATCACCACCGGCCACTTTTATTCCCCATTGGAGGCCACCGGCCAGTTTTCCCAAAAAGAGATGGCCGGCCAGCCTGAAAAGGTGGCCGGCCGGCCATATGCCCAGATCCGCGGGCATTTTGGTCTTTTTACCTTCTTTTCTTTAAATTCACTCACCCAAACACTTTGAGCTCATAACATCAGTTCCGAAATCTTCTCCTCTAGCTTTCCAAACCATTTTCTTCCTCAGATCTGTGCTCTATACGCATTTTCCAACGCCCCACGCAAGTTGTTTTCGCGAAAACATTCAGTTTTAAGCACTTTGAACCGATTAAATTTTGATTTTGGTGCTTCTTTTCTCATTTTCGCCACTTGAGGTGAGTTTATCTCAACATTTGGAAGATTTTCTCGGGAGTTGACTTTTGTTGACTTTTTCATTTCCCGGGAGTTGACTTTTTCCAATTTTTGCTCATTTTTGCTCCTTTTTGCAGGTTTTCTAAAATGGCCGATCATTTTCCTCGCGGTGGAGGTCCTGCGGATGCCGGAGGTGATCCCGATATCATGGCTCTGCCTCCGAGGGTTCGACCCTTCATACCCGAGAGGTATGCTCCACCAGCACACATTCTTTCGCGAGCTATTTTCCATCACTTCACTGACTTTGATGAGCGAGCGCCTGGGGATCTCCTTCTACGGGAGCCAGAGTATCACCTCTCCCATGAGGCACGAGAGGTATTTTACTTCGTTTTTCTCTTTTCTGCGACGTATTCTACATTTTTCGTGCATTCTGCTTACACTCTAAACACACGGTTCAATCACTTGAGTTTTTGAACACTTAGCCCATAAATTGATTGTGAGTTGAACACGCAGCCCCAAACACTATTTTTCTGAACACACAGTTCGAATTGAAGGTGAACACACAGCACACACTGATTGAGAGTTGAACACGCAGCCCAAACACTGGTTTTCTGAACACACAGTTCGAATTGAAGGTAAACACACGGTACACACTGATTGAGAGTTGAACACACAGCCCAAACACTGATTTTCTGAACACACAGTTCGACTTGAAGGTGAACACACGGCACACACTGATTGAGAGTTGAACACATAGCCCAAACACTAATTTTCTGAACACACAGCCCAATTTGAAGGTGAACACACGGCACACACTGATTGAAAGTTGAACACGCAGCCCAAACACTAATTTTCTGAACACACAGCCCAATTTGAAGGTGAACAAACGGCACACACTGATTGAAAGTTGAACACGCAGCCCAAACACTAATTTTCTGAACACACAACCCAATTTGAAGGTGAACACACGGCACACACTGATTGAAAGTTGAACACGCAGCCCAAACACTAATTTTCTGAACACACAGCCCAATTTGAAGGTGAACACACGGCACACACTGATTGAAAGTTGAACACGCAGCCCAAACACTAATTTTCTGAACACACAGCCCAATTTGAAGGTGAACACACGGCACACACTGATTGAAAGTTGAACATGCAGCCCAAACACTAATTTTCTGAACACACAGCCCAATTTGAAGGTGAACACACGGCACACACTGATTGAAAGTTGAACACGCAGCCCAAACACTAATTTTCTGAACACACAGCCCAATTTGAAGGTGAACACATGGCACACACTGATTGAAAGTTGAACACGCAGCCCAAACACTAATTTTCTGAACACACAGCCCAATTGGAAGGTGAACACACGGCACACACTGATTGAAATTTGAATACGTAGCCCAAACTGATGTCTAGCACGCAGCTTACACTTTGAAATCTGAACACGCGGCTCATTCACTTTACTTTGCACGCAGCCCATTCATTTCATTTGCACACAGCTCATTCATTTTATTTGCAAACAGCTCATTCATTTTATTGAAGCATGTATTCATTCTGAATGCAGGTGACTTCTCGCACCGTGCGGGGATACGGCTCGACCGTAGCTAGAGATTGGAACGCCGAGCTCCCGGAGGCTGTTCGGGATTTGGTTGATTTGGCAGGATTCGGGCCCTTCTGTGCTGGGCTTTCTCGTTGTCCTGCCAGGAGGACATTGATGGCAGCTTTGGTGGAGAGATGGTGGGACACCACCAACTCCTTTCATTTTTCCGCCACGGGGGATCTGACTATGACCCCGCTTGACTTCGCTGTGTTGACTGGCCTCGATGTGGGAGGTTGGCCCATCCCTTATGACGAGGATATGGGCCAGTGGGAGGCCGCTTGGACGTATTTGCTGGGGGCTCGCCCACCTGTTGATAGAGCTTCGGGGAGAGTCCGATACACTTGGTTCTCTTCCCATTTTCGGAGGGTGGAGATGGAGCCCGGGACTCCTGAGGAGGCAGCACAGTATGCCCGTGGTTTTCTGATGTTCCTCTTCGGGACTACTTTGTTTGCCGACAGGGGGAACACGGTTGGGCTATATCTGTTGAGCGCCTTGGTGGACCTATCACAGGTTAGACGATATGACTGGGGTGGCGCCGGCCTGGCTACCATTTACTGCTACATGAGCGCGACCTCCCGTAGACGGGGGGACTTACTCGGTGGTTATTGGAGAGCTTGGGAGGTACTTTCTGCCTTCCTGATTTACATTTCTGCTCCTCATTACTTGTATAGTGCACATACGGCGCACTTTTACACTCTGTATTTTGCCCTCAGCGTTTTGCATTTACATTCTGCACTGTTTTCCACAGTTATGGGTCTATGTGTATTTCCCGGTATTAGCCCCAGAGATGGTGGTGGCGGGGCCCCTCATGACCCCGTATTCACTGGTATTCGAGGGCCAGCACCATCCAAGACCTCGAGAGTCTCTCCTTTATCTACGGCAGTATTTTGACACGGTCCGATCGACGGAGGTAATTCAGAACTCTCAGTTCTTTGTGTTTTCATCTCTGATATGTCTTGTACCTTCCTGACTCTTGGTTGATTGGTTATCCGCAGATCACATGGGAGCCCTGGGCACCCTTAGGTGAGGGTCTCCGATACCAGTTTGTTGGAGGGCGGGGTGCTTCCCAGTATAGGATCCTATTCGAGGGACCAGTTGGTAGAGCCTGGTTTCTGGGGGAGCGCTTCTTGCGTCAAGTATGGGGCTATACTTCTCAGGACCCTCCCTCAGCACCCCCAGTCGAGATGCGGATCGCTGATAGGCTTTCTTCTCGGGATGTTGTTAATGCTATGCTGGGTACTAATGCTTTGCTTCATCTTGCGGAGGGGGATTATGCTACTTACCATCACATATACCTGATGCCTCCATTGACGAGAGTCCGTACTCCGGCGATGAGGTCTGCCGGCATGCCATCTTCGAGCCAGGCCCAGGCTCGGGCTGCAGACGCTCCTTCCACCAGCAGGGCTGGTACATCCAGAGGTGGGCGCGGATTTATTCCCTCGATTCCTCCGACTTATCATCATCCTGGATGGCCGGATATGCCGACTGAGCTGATGGGGTGGCAGTATGGGACTACCGCTCCGATTCCGATCCCGATAGAGCCTCCAGTACCTGGCCACCGCTACGTCAGAGACCCCGACTCACCACCGGTATGTTTTACAGCTTTGATTCATCACTCAGATATTTGAACATTCATTCCTTTACTGATACCCTTGCCTTTGCATCTGCAGCCCCCTGTTGAGTACATGGATCAGGTGCTCGAGATGGTAGCCTCACTTGAGGGGATGCTCCTGCGGAGGGAGGCGCAGTTGTCTATCATGGGCTTCCAGGTACCCTTTAGTTTTCTAGCACTGTATCTTCTGATGAGATGCTGATCTTGAACATTTTATTGCATTAATAGGCTACTTGGGTAGAGCACATCTGACACACACCGCTTTCATGCATTATTCCTGCGTACATCCATTCTGTGTAGCTTGCTTGCATCTGTATCTGAGACACATGTTTTGGCTAATGTATTCAAACTGCATTTTTCATTTTCAGATGCCTCCAGTATATGCTCAGCCGCATGCCGGGCCACCTGGGCCTTCTCGGGGAGGCGGACCATCTGGGCCTTTTCAGGGAGCTGGGCCATCTAGGCCTTTTCGAGGAGCTGGGCCATCCAGGCCTGTTCGAGGAGCTGGGCCATCCAGGCCTTTTCGAGGAGCTCGAGGAGAGGGATCGTCTCGCGGACGCAGGGCACATATTATAGAGGCGGAGCCCGATGAGGATGAGGAGGAGGATGTTACAGATCGTCAGTCAGAGACATCTGCTGACCGAGAGGAGGACTCCGGTCTTGGCTCCGAGAGTGGAGGCGAGGCTGAGGGGGATCCTGAGGATGACAGCTCTGATTCAGACGGTGATGGGGATGCAGAGGCTATTCCGCAGAAGAGGGTGAAAAGGGCCTCTTATTCCCGCTCTCGAGAGCATTGATGCTGCAGTTCCCTGTTTTATTTACCTTTTCGCTAGTAGTTGTAGCACATTGTATATTAGTAGGCAGTTTTATATTACTTTGTAAAACTTGTGCCCTTTGTTTGTTGTAACAGAAGAAGCATGATGGAATGAAACAGCTTTTGGGAAAAGTGTTGTATTTTTAAACTCTTAGCATCATATCGCATCGTTTTGCACCATAATGAGATTGAATGAAAATGTGCATTGTGCATTTGCCCAGTCAGGTAATGAACCGACGCAATAACTTAATTTACTAAGATACAACAAAACCTTAGCAAGTTTACAACTCGATAAGCAAAATACAACAGTGTTGGCAACTTAATAAACAAGACTTAACAAAATTGCTTAAACAAAGAGTAACAACTCAAAACACAAAACACAAAACACGACAGCTCGACAAACAACTCGATAAGCAAAACGACAACTCGATAAGCAAAACAACAACTCGATAAACAAAACTTAACAAAAATAAAGCGTACTTTGGACGATCTGGGCAATGAAACGCATCCGAAACAGAGGGAAATGGAGGCCTTCGACATACCCGATGCACGGAAATGCTTGAAACTTCCTCCCGGAGGGTAAAACAGGACTGAAGGAACACAGTAGAGCATGGCCGGCCACTTTTTGGGGCCGGCCGGCCAGTTTTCTATAGGTGGGGGGGGGAAATGTGGCCGGCCAGCTAGAAAAGGTGGCCGGCCGGCCACTTATCCTGGCAACCATCAACTTTTCGACACGTGTCCCCCTGAATAGTGTTTTCTCCTCTTTAAAAGCTCCAACTTCGGGACTCATTCATTTCATCACTCTTTTGCACAAAAAATGGAGGCATTTCTCGTAGAAAATCTCACATCTTGGATCTCTTCTTTGGATGGCTCGGAAAAGTTGAACTTCCGGGGTTTCGGCTTGAATGCACTATTCACCCTGAGTCGTACTCCACTGCACCTCCCTTTTCTCCATGCCGCGGCAAGATTCTGGAACCCCGTGACGCACGTCTTTAGCTTTGGCGGGCAAGAGGTATGTCCAACTTTTGAAGATTTTCAAGTCTTGATGGAGTCTGAACGTTCGGAAGAGATCTTGCCTCAGTTCCGCTTTGGCCACGCCCAAGCTTTAGGGCGGATGTGTGGACTTACAGCGCATGATGCTCGATCTCTGATTTGTAATGGGGAACTAGATATCCTTGGTTTGATCCATCGCTTTTCTGGTGCCGGTGACCGCGGTGACCATCATTGGCAAGGTTTCCGGCAACATGCGCTCTGCTTGTGCATGCTATTTCACTTCCTGCTTGCCCCGGGCCTGGGTGGACCCAGTATCCGTTTGATTGAAGTTGCTCAGGGCTTGAAGGAAGGGAAGAGCTGTATTGCTATGGCATTGGCCGAAACATTGATGGGCTTGGACGCTTTCCAACGTCAGGAGACGACCAGATTTGCGGGGAGTCCACTACTGCTGCAGGTAATGTTTCCCACCCAATCTCACATATGTATTTGCTCGCATCACTCGGCCCCAGCCTCGGTTTTTCTCACAGAACCCTTGTCTCACTGTTCTCTCATCGCACATCTCTCTATTCTTTATTCTCTCATTTTTCATCCCTCCCCAGGTATGGTTGATGGATAAACTGCAGGTTGTGGACTCTTGCCCTGCCTACTCAGCCCGCGGCTACTTCTTTCGGCAACGCCTGGTTGATGCGCTTGATGAGGGATGGTGGTTCAACTGGATGTGCAATTTGTCGGCTGATCGCATTGCTTGGCGCTGTCCTTGGCTCAATCTTCCAGCAATGAGCTATAGCATGTCCCGGCAGACTGGGGTCCAGCTGATTGGTCTGACTCGCTGTGTGTTCTATTTTCCGTTCCGGTTCCGACGCCAGTTTGGCCATGATCAGACTTGCCCGCCAGAGGGGATTGAGTACCCGGCTGCTTTTCCTGTCCGAGGCGCACAGCTTGCCCGATATGCCACAGCATGGAGGACTAGAGAGCTCCTGGCCCCTGCTCCTACTTTCAGTTGCACTTTGTCTGACGAGTGTTGGGATTGGCTCAATGAAAAGGCACAGATTGGGCCTAGTTTGGCATCAGAGGCTTCGACTAGCTTTGGGAGGGGGCGCAGGGACACCTGACTTGACTATGCCCCGGATTTATTGCTTTATTAGTACTTTCAAGTTTTCTTTATGAGTGTAATAAAAAGCAACACCAATTGTATGTAAGAGCAAGAGAACTCTGTTTTGAAATCAATGAAATTGAAAGTTGTGGTACTGAAAATTTTCCGCTTGGGTCCAAAAAATGGTCTTAGTTGTAAAAAGATTAATTTGAACAAAGTCAACTTTTATTAAAACTTTTCAAAACTATTTTCGATATGGATCAGAACTGGACACGCCTGAGATCTGTCACTGAGATGCACAACCCCGGATCCTAGCAACTGGAAAGTTGCCCCTAGTCTGAATAGTACGCGGCACTGTGTGGCAACGGAAAGTTGCCCCTAGTCTGAATAGCACTGTACCGGAGATCGCGATGAATGCTGATGGACAAAGATGACTGAGATGATCAAAATGGACAAAGTTGATCGGGGAAAAGTTTATGGCTGAACTTCAGGATGAAGTTGCCTACGTATCCCAAAGATGGGAATCAAGCCTTACGTAGTTCAGGCTCAGGTTCGCTCGGGTATTTTCACTCTCCTTTTACGCTCTAACTTTTGCCAAGGCCGCCCTTTGCGGGTTTTCAACCTTGCGAGCTCAGTTTTTATGATTTCAAATTTTCTGTGCTCTGAGTTTTGCCTAGGTCGCCCTTTCGGGTTTTCGGCCTAGCGAGCCTCTCAAGGGTAATATTTCTTCAACTTGTCCATATTGATCGGTTGTGAGAACTCCAAGCCATCTAGATCCATCAGAACCACAGCTCCACCTGACCAGATTGACTTGATGATGTAGGGACCAGTCCAATTGGGTCTGAACTTGCCCCTTGGGTCGTGGATGGGAGCTCGGTTGTCCTTGAGCACCAAATCTCCTTCTTTTAAATTCCTGGACTTAACCTTCTTGTTGAAAGCCCGGGCAATTCTGCGTTGATAACCTTGGACATGGTACAGTGCTTTCAGCCTTCTTTCATCAAAGAGCATGAGTTCCTCAAATCTGCTCTGCTGCCAATCCGCTTCGGCTATTGACACTCAGCCAATACTCGTAATGACGGGACCTCAATCTCAATAGGTAGAACGGCCTCCATCCCATAAACCAATGAGTACGGAGTCGCCCCAGTAGAAGTTCTGATTGAAGTCCGGTAGCCCCACAGAGCGAAACGGCAGCTTATCTGGCCAGTCCCGGTAGGTTTCCACCATCTTCTGCAGTATGTGCTTGATATTCTTGTTGGCGGCCTCAACCGCTCCGTTGGTCTGCGGCCGATAGGTAGACGACTTATGAAAAGCCACATTGTATTTCCCCAACAAATCAATCACCTCCTTCTTGAAGTGGGAACCATTGTCTGAAATTATTTCGTTTGGGACCCCGTAGCGACAGATGATGTTGTTTTTGATAAATTTTGCGACGTACGAAGCCTTCAATACCACATAAGATTGGGCCTCAACCCACTTTGTGAAATAATCTATCGCTACCAAGATGAACTCATGCCCATTCGACCCTTTCGGCGTGACAGCTCCGATCACATCAATGCCCCAGACTGAAAAAGGCCATGGCGAAGTCATGTTGTACAGCTTAGACGGCGAAATGTTCATGCGATTTGCATGGACCTGACATTTGTGGCATCGTCGAACAAAGCCGATACAATCCTCCTCCATGGTGGACCAATAGTAACCCTGTCTGAGGATCTTCCGTGCCAGCATTACTCCATTCATGTGCGCACCACATTCTCCCCCGTGGATGGCTTCCATCAGACGCTTTGACTCTTCGGCATCAACACACAGTTTATGCATTCCCAGATGACCCCTTTTATACAGTTTACCCCACAGATGATGAACTGAACGGCCATTCTTCTGATTGCCTTTTGTCTTTGGCATTTACCCTGGCGGGTATGCTTCTTTTTCCAGGAAATTCCAGATGTCGTAATACCAGGGGTTTTCGTCCTGAACTTCATCTATAGCGGCAATCGACTCGTAGGCAGGTGCAAATTTCTGGTCGATGATGACTGGACGCATCCGGACTCCACACGGGATGTCTATCATAGAAGATAGAGTTGCTAAAGAATCTGCGAACCTGTTGTTCTCTCTTAGTAGATGAGTAAAACTTAGCTTCTCAAACCGAGGAATCAGCAAGTCCAAGGTCTGGTGATACATCATCATCTTTTCCTCTTTCACTTTCCAGTCTCCTTTAGCTTGAGACACAACAAGGTTCGAGTCCCCAATGACGTCCAACCGTCTTGCCCCTAGTTCCAGGGCTGCTTCTAGACCAGCAATGCACGCCTCATATTCTGCTTCGTTGTTCGAGACTTTGAATCGGAGTTTGAAGGCTAGAGGGATACGGGAATTGTCGGGTGCTATCAGCAACACTCCTATCCCATACCCGTATTGATTTGACGCTCCGTCAAAGTACATCGTCCAAGTTTCGTCGTCGATGTGCAAAATGGCCTCATCTGGGAATAAGTACTCGACTGCTTCACCCCCTTCCACTGGATGGTCGGCTAAGAACTCTGCCACTGCTCTTCCTTTGACCGACTTGCGTGTTACATACTTTAGATCAAATTCGGAGAGCAACAGCAACCAACGAGCTAGCCTACCCGTAAGTGCTGGTTTCTCGAAAAGATATTTGATGGGATCAAGTCGTGAAACCAACATTACAGAGTGAGCTAACAGGTAGTGCCGCAGCTTCCTGGTAGCCCATACCAAAGCTAAGCAAGCCTTCTCCAGCGGAGTGTAGCGGGTTTCGTACTCTAGCATCTTCTTGCTTAGATAGTAGATGGCTTTCTCCACCTTGTCTTCTGATTCTTGTGCAAGCATGCAGCCCATTGTAGTTCAGTTACTGACAGATACAAAATCAACGGTTTCCCGGTTCTGGCGGTGACAGCACGGGCGGGTTCTGTAAATATTCTTTAATCTGTTCAAAGCAGCTTGCATCGGCCGTCCCATTGGAACTTCTTGCCTTTCTTCAGGAGACCAAAAAGTGGTTCACAAGTCAAGGTTAATTTTGAGATAAACCGTCTTATGAATTGCACTTTACCCAGAAAGCCTCGCACCTCTTTTCGGTCCTTGGTGGGGGCATTTCTAGGATGGCCTTGATTTTGGAAGGGTCGACTCGATGCTCTCTGTGTAATCAGAAACCCCAGCATTTTTCCCGCTGTAACACCGAATGTACATTTCTGAGGATTTAGCCGCAACCGGAATTCCCTGATCCTTTGAAAAAACTTTTGCAAGGCGGTGTAGTGGCCCTCTCTTTCTTTGGACTTGACAATCATGTCGTCCACGTACACCTCAACCTCTTTGTGGATCATGTCGTGTAATATTGTAGTTGCGGCCCGTTGATAAGTAGCTCCAGCGTTCTTTAACCCAAATGGCATGACTCTATAGCAGTATGTCCCACGGGTGGTGAATGCAGTCTTTTCCCGGTCTTTCGGCGCCATCACTATCTGGTTGTAGCCTGAGAAGCCATCCATGAATGAGAGCAAAGCATGCCCTGCTGTGAAATCCACCAACTCATCGATATCGGCAAGGGAAAGTCGTCCTTCGGACTAGCTCTGTTCAAATCCCTGAAATCCACACATACCCGGATCCTGCCATCTTTCTTCGGCACTGGAACAATGTTGGCCAACAAGTCGGGTATTCTGATACCAGCAGGAAGCCTGCGTCGATTTGCTTGGTGACCTCTTCCTTAAATCTTGAGAGCCAAGTCCGGGCGGATCCTCCTGAGTTTCTGTTTGACAGGTCGGGCTTCGGGGTCAAGGGGGATCCGATGCTGTACAATCTCAGGATCGATTCCAGGCATGTCTTCGTAGGACCACGCGAAAACATCTTTGAATCTTTTAATAAAGCGACTAAGCGCTCGCGTTCCTCCGAAGTACAACGTGGACCCCGTTTGATTGAAGTTGCTCAGGGCTTGAAGGAAGGGAAGAGCTGTATTGCTATGGCATTAGCCGAAACATTGATGGGCTTGGACGCTTTCCAACGTCAGGAGACGACCAGATTTGCGGGGAGTCCACTACTGCTGCAGGTAATGTTTCCCACCCAATCTCACATATGTATTTGCTCACATCACTCGGCCCCCAGGCTCGTTTTTCTCACAGAACCCTTGTCTCACTGTTCTCTCATCGCAACATCTCTCTATTCTTTTATTCTCTCATTTTTCATCCCTCCCCAGGTATGGTTGATGGATAAACTGCGCAGGTTGTGGATTCTTGCCCTGCCTACTCAGCCCGCGGCTACTTCTTTCGGCAACGCCTGGTCGATGCGCTTGATGAGGGATGGTGGTTCAACTGGATGTGCAATTTGTCTGCTGACCGTATTGCTTGGCGCTGTCCTTGGCTCAATCTTCCGGCGATGAGCTATAGCATGTTCTGGCAGACTGGGGTCCAGCTGATTGGTCTGACTCACTGTGTGTTCTATTTTCCGTTCCGGTTTCCGGCGCCAGTTTGGCCATGATCAGACTTGCCCGCCAGAGGGATTGAGTACCCGGCTGCTTTTTCGGTCCGAGGCGCACAGCTTGCCCGATATGCCACAGCATGGAGGACTAGAGAGCTCCTGGCCCCTGCATGCAGTGTGCGCTGTCTCCCACTTTCAGTTGTACTTTGTCTGACGAGTGTTGGGATTGGCTCAATGAAGAGGCACAAATTGGGCCTAGCTTGGCATCAGAGGCTTCGACTAGCTCCGGGAGGGGGCGCAGGGACACCTGACTTGACCATGCCCCGGACTTATTGCCTTATCAGTACTTTCAAGTTTTCTTTATGAGTGTAATAAAAAAGCAACTTCAATTGTATGTAAGAGCAAGAGAACTCTGTTTTGAAATCAATGAAATTGAAAGTTGTGGTACTGAAAATTTTCCGCTTGGGTCCAAAAATGGTATTGGCTGTAAAAAGATTAATTTGAACAAAGTCAACTTTTATTAAAACTTTTCAAAATTATTTTCGATATGGGTCAGAACTGGACACGCCTGAAATCTGTCACTGAGATGCACAACCCCGGATCCTAGCAACTGGAAAGTTGCCCCTAGTCTGAATAATACTGCGGCACTGTGTGGCAACGGGAAGTTGCCCCTAGTCTGAATAGCACTGTACCGGAGATCGCGATGAATGCTGATGGATAAAGATGACTGAGATGATCAAAATGGACAAAGTTGATCGAGGAAAAGTTTATGGCTGAACTTCAGGGTGAAGTTGCCTACGTATCCCAAAGATGGGAATCAAGCCTTACGTAGTTCAGGCTCGGGTTCGCTCGGGTATTTTCACTCTCCTTTTACGCTCTAACTTTTGCCAAGGCCGCCCTTTGCGGGTTTTCAACCTTGCGAGCTCAGTTTTTATGATTTCAAATTTTCTGTGCTCTGAGTTTTGCCTAGGTCGCCCTTTCGGGTTTTCAGCCTAGCGAGCCTCTCAAGGATAATATTTTTTCAACTTGTCCATGTTGATCGGTTGTGAGAACTCCAAGCCATCTAGATTCATCAGAACCACAGCTCCACCTGACCAGATTGACTTGATGATGTAGGGACCAGTCCAATTGGGTCTGAACTTGCCCATTGGGTCGTGGATGGGAGCTCGGTTGTCCTTGAGCACCAGATCTCCTTCTTTTAAATTCCTGGACTTAACCTTCTTGTTAAAAGCCTGGGCAATTCTGCGTTGATAACCTTGGACATGGTACAGTGCTTTCAGCCTTCTTTCATCAAAGAGCATAAGTTCCTCGAATCTGCTCTGCTGCCAATCCGCTTCGGCTATCTGACACTCAGCCAATACTCGTAATGACGGGACCTCAATCTCAATAGGCAGAACGGCCTCCATCCCATAAACCAATGAGTACGGAGTCGCTCCAGTAGAAGTTCTGATTGAAGTCCGGTAGCCCCACAGAGCGAACGGCAACTTATCTGGCTAGTCCCGGTAGGTTTCCACCATCTTCTGCAGTATGTGCTTGATATTCTTGTTGGCGGCCTCAACCGCTCCGTTGGTCTGCGGCCGATAGGTAGACGACTTATGAAAAGCCACATTGTATTTCTCCAACAAATCAATCACCTCCTTCTTGAAGTGGGAACCATTGTCTGAAATTATTTCGTTTGGGACCCCGTAGCGACAGATGATGTTGTTTTTGATAAATTTTGCGACGTACGAAGCCTTCAATACCACATAAGATTGGGCCTCAACCCACTTTGTGAAATAATCTATCGCTACCAAGATGAACTCATGCCCATTCGACCCTTTCGGCGTGACAGCTCCGATCACATCAATGCCCCAGACTGAAAAAGGCCATGGCGAAGTCATGTTGTACAGCTTAGACGGCGAAATGTTCATGCGATTTGCATGGACCTGACATTTGTGGCATCGTCGAACAAAGCCGATACAATCCTCCTCCATGGTGGACCAATAGTAACCCTGTCTGAGGATCTTCCGTGCCAGCATTACTCCATTCATGTGCGCACCACATTCTCCCCCGTGGATGGCTTCCATCAGACGCTTTGACTCTTCGGCATCAACACACAGTTTATGCATTCCCAGATGACCCCTTTTATACAGTTTACCCCCACAGATGATGAACTGAACGGCCATTCTTCTGATTGCCTTTTTGTCTTTGGCATTTACCCCTGGCGGGTATGCTTCCTTTTCTAGGAAATTCCAGATGTCGTAATACCAGGGGTTTTCGTCCTGAACTTCATCTATAGTGGCAATCGACTCGTAGGTAGGTGCAAATTTCTGGTCGATGATGACTGGACGCATCCGAACTCCACACGGGATGTCTATCATAGAAGATAGAGTTGCTAAAGAATCTGCGAACCTGTTGTTCTCTCTTAGTAGATGAGTAAAACTTAGCTTCTCAAACCGAGGAATCAGCAAGTTCAAGGTCTGGTGATACATCATCATCTTTTCCTCTTTCACTTTCCAGTCTCCTTTAGCTTGAGACACAACAAGGTTCGAGTCCCCAATGACGTCCAACCGTTTTGCCCCTAGTTCCAGGGCTGCTTCTAGACCAGCAATGCACGCCTCATATTCTGCTTCGTTGTTTGAGACTTTGAATCGAAGTTTGAAGGCTAGAGGGATACGGGAATTGTCGGGTGCTATCAGCAACACTCCTATCCCATACCCGTATTGGTTTGACGCTCCGTCAAAGTACATCGTCCAAGTTTCGTCGTCGATGTGTAAAATGGCTCATCTGGGAATAAATACTCGACTGCTTCACCCCCTTCTACTGGATGGTCGCTAAGAACTCTGCCTGCTCTTCCTTTGACCGACTTGCGTTACATACTTCAGATCAAATTCGGAGAGCAACAGCAACCAACAGCTAGCCTACCCGTAAGTGCTGGTTTCTCAAAAAGATATTTGATGGGATCAAGTCGTGAAACCAACATTACGGAGTGAGCTAACAGGTAGTGCCGCAGCTTCCTGGTAGCCCATACCAAAGCTAAGCAAGCCTTTTCCAGCGAAGTGTAGCGGGTTTCGTACTCTAGCATCTTCTTGTTTAGATCGTAGATGGCTTTCTCCACCTTCTCTTCTGATTCTTGTGCAAGCATGCAGCCCATTGTAGTCTCGGTTACTGACAGATACAAAATCAACGGTTTCCCGGTTCTGGCGGTGACAGCGGGCGGGTTCTGTAAATATTCTTTAATCTGTTCAAACAGCTTGGCATCGGCCGTCCCATTGGAAATTCTTGCTTTCTTCAGGAGACCAAAAAGTGGTTCACAAGTCAAGGTTAATTTCGAGATAAACCGTCTTATGAATTGCACTTTACCCAGAAAGCCTCGCACCTCCTTTTCGGTCCTTGGTGGGGGCATTTCTAGGATGGCCTTGATTTTGGAAGGGTCGACTTCAATGCCTCTCTGTGTAATCAGAAACCCCAGCATTTTTCCCGCTGTAACACCGAATGTACATTTCTGAGGATTTAGCCGCAACCGGAATTCCCTGATCCTTTGAAAAAACTTTTGCAAGGCGGTGTAGTGGCCCTCTCTTTCTTTGGACTTGACAATCAAGTCGTCCACGTACACCTCAACCTCTTTGTGGATCATGTCGTGTAATATTGTAGTTGCGGCCCGTTGATAAGTAGCTCCAGCGTTCTTTAACCCAAATGGCATGACTCTATAGCAGTATGTCCCCCACGGGGTGGTGAATGCAGTCTTTTCCCGGTCTTCCGGCGCCATCACTATCTGGTTGTAGCCTGAGAAGCCATCCATGAATGAGAGCAAAGCATGCCTTGCTGTGAAATCCACCAACTCATCGATATGAGGCAAGGGAAAGTCGTCATTCGGACTAGCTCTGTTCAAATCCCTGAAATCCACACATACCCGGATCCTGCCATCTTTCTTCGGCACTGGAACAATGTTGGCCAACCAAGTCGGGTATTCTGATACCAGCAGGAAGCCTGCATCGATTTGCTTGGTGACCTCTTCCTTAATCTTGAGGGCCCAGTCCGGGCGGATCCTCCTGAGTTTCTGTTTGACAGGTCGGGCTTCGGGGTCAAGGGGGATCCGATGTTGTACAATCTCAGGATCAATTCCAGGCATGTCTTCGTAGGACCACGCGAAAACATCTTTGAAATCTTTTAATAAAGCGACTAAGCGCTCGCGTTCCTCCGAAGACAACGTGGACCCGATTTGGACCAGCCGCGGGTCCTCCTCAGTACCAATGTTCACGGTAGTGATTTCATCCATTAAAGGTTTGACAAATCTCTCTTGCTCTTGCTCGATTAAACGTTGCAAAACCGGAGGAACTTCATCCTCGTCGTTTTCATCAAAGTTTTGAAAGTCTGAATTAATGCAATAAATCAAGGGCACAGAAAAGTACTCAGAAACCACAGTCACCTGATTCTCATTAAGCACATCCAAATCGTCCGATTCATTTACAACAGACTCAAATGAAAAGGAAAAAGACGACCTAGACAGGACTGTGGTATCCGGTTATCATCCCCAGGATTACCAGACTCAGACTCAGTCGAGCTGGAACCTGATTCCGACTCACAAGACTCGGTGGAATCAGATTCCGGCTCACTACCTGACCCGGTGCTGCTGACAAAAATCCTTCCTCGTATTGCCAAGTGAGAGAGGGTGCGATAGATGCATCCAAAATAGTTGCTGGCAGGCTCGCAGCCGTTTCATCCCCAATCATGGAAACCGAGAAGTTATCCCCCAAGCACTTATGGTCGATCGGAGGATCTGAGAGTAGACTTGCCAATGCTACCCCCATTTCAATTTCAGCGCCCTCGGCATCCACTGCTTTATACTGCTCAACCTCAGCTGATGGGTCTGTCTGCTCTGTGGCAACGTCATCCCCGGATAGTTGCAGGTCTAAGAAGATCTCGAAACCTGGCACGCGATTCTTCTCCGCGTTTAGCCACGGCTCTGGGAAGCCGCAAAATGGAAAGTCTTCCCCCTCCCGGACAAAGCGTCCGTTCAGGGTACCCTGGATGGGCCTGTGCATTAATTCAAAAGGCTTCCCAGCTTGCTTTGCTCTGGCTCTTCCGGCCATTTATTTTCCCTTCCTCACCCAGTCCTCTTTGGTGGGCAGGTAACCCAAGCCAAAGGTATGAGGGTTGTGTGGCACTTCGGCCAATGCTGCGACGCCTTTTCAGCCGCTCCTTCCGAATCCCATCCCGGGGATGTGTTGTAGCTTGTTCATGAGGTAGACGGATTGAGCACTGACGTACACCCCCTCATTCACAGCCATAATATTCTGCACTACCCGGGCCTCGGCCAAAGTGAACCCTGATAAGAACACGTCTTCTGTGCCATGCTCGATTTCCAGGACTGGCGTAGATACCTCCGGAGGCGGATGGATTGATGAGTTCCCGAACACAATGGCTACTCCCTTTCCATAGGGGTATTTCACCATCTGATGTAGAGTGGAAGAGACTGCCTTCACTTGGTGCAACCACGGCCGCCCCAAAAGTAGATTGAAGGTTGCGGGAACATCCAAGACATGAAATTCGATGTCGTGTTGTCCCGGACCAACCTGAGTCTGAACCTTGACAGTCCCCATCACTTCCCTGCTAGTATTATCATATGCTCTGATCACCTGAGTAGTTGGTGTGAAGTCCGCGGGCTTCAACCCGATTGCATACGCTGTTCTAGCTGGGCAGATGTTGATGGCAGATCCGGTATCAACAAGTACCACCGGTATCCACTTGTCTCTACATTCCACGGAAACGTAGAGGGGTTTGTTATGGTTTGTGCCCTCAGGCGGTAGTTCCTTGTCTGAAAAGGTTAATGCCGGGGAACCTCCTCCGGAAAACCAACCCAATCAGTTGCTCTGGTGTAGTATCTATAGAGAGTTTGGCCTTGTCCTCATGGCAGATAGGACGGCCTGTCTGTGCACCCGCGATGCCATAAGCAGTCCCCAGATGGAGATGTCTGCTTGTATCTTCTTTAATTGCTTAAGCACAACTTCTTCTTCAATCTATTTCTCTCTCTGTTTCTCAGCTTCCTTGTCTTTCCCAGACACCTCAGGTTGGTCTAAGTGCGGGGGCTTGAAATACCGCCTACTTCTGGTCATATGAGCGACCTCGTCAATATACCAGGTATCATCTGGTTGGTTACCTCCCCAGTCCTCATCTGTGTGGGCAAGACATAAGTCATCGTCTTCCCACCACATTCCGTCGGCAGCCGACAAACACCTGTCCGGCTCCGGTATGATCGTATTCGCAGCACCTTCAATCTTCATGCCCGCAGCATTTCCTGTTCCTGTGCACACAGCACTCTCGACCCCCACATGGGCCTTAGCTTTTCTGATTCTCTCGGAATCCTCTAATCTTTGTTGTTCCAACTGCGTCAGTATAGCTGGTTGTTCAATATTCCCTGCATTTACAATCCCCAAATTCTGAGCGAAATTCTTAGTGCCGGCGCTCTTCGGCGGTGTATTCTGACTCTCGGCCCTTCCGGCCACCATTGATACTCTCGCCCCTACCGGGCCCCGTTCTGGTTGATATTCTACGACGTCTGGTTGATCATCTAACCATCCGGTAACTTCTGCCGACTTCTCATATTCGAACCAGTTGATTGCTGCATCCCCTAATTCTTGGTCACTGAAGAACTGGAGGTTGGCAAAGTCCTCTCCCACAGCTGTTAGATCATCTGTTCCCCGTTCAAATCTGTCCTCCTGTATTACACATAATTCTACTCTTTCTAGCAGCCCTATACTCAGCTCAGACTGGCCCACTGACTGGATGTATTCAGTTGGATCATAGGCTCCTTCAGCAAGATCCCCAGACTGTTCAATCTCAGACTCAGCAACCCCACTTTCCTCTGAAACCTGCCCTGTCCCATCTTCGGTGGTCACCACCATCGGCTCAGATTGGGTTGTGGAGATGTCCATCATGCACAAGTCAGTGCAGATAGGAAGGATCACCTCCGGCTTAGGTAGGTGGGCTGGGATGATATAGATACTAGGATCGTAAGACACGACCCCAGTTTGGATGAAGTTGATTCTGTTGGGAGGAGGGGCTTGGTTATGTGGTGGGAGAGGATTTGTCATGACGTTGGGTTTTTCGGGAGGCGCGATCACCTGCTTGTCAATAAGATCCTGGATCTCATGACGCAATCTAAAGCAACAGTCGGTGTCATGACCATGCTGTTGGTGATACGCACAGTATTTTGCCAGGTCATAAGAGGGAGGGGGTGGATTTGGCAGTGGCCTCGGCTCTAGGGATGTCAAATGCTTCTTCCTGATTAGTACCCCCAGAGCTTTGGACAGGGCCATATATAGGGGTGTGAAGGTTCTTTGGCCTCTGGGCTGATATTTGGCAGTTTGGGTGTTGCTTCTAGATGCGCCAGAGAAAGGCGTGGCTGCCATGGGTCTTGGGGGAGGGGGAATGGTGGTGACCATGCTCACCTCTGAAGCTCGTGCAGTTGCAGCGCCACTCGGGCCTGCGTTGTTGTTACGGTTGAAAGTCCTTCTAGGTTGCTCCCTATCCTGGTCGATCAAACCTTGCTTCATTGCATCCTCGATCTGTACCCCCATTTCGTGTAAATCTGAGAAGGTGGGAAAGGGGAGTACAATCATCTTCTGCATCAATTTTGGTTGGAGATTGCGCACAATCATCCTGATTTGATCTTTGTCCGTAGACCTCAAAGTCATCATCGATGCCTTCGCCCTCCATCGAGTTACGAAGTCTGAGAAAGTCTCCTTGGGTTCCTGCCTCGTCGTTTCGAGATCACAAGTTGTAATCTCGATCTGGGTATTGTACGAGTACTGTGCGACAAAGGCCTCAGCCATTTCATCCCAGCTTCTTTTTACCTCATCTTCTAACTTCGCGTACCAGATGGCGGCCACACCCGACAGGGTTCGGCCGAACAGAGAAAGCTTTTGTGGTCGGGTTAGGCCCATTGGCCACAGAATGTCTGAGAATAGCCGAAGATGGACCATGGGGTCCCCGGACCCGTCGAAGCGGTCAATTTGCGGCATCTTGAATCTGTCTGGCAATGTCACGGCCACATCGGTATATCCATCTTCGATGTCCGGAATTGCCTTCACTCCTTGTGACTTCTTGAAGAGGTTCTCAAGCTTGCTCAGTTTCAGAGCTGTATGGTCTATTTCGAACTCGAAGGGAGAGTCCGGGTGGTTGGGTGTGTGGGTCTTGGACAGTTGAGGTGGAAGTGGGGGCGAAGCTGGCCCCGTTGGAAGGTTCGTGTCCTCTTGGATGTTCTGGGTATTTGGCACGGTGTTCTGGGTGTTTGGCAGAGCATTCTGGACAGTCGGTGCCTGCTCGGGTAATGGGCACCCTGGAGGAGGGACTTGATGCGAAGTAGATGCCGCATTTTGCTGTTGCAATCTGGTGATTAGCTCGGCCTGCTGGGCCATGATTGTGGCTTGTTGCTTGGAGAACTCCGCTTGGCGGACAGCGTCCTCTTGCATCTGTTTCATGCTCTCCTGCATTTGGCGCATCAGGGCTTCCACCCCTGACGTATTTTGCTGATCCATCCGACTGACCGGTATGTCTATTTCTATAGCAACAATTGGGATCTCAGTCCTACTGTCCTCTGATGGAATAACCCGCTGTTCTGGCAGCCTCTGTTCTGATACACTGCGCTTCCTTGGCCTTCTCCTAACAACGGAGGGTAAAGAGTGGAACACGGGCTGTCCGTCAACCAGATCCTCAGATCGATTGAGCCGGCGACCTCTTTTCCAAAGTGCTTGGGGAATATCTACTGGATTGGAAGCAATTGTGCTAAAACTGCCCTAGCAAAAGATAAATAAAGCGAAAAGGAAATAAATAACCAGACAAATGAAGAGCATGACAGCTTAAAATAAATACACAACACACAGTCAGGCATACAACACACGGTTGATAAGCTGAAAATAAACTGTCCCCAAATACTGATCATTGTCCCTGAATCACTGTTCCCCAAAGACTGAACCCTGATATCCGCAGATAACCGATTCTCAAATACTGACTGATGCCCGCAGGCCTGATGCCCAAACTTGCAAACCGATACATGCATTCCTGTAGAGACGCACTCTAAAGCACATAACAAGCAAGTGAGAGCCAAAAACACCCCTATGCTGGGGTAGGGTTTCCCTGTCCTATTTTGTCAGGAACTAGGGTTTCACTACGCACGCAGCGGCTTCAAACAACCTATATCGGGTAAGCAACCTGTCCTAGTTTGGAATGGTCACTACAGATTTCGATATGCACTAGGTCGAATGATCAAAGAGGGTGCCCCGGTAAAACCGGGGTTTGTGTTCCCATACTGGCAGAGCCCGTAACCGGTCAGCCTTATGGTCATGCCTTGACAAGACAAGCCTCCGGCAAACCGTTCAGGAATAGCAGATGGCAAACACGGTGTCCTAGGCGCACCAATGCAAATACAATGCAAAGAAACACACAAGTGTAGTCAAAACCAGATATCATGAGTTCGAGTCAAGTTCTCTAAATCCCCAGCGGAGTCGCCAGAAACTATAACAAGCCCGCGGGGGACCTCGCTACAGCTCGGACTCGATTTGTGTCACGGTTCGTAATCTGAACCAAAGAGTCCAAATCCGGCAAATCGTTTTGAAAAAACAGATTTTTGAAAGAAGTGCCAAACATGGACTGCTTTGCCAGATACAGAGTCGCCACCTAAATATTTTATTTTTGGGAAATTTAGGAAACCCTGACTCGTTGCCTAAGGCCACGTGTCCGTCATCACCAAAGTTGCCTCGGCTCGGGAACTTGGGTACGATTGGGGAAGGTCACTTCGTGAGCACCCCCGCTCGCCCGGTCAAAGACCGGCCTTTACTAACCATGATATCTAGTTTTGAAAACATTGTGTGCTCTTATTCCGGTTATTAGCCTAGATTTACTATGTGATGCGCACAGCATACAAGTATAGACCAGGTCGCCTGAATTTGGAACAAAACATTTCATGCTTGTTTTTGAAAGATGGTTTGCTACCCGCAGGTAGGCTTAAAATGCAGATTTTGCCACCCTCAGGTGGGCTTAGAAAACATGGTTTTGCCACTATCTAGTGGGCTTAAAACTCACAGTTGATGATTTGTCCCGATCCAAACAACCCAACCTCCACCCACAGGCATTCAAGGTAGTTATATCACATAAGCAAATAGCCTCATGGTAAGCATGCTATCATGGC
This sequence comes from Camellia japonica, assembly GCA_030407325.1. Lineage (NCBI taxonomy): Eukaryota > Viridiplantae > Streptophyta > Magnoliopsida > Ericales > Theaceae > Camellia > Camellia japonica. Next base: position 27,568,293 of record JAPPVO010000010.1, on the reverse strand, counting down.
AGTCACTCACACACATGCAAGGATGCTAAAGCGTAAAAACTCACTGAGTACTCCAAGCCAAAACAGAAGCTAATTAGAAATCCATGCATGATCCTAATTATACAGAAATGCCTAATGCAACACATGCAATAATGCAACTATAGCAGGCTCGGCTATTCTAAACATGGCATATGAGATGCAACAGCTATCAAGTATTCAATTTGGAATTGAAATACAAATGCAGTTAGTATGATGCGCCGAGCTCGGTGCATGCAAAACAGATGAATGAATGCAAACATGCTATCATACTGTATGCTAATTGAAACATGCCCTAATCTAACCATCATAAGCTGGTAAATAAAAGGGAAGAAAGACGTGGGGTTGGAAGACATACATCACACTCACGCACACTTATTACAACATTGCCCTCGTGCAGAGGGTCCAAATAAAATAATATACAGTCCCAAATAAATACAGTCCGAATAAGTACAAAATCCTAATTAATTTACAAATTAATCTAGGAAAGCAATAAAACTAGCATACAAGCTAGGGACTGCCTCGACTCCGCTCCGGATGATGAATGATGCATGTTTGGCGCGGAAATCCATCGCGATGCCCCAATTAGCCTCTGTTTGCAATTGTTCTTGGAAAGCGCGCCAAGCTCCGGAAGGCTACTGGTTTTTGATTTGCTGCAACAGAGAGCAGGAAAGGGGCATAGCAATGTATTTTCACAAATGTATGCATGCCTCAATCATCGTGCCACCAATCACGCATTTCGATGCATGATGGCCGAGGAGTCGAATTGCACAACTCAATATAAAATGAATGCACATGAAAACACAACAAGACCTAACTCCATCATGGATAATCCGGAGTGTTGGTGACTGGGGAATTGAGACACGTTCCGTCATCTGGAGTACGAAACGTACCTCGTTTCCCGTGCTCGGGCTAACTCCTATCCCAAACACAATGCAATATGCATGATATGCATGAAATGCAACTAAGATACAACCTAACATGCAACATGCTATGAAATGGCATACACGATGCACGAGGTAACATGGCATACACAATGCACTAACATACAATCCTAGCATACACAATGCTATGGAATGAAATAGCATACACAATGCAATATGGACTTACACTAACATGAGTGGACCTCAGACACACTCACACAAGAGGCCATTAGATGAAAATGAGACACTCGAAATGCGTGCATACGTGCACACAAACCGAGGACCGACCCTAAGGCACGGAATGCCACTCTAACAAGGCATGGCAAAACATAAAAAATGGCATACTAGCATACAAATTTCAGAGGCAAAATGAGATGCAAAACAGCCCCGAAACATGGTAAAATGGTACCCGATGCATGGAACGAGTCCCGAAACATGAAATTTGGCGCATGAAATGGCCTATAGCTACACAATGCATGCATAGTTTGAAAATGAAGTGCAAATACAGAAGCAAGGAAGCCCCAAAACAAGCATATTTACAGTTTAAATCAAGGCCAAACAATGAGCACAAATGGGGCTAAGCTAGCATACAAAAATGGCCCCGAAAGCAAGATATTGAAGCAACTCACAGATGATGGCCCCGAACAGAGAAGGGGCCTTCTACAATATTGAAGAGGGGCCAAAAATATGATGTTTTACAGTTTACAAAAAACCCCAAAAACAGATACAAGTATGCTCAAAATGCTATGCAAAATAAGGGCCAAAATGGAGATAAAGGAGCAACTGATACATGCTGGCCCCAAACAGGTAAGGTCCCTTCAACAATGTTGAATAGGGGTCCAAAATATGACTTTTTACAGTTAATGGCCGAGCCCAAAACAGTGTACAACTATGCCCAAAATACAATGCAAGATATGGCCTAAAAGAGAGGCTACAACACAAAGTATACAAATGATGCTCCAAACAGCAATATACCCTTAATGAAACATGGATAGGGGGTCAAAACAAGGCCATTTTCAGTTCGGACCAAGGTCCAAAAACAGAAGCTCAATAGGCTAATAAATCATGCAAAAATGGGGCTAAAATATGGATATCAAAGCAAGTGATACATGGAGGATTCAAACAGTGATGATCCCTTCTACAATGTTGAAGAAGGGCTCAAAATAAGCCTATTTACAGTTTACAACATGCTCCAAAACAGATTACACATAAGCCTAAAATGCTACACAAGAAATAGGCATACAAGAGGGATAATGAAGCAAGTGCAAAATGGGGGCCTCAAACAGTGAGAGGCCCTTCATGAAACATGGAATAGAGCTCAAAAAAATGCCGCTTTCAGTTATATCCGGAGCTCAAAAGTATAAGCAAGAAGGGCTAGGAAATAGTGCAAAAATGAGCTCAAAAGAGGGAGAAAACAACTCACCCTTGTAGACCAACTCTTTGCTGCCTCTTGGACCAAGAAATGCTGCCTCTTAGCCTCTGAGAAGACCCTCCTAGCTGCTGGAATGGAGTGGTGGTGTGGTGCTAGGTGGTGGTGAAGAAATGATGTAGGAACTTGGATGTTTTGATGGTTGAAGTGTAGAGGGGGAAGAGAGGCAATGCAAGAGGCTCAAAGGGGTTTTTTCCAACCCCAAAACCAGACCTGGGCTGCTGGTTATATAGGTCAAAGAGAGGGAGAAAGAGGGGGAAAAAAGGGAGGGAAAATCCCTCCAAGTTTCCCTCCAAAAAGAGCCCCCCCGGATACAGAATCTGGGGGGAAAAAAAGTGTATAATTTGAAGGAACAGGACCCAAGGAACATGGCCGGCCAGTTTGCTAGGGTTTAGGTGGCCGGTCGGCCCTCCCCATGGGCGGCCGGCCAAGGGTCAAAAGGGTCAAGTCAAAATAATGGCCGGCCACCACAGATTGGTGGCCTCCCATGTGTACTCAACACAGCCATGTGATCAAAAATTGGCAACAGTGAACCAGGAGAGAGAACAAGCCACTTTTCAAAGGGGTTCAAAAGGTTCAAATGGAATTACTGGCCGGCCAAGTGATATTTGTGGCCTCCCAGGTGTGTACAACACAAATATGGGGTTTAGGTTTGAAGAAAATGGCCCAAGGGTGGTCAACATTGGCTTCCGAGTGAGAGAAAACGGGCGACGGAGGGCGATGAAGGAATATAACTGGTTGCTGGAACAATTACTGGCCTCCCACCCTTCTACGACCTTCCTGGTGATGAAACAGAGGTCCCTGCCAAAAATGAACGCAAACCGATGCGAAATGAAGGTTCGGGGGCCGAAACGCGCAGCCCGGGGTCCCGAAAACCGACTGTTAGGCACCGGGAGTGGTGTTCGACCACAAAGCTGGTCTCTCGGACCTCAGTGTCCCTTAGGAGGGAGGAAATAAGATGCATGCCAAAAACCGGAGCAAACGGAGGTGGTTAGGCGGTCCCGAACTGAGGCACTCGGCCTGACGGCTCCGAAAACCGGGAACCGGGCTCCGAAATGGGCAAAATGGCCTACGACCACGAAATGTAGCCCACGGCCGCTGAGAGATAGTCTACGAGACCTCTCCCTCCCTTTGGGAAGAGTAACAGAGAAAACCGAGTCTGGTTCGCAAACCGAGCCAAGGCACAGAAAAGCCCGGAAGTCCGGAGGCAGGGCTCACGGCCGAGACTCTGGAACCTCTGAACGAGCACAATATGCAACATCACCGAGCGCTCAATCGGTGACGTCTGAGTCTTAAGGTCGGTCAAATATGGGGTGTCTACACTCACATCGATCCGTTGGTTGTTGAGCTGCGTGTAAACCGTTTCACCGTCGAACGCGTTCTTATCGACCAGGGCAGTACCTCGGAGGTTATGTATTATAAAACCTTCACCAAACTCGGATTCAACGAGTCAAACCTGACTCCGGCCCCCTATCCACTATTCGGCTTCAATGCCACTCCAGAGTACCCCTTGGGAAAGATCAACTTACCCGTTCGAGCAGCCTCTAGAACAGTGGATGTGGAATTCCTGGTCGTGAGGCTGCCTTCACCGTACAATCTCATCATGGGCCGATCGTGGTTACATACGTTGCAGGCCGTCCCAAGCACCTATCATCAACTGCTACGTTTCCCAACAGAACACGGCATTGAGCAAATCCGCGGATCCCAACAATCGGCACAAGCATGTTATCTCCTTGCCGCCAGAACGCCAAAGCAACTGCAAGTAAACTCCATTGAGGTGCCGAATCGGGAGATCCTGGATGACGTTGGGCGGTGTCCAAATGAGAAGGCCACAGAAGATTTAGACCGAATTGACATTGATGGAATCCCAGAAAAGTTCTTCATGATCGGCGCCTCTCTGAATCAGGCCGACAGGTAGCAGCTGATCTCTTTCTTGCTTAGTAACCTTGATGTCTTTGCGTGGACTCCGTACGAAATGCCGAGAATAGACCCGTCAGTTTCACAGCACCATCTGAATGTCGATCCGACATGTAAGCCGATCATTCAGAAAGGCCGGCGATCAGCCGCGGAGCACACTGCCGCCGTTGTTGAGGAGGTAGACAAACTGCTTGACGCCGGGGCAATTAGAGAAGTCACTTACCCTACGTGGCTCTCCAATACAGTGGTGGTGAAGAAGAAAAATGGGACTTGGCGAGTTTGCGTCGACTTCACGGATCTTAACAAAGCTTGCCCCAAAGACTGTTTTCCTCTACCTAGAATCGACCAGCTCGTCGATGCGACGGCGCGTCATCAACGCATGAGATTCCTCGATGCTTAGAGAGGCTACCATCAAATCGTCATGCACCCAGATGACCAGGACAACACTACCTTCCTTACCCCAAGAGGAACCTATTGCTACAAAGTTATGCCCTTTGGGCTGAAAAATGCAGGGGCAACCTACCAAAGATTGGTCACCGCCATGTTCAAAGAGCAACTCGGCCACACTATGGAAGTATACATCGACGATATGGTGGTCAAGTCCAAAGAAGAACAAAATCATATAGCGGATCTAGAAAAGACATTCAGCATCTTACGCAAATACAGAATGAAACTGAACGCTTCCAAGTGTGCGTTCAGAATCGGCTCTGGCAAATTTCTGGGTTACATCGTCAACCACCGAGGAATTGAAGCCAACCCGAGGCAAGTCACAGCAATCTTGGAACTCGCCTCTCCCCGTTCAGTAAAAGAAGTCCAAAAGTTGATGGGGATGGCTGCTGCACTTAACAGGTTCATCAACCGGTCTACAGATCGCTGCCGACAATTCTTTCAGACACTACGGCAGGGTAAGGCTTTTGAATGGTCCGCCGAATGCGAATCAGCCTTCAACGGACTCAAGACCTACCTCTGCTCAGTTCCTCTCTTGACAACACCCGCCGCTGGTGACCCGCTCATCCTATATCTGGCAGTTTCCGATAGGGCCGTCAGCGTTGTACTGTTAAAAGAGGAGGAGGGGGAGCAATGGCCAGTGTATTATGTGAGCAAGGCAATGGTTGATGCCGAAACACGCTACCTTCCGCTGGAAAAACTCATCTTAGCACTAGTCATGGCGGCAAGAAAACTGATGCATTACTTCCAGGGACATAGCATTGGGGTGCTAACAGATTATCCCCTCCGATCAGTACTGAGGAGTGCAGAAGCATCGGAACGTGTTTCAAAATGGGCTCTTGAACTCGGCCAATACGACATTCGGTTTTTACCTAAAACTGCAATCAAGGGGCAGTTGTTGGCCGACTTTGTTGCCGAATTCACCGGCGAGCTTGCCAACCTCAAACCTGATGACGTTCGACCAAAGGCTGAAGTTCTACTAAAGCCGAACTGGAGAATTTATGTTGGGGATATTTGGCAATTATACTGTGATGGATCATCTAACCAGAGGGACAGTGGCGCCGGAGTTGTAATCATGTCTCCAGACGGCGCAGTAATTGAGCAGGCCGTCAAGCTTGGCTTCGAAGCATCAAATAACGAAGCCGAGTACGAAGCCCTTCTAGCCGGTCTGCGGAAAGCGCACCTTCTCGGCGTGCGGCGTCTGCTTGTGTTTTGTGATTCAAAGTTGGTAATCCATCAGCTAAAGGGGGAGTACGCGGCAAGAAATGACCACATGGCGGCCTACATGAAAACGGCGAATTCCTTGCTGGCAAAATTTGACCATCACGAACTGAACCAAATAACACGCGACCAGAACACACACGCAGATGCCTTGGCGTACCTAGCCTCCGCCATCAATTCTGAGATCAAACGAACCATCGAAGTAGGTTTCGTCCCGGAGCCGAGTATTGGCCCTTCGGAGGAAATCCATGTCAATGTTATAGAATCCGCACCATGCTGGATGGACCCCATCGCTGCATTCCTCTCTTCTGAACAACTCCTAGAGGACAAAAAAGAAGCACACAAGCTGCGAAATAAAGCCCTGCGATACTATCTGGATCTGCAAGGTGGGCTTTACAAAAAGTCCCTCTCTGGTCCATATTTGGAATGCGTGCACCCCGACAAAGTGGAGGAGCTTCTGACAGAGATACATGAGGGCAGTTGCGGTGCCCATTCTGGCGGACGCTCCCTGGCCCATCGAGCTATAACGCAGGGATATTATTGGCCGACAATGAGAGCTGACGCGGAGAGTTATGTAAAAAAATGTGAACAATGCCAAAATTTCTCCCTGTTAACCCATCTGCCTGCCGAAGAGTTGAACTCTATCACCAGCCCCTGGCCGTTTGCTCAGTGGGGACTTGATATCGTAGGACCATTGCCCAGGGCCTCAGGGAACAAGTGATTCTTAATCGTCGCGACAGACTATTTCACAAAATGGGTCGAAGCGGAGGCTCTAACACATATACGAGATGCCGACATTAAACGCTTTGTATGGAGAAACATCATAACACGATTCGGCATTTCAAGAGCTCTAATCTCAGACAATGGCACCCAGTTCGATTGTGGCGTATATCGAGAGTTATGCAGCAAATATGGCATTCGGCCTTACTTCTCGACACCGGCCTACCCCCAAAGCAATGGTCAGGCCGAAGCCTCTAAGAAATCCATCTTGGACGGCATCAAAAAGAGGCTGGAAAAAGCTAAAGGCAAATAGGTCGAAGAATTGCCGAGTGTATTGTGGGCTCATCGTACTACGCCAAGGAGATCTACCGGAGAAACACCGTTTGCTCTATGCTTTGGAACCCAGGCAATCTTACCCCTGGAAATCGGCCTCCCAACTCTGAAATCGCAAGTTTTTGACATAGGCCGAAACGACATGATGCTTGCCCTAGATCTGATTCTAATCGAAGAACGAAGAGACCGCGCCCTGGCATCCATGGCACGCTATCAGCAGCAGCTCGCCAAGTCGTACAATCAGCGAGTTCAGTTGCGCCGATACATGCCAGGAGAGCTTGTCCTAAAGAAGGTACTTCCAGCCGACCGAAAACCGGCCGATGGGAAATTGGGTCCAAACTGGGACGGCCCCTATCAAATTGAGTCCATCGCAGGAACAGGGGCATATCGGCTCTCAGACATGACAGGAAGAAGCCTGCCACGGCCTTGGAATTCTGCGCATTTCCGTAAATTCTATCATTGACCCGACTTGTGGGCTTGATATTTGTACGTGTTCCACCTTTGTAATATAAAGTTTCTCGTTTTCTCAAGCTCGCCCTCAAGCCTTGATCAATAAAGGCCGATTAAGCCTTCCAAGGCCAAAACAAAGACTCCGGATTCGGAGTGCCCTTCGTGAATATCACGATTAGCCAATATAAAGCCTTCGGATTCGGAGCCCCTTTTGGTGCATGACACCTTAAGGCCGATTGAGACTCCGGATTCGGAGCGCCCTTCGTGGATATCACGATTGGCCAAAATAAAGCCTCCGAATTCGGAGCGCCCTTCGTGAATATCACGATTGGCCAAAATAAAGCCTCCAGATTCGAAGCCCCTTTTGGTGCATGACACCTTAAGGCCGATTGAGACTCCGGATTCGGAGCGCCCTTCGTGGATATCACAATTAGCCAAAATAAAGCCTCCGGATTCGGAGCGCCCTTTGTGGATATCAAGATTGGCCAAAATAAAGCCTCCAGATTTGGAGCGCCCTTCGTGGATATCACCATTGGCCAAATTAAAGCCTTCGAATTTGGAGCCCCTTTTGGTGCATGTCACCTTAAGCCGATTGAGACTCCGGATTCGGAGCGCCCTTCGTGGATATCACCATTGGCCAAAATAAAGCCTCCGGATTTGGAGCCCCTTTTGGTGCATGTCACCTTAAGGCCGATTGAGACTCCGAATTCGGAGCGCCCTTCGTGGATATCACGATTGGCCAAAATAAAGCCTCCGGATTCAGAGCCCCTTTTGGTGCATGTCACCTTAAGGCCGATTGAGACTCCGGATTCGGAGTGCCCTTCGTGGACATCACGATTAGCCTTTCTGAGATTTGTATTCGGACGACTTGATTGGCCGAATAAATATTCACTAAGAATCGTTCTTAATTGAGACCGGTCAATACATGTCCAAACATTTACGCCATGCAACACAAAACTTGCCAGAAAGTTGAAATAATACAATTAATTAAGCATATAACATTTCAAGACCGAATACAAGCGTTGAAAAGAAAAGAAATTCTATTTATTCGGCGCACTGTCTATTCATTCGGCACCCTCATCGTCGCTCTTCTCAATTTCGAAATCGGGGTAAGGAAAGTGGTGGCGATGATACAAGGGCAAGGCCGAATCAATTCCCACGGCTTCGAGAGATCCCTCGGTTTGAAGGGCCTTGATCCAGCCGTGCTTGAATCCACGATTTTCACATCGACAGACCTCCTCGGCAAGGTCCTGTTTGGTCTTTTCAATCCCGACCTTCAGGCCATCCTGAAACCCATTTTCATAACCCGAGGTCCGTTGGGTTCCTTTCTCCGCAACAACCAATTTAGATTGATCGGCCGAAACCGACGTGCTCGCTCGAACATTCTTCAGCTCCCGAAGCTCACGTTCAGCCTTTTCCGCGCGAATCTCCAAACTGCGATTCCTTTCGTCCTTTTTCTCGCTCTCACGTCGCGCTTCCCACAGACGCATACCGACTTCATAAGCAGTATATAGTCCTTTCACGGCCCCATGAATGCCGTCTCGAAATACTTCGAAATCTCGACGTCCGACCATCGATTGTTGGACTTCCGGCGGGAATATCTGTCGAGCGAACTCGACTGCCACATCTGGGTCTTTAATGATAGAGTCTGCCTCCGTCATTGGTCTATTCCTCACAGAAACCGCAAAACTCAACGGCCGTGACGTCGCTTCAGGCTCGATTCTCGGTTGACTGCCATTTCGAGGCGATCTGCTTCGATGACTAAGGGGCTGCTATGTGGCCCGATCCTTGGACGTTCTTCTTCCCGAACGCGTAGGCTCGCTACTGCGACTCATTACGACGTCTGATTCAGTCAATCTTCGTCCCTCCCCAGTTGCCTCGATGGAAATAAGTAGGGCCTCTGGCGTGGACCCGCTCCATTTATCCTTCAATGTTTGCAGCTTTCCCGAGGCAACCTCAGCAATCCCAAACGTCAACAGTCGGATGACAATTGTCCAGCCCGCGAGCTAGGACCATTCGGCTTCCCAAGCTCCTGCCCTGGCGAAGGCAAGGGCAGATTTATTAATCTGATCGGCCGAGTTTTTAAGCGCAAGCGCTGATCAATATGTGCCTTAGCTAGCCCGCGAGCTAGGACCATTCGGCTTCCCAAGCTCGCGCCCTAGCGAAGGCAAGGGTAGATTTATTAATCTGATCGGCCGAGTGGTCAAGCGCAAGCGCCGATCAATATGTGCCTTAGCTAGCCCGCGAGCTAGGACCATTCAGCTTCCCAAGCTCGCGCCCTGGCGAAGGCAAGGGCAGATTTATTAATCTGATCGGCCGAGTGGTCAAGCGCAAGTGCCGATCAATATGTTCCTTAGCTAGCCCGCGAGCTAGGACCATTCGGCTTCCCAAGCTCGCGCCCTGGCGAAGGCAAGGGCAAATTTATTAATCTGATCGGCCCAGTGGTCAAGCGTAAGCGCCGATCAATAGGTGCCTTAGCTAGCCCGCGAGCTAGGACCATTCGGCTTCCCAAGCTCGCACCCTGGCGAAGGCAAGGGTAGATTTATTAATCTGATCGGCCGAGTGGTCAAGCGCAAGTGCCGATCAATAGGTGCCTTAGCTAGCCCGCGAGCTAGCACCATTCGGCTTCCCAAGCACGCGCCCTGGCGAAGGCAAGGGCAGATTTATTAATTTGATCGGCCGAGTGGTCAAGCGCAAGCGTCGATCAATACCTGCCTTAGCTAGCCCACGAGCTAGGCCCATTCGGCTTCCCAAGCTCGCGACCTGTCTAAGGCAAGGGCAGATTTACTTGATTAATCCGATCTAAACCATAACCTAAAGCAATATCATTGATCAACATTTTCTGTAGCCAAGCTGAATGCGACTTCTGGATCTTTAAGCGCCGAAACATCAGAAGAAACCGACATGTTTCTTATCATCGGCTGAATGACAAAAGGAACGACCACGTCTGATCCCTCTAATTGAGGACGTTTCCCGCCACGTTCTCCTGAGCCGGCCTCAAACTTGGCAGGGCGTTTCTCTGCCTCAACTTCTTGGCCAGCCTGCACGTCCAAAGCAGATTCAGCATTCCGATCTGCTGCCGTTTCCACGACAACAACGCGCACGGACTCTGATTCACTAACAGGCAGGGAGAATTGCGATTCGGTGGCGGGTGGTACTTCAGACGGAAGGGCCTCCGCTCTTCGCCGCGCGGCCAGCCTTTCCAGATTCGCATTCCTGGCAAGTTGTGCCAGACTTAACCCGGCCATGTCTTCGGGGTCTGCGACGGGAATACCCTCCAAGCCGTGAACAATGCCGTCAAGTGAAAGATCTCCTCGGCCCGATGTGGATGTGGGATCGGCCGAATTCAATACCTCGTCGGACTCGGTTTCGGACTGATCTGATTCGATGACATTAGCTACATCCCCCTCCGAATCAGACCCTCCAAAACCAACCTGCCTCAAATTTTTGAAGTCGGACAAAATAAGGGCGATAAGAGAATCTTCACCTTCAGGAACAGGGATATTTTCTGCTGCCGAGAAGGTCATGTATGTTGGCTCGTAACGAAGCAGAATATGCGCCGACCTCCCTTGTTTCTGAAGACTTCGACAGTCGAAATATTTGAGCGCGACTTCGATATCCGAAAGAACGGCGCCGTCAGTTGAAGACACAACTTTCTTCAAACTTCTCCCTGCACAAGCCAAGCCGTCACATTTCAAAGAAGAGGCTTTACAACAAAAACGAACAAATAATAAAAGCGAGAAGGCAATCAACCACCTGGCTCGCCCCTCCGTCTAGGAATAGGGTCGACGTGATCCTCCCCTTCGCCAAATTCCCAGTTACCCTGGACAACGACCATCACATCATCAACTCGTTTTCCAGAACTGGAAAGCATAGTAATCAGCTGATGGTCGATATCCTTGGCCCTAAGGAAGAAACGCCCGTGCCGACCAGAAAACTTAGCCAAGGCATAACAATGCCGGATGGCTGGGATGCCAAGGTTAATTCTTAGGCGACGGTTGAGCGCTATAACCCCCATTATGATTCTAAAGAAATTCACATTAGGTTGAGAAGGGATTAAACCCCAGTAGCGAAGCACAGCCCTAAGAAACGGGTGAAGGGGGAAACGGACTCCACCCTCTGTAATTGACAAAAGAGGAAAGACAATCGTGGTTTCATCCTCCCTCTCCATATCAAGAGTGCCGTCCGCCACAAGCGACAGACGGACATCATCAGGAATGGAGAAATGGCGTTTAAAGCCAGCGATTCGATCTGACGAGAGGAGGTCTTTTAAATGTTTCGCCATACTCTATAGTTTATGAGAATATGCCAAGGAAGGAATAAACCAGAAAGAGTCTCCAAAATAAGGGATGGGAGAACTTACAAAGGACGAAGGGGATATCGGAAAACAGAGTTGCAGGGACTATCCAAAAGGCAATCCAGCGATGAGCGTCACGAAATACATACTTGAAAGGACGCCAAAATTTTAAATCGCAATAAATAGACACGTGCGTGAAGGGGGAAGGTTGACACGACAACCGAAAGGGGTGCGCTTAGATATCCGCATGACGATGAGGCCAATCGCCGAATTTTGGCTCTGACTTTTCGAAATTCAAAACCAAGCACTCCAGCCAACTGTCGTCGGTAAAGCACTTGGGGGGCAATTGTGGGAGCCGAATAAATAGAAGAGTCGGAAGACGCGAACCCCAGAAGATAGATACTATTCGGCTTCATATTACGAAATAAGGACGCCGAATGCGTTAGTGGAGCTGAATAGACGGAGGTCAGTAGCTCCGAATGAACCAAAGGTGAATGGGATAAAAGTACGCTCAGGCCCTGAGGCCCAAAAAGCAAGTATAAATACAAGAGCCACAAATTTAGAAAGGTATGTAAGAATCACTGCACTTTACTTAGACAAGAAGCTATCTTGAGTGTCTGAACTAACTTGTCCGTCGGAGTGCTAATTCCGGCACCCCCGACCGGAGTGTTTCCATCTTTTCAGGTGACTAGCTGAGGATCATCAGCGTCTCCCAAGATCTGAAGAGTATTTCCAAACCACTTCTCTACAATGACCTTCAGAGAAAGATCAGATGAGGATGGTAGTCCGCAATATGCACGAGAAGTTGTTGCAGAAGATGATCGTCCTACCTTTGTTCACATTTACCGAGCTCCATGAGATGGGGGTTCAGATTGAAGACGCTATGAAACAGGGGTTGATTACTAATGAGAAAGAGCAGGTCAAGAGGCCTTTTGTGCACAGTTCCAATGTAATCACCAGTGGTAGCACAGCTATGCGGCCGTCTAATGTGAGCGTTGTTAACACCACAACCAAGACAGCTAATCCCTTTGCCAATACAGCACCACAAACTTCAAACAACCCCGTCCGATCCCAGAGGACCTTTATCTCAGGCCATGAAGGTGTTAATCAAAAAGGGACACCTCAAGCCATTAGAGCCACGCCCACTACCTGATCCTTTCCCACCTAAACACAACCTAGCTAAATACTGTGCATTTCACCAGCAACACGATCACGATACCGACCAATGCTTCAAGACCTCATTGACAATAAAGTGATTGCACCACCCAAAAACCAAATGTGACCACAAACCCCCTCCCGGCCCACAATCAAGTTCCCCTACCTCACAATCTAAACCTAATCCATACACTGGCCATCCCCTACAACCCTAGCGTATATATTGCCCCTTCCCACCTACCCAGACTGACGGTATTCATTCCAGAAAGCATAGAGTTGTGAATGATGGACACGTCCGCACTTTAACCTAAACCTGTAGTGGTGACAATTAGACTAAAAGGGAGGCTAGCCTTAACGAAAAGTACGAGTCCGTTGCCTGAGAGTTCTGAGGACTTGTCTGAGGGAGAGTATGATCCAAACTACTACATTGTGCCGATTGATTAAGCCAAGTTGGAAGTGGCATTGCAAACAACAGTGGAGGTCAATGTGGTTAGAGATGATGGGCCGAGCTGAGGTTTAGATGATCTAGCAGAGCTTAAAGAAGACTTAGAAACAGACTACTCTGGGTGGTTGAGTGATGAACCCGACAAAGAGGAAGAAACTAAAACAAAACCAGAAGGAAAGGGAGCAAGAATTGCTGCAGTGGTCGGAATGGCCGATGAAAAGGGGAAACTGCCAGAGAACACCGGTGTGAAAATTTCAGCTCAAGAATTGGGCACTGTGAGTACTACAAACACAGAACAGGAAGCTGCGCTGAAGCAATTTGCACAAGAGAGGGTTGAAGACAACCAGAAAGCTATAATGACTCAGCACCTTGTGGGGGATACTTGTGAAGTGAAAGTGAACCAAACGAAGCCGAATAACTATTTGTCAGCTGCCGAAGGTGTGTAGTGGGAGGACGACGATTTACTTCTAGCTCACATCAATGAGGACTGGGATGAGTGCCTTCCAGATAACATGTGGTACGCTGAAGAGATTCATCACATGATGAGGAGTGGGCGGTATTTCAAGCCACCGCACTTAGACCAAGCTGAGGCTTCTGGGAAAGATAGAGAGGTTGAAAAGCAGAAAGAGAAACAGTTGGAGGAAGAAGCAGTTTTGAAGTAACTGAAGAAAATCCAGGCCAACATTTTGATTTGGGGTCTTCTTATGGCCTCCCGGGTGCATCGACAAGCTGTGCTATCAGCAATGGACAAAGCCAAACTATCTATTGACACTATCCCTGAACAGCTTGTGGGATTGGTCTTCCCAGGTGGTGTCGGGCCAACCCTAACCTTTTCTGATAAAGAACTGCTACCGGAAGGCTGAGCTCACAACAAATCCCTATACATATCTGTTGAGTGCAGAGACAAATGGGTACCGGTGGTGTTGGTCGACACCAGTTCAGCAATCAACGTCTATCCTTCTCGTACAGCTTATGCGATAGACCTTAAACCAACGGATTTCGTGCCTACAGCCCAAGTGATTTGGGCATATGATAATACCAAGAGAGAGGTTATGGGCACGATACAAATTAGAGTTCAGGTGGGCCCAGCTCAGCAGGATATTGAATTCCATGTCCTAGATGTCCCGGCCACCTTCAACTTACTGCTAAGAAGACCCTAGTTGCATTTGATGAAAGCAGTCTCCTCTACTCTCCACCAAATGCTAAAATACCTTCACAGGAAAGGGGTGGCAATCGTTTTCGGCAATTCATCTATCCACCCATCGCCAAAGATAACTACACTAGTGTTGGAGATCGCTCATGGCAAAGAGGATGTTTTTCTTTCAGGGTTTGCTCTGGCTGAGGCTGGAATAGTGCAGACCATCTTGGCAGCAGATGAGGGAATGTATGTCAGTGCCCAATCTATTTATTTCATGAACAAACTACAACATATGCTAGGAATGGGGCTTGGAAAAAGTGGCCAGAAAGGTGTCACAGCATTGGCCGACATGCCGCATAATCCGCATACGTTTGGACTGGGATATGTAACCACCAAAGAGGATTGGGTCAGGAAAAGAGAAGAGATGGCAGGCAGAGCTAGAGCCAAGCAGGCTGGAAACACTATAGGCTCGTTCACAGGCCAATCTGGGAAACGCTGAATGGCCACTTTGTTTGAGAGAGTGAAGACTTCCCCTTTTGCGGCTTTTCCGAGCCTTGGATGAATTTTGCGAGGCAGCGTGTCCCCGGATTCGAAATCTTCTTTGACTTGCAGCTACAAGATAGTCATGCTGAGGAAAAGGTTTAACCAAATGTTAAAGCTGAAAAGATCGTGGAAAGTAACTTGAACAACAGCAAGCTTGGAGTAGGGGCAGCGCTGGCATGTCTCCTTACAGATCCTTCGGCCAACTCAGAGAGATTGGGGGATAACCTTACCATCTCCATGATCGGGGACCAACCGGGTGTGAACCCGTCCAGTAGCATTTTGGATGCATCTGAAGCACCTTCTCTTGTCTGGCAGCTAGAGGAGGGCCACCTGTCTAGTTCTAAGTCGAGTAATGAGCTAGAACCTGATTCCACAGAGTCTGTGGAGTCAGAATCAGATTCCGATTCTTCTGAGTCCGAGTCTGGTATTCTTGGGGATGATAACCTGGATGCCAAGGTCTTGTCTAGGTCCTCTTTTTCTTTTGCTTTTGAGTCGGTTATAACCGAAGAGTTAGAAGAGCTGGACCTTATGAATGAGAACACTACTGATTCTGATTATTTCTTTGTGCCGCTTGTTTATTGCATTGACCAAGATTTTCAGAATTTTAATGAAAACGAAGAGGAAGGAATTCCTCTGGTTTTGAAAAACTTGATTAATCGAGAGAATGAGAGGTTTGCAAAACCCTGTGCTGATGAAATCATTGCTATTAATATGGGTACTAAGAAGGATCTGCGTCTGGTCCAGATCGGGTCCACGTTGTCTTTGAAGGAGCGCGAGCGCTTAGTCACTTAATGAAAAGATTTCAAAGATGTTTTCGTATGGTCCTACAAAGACATGCATGGAATCGATCATGAGATTGTACAGTGTCGAATCCCTCTTGACCCCGGGGCCCAATCTGTCAAGCAAAAGTTGTGCAGAATTCGTCCGGATTGGGCATTGAAAATCAAAGAAGAGGTCACCAGGCAGATCGAGGCAGGTTTCTTGTTAGTATCTGAATATCCGACTTGGTTGGCCAATATCGTCCCAGTGCCGAAAAATGATGGTAGAATCCGGGTGTGTGTGGACTTTAGGGATTTGAACAGAGCCAGTTCGAAGGACGACTTCCCTTTGCCGCACATTGATGAATTAGTGGACTTCACTACGAACTATGCATTGCTATTCTTCATGGACAGGTTTTTCGGGTATAACCAGATTCTGATGGCGCCCGAGGATAAAAAGAAAACTACATTTACTATGTCATGGGATACCTACTGCTATCGAGTTATGCCATTTGGGCTGAAGAATACCGAGGCTACCTATCAACGGGCTGCAACCACCACTCTGCATGATATGATCCACAAAGAGGTCGAGGTGTACGTGGACGACATGATTGTCAAGTCCAAGGAAAGAGAGAGCCACTACACCGCCTTGAAGAAATTCTTTCAACGGATCAGAGAATACAGGCTGAGGTTGAATCCACAGAAGCGTACTTTCGGTGTGAGGGCAGGGAAAATGCTGGGCTTTTTTATCACACAGAGAGGCATCAAGGTGGATCCTTTTAAAATCAAGGCCATCATAGAAATGCCACCACCAAGGACTGAAAATGAGGTGTGAGGCTTTCTGGGTAAAGTGCAATTCATAAGACGGTTTATTTCCAAATTAACCTTAATTGTGAACCACTATTTGGTCTTCTAAAGAAAGGAAAGAAATTCCAATGGGATGATCGATGTCAATTCGCTTTTGAGCAGATTAAGGAGTACCTTCAGAATCCGCCTGTGTTGTCGCCGCCAGAGCCGGGGAAGCCTTTAATTCTACATCTGTCAGTCAAAGACACAACTATGGGATGCATGCTTGCTCAGAAATCTGAGGATAGGATGGAGAAAGCCATCTACTATTTGAGCAAGAAAATGTTGAATTACGAGACCAACTAGACTCCGTTAGAGAAAGCTTGCCTAGCCTTGGTATGGGTTACCAGGAAGTTAAGGCACTACTTGTTAGCTCACTCCGTAATTCTGGTTTCGAGATTAGATCCCATCAAATATCTCTTTGAGAAACCAACGCTTACGGGTAGGCTAACCCGTTGGTTGCTTTTTCTCTCCGAATTTGATCTCAAGTATGTTACCTGCAAGTCGGTCAAGGGGAGAGCTGTAGCGGAGTTCCTAGCAAATCACCCAATAGAAGGGGATGAAGCAGTAAAATACCTATTCCCAGATGAAGCCATTTTGCAAGTCGAGGAGAAGACTTGGACAATGTAATTTGATGGAGCATCCAATAAATACGGTTATGGGATAGGTGTGTTGCTGATAGCACCCGACGACTCCCATATACCCTTAGTCTTCAAACTCTGGTTCAAGGTGTCCAATAACGAAGCAGAATATGAGACGTATATCGCTGGTTTCCAGAACTAAGGGCAAAAAGGTTGGACGTCATCGAGGACTCAAACCTAGTTGTTTCTCAAGCAAATGGAGACTGGAAAGTCAAAGAAAAAAAGATGAAGGTTTATCACCAAACCCTGGACGTTCTGATTCCTAGGTTTGAAAAGCTGACTTTCACGCATCTACTGAGAGAGAACAACAGGTTCACTGATGCTTTATCAACTCTATCTTCTATGATAGACATCCCACTTGGAGTCCGTATGCGTCCGATCATCATTGAGCAGAGATACACACTGGCCTATGAGACTGTCACCACAATAGATGAAGTGCATGACAAAAACCCTTGGTACTACGATATTTGGAACTTCTTGGAAATTGAGATTTATCCACTAGGGACAAATGCCAAGGATAAAAGGGGAATACGGTGGACAGCCGTCCAATTTATCATCTGAGGAGGTAAGCTGTACAAGAGAGGTCATCTGGGAATGCACAAGTTGTGTATCAAAGAAGAGGAATCAAAGCATCTAATGGAGGCCATCCATGGAGGAGAGTGCGGAGCGCACATGAATGGACTAATGTTAGCCCGGAAGATTCTCATGCAAGGTTACTACTGGTCCACTATAGAGGAGGATTGTAGTGGCTTTGTTCAGCGATGCCACAAATGCCAAATTCATGCAAATCGCATGAATATTTCGCTGTCAAAACTGTACAATATGACTTCGCCATGGCCTTTCTCGGTCTGGGGAATTGACGTCATTCGGACAGTCACACCAAAAGGGTCGAATAGGCATGAATACATTCTGGTGGCAATTGATTACTTCACAAAATGGATGGAAGCTCAGTCCTACGCAGTACTAAAAGCATCGCATGTGGCTAAGTTCATCAGAAACAACATCATTTGCCGATATGGAGTCCCAAATGAGATCATATCAAATAATGGCTCCCACTTTAAGAAAGAGGTGATAGACTTGTTAGAGAAATACAATGTGACTTTTCATAACTTATCTACATACCCGCCGTAAACCAACGAAGCTGTTGAAGCCACCAATAAGAACATCAAGAATATTTTGCAGAAGATGGTTGAGACCTACAGCGACTGGCCAGATAAATTGCCATTCGTACTCTGGTGCTATAAAACTTCAATCTGGACGTCTACAAGGGCAACTCCTTATTCTCTTGTCTATGGAATAGAAGTTGTTCTGCCAATTGAAATAGAAGTTTCTTCGCTGTGAGTTATAGTTGAGTGTCAAATAGCAAAGGCAGACTGGCAACAGAGCAGATTTGAGGAGTTAATAATGTTTGATGAGAGACGGCTGAAAGCATTGTATCATGTTCAGGGCTACCAGAGCAGAATTGCTAGGGCTTTTAACAAGCAAGTTAAGTCCCGGAATCTCAAAGAAGGGGATATGGTGCTGAAAGACAACCGAGTTCCCATCCATGACTATAGGGGCAAGTTCAAACCCAATTGGACTGGTCCTTACATTACCAAAACTATCTGGTCGGGTGGAGCTGTTATTCTTATGGACCTGGATGGCCTCGAATTTTCCCAACCGATCAACATGGACAAGTTGAAGAAATACTATCTCTGAGAGGCTCGCTAGGCTGAAAACCCGGAAGAGCGACCTAGTCAAAAGTTAGAGCATGAAAAATTAGAAATAAAGAAAAATTGAGCTCGCAAGGTTGAAAACCCTAAAGGGTGGCCTTGTCAAAAGTTAGAGCGCAAAAGGAGAGAGTTAATACTCGAGTGAACCTGAATCGAACTACGTGAGGCCTGATTCCCATCTTCGGGATACGTAGGCAACTGCATCCTGAAGTTCGGCCATAATCACCTCCAACTCAACTATCCTGTCCATGTGTCTGATCAGGTCATCTTTGTCTGTCCTTTACCTGAAAGTTCGGCTATGATCTTTACTCTGAGAGAAGAGTTGGTTACAATGCAAAACAGTGGTGTTCAATCAAGGGGCAATTTATGATCTTTAGATTTGGAGTTGTACATCTCAAGGATTGATTCCGTGCATGTCAAGTGGTGATCCTTTTCAAAAATGGTTTAGGAAAATTTTAATAAAAGTTGATTTTTTTCAAAATTTTATCTTTTACAACTTAGACCATTTTTAGACCAAAACGAAAATTTTCAATGCTCACAACTTTAATTTCGTAGATTTCAACATGAAAGTTCTCTAACTCTCTGATACAAATCAAAGTTGCTTTTATTACACTCAAAAAAAAAAAAAACTTGAAAAGAAAGTCAAAGCAATAAACTAGGGCCATAGGTGAGTCAGGTGCTCTTCCGTCTCCCACTCGTGCTTGTGGAAGCTTCTGAAGCCAAAGTCGGCCCGATTTGTGCCTCATCCTGAAGCCAAGCCAAACATTCGCCAGAAAGAGCACAACTGAAACTAGGGGCAGGGGCCAGAAGCTCTCTCGTCCTCCAAGCAGTGAGGTACCTAGCCAAGTGTGAACCTCGGATGGGGAATGAAACTAGGTACTCTACCCTCCTCTGAACAGGTCTAATCATGCCCAAACTGACGTCTGAACCAGAAGGGGAAGTAGAACACACAAAGCGTGAAGTCGATCAGCTGCATACCAGGCTGCCGAGTCATGCTATAGCTCATCTCAGTCAGGTTAAGCCAGGGGCAATGCCAAGCTATGTCAATAGCAGACCTGTTGCGCATGCAGTGGCACCACCACCCCTCATTCGGGAAATCCACTAGACGGTGGTGGAAGAAATAGCCTCGAACTGAGTCCTCAAGGTAAGAGTCCACTACCTTCAGCTTATCCATAAGCCAAACCTGGGAAGAGATAAATGAAAAGAGAGATTAAAGAATAGAGAGATGTATGTTGAGAGAAAAGTGAGAGAAGGGCTTTTAGAGAAAAAAAACAGAGCATGAGTGTCGAGTGATGTAAGAAACACATATAAGCAAGGGTGGGGAACATTACCTGAAGAAGTAGTGGGCTCCCCACTAATCTGGTAGTCTCTTGCCGATGAAAGGCATCTAAGCCCATCAAAGTCTCGGCCAGTACTAAGCCAATCCAAATCTTGCCTTCTTTCATACCTTGGGCCACTTCAACCAACCAAATGCTAGACCCGTCGAAACTTGGGGCAAGAAGGAAATGAGCAAGCATACATAAGCAAAGGTCGTGTTGCCGAAAACTTCGCCAGAAAAGGTCACGTCGGTCACCGACGTTGGAAAAACGATGAATCAAACTGGGAATGTCCAGCTCTCCGTTGTGAACCAAAGAACGAGCCTCGTGTAAAGTGAGCCCACACATCTGTCCCAAAGCTTGGATGTGGCCAAAACGAGGTTGAGATATGATTTCCTCATCGCTCCAGGATTCCATTAATGCCTGAAATTCTTTAATTGTCAGGCATATTTCTTGTCCCTCGAAGTTAAAGACATGTGTAATCGGGTCCCAGCATCGTGCCATGACGTGAAGGAACGGAATACGAAGTGGAGATCGGCTCAACAGAAAAAGTGCATTCATGCTGAAACCCCAGAAATTTACCTTTTCCGAGCCGTCTAAAGTCGCAATCTAATCCGAGAGCTTTTCAATGAAAAACGGCTCTATTTGTGAAGAAATTGCAGCTGAAATGAAGTTTTTGAGAAGAATTCACGAAGCTCAACCTTTTGTAGAAGATAAGGCTTTGAGTGGAAGCTAGCTGTCAACAATCTGGCGGCATTTCACATTGATGGCCGGCGGCCACCTCTTATGGTCGGTATATGGCCAGCAGGCTCTATCTCTGACCGGCAGCCTCCATTTTAAGCCTGCTGTCCACCTGTCTGTTGGGCAGTGCCGAAGGCATGTGTTTTGTCTTGATCTTTGTTTGTTTTAAGCTCTTGTTTTGAGTCTTTTTAGTTTTAGCAGGTTTGTTTATTTGCATTTGAGTTGTTTTTTCTTTGTTTATCGAGTTGTTTTGCTTATCAAGTTATATGTTGTATTTTGTATTTCGTTTGTTGGTCAGGTCGTTACTCGATTAAGAATGTTGTTTCAATCAAGCGCTCTTGGCCAATTCGATTCGGTGTCCATTTTCATGCAAATGTGGTGCTCATGATGCAAAAATAACAACACTTTTTGATATAAAAAAAAAAAAACTGCGAGTTTTATTTTGATCATGGTTTTTACAAAAGAGGAGTATAAGTTTTAAAGCAGTAAAACCTATCGAAGCTATACAATGTGCTAATGCTACCAAACAAAAAGAAACTAAGCAAAAAACCAAAAATCAGCGCCAGTCGCCTCAGGCCCGAGAGGCCTTCTTCGTCCTTTTCCTTGAAGAAGAGGACTCTAGGGCACTAGCTGCATCAGCGCCACTGTCTGGATCAGTCTCTGAGCCAGAACCAGAGCCAACATTGTCTCCACTCTCTGCCCCTAAACCCACCTCAGCATCGTCGTTTCCACTCTCGGATGACTCAAAATGCTGACTCGTTGCCTCATCAAAGTCACTAGTCTCAGCATCGTCGTCGCTCAAGATGGGCTTTGGAGGACTGCTCCGGCCTCGGGTGCCTCTATCCCTCTCTCTCCTCCCTGTTACTAGAGAGGGTACTACTGGTGCTGGTGCTGGTGCTGGTGCTACTACTGGAGCCATCGGTATATGTGGGATCTAAAAAGACAGTTGTTAACATATCAGTTTTAGTGTATGTATCAGATGCAAGCATAGTATGCAGTGTGCGTATCAGATACAAGCATATGCGGAATGAATGAATGAATGCGGAAGTCAGATACAGTGTGTGAATGCAGTGTATCAACACAGTCTGGAAAGACTACAGTTGGAATGCCAGTGTATCAGTAGAAATTTGATAGCATGAAGTGCAAACTGAAAAACTTACCGAGATGCCGTGGAGACGGAGCAACGTTTCCCTCCTCTACACCATACCCATCAATGAGGCTATCAACTTGAGAACGCTCCATGTGTACTCTATCGATGCCTACAAATGCATTTAGATGATCAGTTTCTGCAATAAATATATTTGAAATGAAATACATAATACAAATGGTAAAGTATGGTCCATACCTTAGTCGGGCCTCGAACCCCGACAAGCTCATGATCAGCCGCTGTAGGCTCAATTGGGACCTGGTAAGCCGTTCCGATGTGCCGCCAACATGTAAGCATGGTAGGAAGTTCTGGCCAACCGGTCCTCTGTCCCTCACAAAGAGCCCCTCTAGCACGAGCCTTGGTCGCCCTACGCACCTCTCTTATTGCAAAAGCCCTCGCTCCCTCACCTCCGCGAGCATCTGTCAGTGGTGGCATGAGATGGGTCTGAATGAAGGTCGCGTAGTCGCCCACTGTCCTGAAGTAGTCAGCATCCAGGCCCACCATAAACTGAGTGACCGCATCAACGGATAGGCTGTCTGCTAATCTCATGGACTCTGTCGGCGCCATCGGAACAATCAGGTCTGGTAAGCCCACAGTTTGACGGACGAACTACTCACTCAGAAACCAAGCCCGGCAGACTGGGCCCTCAAGTAGAATGCGGAAGTGTGAAGTGGCCCAGGCCCTAACGTACTGGTCCCGTATCTTAGCTGGCATTGTGGCCCAGGGCTACCACGTGATCTGCAAACAGAGAGTGTACAGATTATTAGTTGCTGTTAGTTGCTAAAATCTGAATCAAAACAGTGTTAAAGCAAAAATGACTGTGTTTTGGGTTACCTCGCGGGCAGCCACCATATCGAAGTAGTGCCGGAAGAATGTGAAAGACTCGCAGCTCCGACACTAGCATCTGCCATCATATCTCCGCGAGTAAGGGACTGCTAGTGGGAGCTCCTCCATGGGCTCTGGGGTGAAAGTCGAGAAATAAGCATACACACAGCTGTGGAGAAAGTGCAGTAGTATGTGATCAATACAGTATGAACAAATGTAGAAAGTGCAAAGCAGAAAGCACAAGTGTTGAATAGATAAAAAGCAAAAAATGTAGAGCAAAAAATGTAAAGTGCAAAGAGGGAACTGAAATGCATACCTCCTAGGCTCGCCAGTAGCCTCCAATCAGCTACCCCTCAGGCGGGAGGTAGAGCTCATGTAGCCATATAAGGTGGCGAGGCCATCTCTATCCCAATCATAGAAGCACACCTGGGGAAAAGTCACCAGGGCACTCAGCAGGTGTAAGCCTATGGTGTTCCACTTGTTCGAAAACAAGGTGGTACCGAGGACAAACATCAAAAAGCCTCTAGCGTACTGCTCTGTCTCCTCTACTGTCTCAGGCTCGCTCCATCGAAACCGCTCAGGGAACCAGCTATATTTGACCATAGCTGTCCGATATAAGGGTGGACGCGCTCCTAGTAGCTCGACCCAAGCGGCCTCCCACTCTTCCATGTCTGTGTCGAACGGGATCGGATCACCCCCTACGCCTAAGCCGGTGATCATGGCGAAGTCATAAAGAGTCATCGTCATCTCCTCGGCAGTGGAGAAATGGAAGGAGTTGGTGGTGTCCTACCACCTCTTCACAAAAGCTCCCAGAAGGGGACGACTCGTGATGACCCACGTCAAGCCGGAGCCAGTCTTGTCCACAATGTCACGAACCCCAACAGGGAGCTCGTCGTACCAATCTCGTGTAATCATGGCTCTGTACTCTCTGAAGGCACGAGACTCGCCTTGTGGCAAAGAACAGATGAATCAGATATGGCAATGATGAAAGTACAGTCAGGTAAAAGGCAGTGCAAGAAATGTAAGTAAAGAAAGGCAGAAATGCATGAAAACAAAGTTCATACCTCAACGGCGATGGATGAAAGGTGAGAAGTCGTCTCCCTCAACAAGAGGTCCTCCGGTACACCGAGAACGAAGTCACTAAAGCACCTAATGCCACCGGCTGGCAAGATGTGTGTCCGGGGGTGGTACCTCACTGGATCAAAAGGCCGTACCCTCAATGATAGCGACTCTGGCTCAACCTCAGGCTTAAACTCTGCCTCAAGGTCGGCCTCGATGCCTTGAGCCACCTCGCCAGCGACTGGCTCCTTTACCTCGGCAACAGGTGAAAGTACGGCGGGAAACTCTAAAGGAGCCCCGTCATGTGGTGAATCATCTGTCATCTGGAAAATGAGTGGAAAATAGGTGAAAAATGAAGAAAAATGGAGAAAAGAGGGTAAACTTGGAAAAAGTCGACCCTATGAGAGAGAAAATGAAAGAAAAAGTCAAAGCCGGGAAAAGTTCACTCAAGAGAAACTTGAGGGGAACAAGCCTAGATGGGTGAAAATGAGGAAAAAAACGTTGAAATCAAATTCTAATCGGTTCAAAGTGAAGAGAACTAAGAGGGTTTAGCGAATAAAGTTTGCGTAGGGTGTTGAAAAACGGGTAAAAGGCTCGGATCTAGAGAGAATAAGTGTCTAGAGAGAGAGAGGGAAGGATTTTGGCCCTAGAGAAGTGAGGAAATGAAGTGCCAAGGCCTATACTTAAAGACCTGAGGCAAAAAGACGAAAAAACCCCTGAATTGTCATCGGTGGCCGACATGTGGCCGACAAGGCTCATTGGTGGCCGACAAGGCCTTTCCATGGCCGGCAGGTGGCCGGCGACCTCCCTCTGAGTCCTGATGCTATTTTGTGTCTTTGTTTTCGAAGAAGTGCATGGAAAGTTCACTGTTGGGTTAAGATTGTCTCTATGGAAGCTCAAAACTGTGTTTTCGGTGCACAATTTTCATCACTTGTCAACATGAACAAGGTGTATCCTTTTTAAACCTATTGCAATTCCTCCAAGAGGTAAATCGGAAGGTGCTATCGAATGTCGTTCTCATTTCACATATTTGTTGCACAGAACATGCATTTCATATTTGTTGCATAGAATATGCATTTCATATATATTGCTCCATAGAATATGCGTCACATATTGCATGCGTATCTCGCATCATTTATATTTCGCATAGAATATGCTTTTGCTTCACGTAGAATATGCTTTTGTTTCTTACATAGAACATGCTATCGATGATGCATAAAATATGTTTTAATATCCTACATAGAACATGCCTTCACTTAACTTCATATCTCGGTTGTTTATCTTGCATAGAACATGCATTGTCACTGTATCATACATTGTTCATGTTAGTTATGCTTTCGCAAACAGAAAAGTTCCTTTCTTCCTTTGTCAATACAGGCAAATGATATTGTATGTACGGTTCATTCGAAGGAGTTCCGAATAAATTCATTTGTGTCTCGGTAAGAAAACTCGCACTTGTTCACTTTGTGCATCTATCGCACTCATTCACTTTGTGCATCTATCGCACTTGTTCACTTTGTGCATCTATCGCACTCCTATACTTTGTGCATCTATCGCACTTGTTCACTTTGTGCATCTAACGCACTTGTTCACTTTATGCATCTATCGCACTCGTTCCTTTCATGCATCTATCGCACACTTCTCTTTCTTGGTTCTCAAGACGCGTGAAACGCGGCCCTAGGCGAGTTTTATTTTGGGACGTGTGAAATGGGACCCCAAGCGGTTATATCTCAGGAAGCGTGAAACACGGCCCTAGGTGGGTCTCATCTCGGGACGCGTGAAATATAACCCTGAGTAGTTTTTTTATCTCAGGACGCGTGAAATGCGGCCCTGGATGGGTTTTATCTCGGGATGCATGAAACGCGACCCCGAACGGTTGTATCTCAAGACAGGTGAAACGCGGCCCTGGGCGGGTTTCATCTTAGGATTTGCAAAACGCGAGCCCAAGCTGATTTTCTTTTATCTCAGAAAGCGTGAAACACGAGCCTGAGCGGGTTTCTCTTGTTTCTCGGGACGCGCGAAGCGTGGGCTCAAACGGTCTTTCTGTTTCTTGGGATGTGTGAAACACAATCCTGAGCAGTTTTCATTTTTTCAGTTTCTCGAGACGTATGAAACACGACCCCAAGCAGTTTTCTCAGTTTCTCAGGATGCGTGAAACGCAACCTTGAGCGGTGTTTTCTTTCCTCGTCTTTTGTTTTGGCATGGTTAGAGGGTGGTTTTGATCTTTTTACATGTAACCTGTGTTGGTTTTAAGCTTAAAGCTGCTCATTCATGTGTTATTATTTCGTTATCTTGCTTATCACATTTGTTATTGCTTAGTGCTTCATCTCGCATGATCATGAGTTTTCAAAGTAGCCGGCTTCGCGTAGCGTATGAGTCCAGCTTTCAAAGTTGCATTATGCATATCATTTGCATCTTGCACCAAAACTACGCTGGTTTGATTTCTTACAAAGGGATACATAGATAGCCTGCAGGCACAACCATTTATTTCTGATTTGATTGTTTGTCCAAGTCTTACGGCCTTGTCAAAATGGGTCATCTTCGGGCTTTGATATTCACTCACGTCATTTCATGACTCCGAGTTCTGTCAAAGAGGGGCAACTGTAGACATCCTATTTTTAACGACCCTTACGACTTGGACACCATTGTATGCACACCCAATGATGAATGTATATGCTCATCAAGTGCTCGAAGTCCTCAGTAGAAAGTCGCAGCTTTAAGCCTTTCAAACCCTGCAGCCTTGTTGTTTCATTCTTGGACCAGGCCTTAGTCCTTTTAGCCTACAGCTTCTGGTGGCTTGCCGGCCACCCTTATGGGCTGCCGACCACTAATGTGGCTTACCAGCCACCAGTGATGGCCGACCAACCACCACTGATAGCCGGCCGGCTACCAGTTTCTTTTGCAGATATTTTATGTCAGTTGTGCCAGTTGTTTGCATAGATGCATCCATCTACAACCACGTGTAGGGCTGGATATCCTTGTAGAGAATTCATGTTTTCTATATATAGGAGACCCCTCTCTCATGTTTGGAGGTTAGAAAATTTTGAGATCAAAATTTTTCCTCTCTCTACAATTCTCTCTCTCTCTAGCAAATTTCTACGCTTTAGCCTGTATACTCTCAACCTTTGCCTATACACCCTTAACTAAATCTCTCCATATTTGAGCTGAGGTTCCTTTGAGCTTGATTTGAGCTCTAGAGGGTGTTGTTTGCCTTGTTTTAGTGCTTGGAAGTGTTTTTCCCTTCAAAGGTATAAAGCTTTGTTTATTAGCTTGCTTTATCTACTCTTATTCTTGTTGTTTTCCAACTGTTTTTGGGCTATAAAACTTCTGTATTTTTGGGTTGAAACTTAGGTCCTAAGGCCATTAAAGGTTGAGGGGTGTTCCACCCTTCTTTGTACATTGTTTTGGAGGCCTTTGCCCTTGTGTTTCCCACCCTTTTACTATCTTTTTTTGTGCTTTTAAACAATGATTTTCAGAGTTATTTCAGTGGTCAAAATCATGTTTTGAAGTCCAAATTTGTAGGGGTTAGCCTCCCCTCCTTGTGTCTTGCTTACTAGCCTAGTTAGTACCATGTTTTAGTATGTTAATCTAGCTATTTTTAGCTCAATTCCTGTATGTTTTAGGACTTATTCTAGACTGTTTTGGGCTATTAGTTGCATTTGAGCTTTGTTTTCCATGCTTATAGTGTAATAGTCCTCATAAGCTTGGTGTTTTATGCCTTAGACACCATCTTATTTGAGTTGATAGTATTTATTTATGCTTTTCTCACTCATTGTCAACACTAATAATCTCTGCAACCTCCCTTCTTTCTTGTCTTTTGTTTTGTTTTGAAAGTGGTTCAAACTACTTGTTTGTTTAAACATGAGATTGAGGTGTCATGCTTAATGGTTTAATCCCTTAGGGGATTCATTACCAACGTCATGATGTCTCTTTCATGCCTAAAACAACTTTTGGTTTAAGCCTTCTTTCTATTTAGAGGACTTAAACTCACCATTGGACTCAATTGATTAAAGAATTGAAAGGTAATTAAAATGGAGTAATTAAAACTTGGGACTGAAATGGTGCAAGATAATAATTGGTTGTGTTCAATCAGACGTTAATTGAACACATGAAACATGGGTCATTTCATACTCATTAGTGATGAAATAATTCAAGTTTCCAAGGTCATCATTTCCCTTGATCTTTCATGATTGGGAGGTGGTTTTGAGAGTCTCATTTCATTGCATTTATTGAACTTGCACACTTGGTTTCATAAGCCGTCATGCAATGAAATTGCATCTATTGATGGTTTGTGAACCAAACTTGCTACTCCTTTGATTTGTTCATGAAAAAGAGGAGTGAGTGGTGCAAACAAGCCCTTGAAATACCCTGTATATGCTCTGTTTGACTTCTATTGCAGTAAGGAGAACTGGGCAGCAGTGGCCGATAGACTACTTTCCATGGCCGACAGGTGGCTGGCAGACCACCTTTGATGGCCGGTCGGCCATCACTGGTGGCCGGCAGCCTTCATCACTAGCCGACCAGCCACTAATACAAAATTTGGCAGTGTGTTCTTCAAGCAGAGCAGAGTTATTCTGGAAGTGGGCAGCAGTGTTAGTGTTCTATTGTGTAACAGAGGCTCTCCAGAAGCAAAACAGTGACTTTTCGAGTGGAAATCGAGCACGAGCATGGTCATTCCTTGCATTTCGAGCTTGTTTAAAGTTTAAATTCTTAGATTAAATATTTGTTGTAATTAATTGGTTGTAGCTAATTAATTTTGTAAAGTGTTGTATTTAATTAGTTAGTTTAACTAGTTATTCAATTTCGTATTGTAATAATTAGTTAACTAGAATAGTTAGTTAATTCATTTATTGTCATAATTAGTTAAGTAGCTTAGCTAATTTATTTCATTTGTTTTGTAATAATTAACTTAGCTTTAATTAGTTAGTTAATTAACTTAGTTTATTCGGACTCTCCTTCGTGAGAGCGCAATGTAATAATGTGTATGTCGTCCAACCCCACGTCTTTCTCCATTTTATTTACTAGCTTATGATGGTTAGTTTAGGGACATCACGCTTTGTTTAGCATATCTCATGTTTTCATCCATTTGTATTGCATACACCGAGGCTCGGTTCATCGTTCTAACTGCATTGTTAATTTAAATACTTCTTTGAATACGTGCTTAGACCGCATGCTATTTAATTGATTCATATGTCATATTAGTAGCCGAGCCTATTAAATGCATATCGCATGCGTTGCATTAGTTATATTGTATAGTTAGGAATCATGCAATTTTTTTTCTAACTCATTTCTCTTTTGGCTTGGAGTACTAGGTGAGCCTTTACTCGCTTTAGCATATCGCACGTATGTGAATGTTGCCATATTTAGCATGCTTGCCATGAGACTAATTGCTTAAATGATAAACTGCTTGAATGCTTGTGGATGAAGGTTTATTGCTTAAATTGGAATAATTTGAGTAATGTTCATATGCGATCACTTTTTCAAGTGGTACATATTTCGAAACAATCCAATTCTTGCAAGTTAGTCTATACTTGTGTGTATATGTGTGTATCACATAGTAATGCTAGCCTAATAAACCAGAACAAGAGCATATAATGTAAATAAAAATCATATCATGATTAAAAGAGACCGATCTTTGATCGGACGAGCGGGGGTGCTCAATTCATGACCTTCCCTTCTCGTACCTAAGTTCCTGAGCCGAGACAATCTTGATGATGACGGACACGTGGCCTTTGGCACGAGTCATGGGTTTTCTAAATTTTTTCAAAATAAAATATTTAGGTGCCGACTCTACATCTGGCAAAGCATTCCATTTTTGGCAATTTGATTCAAAATCGATTTTCCAAAAGATTTGTCAGATTTGGACTCTTTGGTGTTTATCAATTTCACATTGCACTTGTGAGATTAGATTCAGAACTACGGGAGTCCAATACTGTAGGGCTTATTTCGAACTTCTGAAAAAGGAGCGCGAAAACGTCGAGCTACAAGTACGCCCAGCCAAAGGGGCCATCAAACAGAATCCTTATCGTAGAGGCATGCCATGCAGCAGCATAGGTCATCCTCGACACCTGGGAAATGCCCGCCCAAGAGTGCCAGTCAATCTGCGAAATCAATGCAGTGTCAGAGGTCAGTGTAGTATGAGAAATCAGTGCAGTATGAGGAAATCAGTGTAGTATGAGATGTCAGTGTAGTATGAGAAATCAGTGCAGTGTGAGGAAATCAGTGCAGTGTCAGATGAGAATGGCAGTGCGGTGTCAGAAATCAGTGTAATGTCAGAAGTCAATACAGTATGATAATGGCAATATGGTACAGATGCAACATCATGAGAGTGACCGTGTAGTGTGGGAAACAGTGTAATATGCTTATAGTAGGTAATAGCTAAATGTTGGTATCTTGTTACCTGGTCCGCCGTGATCGTATCAAAGAAGCAGTAGAAGTACGAGAATGTTCGGTCTACAAGGCGGCGTCGCTCGAACCGCGAGTTGTAGTACCGGGAGCGGGGTATTAACAACTTGATCGGCCTCACTGGGACTGGAGCCAGGGAAGTGAAATATATGTAGACCCAAAGCTGCAAACAGAAGACATGGAAAAAATATATCAGATGAACAAGAAATGCAACAGTGAACAAAATGTAAAGTGTATCAGAAAAGTGAGTGTAAGGTATACCTCTCAAACCCTCCAGTAGCCACTGAGTGAATCCGTCTTACAGCGGGAGACGAAGCTCATGTAGCAACATAAGGTGGCCAGGTCGGCACCACCCCAGTCGTACTCCACCACCCGAGGAAGGCGTACCAGTGCCCCGAGAAGGTATAACCCCATGGTATTTTCCCTGTTCGCAAACAAGGTAGTACCGAGAAGATACATGAGAAAGTCGCGGGTGTACTGGGGAACCTCATCTGCAGTAGCTGGCTGAGTGCCGGAAAAGTGCTCCAAGAACCAGCTGTAGCGCACCATCCCGTGGCTGGTGGTGTCTGGGATCGCCCGAGAAGCTGGAGTTGTGCAACTCTTCACTGAGTCATATCTGAATCAAAGGGGACTAGGCCACCAACCCCAACCCGCAAACCAGTCAGCATCGAGAAGTCGTATGGGGTCAGCGTTATCTCCCTGGTCGAAGAGAAGTGGAATGAGTCGGTGGTATCCCATCATCTCTCTACCAGGGCCCCATAGAGCCATGACTTGGCCCTTATCTGTATGAGCCCGGAGCAGAAGGGCCCAAAGCTAGCAACATCAACTAAAGTACGAACCTCCGCGGGAAGCTGCTCATACCAATGCCACGGGCCAGATATGGAGCCATAGCCGCCTATCCTCCAGGCTATCACCTATCAATTGGAAGTTTTATCAGTATATGTACAGCAGAGACAAGTGGTTTGATCATCAGTTTCAACATATGTGCAAAGTAAAATAAGGGAAAAAGTTGTGTACCATGGAGACGTCGGTAGATACATGCTCCATGGGCTCTCGCAGTAGAGTGTCCTCATCCATCCCTGGAATGAAACCCTTAGATCTCAAGATGCCGCCTGGGGATGGCACATGTGTATGCGGCTGGTATGTAGCCGCATCAAAGGGCCTCTCGACAAGAAGAAGCAATGCAGCAGCTTCTCCGCCTCTATGTCCACACCAAGGGCAGCACCAATACCTGCGGCGGGGTCAGGAATGGGTACTTCGTCACTAGCCATAGAGAGGAGATGGAAAAGTGAAGAAAAAGTGAGTAGATGAGTGATTTTGGAGTGAAAACCTCAAAAAACCCTAGGAGAGAGAAAATAAAGAGGAGATAAAAAAATTCAAAGGGAGAAGGGGGAAAAGTTTGGAAAAATGTGTGAGGATCTAAGAAAAACCAAGAGAAAACTCAAAACTTCACCAAACCAAAGTCCAATCGGTTCAAAAGGTGGAGGATCAAGAGGGTTTCAAGGAAAAAATTTGTAAAAATTGTTGGGTAACTCAAGAGGAATGGAAATCTAGAGAGAGAGAAAGGTTAGAAAGAGAGGAGGAGGTGTTTTCGGATGGGGGAGTGCGAGGAAATGAGGGTTACATTGTGTTTTAAGCAGCCACGGGTTGTGGCTTTCCGAAACTGCCCCCGCCATTGTCGAAGGCCAACCGGTTGTGCATCGACGAGACCCGACCGGCTCTTGGTAAATTCAGTTTTTTTTTTTTTTTTTTGTGTTGTTTGTTATTATTATTTTATTTTAGTTTATTTTATTTCTGGTATTGTTTGAGTTTTAATTTGGGTGTATAATAATAATAATGAGTGAAGAAAAGAGAGACAAAAAAAAAAACAACAACAACAACAACAATAGTGAGTGAAACAAAAAAAAGAAAACAAAACAAAAAGGAGAAAAAGTTGAGGAAAAGTAAAAACAAACAAAAGAGAACGTATTTATTTGTTTTTTTGATCTAATTTGTTTAAGCTTGTTTCTTTTATAAAAAAAAAAAATTGTTTTGTTAATTTATCATTATTTTGCTTGAATCGTAATTCGTTCTGTTATGTTGTAACCAAACGATATTGTATGTACGGTTCATTTAAAGAGTTTCAGAGAAGTGCCCGATATTGTATGCACGGTTCATACAAAGGAGTTCCAAATAAAATCATTCGTGCCACATTAAAATCATCATCCATTTTACAACCGGATTGAAACGCGATGCGTTGAGCCCATTATTTTAACACATTGGCATTGTTTTGATTTCACGTGTCTTTGAGTAGAGTCCATGTTTTGACTCCTACTTATGTGATTTTTTTGTTCTTAGTCAATTCCCAGTCTTTCCTCCTCTCGCGTGTGACGCGTTAGGATTGTACCTTCGGTTAAAAACATTCGGGTGCGCCCGGTGTTCACACCACCCTTCCTCCTCTTGCGTATGACACGTTATGATTACAAATCGGTTAAAAACATTCGGGTGCACCCGGATGTTCACACCACCTTTCCTCCTCTTGCGTGTGACGCGTTAGGATTGTACCTTCGGTTAAAAACATTAAGGTGCGCCTGGTATTCACATCACCTTTCCTCATCTTGCGTGTGATGCGTTAGGATTGCAAATCGGTTAAAAACATTCGAGTGCGCCCGATGTTCACACAACCTTTCCTCCTCTCGCGTATGACGCGTTAGGATTGCAAATCGATTAAAAACATTCGGGTGCACCCGATGTTCACACCACATTTCCTCCTCTCGCGTGTAACGCGTTAGGATTGCAAATCGATTAAAAATATTCGAGTGCACCCGGATGTTCACACCACCTTTCCTCATCTCGCATGTGATGCGTTAGGATTGTACCGTTGGTTAAAAACATTTGGGTGCGCCTGATGTTCACACCACCTTTCCTCCTCTCGCGTGTGACACATTAGGATTGCAAATCGGTTAAAAACATTCGTGTCTGCCTGATGTTCACACCACCTTTCCTCCTCTCGCATGTGACGCGTTAGGATTGTACCTTTGGTTAAAAACATTCGGGGTGCGCCCGGTGTTGACACCCTCTTTCCTCCTCTCGCATGTGACGCGTTAAGATTGCAAATCAGTTAAAAACATTCGAGTGCACCCGATGTTCACACCATCTTTCCTCCTCTTGCATGTGACACGTTAGGATTGTACCTTTGATTAAAAACATTCGGGTGTGCCCAGTGTTCACACCACCTTTCCTCCTCTCGCGTGTAACACATTAGGATTGCAAATCAGTTAAAAACATTCGGGTGTGCCCGATGTTCACACCACATTTCCTCCTCTCGCGTGTGACGCATTAGAATTGGAAATCGGTTAAAAACATTTGAGTGTGCCGGGATGTTCACACCACCTTTCCTCCCCTCACATGTGACGCGTTAGGATTATACCTTTGGTTAAAAACATTCGAGTGTGCCCGATGTTCACATCATCTTTCCTCATCTTGCGTGTGATGCGTTAGGATTATACCTTCGGTTAAAAACATTCGGGTGCGCCCTATGTTCACACCACCTTTTCTCCTCTCGCGTGTGACACGTTAGGATTGCACCTTTGGTTAAAAACATTCGGGTACGCCCAGTGTTCACACCAATCTTTCCTCCTCTCGCGTGTAACGCGTTAGGATTGTACCTTCGATTAAAAACATCGGGTGCGCCCAATGTTCGCACCACATTTCCCCCTCTCGCGTGTGACGTGTTAGGATTGTACCTTCAGTTAAAAACATCAAATCCGCCCAATGTTCACACCACATTTCCTCCTCTCACGTGTAACGCGTTAGGATCTCGGTTGAGACCTCGAGTGCACTCGATGGTTACGTTGCCCTTCGCCTTTCCTGCGCGACGCGTAATTAGGCTTGCATAATTTTCTTACATCCTTTCTACATGAAATATAGTTTGGCTCGTGTTTCCCACGCAAGGCGTGTTTATTTACTTCTTTTCATGATTGGAATTGCAGTACCTTGTTTCAGTTTGTTTAAATGTGGCATATTATTTGCATTGCATTGGCATTCAAGTGTTTCATTGCATGGGCTCATTGCATGATCATAAGTTATGTTCTTGCATCTTATGTTTACATTTTGCCCTTGAACAACGCTGGTTTGATTCCTTGCAAAGGGATACGTAGGCAGCTTGCGAGCACAACCACTTTAATTTATGTCTTGCTTTCTTGCCCAAGTCTTGTGGTCTCGTCAAATGGGTCGTCTTTGGGCTTTGACATTTACTTACATCATTTCATGACTGCTCAAGCTCTGTCAAAGAGGGGCAAATGTAGACACCCCATTATGACCGCCCGCAAGACTTAGGCGCTTGGTTCAATACACTCGATGATGAAAGTTGAATTGTGTGCTTTGAATTCACAGCGATTCGGATTCAGTCAGGCTCCCGAAATAACCTCAAATCTTCAACATTTACCTTGTTTGAACCTTTGAGTCTTATTTTTGGACCTTTTACCACCCTGAGCTGAGTTTGAACCAAAAAAACAAGGTAGGGCATCAAGGCCCGGTCGTGCATCAGTGATGGCCGGGCGTGGCTATAAATGGTCGGCCAGGCCTTGGTGACGAGAAACACTGTTTTGGGCAGGAGGCCGCCAGCTGTCTGTTTTTGAAGATATTTATCCCCTTTTGAGCTCAAATTCTATAAAAACGAAGCTGTGTTATTGTTTTGGGGGTTGAACAAAATTTAGAAAGCCTATATATACCTTGAGAGCTCCTTTCTCCTCATTCTTCCATGGCAAGCAACCTTTGAGCTAACCTAGCTCCCTTGTGTCATCTCTATACACCATATACAGCCTTGTCTCACCATCTTAGAGCCTTGGTTGATCTTCGAGAAGCATAATTCAAGCTTAAGAGTGGGTTGAGACTAAGCTTGGATCATAATCAAAAGCTAACTTATTTGCAAGGTATAAGCTTTTTTATCTTCGTTCTTGCTTTCATATCTGTCATTTCTTGCCTAGTTCTTATTGTTTTGTGTTGCTTTTAGTCTATTCTAAGTGTTTAAGATTGGGTTTGAAGAGCTACCAAAAGAGTAGAGAGAATTTCACTCTTTCTATATCTTTACCTATAACTCAAACCTTTCTTTTACACTCTTTTTCTTTACTCCTTGCACTAATTTTCAAAGTTAAAAAGGATTAAAAATCATGTTTTGAGGTTTCAAAGTGGAGGGGTTAGCCACCCCTCCTTGTTCTTACTTACTAGCCTTGATTCTTCTCTTTGTTGTTTACTTTTTTTAGGCTCTTTTCATGCATTTTTTTAGCCGTTGTTTTTCATCTAATAAGGGTTGTTTGAGGGCTATCCTAAGTTGTTTAATTGGTTAAAGCTTTGGTTAATTCATTTGTTGTCTCATAAGTTTGCATACAAAACATGTTATATATTGTTCTAAGCTTTTCTTCAATTTATTTCCATGTCTAAAAGTCTAATTTTAACAATCAATCCACCATCCATCTCTTTCATTCTTGAGAATGATTTCAACCGATTGTGGTTGCTCAAAATATGTAAGAGAGACTTCTACTTAATGGTTTAATCTTTTTGAAGATTCATTATCAACAGTATAGTCTCTCTCTCATACTTTAGAAGAACCTCTCATTTGACATTACTTCTTGTTTAGAGGACTTTAACATCACCATGGACAAATGGACTAAAGAATGGCAAGGCTTCATAAAATTGGCTTAAAACTTGGAACAACCCATATAAAGAAAATGGTTAGAATCGCTTGAACTTGGCCGAACGTTATGCCAAGTTCCTTGTGTCAAGAGTCGTCACATGCTAATTCATGGCGTTTTGATGATTCTTGAAGTGTTGCAACCTCCCTCTTTGAGCTCACTCTATGACAAGAGAGAGGGGTGGTCTTATTCATTGCATTCATTGACTTTTGTCCAAATTTGTATCCGGAATCATCAAGCAATCAACTTGCTCATTGATGGTTTTGGGACAAACTTCATCTTTCTCTAGACCCTCTCCATGATAGAGAAGGAAAGATGGGACAAACAGAGCTTAAGAACACTCTGCCTACACTGGTTCACCTCAGAGCACAAAAACAGAGTTTTGCACCAAATTGAGGCACGGCCGGTCATCTGTAGACCCGGCTTGCCATCACTGATGCACAGCCGGCCCTCAGTGTGTGGCCAGCAGTGCAGTTTTGCAGAAAACAAAGGTAGTGGCTAAAGGTGAAACAGAGTTGGCTTGGACAGACAGAGTAGCTCTCAGGCGCTGTGCATGCAACCCTCATCCATCTTCACTTATGCCTTTGTCGAACGCAATTAATTGTTTCATTAGTGTTATAATTATCATAGTTGTAAATTAATCTTATTGTATTGTTGTAGCCATTGCTTATTGATAATTGGTATAACTAATTAAATTGTTGTAATAAAGTAGTTAATTAGCTTAGTTAAGTTAATTATTATTCATTCGCCCAGTTTTGTAATAGTTAGTTAATTCGGACTTTCGGTCATTGATTCGTACCCTCCTGCGTGAGAGATCAAATATTGTAATAATGTGTATGTCTTCCAACTCCACGTCTTTCTCCCTTTCTTTTTACAATGGTTAGTTTAGAACATCACGTTTCATTGGCATACTTCATGTTTGCATCCACTTGTATTGCATGCACCGAGGCTCGGTTCATCATTCTAACTTGCATTGTGAGTTTAAATACTTCTTTGAATACATGCTTAGATCGCATGTTATCAAATCAATTCATATGTCATATTAGTAGCCGAGCCTATTAATTACATATTATATGTGTTGCATTAGTCATATTGCATAAGTTAGGATCATGCATCTTTCTAACTTTATCACTTTTTTTTGGCTTGGAGTACTAGGTGAGCTTTTACTTGCTTTAGCATCTTGCATGAATGTGATGTTGCCATGTTTAGCATGCTTGCCATGAGACTAAATGCTTAAGTGCTATAATTGCTTGAATGCCTGTAGATGAAAGCTGATTGCTTGAATTGGAATAATTTAAGTAATGTTTATATGCAATCGTTTTTTCAAGTTGTACATATTCGAAACAATTCCAAAACAAAACATGAGATCAAATGTTCCAATTCTTGCAAACTAGTCTATATTTGTATGAGTGTCACATAGTAATACAGCTAATAAATCAGAATAAAAACATATAATGTAAATAAAAAAACGCATCATGATTAGTAAAGGCCGATCTTTGATCAGGCGAGGGGAGTGCTCAATTCATGACTTTCCCCCCTTGTACCTAAGTTCCCGAGCCAAGACACTTTGGTGATGATGGACTAATGGCCTTTGGCACGAGTCTCAGGTTTTCTAAATTTCCCAAAAATATTTAGGTGGTGACTCTGTAATCTAGCACAGTAGTCCATTTTTGGCATTTGATTCAAACATTGATTTTCCAAAAAGAATTGTTGGATTTGGACTCTTTTTGTGTTTTCACTATTTCACATTGCACTTATGAAATCAGATTCAAAACCACAAGTGGAGTCCGAACTGTAGGGTTATTCACCTTCCTAAAGGAGCGTGGAAAGTCGAGCTACAGGGCCTTATCATATCATCTCAGTTGCCGGCAATGGGGCATATCGGCTTGAAGACACTGATGGCAAAGAGTTGTCACGGCCCTAGAACACTTGCAATCTGAAGTTTTTCTATCATTAATTTTTGTTTTTCAAGATTTATGTAATGATTTTATTAGCCGAAGTTTTAATAAAGTGTTAATTTGATTTTGTTTAATTGTTGAATTTGTGCGATAGGACTGAACAGTCTTATGACGATGTTCCCATGGTAAACATGACGAATAACTTGCCATATGGTAGATTTGAAGTATACTTTCCATATGATAGAGTTGAACTAAGTTGGCGATGTTTCTGAATGAAACATCACGAATAACTTAGACTTGTCATATAGTAGAGTTGAATTATACTTGCCATATGATACAGTTAAACTAAGTTGGCGATATTTCCGAATGAAACATGACGAATAACTTAGACTTATCATATAGTAGAGTTGAATTATACTTGCCATATGATAGAGTTGAACTAATTTGGCGATATTTCCGAATGAAACATGACGAATAACTTAAACTTATCATATGGTAAAATTGAATTATACTTGCCATATGATAGAGTTGAACTAAGTTAGCGATGTTTCCGAATGAAACATGACGAATAACTTAGACTTATCATATGGTAGAGTTGAATTATACTTGCCATATGATAGAGTTGAACTAAGTTGGCGATGTTTCCGAATTAAACATGATGAGTAACTTAGACTTGCCACGATGGCAGAGTTAAACTAAGTTTGATTTAGTTAGATCAACAAAGGAACCAAGGTAGAAAAACCTCGGCTAAGATATGTTTGAATCAAACTTCGGCAAATATTTGAGGTGTATGCTTTAATGTGAACATAAGTGATACTTAGGTTCACATTAGGGGGCAGAAAATGAGAATAAGCATAACACTTGTGAAATTTTTGGATATTTCAAGTTGAAGTTATGCACAACACTTTTGAAATTTTCTGCAAATTTCATCTGAGATCACGGAATGATGGAACAATCCGAGATGAGCTAATCCGAGATGGGAATATTATATTACACCCAAAGTGTAATTGTTAGAGATACCCAGCCAAGGTGCTAGACTTGGAAGGAAAGAAACAGCACTAATAAAAATATTTTGACAAATATTTTTTTTAAGTGTTGACCGAAAAAATAGTAAAGGTTTTTATCTGAGGTGACACTTGTCGGATGTGTTCCAACCCAAAGTGATTACACAGTTAAGATGTACTTTGAAAAAGTGCAAAAATATTCTAAGTATGGAGACATGCAAGATACATAAGTAATAAAGAGAAGCATTCAACACTTAGAGAAAAAGAAACGTGCATTCATTTAAAGAAAAGATTTGTTCAACTACAAAGCATAGGGCACGTCCACCAAAATGAAGCTAACATTGTTCAAACACAAAAAGATTACAAGTACTGAAAAGAGAAAAAGTTCAAAGGAAAGAAGGAAAAAAACTAAGCACTATGGTCTTTGGCAGTGGTCTCAGACTAATCAACCTCGGCTGTTGTCATTGTTTCGGCCTTGGTAAACAGTTGCTTTGACTTCTTGACCTCGATCTTGGCCTCAATCTCGAGTAGGGTCTGGTCAAGACTCTTCTCGGCAGACTAGATCTCGGCCTCTTGGGGAGCCTTTTTTGAAGAGATATCTTTGGAGACCTTATCATCCTCTTCATCCTGAGTTAAGTCCAGGATTTGCTCATTCAGAGTTGGGGACTTGGCCCCAGCAGCTGCAACTTCTTCGGACTTGTCGGCCTCGGCATCCTCTTTTGCCTCAGCCTCGTTCTCAGATTAACTTGGAGTAAAAGGAAATAGAAGAGCAAGTCGGGTGGCGTTATAAAGAGGCGAGTCGTCGGGGATGGCCAACTCCTTTAACGCAGCCGACCAACCAAAGGTGTAACCCTTGTTGAATGCCTGGTTGACTTGTTTTTTGTAGGCATCACAGACGTCGGTTGTCCTTTCAGTGTAGGCCTTTTCATTGGCTGCTTTGATTTCGGTCGTTTTCATAGCGAGCACCGCTTGAAGTTCGTTTTGGGCCTAAGCCTCTTTCTCCTTAGCCTCTTTTGGCTAGGCTTGAGCAACCTCGGCAACATTTTTAATGGCCTCAGCACGCTCCTCAGTTTTGTTTATGGCCGCCTGGGCAGCCTTAGCCTAATCCAACAGACCTCGAATGCGAGCCTCGACCTTGTTTAGTGAGGAAAGGAGCTTGGCTGACTCCTTTGTCTTGTCGGTCAACTTCTTCTTGAACACCTCGGCCTTGACTGCAAAAGAGTGACCCTACTGGATGGCCTATAAAAAGAGAAAGAAAACATTTGCTAAGTACAAAGCCTATAAACTTGAAATTGAACGAAAAGAAACAAAGCATACAAACTTACCAAAACACAATGCTGCATCTTTAGCGCATAGTTCTCATACTCAGTTAGCTCGGTCATACAGTTGAGGTTGGCCGATAGCAGAACGGCAATAAAAAGGGCAACACCAATTTCTACATTGTCGAGGGCACTGTCCCTAGCTAGTAAAGGTCGGTCTCCGACCCTAACGGCTGGAACCTAGGGCTCGTCGGCACAAAAAGCACCAGGGTGAGTCACATCTTCGGACCTCGGCCTTTTTTGTGGTTTGCCGGATGGCTCGGCCTCAATAGGCCTCTTCTCGGCCGTGGAAGCAATCTTCTCAATTTCAGCCAACTTAGAAATTGGTACTATATCTTCTAACTCCACTTCTGTGGCGATGGCTTTAGCCTTAGATCTTTTTACCCTCTTTGCCTTGGAGTTTGGTTGGGATTGGGATGGGGAAGAAGAATAGACCGACACCACGCTAGGGATATCAGTGAGAAAATCATTTGGAACAATTTTTGCTCGACCCATTTCGTCAACGGTAGCAGCAACAGTGACTTTGGGGCCGAAATGAATTGCTGGCAAGGCAATTGGAGGGTTTGATGGGTCTATGGTCGAGAAAATAGGACTTCAACGTCTGCAGTTGTAAGTTCTACCGGCTGGGGCGTTAGCAGGAGTTTAACATCGGCGCTGGCACTGGCGCTAGGCTGGAGGAATTAACTGGGGGGTAGAAGTTGATGGCTGCTCTACTGGATCGGATGTGGAGGCCCGA
Source organism: Camellia japonica (assembly GCA_030407325.1). Classification (NCBI taxonomy): domain Eukaryota; kingdom Viridiplantae; phylum Streptophyta; class Magnoliopsida; order Ericales; family Theaceae; genus Camellia; species Camellia japonica. The sequence continues at coordinate 27,527,181 of JAPPVO010000010.1, read as the reverse complement.
TCTGGCCTTGGTGACGAAGTGGCAAGCGGAGTTGTGGGGGATGAAGGAGACTTACTTTTGCAACGAACGTCGGGCAAGGGACTTCGATACGTCGGGATGTAGTTGGGAGTGAGTGGAGCCTTGCGGAGTTTGATGGGTAGACTGAGAAGTCGAACCAAGTCCTTGCTTGGTACGTAGGACTGGCGAAAGTTCTTCTATGGCTGAGGGAGAGCTGCAAAGACAAGAAGAGAACATTAGAATAGATAAATAGCAAGATTGTTAAGTAAGGCAGTAGAGAAGGGACTTGGGGGGGGAACTAAGTCCTTACCCTTGTCATCCCTAAAAACTTCACGGCGTAAGGGGAAGAGATGGAGCTCATCGTCTGGCGTGAACTCTCAATTGTCCGAGACAATCAAGTAGTCGTCTGCCGCGTCCTTATTTGAGTCTGGAATGTCGGCTATCAATTTGTACTATGTAGATCTCAGCTTGAGGTAGTACGTATAGCCAGAGTTGGTCTTGAGGCCATACGTTGTATAGCAGTACTAGATATTGGATAAGGTTATTCTGGCATTCTGCCGACGTGCCAACTCGGCAATGCCATTGATGATCCTAAAGGAGTTAACAGCCAGTTGCATGGGATTTAGTTTGTAGTAATGGAGAACCTCCCTAAAAAGGATGTTGAGGGGAAACCTGACTCTGCCTTCAATAATTGAGACTACAGGAAAGGGCATGTAATCCTTACCGGGCATGATAGAGTCATTCTCTCCAGCTAACCGAAGGTGAACGTCGGCTGGAATGGAGAACTCTTGCCTAAAGTATTCTAATTTGGCAGGGGTATCCACTCTCCACCTAAACATACCCATAATGTCGGCTATATGTAATTGGTACTGGATTTCGGAAAAGAGTGATTGGTATAGGTCTAAAGACTTCAGCTAAAACCTAGAGAGCACTAGGTTGAGGGTTTCTGAAGACCAAAAGGAGGATTTTGTTTTAGTTTTTCTAAAGAACAAGGTTCTAAATCAAATCCCAAACCTAAGTCTATATAGAAACAAGAATCTAGAAACAAAGCAAGTTAAGCAGAAAAAAGAGCATGATTCACAATCAAGAAAGCAACAGAGATTCAAGAATATGAAAAATTATAAATCCGCAGAACACTGAGTGAGTATGTGCAAGGCAATGTGCAAGAACCATAAGCAATACGAATACCCTAGAACTCAAAAACAAGAAATGATGACCAAAACATGAAGATAGAAACAAAGTATAACTATTGAAAACGAATTCAATGGCAATAGATACAGTACTGATATATATTCAGAATAGTGGAAGACTGAACTAGAAGAGAATGAAATTAAGAGCTTACCGAATGAGCCCGAAAATGCGGACACTGGAATGAGGTTCGCCGAAGTTGGATGATAATGACTATGACCAAACAATGAAAAATTGCCGGAGGTGCGAAACAGAGCACAGTTGCAGAGCTTCGAAGGTATGAAAATGGTGGATTTCGTAGAGGGAGAAAGTCTGAGCAGAAAGAGAACGGAAGAATGAAAAGTGAAGAGACGAAGAGAGAGAAGAGGGAGTTTTGTCAAAAATTCGAAAAGGCGGCAAACCACAATGAAATGCCTAAGACGACGTACCTGTCAGGCGGCGCAGGCAGAAACGACGTGACTTGATAGCGCGTGTCAGTACGAACCAGTAAAAATGGGATACGTGGAGGAAACGGTTAGAAAGACTCTGCGTGACAGCTCATGTGTAGTTAGAACTCTTGAAATTTTCAAAATAATGAGGCCATAACCTAGGCTAAAGGGGCGATCTCAGTTGAGATGCTTAAAGAATTGGATTCTTGGTTCTTGATCCTTGGAAAAGTGGACAGCTGAATCCTGGTTATATGAAGCCGACGAGTCATGATCTCAGTCGTAGAGATGAGTGGATTGTTAGCCGACATGCTATGTGGACAAACGATGTAGGTTCCATCACCTCAGATTGCCGAGGTAATAGAACCTAGGGAGCAGTTGTGGGGACATATTTTGTGAATGACGGCACATGGCTAAGGTGATGCTGAAATATCATCAGAGGTGCCACGTGGCTGGGTCATGTTGCCAAGATGATCTTGGCAAGGCCAAGGTTATCTGCGGAGATACCGGAATCCAAGTTAAGCAGATAAGGGACAAGAGTCCTAGAATATGGGAGTATCTCAGTCTGGATAAAGATAAGGCTCAAGCAGAGCTTATCTCTATCTAGACGAGAGTCCAAGATGAGCATTGAGCCTGAGTCCACTGAAGCGAGGCTTCTAAAGAAAAACAAGTCACTGCTGGTTATAAAAGTAAGGCACTCTCGTGGGTCTGAGGTAAGTTCTTTTTTGCGAATTTAAACACAATTTGCTATCTTTGAGAGATATTGATTACTGACTTGATCTTCGAAGTGTCCCCAGGTGGACGAACCATCTTCTTGTGCAGGTTGTTGTGCTTAATCTATTCTACTGGTGCTCTCTAGCTGAGTTCCCCTTTTAGTTGTGTGGTCGGAAATCTACACCCACTAACCTATGCCTTGCACAAGCCTTTGTCACTACTATATATATATATATATATATATCTAATCTTGGAACCCACAGCCCATTTAAAAATTTTAATACACTCATAACAATATTCTTGGTTAATTAATAATCTCTAAGTTAGCATATATATAGACTAACGTAATATATGTGTTATATACGATTTTAAATAAATAATTAATAATTAATTTTAAAATTAAAATTAAACAGTAAACAAATTAAAATACTCAAAAAAATAGAATTAAATAAATTTTAACTATTTTATCACAATTTTACTTATGTTTTTTTTTTTTTTCTACCATTAATGCCATGTTTTAAGTTCTAAATAATAAATATATGAATCATAATGTAATTAGTAAAAATTAAATAAAAAAATATGGTAAATTATAAAATTGCACTTCTTTATTTTTATTTTTAGGGACAAAAATTACAATTATAATAAAATATAAATATATTATTATTTTCTAAGGGTTTCATAATTTCGGTGTGCCATACATTAGATTCATATGATGATTTAGTAAACTATGTGTATACATAATAATTACTTTTTTCTTTCTTTCTGTGAAATTCAATCTAGCAAAATTTATTTAAATCATAAAATTGAATAACAAAATGAAAATGACAAATAATGAAATACCAGTGACCCCTATTCTCTTGTCCTTCCTGAAATCAGCCTTTATCTATCAAATACAACTTCTAGATTTTCTCATTATCTTCCTTAAATCAGCTTTTACCTATCAAGTATAACTTCCAAATTTTCTCACATTTGCAAGCTTTGGCAACCCACATTGAGCCATTTTCTTATTCTCCTCTCTCACCCACTTTGCGATTTTCACGACCCCAATCATCTAATTTTTCTCCTGCTGGACATGTTAACTTCTCTTTATCAGTTGCCCTTGCCTTGTCACCACCATTTTGCTAAAACCCTAAACCCACTTATGTTTATATATATTTTTTAGATAGGGCACCAATATTTTTATATAAAATATTGAATTTGGCTAGTCTACATTTTTAAATTGAGTAATGCTAGAATTATCATATTTGGATATGGAAAAAGATTTGGACCCCCTTTGGGGGTCACCCCCACAACTCCCTTTGCTTTTGATTGGTCAATTTTTCTATTCTTTTTTTTTTTTTTTTTCTCTCCCAGTCCCCAACCCCCACGTGTGTGTGAAGGTGGTGGGGGTGGGAGTTTTGAGGGGGTCTCCATCATAGCTCTTTGGATATTATATGATGTAACATCATACATGACATTAATTACCACATTTGATAGGCTACACATGATATATATGAATAGTGTCATCTAAAGCACGATATCAAATGTGGTCAGTATAAATTATTTTTTTAAAAAAAATTAAACAAATTTTTAAAAAATTACAAATTTAAATAACTAAAATTTAAACAAGAAAAAGTATATTACCAGATATAGATTCTTTCTAGAATGTTTTTCTTATGAAAATTTCATTCCTGCCATAGAATTTTTATACCAAAAAAATAACTATTTTTTCTCATATTCTTCTTAAACTTTAAATTTGAACTCCAAAATATATCAATTATTGTTTAAATTAGATTTGGCTTACATATAAACTTTTCATTTAATTGTTTTTAAAATTTTAAATTAAATTTGTTTGGATGGGTTAATAATTTTATGCGACATGTATTTATTAATATTTGGAAGCTCTTAAAATATTTTGGACAAAAAGTTATTTTGCGTTAATGTATAGATAATAATAGATTTGGAAACATTATCACTCACAAATAATAATTATAGTTTAATTTGTCAATAAAAAATAAAGTAAACCTTACCATATTAATTAACAAAATATTTAAATGAAATGAAAATAAGATAATAATAAATAAGAAAAACTAATAATATAATTAAAAAGCTCATAATATTTTAACTTTTTTTATATAATTTTTTAATTTTTAATAACTTTTTAACTATATCAAATAATTGCCAAACGCACTCACTTGACTGACCTTTAATCCGCAACTTGAATAGCAAATAGATTTTTATTTATTTATTAGGGAGAGGCTTTCCAACTGGAAAGTGTTGTTGGGTATTCTTGGATTTATTACGGAGCTCATATCAATAATTTAAACTATTTAATATGTAGATTTTGTCAAGTATTTTAAAATTATACTTATCGTTAATATAAATGTGATCTGATCAAGTGACTATTAATATTTGATCAACATGAATTTTTTTTAAAATAAATATTTGACGAGTTGTACACATTAAACGATTTGGATCATTGATGTCGGTTTCGTAATGAGCCTACAGAGGCCTAACAACACTATCCAACTTGATTTAGACAAGAGAGAAACATTTCCCTATTCAGGAATTGTTTGAGATTTGCTTAGTATACTTTTTACCTTTTTATAAAAAAGGTTGTGCTACATCCTCTTAAAAAAACCCCCCCTAATCCCCCTAAATTTCAAACCAAGGCAAAAAAAAAAAAAAAAAATGCCCAAAACGACGTTGTTTTGGGTATTAGGGGGATTTTTTTAGGGAGATAAATAATTTTTCTTATAAAAATATATGTAAAAAAATAAAATAATAATATAATTTAAATAAATAAACTTATCAAATAAACACACTTATTTAGTACATCTCTCAACAAATCATAACTATATCCCAATTAGAAATGGATGACCTTAATTGGTTGAACCGAGGGAGTGACTTAAATAATCAATAATAAGTTCACATAATCCAAACGGTCAATAGAACAATTATTCCCACATGAATCAAGAATGATTTGTTTAATTGTATACATTAACTTTTACATTAAGATATTAATCCCACCTTCATTATTGTACTACTTGGAATCTCAGCAAATATCAGTCAAAAACCCAAACATATTCCTTTTTCCTCAGTCTTATCCCAAGATAATATATACACTTCCCTATCTTAAAATATATATATATATACACACTTTTCACAACATGTGATTAGATTACCAAATAACTGGAATTTAGCAAAAATCCAACAAATCTGAGACCAACCAATTTCGTCCCCCACCCAGTTCTCTGTCGCCGAGTGCGTACAGTTATATCAAAGATACATAGATAGTGAAGCAGGCTCGTCTTCGGACACCCACTTTAGATTCTGGATTTGATTCTCATGTCGAATTGAGGTCAGATTTCATTTGGGTTGTCCTTAATTCTCTTGAATTTTATCTGGGTTGTCCTTAAGATTTGGTTTTGCTATACCATTTTGGCGTTAGTTTTTTTGAGTAGTTGTAAAGATTTTTTGTTAAAGATCTTTCTTGATTTTCGGGTTATGATTTATTGAATTCTTGTTGGGTTTCACTGAAATCTTACGATTTGTGATGTGTGTAGCTTTGCTCTTACTTCTGGTAAATTTGTTGTAGATGGGAAGAAATGGTGATTGATATTTATCACTTTTTTTTGCATCTGTAAGTGTATGTATAGTTCTATTTACTCATGATTCTTCTAAATTGTCTTGCTAAGTTTGAGAGTTTCAAACCCCTTTGCCTGAAATGCAGCGGTATGTGTGTATGAATGTATGCATGTCTGTGTCGTATGTAGTCCTATAGTTCTCTCAAAAATTAATTAATACCAAAAAATGAGCTTATTCTAGTTTCCTGATTTTGGGTCCTCTTTGAACTCTTGTTGCTTTGATAGGATAATTAACATGATTTTCTTCCGAAATAATTAAAATGAAACTGTATCTGAAACCTGCATAACTATCATTGTATAAGAACGACTGTGGAACACCCATACATCTTGCAGGAAATTTGTTCTTTCTATATTCTGCATAAGTAGTTTGCTTTGTTGTAGAAAATTCTCCATGTAATATTTTCCATTTACAAAAGCAGGTAATAATAGCACTGGATCTTAAACTGATGTGTTCTTTTTCAACTTTTTGTTGTAGTGAGTGAGTTGGTGGCGCAGCTGTTGTAATTGATCCACCAATGGGTATTCGCTTCTCATTGTTTCTCTTTCTGGCATCTCTTTCTGCTATTTGGGCTCAACAAGTTGAAGATGCCGTGATTGTAGTCAATGGAACTCAAGCAGTTACTAATACAGATCCTAATTATATATGCGCGACTATTGATTGGTGGCCTCATGATAAGTGTAACTACAACCAATGCCCATGGGGATATTCATCCATTATAAATATGGTAACAATTCAATTATATTTTTATATTAATTTAAAATTGATCAACTTTCTCGAATTTGAACCATATATTTCCTTTATTTATTTATTTATAAACACACCATGTATTTCCTGCTGATGAATAAAAAATCATAAAATTGATTACTGTGTTTTCAATTTTTTCAGGACTTATCTCATCCTTTTCTTGCCAAGGCTATTCAAGGTTTGTGTTCATGTCATTTAGGGTGGTAGATGTTCTTGTGATGTTTAAGAATAATTTAAGCCTGATGCATACAAATAATTCATTTAAATCATTTAGGGTGTGTTTGGATCAAGATTTGAGGAGAGATTTTTGGAGGGAAAAATAAATGAAATACAAGCTAAATTTTGTACACTTTTCCCTTCCACTTACCTTTCCCTTCACAAATCCCTCCTCAAATCCTTAATCCAAACATAGCCTTATTATTCTAATACTTGATGTTTAAGAATAATTTACGCCTGATGCATAAGAATGATTGATTATTGTTCTGGTACTTGCTGCATAAAATTACTCATTTTGCTAATATTTTATTTCTTCTTGGTTGTGAAACAGCTTTCGAGCACTTGAGAATAAGAGTAGGGGGATCTCTGCAAGACCAAGTACTCTATGATGTAGGAAATTTGAAAACCCAATGCCATCCATTTAGAAAGATGGATGGTGGGTTGTTTGGATTTTCAAAGGGATGCTTACACATGGATAGGTGGAATGAAGTGAACCACTTTTTCAATAAAACAGGGTAAAGATTTGGTTTTGCCATTTTTTTTTCTTCCGATTTTTTATTTTGGATTTTAGAGTTCAACTTGTAGTTTAATCTCTAGAAAGAAAATTTTAGTATACAATACCCTCTTGTAATCATTTGTTCTTTCAACATGGTATTTGTTGGAAAGCCTCCATTGGGCTCCATTCAGGTTTTTCTTGTGCATAGAAAGTTATTTTGTTAAGCTGAAGTTAGGTAGTCAATTTTTACCCACCCAAAAAAGGTAGTCAATTTGATGATTACAGATAAATTCCTTGACAGCTTTTCTTAGTTGTCTCATAAAACCTTCTTGCAAGAATCTTTCTGCAGGTGCATTTCATTCTTCCATTTTCTTTCAGAATTAGCTTCTAGAGGGGAAATGAATATTGTGAGACTGATGCTTGCCCATTTAAGTTTCTTTAAAGTTGTGTTTGGATCATGGATTGGAAGAGGGATTTGTGGACGGAAAGGAATAGGAAAGGGAAAAGTGGAAGAAAAAGCTTATATTTCATTTTCTTTTCCCTTCACTTTTCCTTTCCCTTCGAAAATCCCTCCCTGAATCCATGATCAAAACGCAGCCTCAGCTTAACTGTTTCCGCTGAATCTTGTGCCAATTCCACAGAACTGTGGGACTTTCTAATTTGTAACCTATTAAATCCAATGACAGAAGAGGGGGGCCTGGTTAATTGTCGTGATTGTTTTTCTCTTTGTTACAGAGTACTTGTAACATTTGGCTTGAATGCACTGCATGGGAGGCACAAGATAAGCAAGGAAGTCTGGGGAGGAGATTGGGACTCCAGTAATGCAAATGATTTCATGAAATACACTATTTCCAAAGGCCACCAAATAGATTCATGGGAATTTGGTACCGTATTATCGACAAATCCCTTAATTTTTCTGACTTCTGATAAGCCGCACCCTTATCCCTGCCTTTGCTGCTGCAGGCAACGAGTTAAATGGTGGTGTTGGTGCAATTGTTGGTGCTGAACAGTATGGAAGAGACTTGATCAAGCTTAAAACTATCATCGATGAGTTGTATAAGAACTTCAAACCAAAACCTTTACTCGTGGCCCCCGGAGGATTCTATGAGAAGCAATGGTATAATAGACTCCTTCAGGCTACAGGCTCACCCGTAATCAACGCTATGACACATCATATATACAATTTGGGTTCAGGTGGGTGAGTGGTTCAACTTGGTAAGGTCCCATTATTATCTTTTATAAATTGATATGTGAACATATGTTTTTGATGTATATATAATAATTATTTAATTAGTAGAAGCTTGTATGCAAAAGAAATTTTTCTCTAGGCTTTTGGATAAGGAATTTTTTCTTTTTTTGCTGAGCGTCTAAACAAACAACTTAGAAATTGGAGGTGCCTTTTGAAAAAATGGGGCCTTGGGTGACTGCCTCAATCGTCTTGAGGTTCAGCCAGTCCCGTTGCTTAACACTCTAGCCTTGAAGACATCGTACCGTACCATATTAAAAAAAGACATGGTGATGTAGGACGAGTAGAGATTACTTTCCTACAAGTAATGAACCTGTTTAAATATACTGGTAGCAGCAACAATAGACTTATAGGGATGGATTTGTGGGATTTTGTGATTGCAAAAATATTTAAAAAAATAGGAGTTTAAGGATTTATAAAAGGGTAGGGTTTTGAGAACGAAAACACAAGTGTTTAGGGGCAGTTGGGTGGTTGTTCTAAGCACTGTGAACAGTAACCCTGATAGATAGAAGAAGAAGAAGAAGAAGAGAGAGAGAGAGAGAGAGAGAGAGAAGTGCTTCACCCTCGCAAGGGATAAGCCAATCATACAAACACAATCTCAAATTTTCATAATATTAACTCTGTCATTGAATCACTGAGATTACACATATATTTATAGACTAAAGACTCTCCTAATTCTATAAGGACTATTTCTCAAATTTAAAAACTAAAAATATTTAGCAACTACTAATATTCTAGACCAACTATGACTTCCAATTCTACTTCAATCATAATAAGAAATTTTAATGACTTCTAATTCTACTTCAATATCAAAATAGGAAATTTGGACTTTTGACTACTAAGATTATGATGTAGCTGCAGAAAATCACTAGAGAGGCAGAAATTTATGTTTTCTAATTCTGTATATAGGTGTGGGTGTGCATGGATGTCCTTTATATATCTAAACCAGATATAGTCAATGAAGAACCTAGGGTCTTCACGTGTGGTAACCGGTCAAACTATGATTTCATGTGTTGGTAACCGGTCAGACTACGTTTTTATGTGTTAATAACAGAACCTACGAAGGCAATCATGTCATTCCACAAGCTAGTAACTTTTAATTTTACTTTGTTTCAGGTGCTGATCCTAATCTGGTGAATAAAATTCTGAATCCTCATTATTTGAGCAAGGTATCAGAAACGTTCAGCGGCCTTAAACAAACCATTCAAACCCTTGGTCCTTGGTCTTCTGCTTGGGTCGGAGAATCCGGGGGAGCATTTAACAGTGGTGGCCATAATGTATCCAACACCTTTGTGAATAGTTTTTGGTAACCTTCCTCGTCTCTTTAATTTCGTTAGTTCTCTTCTAACCATCTTATGCTTTTTATCATCGGTAGAGAGGCAATTTATCGTTAACTCTTATTCATATATGAAATTTAGGTACTTGGATCAGCTTGGAATGGCAGCGAAGTATGACACTAGAGTATATTGCAGACAGACTTTAATCGGCGGAAACTATGGTCTCCTCGACTCACCCACATTTGTCCCCAACCCTGACTATTACAGGCAAGACAATAAATTTAACTTTTTATTTTCTTAAAAATGAAATAAATTATTTTAGAAGTTTCTTCATTTGTACTTTACACACTTTTATTTGAAGTTTCTTCATTTGTATATTTGGTTCTCTGTAGTGCACTTCTGTGGCATCGGCTGATGGGAAAAGAAGTTCTTGCTGTTAATACCAGTGCGTCACCATATTTACGCTCCTATGCCCATTGTTCAAAAGGAAGAGTAAGAGAGCACTACATTATTTCTTGATTTTGTATTGACTTTGTATGAAGGAATATACACTTTGGCAAGGTGGACGAGAAAGATCTGAATCTAGAGATTGTGATGTCCATAGCCAAACATGATGAGATGTTCATAACACCATCACTCAATGGTCATCTTGAACTTACGACCTACATTTATATATATAGTAAATGCTACGGTTTTGACATGAATGCTCATTGTAGACTCGTTTGTGTTAGGTTAGGCCCCATTTAACGCACATTGAAAAATACATGTACCCCTAATTATTCCAATTTGTTTGATTGTTGTGGACTTCTGTTCAGTGTCTTACAAGCTTGCCATGGCTTAGCATGCTCACTGTAAATGGAGATGTTAGGGAGGGGGGCAGTTCTAAACTAACATGAGATGTAGTATTGAAAAAATATATGATTTATTTAATTTAACTAAGCATATAACCCTTGATAGAGTAGAATGGCGAAAAAGGATTCATGTAGTTGAGTCCACTTGATTGAGACACAGGGCTTGGTTTGGTTAGTACAAATCTCTTGAGGTCAAATCTACAATGTTTGGTTGTAGTGTTGTGCACACATGTTGCATCTTGAGGCTTGCATTTTTTTTTACATGTTCTCATACACATCAATTGGAAGCAGAATTAGAAACAACATTTAGTGACTGAAGTTTCAAATCACGCTTGTGTTACAGTATCTACAATAGATTGGCAATTCCTGTATGACAAAACCTTGAGTCGATGTACTGTTATTCGGGTAAGTGTTGTAAGTCCTATTCATCATGAGTCTTTTACTATTGATTTCAATAGTGGATTTTGTTGGGTTGTTGTGTCTCTGGTTTTTGCCTTGCAGCGGGGTTTTTGTCAAGGTTTTCCACATAAATTGCTTGCGTTCTCTGTAATGATGCCATTGTTGTGTCAATGCTTATGACCCAACTTGACTATATCTAAAATTTGCAAAGATTTTCCCTATTCACTTCCCGGCATAAACTAGTTCCGCCTCCAAGATTTCAGTATGTTTTATGCTGTCCCACATCTGCATGCTTAGTACATTCAAGCTCATTTTCTTGCACCATTCATATGTTATTTTATATTTATAAAACCGGACTTCAATTTGACATTATCTTTACAAAATTATTTTGTTAACTAGTTTCTCGATTGCCACTATCATCTTATTACAGGGAGGTATTACTTTGCTTCTGATCAATTTAAGCAACCAGACCAAGTTCAACATAAGTGTTCGAAATAGTATGCACATCACCGTACATGTGAAAGAGACAGCCGATAAAAGTGGGAAGTCTTTCACTCACGGTCTCAAGAGAACTGTGTCGTGGGTTGGAAGCAAAGCATCAGACGGAACATCTTTTAGAGAAGAGTATCATCTAACTCCAAAGGGTGGGAATCTTCAAAGCAAAACCATGGTACTAAATGGTGTTCCGTTACAGCTCACTGACAGTGGAGACATTCCAAGTTTGAATCCAGTTCTTGTTCATCTGAATTCACCAATGTTTGTTGCTCCTTTGTCTGTCAAGTTTGTGGTATTCCCCAAGTTCAATGCTTCGGGTTGCAAGTGATTCTTTACAGAAACCATACAGGGTTGTGTTTGTTACATATTGTGATGTAAGCTCTGATATTGGTGTAATTTTATTTTTCCCTAAGCTAAAAATGTGGTAGGGCGGGTGACTAGTGCATGGCAACCTTGTTTGTGTTACTCAAAGGGTAGTCATTATAATTAAGTTAAATATGTAGGGTTTGTTATATTTTTTTCATGAGAGGGGAGTCTCTAAATGTACCAAAAAAATTATTGGACGCTTCATTTTCAAATTTGAATTTGTTGTTTTTCTTTGAACACTCAATTAATATTCCCACCTTATCGTGACCCACGCCAATCTACCTAGCCCAACAGTGCCATCTTCTCTAACCCCTTTCCTTTCCTCCCTACCCCTGGTTGCCCCTCCTCACCTCTAGCCACCTGCACCGCTCTCCTTCTCGCCCTCTTTGAACCCCACAACCCACCATTGCCGAGAGAGAGAGAGAGAGAGAGATTGTGCAGAAGAGTGGGTGGAGGCAATTTGCAAAAGAAGAATACGGGGTGATAAGGTGGGTAGCAATGGTGGGGGCGATAGGAAAGGGAAGGGCTGGGGAGTATCACAAGCGGGGGAAGGGGACTGTGGAGGAGGGAGGGGTGGGGGTGAGGCATTGGGAAGGAGGCAGGGGGGGGAGAGGAGAGCAGTTGGGGTGGGTGGTGAGGGAGGTTGGGGTATGGAAAATGGAGCTGGGGAGGGATTGGGGGCTAACGGGGGTTGGGATGACTGGGAGGTTGCAGCAACGACAGCCGCATGTGAAGAAGGTGATAGCTGGAAGTGGGTATAATGTTTTTAGATTCATCTTTTTTGAAAAATGTACACATAATCTTCGTAGTGCTTTATTGAAAAACATATTGAGTACATAGGATGTATGCACAGCATGCTTCTTTATGGAAAATTGGCTAGTTATAAGATTAGGAACTCTTTTAGGGGGCAACAACAGTGCTAGATAGTTAGGAATTTTGTGTGCAAATTGTCCATGCATAGTCAAGTGAAAACTAATCAAAGTTTGATTGGCATCTAAGAAAATATGTACTGTTTTTTTTTATCTTCTTTTGAACAGAACTAAAGCAGAAAAATGTCAGTAAGGAAATAAAAATCATACAGCTATACAGATATAGGCAAAAAGGGTGGCCCTTTTAAGGCTTCATTCATGTTCCTGCAAAAAACTGAAATCATGAAGATAGAGTACCATCCGGATTTACTCCGTGCCTATAAATATAACAGCTATATATTACCAGATAAATTTTACAATTATTATTTTTTTTTTGGCATTCTGCATGATTCACACAAGAAACGCCACGTATAGAACCCCTACATGTATAAATTATTGTTATATAAATTCGTGTAGAATGTGGAAGGAAAAAAAATAGTGAAATTCTTCGGGAAATAGAATATCATTTTCCCAATATCTAGTCACAAATAGTAATCCTCAGCACAAAACACAGCCGATAATAAAACTCTTTTAAGTCTTCAAAGTCTTCCATTCATAAAACAAGCAAAGGAAATCAAGGTCCATATTAAAGGCAACCATAGATTTAGAGAGAAATTCAAGGGAAAACGTGATCAAAACAGAGCAAGGATCCTCTAGAGTTTTTTTTTCTCTAAAGTTTCCTAGAGTGGTGCATTGTGTGGTTGAGATTTAATGACAAGTCACATCAATTTTTCAGCATTAAATCTCAACCACACAATACACCACTTTAGGAAACTTTAGGAAAAAAACACTCTAGAGGAGCCTTGGTGATCAAAACAAACCAGCAGATTGATGCGGGATTCTTCAAACAATGTGACTGCATCGCAAACAAAACTTCCAAAATAATAAACTCAAATCAATCTCCACTCAAGTAGTCAAATATGCACCCAAACAAAACTTCCAAGCCTCTGCGGCAAAACAGCACTCACCGAAATTAATCACCAATACCATGTCAGAGCCGCACGCACCGAGGAAGAACACAACAATATATATATTGATGAATCTTAGGTTTTTTATCAAAGCCCTAGTTGCTATCAAACTGATTATAAAATACCCATTGAACTTCCAAAAGTTGGGTATAATATATTAAAAATATATTATAACCAACACCAAACCAAACTAAATATTTAATAAATTAATTGGGTCTCATACTCCAATAAAAGTGTGTACGCAACAATTCTCCCCCTACTGACTTAGGTGAAGACATCAATATACTTGCCAAAGTTCGACACTTTAAATGTTTGTCCCTCGACAAAGTCTTAGTCAACATATCCGAAAAATTATCATCTGTGCGAACCTTTTCGAATTGCAATAACTTCGAATCTAACACATCACGAATCTAATAGTATCTCACATCAATGTGTTTCGATCTCAAATGAAAAGTAGAGTTTTTACTCAAATGAATAGCACTTTGACTATCACAATAAAGCATATACCTTTCTTGCTTCAAACCCAACTCTTGCAAAAATTTGGGGAACTTACTGATAAGTCCCATGTAACAAGTTCAAAACCCAGCTAATCCCAAAACAAAATACTTGCACCAATTAGTCCAACATATTTTTAATTGTTACCAAAAAATCCTTCTTTTTTTTTTTTAATTTACAGACACTGTTCACATCTTACTACCGTCGGACTTCCGACAAACGGTCGCCGAAGACTCGTCGGAATGTTCAACATCGCCGGGAAGTCGTCGGAATGTTTAAAACATGTTATGAAACTGTAAAATTTTATAGTTCTAAAGCATGTTATAAAACTGCAAAATTTTACAGTTTTAAACCATGATTCATTCCAGTACAAAAAAAAATTTCAAACTGCAAAATTTTACAATTTTTACCGCCTGTAACTAAAACTCGAAAATTACTTGTTCAGAATTCGAAAATTTTCTCATTACAAATCTGTGTGATAGCTGTACAAATCTGAGTCATTATAGATCTGTTTCAATGATATTATAGATCTATTTCATCATCAACAACAACAACCATAGATCAACAACTATCCCAAAAAAAATATGTAAATAGAGAGAGAAAGAGAGAGAAATTGACAAAGATATATACACAAATCTGTTCAATCTAAGCACAGATCTGAGTATGAGCGTCTTCTTGTTCTTGTTCTTCATCGTCTTCTTGTTCTTCAGTTCTGCATCGTACCAAATCTGGTCACTCTGATCAGATCTTCGGCGTCAATAATCGATCTGCGTGGTGGAGAAAATGGCGACGGTGGTGCCGTAGAGGTTCAGATCGGCATAGACGTTCAGATCGGCAGGTCGTAAAGAGAGAAGCAACACTTGCACCATCGTCTATGACGAAGAGGATGAAAGAAAAATGTAGAAAAAAAGAGAAAGAAGAAAACGTAACAAGAGAGGCAAAAACCAGAGAGATAAAGGAAAGGACTTTTTAGTGCACTCAAAAAGTTCTGGGATTAAATGGACTCCACATGTCCCACATGGGACCTGTGGGTAATTTCCCCCAAAAATTTCTTCAACCACAACTCTTCTTTGCAAGCTTCCGTAATGGCAATAAATTCAACTTCGGTAGTTGAGAAAGCAACACATTTTTATAATTTAGATTGTTATGCCACAACTCCCCCTGCAAATGTCATCACATACCCCAAAGTAGATTTCCTATAATCAACATCACCGGTTATGTCGAAATCTGTGAACCTATCAAGCATCGGCTTACCATTTCCAAAACACAAACACATCTTCGAAATCCCTCGAAGATACCTTAGAATCCATTTTACCGTTGCCCAATGTTCTTTACCCGAATTAGAGAGAAAACGACTCACCACACCAACGGAGTGAGTAATATCCGGCCTTGTACAAACCATATTGTATATCAAAGAACCAACCGCTGAAGTATAAGGAATTTTCAGCATCTCTTCCATGTCTCTCTCACTTGTAGGACATTGATTTGAACTAAGCTTGAAGTGACCCGCAAGTGAACAACAAACCACCGGCTTTGCTTTATCCATGTTGAACCTTTCAAGAACTTTCTCAATGTAGCTTTCTTGAGACAACTAAATCAGCCCCTTTTTGCGATCACGAACAATTTTCATACCAAGTATTTGCTTTGCCAGTCCCAAATCTTTCATAGCAAAAGACTTACTTAACTCTAAATTCAACTTGTTAATCATGGTAGAATCTTGATCCACAATTAACATGTCATCAACATAAAGTAAAAGAATAATAAATTTGCTATCCGAAAATTTTTTCACAAACACACAATGATCCAAAGTGGTTTTAGAAAAATCATTATTCATCATGAAAGAGTCAATTTTTTTGTACCATTGCCACGGGGCTTACTTGAAGCTATACAAACTTTTCTTCAATTTGCAAACAAATTTCTCTTTCCCTTTCTCTACAAAACATTCTGGTTGCTCCATGTAAATTTCTTCTTCAAGGTGACTATGAAGAAACTTGAAGAAATGCGGTCTTCACATCAAGTTGCTCAACTTCAAGGTTCATACTTGCGGCCATGCCAAGTATAACCCGAATAGAAGATATCTTTACAACCGGTGAGAAAATTTCGTCAAAGTCAATACCTTTCTTTTGCCTAAAGCCTTTCATAGCAAGATGTGCCTTGTATCTCAAATTCTCTCAATCATTCTTTAATTTGAAAACCCACTTATTTTTCAGAATTTTTTTTCTCTTAGGCAACTTCACTAAATCATAAGTGTGATTTTTAAGTAAGGAATTCATTTTTTCTTCCATGACTTTTTTTCAATCACCTTTTTTTGCATACTCAATTGCTTCTTAGTAGCTCTCGGGCTCCCCTTGATCGAATATCAACACAAATTCATTAGGATGATACTTTTTCGAAAGTTGCCGGTCCCTTGTAGATTTTCTCAACTCAAGTTGTGGTGGCAGTTCTTAGTTGGATGCTCTTCCTCAATTTTTGACTCAAGTTCATTAGGATTAGTATCATCCTCCACATCTTCAATAGATGGCTGTACGTCTTTCCCATTTTCATCATCCACCGAAGATAAAGGAGATGGATCCATATCAATAAGGTCACTAGTTTTTTGCTCCGGTTAATCACTTTTGCCAAAGTCTTCAATTGTTTGGTCTTTAAGAAATCCAACATCACGGTTTCGAATAATTTTCTTGTCGACCGGATCCCACAATCTATAACCAAATTCATCACGCTCATAGCCAAGAAAAATACATTGTCTTGACTTACTATCAAGTTTAGACTTTTCATCCTTTGGAATGTGAACAAAAGCTCGACAACCAAACACTCTTAAGTGCTTATAAGACACATATTTGCTGGTCTAAACTCTTTCAGGAATATCACCATTCAAAGGATAAGAATGAGATAAATTGATCACGTCAACCGTTGTCCTCATTGCCTCATCCCAAAAGGATCTTGGCAATTTAACATCTGAAAGTAGACACCTTATTCTTTCCAGTTCATCCTCTCGGCAACGCCATTTTGTTGAGGAGTCTTCTTAATTATCTTTTGGTGTCGAATACCTTTGCTATGACAATACTTATCAAATGGCCCAATGTATTCACCACCATTGTCTGTTTGGATGCACTTCAATTTATGCTTTGTTTCTCTTTTAACCATGACCTGAAAATACTTAAATACATCTAGAACTTGATATTTAGTTTTTAGTGCAAAAGTCCAAACTTTCCTTGAATAATCATCAATGAAAGTAACAAAATAAAGTGCACCACTATGTGTTATAACTTTTAAAGGATCACAAACATCCGAATGAATCAACTCCAAAACATTTTCTTTTTTAGAAATAATATTTTTATGAAAAGAAACTGCATGTTGTTTACCCGTCAAACAATGAACACAAGTTTTAAGATGTGTACCTTTCAAATCGGGTAGAAATTCTTTCTTGAACAAAACTTGCAGCCCATTTTCACTCATGTGCCCAAGCCGCTTGTGCCACAATTCGGTAGAAGTATCATCTTCAAGTACATTGACAACACCTTTACAAATTTTTTCTTGCATCGAATAAAGTGTACGAGTCATCTTGCACTTAACCACCACCAAAGAACCATTTGTGAGCTTCCATATTCCATCACCAAATTTGTTGTTGTAACCTTCATCATCTAGCTTCCCGGTAGAGATCAAATTGAGGCGAATGTTGAGAACATGCCTTACATCTTTAAGCAACAACTTACAGCCCAAATTTGTTTTCAAGCAAACATCACCCATGCCGACAATCTTACGCAAACCTTCATTACCCATTCGAACAAACTCATAATCTCTTTTAATGTAGATAGTGAAGAAATCAACTCGAGAAATCACATGAAAAGTAACACCGAAATCAATCACCCAATTGCTTTCTTGACCCACAAAATTGATATAATCATCTTCACAAACAACTATGAGATCATCAGTAGTAACCGCCGTTGTGTCTTCTTGCTTTTTATCTACACTTTTGTCACGCATTTTCTCTTTGTTCTTGAGCTTCGGCATTCTCGCTTCATGTGCCATTTCTCATGGCAATAATAGCACTTAATGTCTTTCTTTGAAAAAGAACCATCTCTTGATTTGTCACGGCTTTGATCACGACTATGAGGACTCTTACTCCTCTCCCATGTTTTGCTTCGGCCTCTTACAACAAATGCTTTCGAATGAGAGGAATCGCTGATTTTCTTCTGCTTTCTTCATTCAACAAGCTACTAGTAACTTGGCTCATTATGACAACTCCATCAAAGGTCGAATTACTAACTGTCACAACCAAAGAACTAAGTAGCATCAAAACTTGCAACTCATCATCAAAATAATTTTCATAGAAGCAAGTTGATTAATAATACTCTTTATTTCATTCAAATGTTTCGAAATAGGACTGTCATCTTTATATTTTAAATTAACCAATTTACGAAACAGAAAAACTTTATTTGTGGTTGATTTTCTATCATAAAGGCTTTCTAATTTTATTTTTTTTTCCATAAATCATGTGTTAAAGTTTCAATAGCAACATGATGAAACACACTGTCATCAATCTATTGACGGATAACACCAACGACTTCTCGATTATGCCTCTTCCATTCATCACCTTTCATACCCTCTGATTTGCCACTATCACCTTCAATGGATCCACACAAATCTTTATAAAATAATAAGTCCTCTATTTTAGTTTTCCAAGATACCCAATTACTTCCATTGAAACTAGACATACGATCCACATTCCCCTCCATTGATTTACACAAATAAATAAACTCAAATAAATCGTAAGCTCTGATACCAGTTGTTAGGGAATATATATGATTTCCCACAAGTAAATCAATCAATGGAAATAAAAACTAATGTGAAAAAATTAAATTAACGACACAAGAATTTTTACATGGTTCCTTCAATGTGAGATACGTCTACGGGTCGAAATCCGATTCCACTATCAACCAAAAAGTTTCCAAACGATTACAAACGAAATACGAATGGTCTCACAAACCACCCTAAGGTGAATTCCAAATAATCACAAAATAATCAAGAGGAAAAATCTCACCAAATAAATGAACAAAAATTTTCGAAACAGATTGTAAAAGATCAAAAATAATAGACCCAAATCAATCTCCACTTAAGCAGTCAAATATGCACCCAAACAAAACTTCCAAGCCTCTGTAGCAAAACAGCACCCACCGAAATTAATCACCAATACCATGTAGCAGCCACACGCATCGAGGAAGAACACAACAATATATATATTGTTGAATCTTGGCTTTTTATCAAAACCATAATTGCTATCAAACCGATTATAAAATATCCATTGGGCCTCTAAAAGTTGGGTATAATTTATTAAAAATATATTATAACCAAACCCAAACCCAAACCAAACTAAATATTTTAATAAATCAATTGGGTCTCATATTCCAATAATGAGATATACCCAACCCCAAGTGAGATTGCCACTAGAGCCACATTTGGTCAAATAGTCAACGTAGCAATTCAAGTATTGCTGCATTTCTGAGAGGTCTCGTGCATTGCAGCGACACAAGAATTTCCTCACAAATTCCCAGTGAGGCGAGGTTTGGTGCGATGATGTTGCTGAACTACATTCTTGGCCCGGTACAAGATGTGCCATAAAGGGACCTGCTAAAGCTTCGTCCTTCAGAATTTTGCCACGGAATGCACTGTTTGCTGGCCTGTAAATTCTAAGAATATGCTCTTTTTCCTTTATCTTTAACAACAATTGAGAAGAGTACACACCAGTATTATCTGGTAAGAAGTAACAAGAGAACAAGTAACTAAGCCAAGCAACATTTAATGGAAAAAAGGAGAACGATTTTCTTTTTTCATTTAAATTACTGAAAGACACTCCGTCTGTTTCAGTGAGGAAAACTTTTTTCAAATTATTGGTTGTGTTCTTGAAACTAATGTACTAGTGGCTGTATTAGTGGTTGGTGGGGTGGTGGCAGTGGCAGCAGTGGCGTGGTGGCGGTGGTGGAGGTGATGTGGCAGTGGTTACTTTATTCCGGAAAATATTTTCCACCTTTCAAAGGTATAACACGTTCCGTTCAAATAAGTTTGTATCGAGTTGACAACGGAAAGCATTTCTTTTCAGTTGACTTTCATTTGCTGTTATACCAAATGCTAAAAAATGAAAAGAGTGAATGGTGAATGAAAAGCAAACATAGGGACAATTACATGTCACTAGTGTGAGGACAATCACATTAGAAAACAAGAACAGACCCACTACCAATGACAACAATTGCTATCACTACGACTAAACATGAAATGCCCAAAAATGGTTACCTTTGCAAGCAAGTACTGAGTAACCTCATTGCCAGCTTGTGCACATTTGTATAACAACCCATTAGCTTGCTGGAATGGCTCATATTGATTTGTGACACTCAAATTGTCAAAACACAGCTTTCAGGACATTTGGGTCCTCAGCAATCTTCGCGAACAACTTTGAACTGAACTGAAAGGTTAAAAGAATAAAAATTGAAATTTTAGCGAACATTATGGAAACAGAAACCAAACCAAACCAAACCAAACTAAGCCTTAGTCCCACCAAATGGGGTCGGCTACATGAATCCTTCTTCTCCACGAGGCTCTATCAAAGACCATTTCGTTAAATCAAATTAAGTAAATCTATATCTCTATTTATAACGTTAGCCAAGTGAAAGTGGATATTGTCAAGGCAAATACTCAGCCAAGTGACTCAAACACAACCAACTGAGCTGAATCTAAATCTCTCACGTTAAATCAAACCTAACTGTCCACTTTGCAATTCAGTTTCAGGCAAGTTTTGTTAACAACAATATTAAGTTAAAAACTAATACTTCTGAAATTCCATGGTATGTATAAAATATAATATGACTAACTATTGGGCTTTGACAAGTGGCTTACTATATAGATCAATTCTCCATATGGACCATTCTAACAAGGAAAAATTGTAAGTGCACAGAATCGAAAAAAACCCTCTCATATAGGGTGGTCCCCATTCCATGTGAGAGAGTTATGTCTAGTTTTGTGATTGGAGTCTGTGCACGTAGAAAAACTGTTCTACAAGATATCAATCCTCAGCCAAGCATTCATAGCGTGATAGGAATCTAAGTTGCCAATTACTTGTGAACTACGAAAGGCCTTTAGAGAAAAGTCTTACACAATCATTGCTCTCAAAAGATTTGTTGGCCCGTCTGTAGATTCCACTATTAAAATCATGATAAACTTCAAAAGACCGAAGGGCAGATCCGTAATTGTCGCACCCATTGCTTTCGAAGTTTGAACTGCTAGTAACATATGAGCATGAAAGTCAAAAACTTACAGGTGTAAAAGAACCAAAAAATTGTCAACAATCAGCCATAAAAGAAAATACCTTGTAAATTCCACATAAATGGATATGGGATGTAGACAATTTGTTCTTTTTTTTGTATACCAAGAAAGACACATCTCCAAGAAACCCATCAATACCAAAATAAGAGAATTAATCCATGTTAACCAAATGGATTGGCAGTTTCAGAGCAAAAAGCATTTTGAAAGTGACATCCTGAAATAAAACCTAGATCATCATTATATCAAAGATTCTTCTTATTAAGATTACATGGACAATTTCAAACAAATTAATTGAAAAAGCAAATTATTTTACCAAGATGACAAAAGAAAGAAGCACAAGAGAAGAGATATATGAATTGCCTTTCTTGCTAGCCTCTAAATTAAAGCGTATCCACTATGTTTAAAAGGATGAGTGAGAGGAAGCTATTTAAATTTACAAAAATGCTACACCATAGCAATTAAAAACAATGCACAGCGATTGTATTTTTAAGAAGAAAGTTAGAAGGAAATCGGCAATCAAAAGACTTGTAAACTTGCATAGTTTGATAACAAAATGCACATAATTCCATTTGACCCCATTCTTGCATAAACTCCTAATCTTGAGTGGAACATAAATACCAAATTCTTCAAGGGAAAGATTAGGGTGCGGGGGTGGGGAAGAGAAGGTTCACAATAAAGCCTGATATGTCACTAAGGTGCAGAGGCACAATATGAAGAAAGCACTTTATTTTATCCTAGGGGGCACTTAAAGTTGTGATCTCTCTCCAATCTAAAATAAAAAAATAAAAAAATTGTGATCTCTCTCTCTCTCTCTCTCTTCTTTTTTTAGTTTTTTTTCCTTTTGTACAAGGGTGGTGGCCCCTAGACACTTTCTCAAAAAAAACAAAAAAAAAAATTATGGTGATATTGAGTGAAAAAGTGGGAATCAAAATTGTGTTACAAACAAGGAAAATGTAACCCCCATTTTTATATACATATATGATATTTCACTTAACTATCTACTCGCATGATAAACTCAAAATAATTATAATTTTTCCAAAGTTGGTAATATTATGAGATATAAAAATGTTAAGCAAACAAAGAATCCCATAGTAGCTTTTAAATTTGCTAAGCTCTATTTTTACAAAATAGTTAGTTGCCAAATTTTCTAAATATCTAAATCTCAATCAACCTAGAAGATAAATGAAAGAAGTTGACTAAAAAAAAAAAAAAACCAATTTATTGAAAGGAAATAAATATTTAAAGAAAAAAGGGAAACATATGTGACAAGCCTACTCGACCCTGCCCAGCTAATTCCTCTCAAATAGGGATGGCAAGTCAGGTATGGGACTAGGCTCCCTCTTCCCAACCCTGCCCCATTGGGGAGCCCAATCCCACCTCAACCTACATAGCAAATTTGTTAAAATCGAAATCCTACATAGGATCATTCTTGAGGATTGGATCGTAAGATTTTACTTTTAGTACAAAATGAAGTGTAAACTTATCAATAATGATAATTTACATTAAATCATGAAAAATTATAAATTTGATATAATTCATTTACAAAAATTTTAAATTTCTCTCCAAATATTTTAATTCAAATAATTTAAAGAAATCTTATTCTATAAATAAATAGAAGATTTTCACATTCTCTTCATTGTCCCAAATGAATTTCCTCACAAAAGAAGACACTTGAAGAGGGAGTTTCTGGTCAAAATTTTGATATATATATATATATACAGACATACACATACATATATGAAATAAATAAATTATAAGAAAAAGGTTGGTAGAATTGGAATTCCAATAGGATTGGGATCATATTGCAATTCTATAGGATTTTGTGATTAGAATCGCAGTCATCCTAAGATCCTATAAAATTTTCGATCCAGTGCAATCCAGATCGTTTATCCAAACTGGGGTCATAGAATCGTAAGATTCGGATTGAGATTCCAATAACCTGTTATATAGTAGTGCTTCTCAAACTTGCACTGCGCCGATTTACCTAATTCCATTACTGCCCCACTCATATCCCAAATAAGATCACAATTTGAGATCTCATGTATTACCTTAGAGGCAAACACAAGAGAGGACGGAGATAAATGGCAATTAAGAGAATGGTATCTCCATAGTTAGACACTTTGATAAGTATAGTTGAGATAAATGATGAGATTCATATCTCTCAATGTATATACACATACACATATACATACAAATACCTACAATATATACAAATCAATGAAATTGATTTAAAAGAGAGAAACTTGCGAGGAATTGGAGAAATGGCGTAAGCAAGGGAGCTGATAGGGGAGGCGGCAAATCAGTGAGATAGAGGAGTTTATATCAACAACCCTAAAGTCTAAATAAGTTATATATATTTGAGGTATGCTTAGAAATATGAATACAAGTCTAGGGGTATTTAAGTAATAAAGCACAATGCTCCCTCTTTGACCCCACCTCGTTCCCAATTGGGTTTTCATCTTCTACCCCGAACGCGCCCCTAATTAAATTAAACTTGAACCAAAACCTATCCCATTAGGGTCAAGAACTAGGTCATGCCTGTTTAATTGCCATCGCTGACTTGACCCCAACTTGTGTTACATGTACTCCTCTATTTCACCTCTTACACCTTTACCCAATTTAAAGACTTGGATCATCTTATTTTTTACTATGTTTGAAGAAGAAGAAACTCACATTTTCTATTAAAGAAATATTTCTAACATTTCACATGGACGAGAGATAGAAATTTCACATTTCTCTAAATCTTATTTAATTTTAAGTACATTTCTACATAATTTACAACATTTTTTTTTTTTTGATAAATTACATAATTTACAACATTCTATCTAAGAATTTTATACAATTTGCAATATATATGTGTGTGTGTCCATGATGAGTCCACATCCCCATATCCAACTTTTGGATACGTATCCCAATGGTTTATGAAGATTAGATGCTTGGATACACACCCGTATCCCATACTTGTACCTAAGTCTATGTAACATAGACCCCAACCTCAATAAGGATATGACTCCAACCCCATCCCTATCTTGCCAATACCATAGAATAAACCAGAGAAGAAGAAAAAAATGGAGAACTAAAATGTTCAAATACCATTTGAAGTTTACACATACACAACAAATCTAGTGCTAAGATTAAATGTTGAAATTAAAAAAACAAATAAATCAAAACAAATGAAAATATGATGATAAGATTAATGGAGTTAGAGAGGCTCTTCAAGGACAATCTTTCGCTACAATATGGCAAGATGATAGCAACTTGGTTGTACTGCTACTTGTCTGGGATGATGCACATGATGAGACTACAAGATGATGGTGATCAAAGATGATGAAGTAGCAAAGTGATGATGATTTCCAAAGGTGAGATACTAAGATCCATCTACATAGGAATCTGATTTTGTTCACACAGTCAAAGAATGTGTGAACAATACATACATTTTGATTGGTGAAGAATAGTGGGGCCTGCCATTTTGGGTGTGGTCATTACACTTTTTTGGTATGGGGTCCATATATTTGGGCCAATCATATTGTGTATTGTTCACACACTAAAAAAAGTGTGTGAACAAATTCATTTTCATCTTTGTAGTGTTAGAGCTAACACGGCTTGAAAGAAACACTGAGTCTCTATAACAACGTAGAGCTTTTTATAAAGAAACTAGCCTAAATTCAGGTGTAAAGAACATACAAGTCTAAATTTCCATCCCTAGTTCCATCAATCAATGTTTATCAAGGATGCACGGGTGCGGGTGCGGGTACGGTACGGGTACGAGTGCGGGTATGCCAATTTGACAAAACTCAAAAAAAGTATGATACGGGTACGGCTGCGGTACGTCGATATTTTTTTATTTTTTTTAATATAAAAGGATCCAACCTACAAATTAAAATTAAATATCAAAACTAAAAAGAGAACTACTCATTTTCCTATAATTTAAAACCATTAAGCGTTAAAAATAATATTTGTGAAATCTCTCACTTTGACATGTTATGCACTGTGAATTTGTGATCAAAATTTTATTTTTAAAATTTTTCTTTTTGCTCATCAATTTGTTATTTTTATAGGGTGAGACCAAAGAAATAACAGGAGACCAAAGAAAGATTTAAAATTAATTGCCAACAGTAAAGGAAAAAAAATTCTCAATTGGGACAGGTTGTCAATTGCTATTCGCATAGTACATAAAATTGCATCATTCCCAACCACTATTAATCAACTAATACAGTATCAATTTTTAATGTTTTATGCATAAACTTTAAAAGTTTGTTATGATTAAAGATTTTATAAAGAAATTCTAGGAAGATCTGAAGTAAAAGTATAATGCATAGTCGTACACAAAACTACCCTTTATAGGCCTTATTATTTTTTTTTGGTTCAAATTGCTTTTTAAAAATATCAAAATCATTTGCCGATATGCTTATACAATTCATACAGACAGACAGGACAGTAGAGAAAAATCAAAATTACTAATCTGCAAGGGCACAAAAAAAAAATTGGCCCTGGCATACCCGAAACGTACCAACGGCGTACCCACGCCGTACCCGAATAAACCAAATGTACTGGACCCTCTTTTGCCGTACCCGGTACGCGTACCGCCATACCGGTGCGCGTACCCGCACCCAGTAAGTACTCGGTACTCCTACAACACTATTTTTGGAGTATCCGTGCTTCATAGATGTTTATAAACAAATAAAATTCTACTCCAGTGCAAATTTTTTTTTTTTTAATTTTAAATTTTAAGGAACTGGTCTAAATGCACATGCTACCTCTAACGTATTGTCATATAATTGTTTGGCACCATGGATACCAAGCTTTGGAATTGGAATTCAATGTCATCTTAGTTCAAAGCTTTGACTAAGATGATCTCAAATTCCAAATCCAATACATGAATTATGTAGTGCAAAATGTGGCAATGAAGTACTTGGATAACATAATACTTGAAAACTATATTCTATGTGTAGATGTTTTGGATGGACAATGCATATATTATTAGTTTGTGTGACACACAAATTTGAGTTTACCCTAAGAAGCCTGATTCCATTACTATCTCCAGAAGGGCCAAATTTCATTCTTCACCTGAGATTCATATACTAGAATCAAGCATCCAGTTGAATCCTAAAAATTCAACTTTAGATTCTTTACTCCATCATAGAAACCTTTTGACAATGGGATAAACATATGTATGGTATATGTTCAATGAGGGGGGTAAAAAAAAAAAGAGCATACCTTCATGACATGAAATGTCTACTGTGAATGGTATGATAAAGGTTCTTGTTCTTGTTCTTTTAATTCCAATTGTCTGACATAGTTTGTAATTTGCAGCACAAATTTTCTCCGCTAATGAGTGCTTGCCTCGCCAATTGGCCCAGTTCAGGTTTGCATCTCCAAATGCAGAGTTTGGATTTAAACTTTTAGGCAACTCGAAACGCACAATGATTGCCTACAAAATTCTTTTCGATGTGAAGGACGGTGCTGACAAGACTCTACTCTTATAAAAGTAAGCTAGAGGCAGGGATACATTACCAGAAAATTGGCTGACTTTTGCTTCCTTTGCAAAGTTCTGCTTGTTGAAAGAACAAAAAAGGCTCCTTTGTCCTGGTTTCAGGCCATGAACCACTAAAGGTAATGTTCTTTGATGATTTAGTCTGAAAATTCTATAATGTCCCTGCTAACAAAATCAATATGCTTAATAAGGTCCTTGTGATTAATGAAGGAGACAGGCTGCACAGAAAGGAAATGAAGAACGTTTTTATCAGAAAAGGAAAGCATATGAAAAAATTTAAATTGCCGTTATTGCAAGTAATTATGACTATATTAGGACAGTCTGGGTGCTTCAAGTTATAGAAATGTAAGATTATAGAAGTTTTCCATCATCCAAATATGCAGAAAGGTATGGAGTTGCTCAGATGAAAAAGCTAGTCATGAGTATGACCGGTGTTACCAGAAAGCGGTAATACCCTAGAGATTTATGTTTTGAAACACACATTCTGAAACATGATACACTTCTAGTCCAAAATACTGAACTTATCCGTCTAAAGCAATCTTAAAAAAAAAATCTTATTTATTCCTAGCATTATCCTTAAGAGGAAAGCAATCAAATATAATGAATTAAAATCAGAAAGGGAATTGTGGCGGAAGGAAATGTAATAAAAGATGACATAATTCTCCTAGGAATGCATTTTTACATGATTAATTTGAAGAATAGTAGGCTACGCTTCATTCGATGTCTAATTGTTAACAAAAAATTGTTATCACATTTAGAACTATATAAAATCCAAATAGCGTGATCTATAGCAATCTACCCCTATTATATCACATTTTGGAACGCATGGCTTACCATGTTCCTGTTCCTATTCCTTGTATTGTTACAATCAGCATTCCAAGTAACTTTGAGTATGACTTAAGACAGTGTAGGCATCTAAAATAGATGGAACATGCCTAGCATGGCTAACTAAAAAAAAAAGTGAACAGCAACACATGTATTACAGCCAAAATAATGCACATAGTAACAACATTTCCAAGACATTCATCTGGAAGAAACTGCAAACTATTCAGCCCTTACAGATAAAAAAACTAAAGCAAGCAATCACTCATCTTATATACAGTGACATTGTAGTATATTAACAATATTGAAGTGACCATGTAACTTATGTTGAACTTATTTAAACGTTTCAGCAGCCTTTGAAGACTATTTCCTATAAAAAAAAATTCCTGGCAAGCACTAAGGAGAATTGAAGCCTTTCTTCGAGAACTTATTTAATTAGAATTTTTAACTTTTTGATTAGAGGACAAGAGAAAGAGATAAAATAGCATTCCCCCAACCCTAAAAGACACACACTCACGCACAAAGAGACACAAATTGAGTGTGAAGCTCAAGCTTCAAAACACAACTTCGGTAGGTTCCAAGTCCTAATGCCTCAAATGCCAATATATATACAGTCATGGTGAACGGACATCATTGCCGATCAAAAAAAAATGGTGAAAGGACATCACCTGGGAAAATTTAAGGCTCTGTTTGGAAGAACTTTGGAATTGTAATTCCATCTCTTGGTTTGCATGTGGTGTTTGGCTGTAGTTTTCAAAAATTAATTCCACACCCACTTTTGAAAACTCCTTTCCAGGCGAGAAAATTTGGCTAACCTAGTCGTCCCCTTGGACATCCGGCTGGTTGACCGGCTAGTTGCCCAGAACAGTGTACCCTTTTTTTTTTTTTTTGCACCTGTTATTTTTATATTTTAAATAAAAAATATTTCCAGAATTTTTTTAAAATTTTTTATGAGCTTTGAATAGGATTTTGGGTTGTGTTTGATTATGAATTGTAAGTTTTTGAATTAAAATCATATGTCACATCATTCATTTCAAACTCAATTCAAAACTCTTTCCAAAACTCTTTTCAAAACTCATAACCAAACAAATTTTCAACACTCAAATTATAATTCCAAAACTCACAAACTCAAAATACAACTCTTATTCTTAAATCATATTTAGCAAAATCTACCAAACGCTACCTAAATTAAAATTGAATTGTAACTATATAGACTATTGCCGAGTACTTTCTATTTTTGCACCAAGGCAA
The DNA here is from genome assembly GCA_030407325.1 of Camellia japonica. Lineage (NCBI taxonomy): Eukaryota > Viridiplantae > Streptophyta > Magnoliopsida > Ericales > Theaceae > Camellia > Camellia japonica. The sequence continues at coordinate 27,497,888 of JAPPVO010000010.1, read as the reverse complement.
GAAAGAAAAAGTTTGTGAACTATACAAAAGAATATAAACTTCCTTTTATGCAGTTTTGAAGAGCAATGACCGTATGAAATTAAATTTAAAATGATAAACTCACATCATTGTTTAAAATAATTGAATAGATAAATACACATTTAATTTAAAGGTAAGCCTATCATGGCAGAAAGTTCATGACCCTTCTAATAAGCTCTCCACTTAATTGGCCCACTTGTGAGTGCCATATCAACATCTTTCTCTCAATAAGATGGTTATACTAGTATAAAGTTGGAAGAAAATACTCAAAACTTGGCCCACATGTATCGAACAAACAAACCAGATCAAATGGGACTATGTGTTATTAGATCTGATATTGTTTTTAAGTGAACTTCTAACCGTAATATGGCCACACAATGTTTAATCAAATGGTAAGTTGTGTCTCAATTTACGTACAATACTGAACCTAAATATAGGGGTCTCAAGAACATGAGCAGAAACTCATGATAGATTTTTTAAATATAAAAAAAATTAATGATCCACAATTAATTTATTGAATGACAATACTTACTTTATGATCACGTGGAGCTAAATTGGCAATTGACCTCATTTCCTTTTCTTTTTTTTTCTGTTTTTGTTTTGGATTTCTAGAGATTTCCTTCTTTGACATTTTTGGGACAAACTTTTTTTTTTGACTTTCATATTTCACCGGTTCACTATAATTCCCCAAAGCAAATGCGGTGCATTAAGAAAAGTTCAAATGGGCTACAATGAACATTATGTGATGTAATAAACAACTGGGATCAAGGGACCATTTATTCAAAGCCCAGTATTCATTTCTTCATTCATGAAACTGTCCATGGCTGGCCGTAAAATGAGTGATGAAAGACAACACTAGAGAATCGCTTGGGAGATAACACAACCAGACACCTTGTCTATGGGGAAGAAACCCCCAGAAGATTTTAGAAGGTCCTTATGTACTCTCCTCTCCAACTATTGGAAGTGTTTACAAATATTGTCTGCTTAAACCTGAAAACAGCGACTTAATCTGCTTAATTGCAATCTACGCATTTAGCTGTGAACAGATGTCCAAACTAAGGTTGGTCAGAAATCCCTTAATTCCAAATTTGAATTTGACAATGCATCATTTTGAAAAAGATAACTTTTGTCATTCACACTATATGCCCAATTAGGGTTGATTTACCGTTTACTTATTTATTTATTATTGGTGTGGGGGGAAGAAACCCAAAAATAGTATACAGATAAACTAATCAGGACTGGCTTAGTTGGCCAGAATCCTTGCATCTTACTTGAAGGTCAATGGCTCGAGTCTTGCCACAAGCCCCTCCTCCCAGGCTTTGGCCCCCGATGTACCAAAAATATTTTTTTAAAGAAAATGCATGAATAAAACTCAAGGGGTAACCAAGCTCAAGTTTGAACTGCCAAGCAAGATTCAGCAAATACCAAGTAAATATGAAAGTAACAACTACAGAAAATATGCTCGAAACCCCTTAAAGCTTAATAGATAGGTACTACAGTTACTCTCCAGGAAAAAAACAAAAAAGGAGGGCTTGAAGAGAATGATGAACATGGACACCAAGTACCTTAAACAAAATTATCAATACTGCATAGAGAGGGCAGATGCCTTCAAACTCCATTTTTGTGGAAGAAAATGTCATCCAAGGCAAAAGTTGCATTGCGTCGATGTGATTCATATACTCTACCGAGATCTTTGCATTCCTTCTTCAGCTCTCTAAATGTAGAGCTGGAAAGTTCATTGGTCTCCTGAATTACTGCTTCCTTGAAGGTAAGCCAGTGCTTTACAAGATAGTAAAAAAACCTTTCTCCCAGGTCAATATACCGAATATTGGCTTCCTTCTTTCGCTTTCCGAGCTTCACTGGAATCAATTGTTCAGCTATATCATTGCATTCCCTCTTCAGCTCTTTTAGATTTAAGCTAGATGGTGCATAGGTCTCATGAAATTCTTCCCTTTTGAAGTTAATTTCCATGAGCTTTGCAGGACAGTGAAAAAGCCTTTCCCCCAGGTCAATACACAGAGCATTGAGTCCTCTATTTCCCTCTCCTGACTCTACTGAAAATCCCTTCAATTTTTGACATGGATACCACATTTTTCCTTTCTTACCCAGATGTACAACAGCTTGGAGAATGCTAGACATCCCGTTGATGCTATAGAAGAAGTTGAGAGAGCCACTCACAGATCCAAAGAAGTACTTAAAGTAATTATCTAAATGCGGACGCATAGTAACAAAGTCTACAAGGCCGCATAGTAACACGAACAGTCTCACAAGTTCAGCGTGAGTTAAACTTCCACCTGATCTTTTGCTAGTACTTGCTTGGTCTGCCATAAAATGGGCCATGAAAGAAGCTGTAGTATCTTTCTCAGCAACCAAGCTGATGCTTGCTAGACCAATGAGATCTTTTGATGCCCTCTTCCACAACTGAGAAGAAGTTACCAGTATTATCTGCTAAAGGCAAGAAAAACATGTTCTTAAATTTAATTTGAGTTTGTCAAGCACATTAAAAAGAACAAGCAAAAAAGATTTGACCGGTAAAAGACATCACCTAAACAAACAAAAAACTTCTACTGCTTTCAACTATGAAGACCCAAAAAGATCAGTTGGTGACCCAATACAATTACCTTTGATAACATGTACTGGGCAGTAACATTTCCAGCTTGAGAACATTTGTTTATTAAACCATGAATGCACTGGTATGATTCATAGTGATCTGATAGCCCCACATTGTCAAAATTGGCAGCTCTTAAGACATCCTCATCATTAGCAAATTTAGCGAAATCTCTGTTACTGCAATGAAAGGTTGTCAGAACAAAAGGGACACTACATGGAAAACAAAATTGAATAATTAACTTGGAAATAGGTTTTAGTTAATAAATTGCCAAATTATCGATGTTTTCAAAATGTAGAAAGCTATGTTACATGTACTCTTCTAAATTTGTGAAGTACCCATCTCAGACACTTGACACTTGGGTAAGGATAAGGGGTATGTGTTTGATATGCATAGTTGGAGATACACCTAACAAGAATGTATAGTCGAGTTTATTCAATAATTATGCATAAGACTTCTATTTTATACATAACATGATGTATTTTAGCATGCCAAATCATTTTACCCCATAAAAATAATGCTGGTACTTAAAAAATATGAAATAAAGCCATGCCTTGGTGTCTTGAACATGAGAATTAAATGAATCCTGACACTTTACCTGCATCCAACACCCTTACCCAAGTTCATGTAACATAGGTAGAAAATAGAAAGTTGCTGACTAAGAACCAAGCTAAAAATAAACCTCAGAACCGACACAACCTTAGCCTAGAAACAACACAATCAACCCAAACTTAGATCAACACTGAACTATTTAAAATTGGACCAAACAGACTAGTAGAAGTAGTATTTAGACAAATCAATACTTTTGGAATCAAATTTATACTCACAAACGCGCACAAAAATGCACACATCAAGGCAGAAAGCAAATCAGAAAGAAATTAGCATAGATCAATTTCACCATCAAGTTTAATTAATTTCCATCCAAACAGATATAAGCTCATTTCTTTCATTATCAACCAACATCCAACCAATTGATGCGCAAATGCATACGTGTACAATGCAAGCGAAGGTCATGTGGGCAAATGAAATATTGTTTGGAGTTGCACCTGTGATAGTAAAGCTATAGGCTTATAGCAATTTTAAAAATAAAAATAAAAATAAAAACTTACACAGATATTGCCCTTGCCAGATGTACTCCCCCTTTTGATGATTTCACCACAAAAAGCATAATTATTTTTAACAGATCATAGTGCAAATCAGTAATCATCGCTTGCATCTTCTTCATTGCTTCTTAAACTGCCAACAAAATTTATAAATAGTCATGACTGAAAAATAAGGCACCACACCCATGCACAAACAAATTGATCAACAAACAGCTGCAACAAATTAAGCACATATATAGGCTGCAAATGTGTGTCACATTGTTACACGGTCTTGGGTAGAACTCAACCCCAAAAGCTAGCTATTGAGGTGAAGGTGCCCTCACAGTTATATACTTCACATTATTTTAGTACCTAGGCAATGTGGGACTCTATAAACAGGATCTTTTGTGCTGATGCAAAAATAATGTAAGACAATGCAACAAACAGTCTCCAACAAAATTTCACTTTAAAATTGATGTAGGTCAATAGTTGTGGAGCCAGTTTAGGAATAATATAATAAGTTTGTAGTGATTGAAAAGTTAGGAAGAGACATGAGATTTTAAGTTTTGAAAAGGCATACTAAAAAGGTAAGGTTTCAGGGCTTTACTAGGCAGTAAAAACCAAGTTTTAGGCCTTTTCTGTGCTGGATAAGTACCCATGATAGAGCTCTTTGCTGATTTTGGCTTTCTTTTGTAGGCAATAGTTGTATAATTGTAAAGGAAATTAGGATATTGGCAAAACAAAGGCTAACCATATCTAGGTGTGGCCCTGTGAAGACTTTAAAGATAGAAAAAGAAATGAATTAAAAGAAGAGTCTAGACATCACATCTAGATTCTCATAGGCATCACATCTGAAGTTAAAAATGCATTACACATAACCAGCAAGAGCAGAAGTACTGAAAGTTTCTCTGAATCAAGCTTTATATTGAACTAAAAAAATATATAGGCTTCCAATGAGTCCCAACTCTAAAAGGACTATGACTCTACAGTTAGAAACTACAGAAACACTTACTTGCTTAGAAGATCCAAAAAATGGAAACCAATTTATCGACACCCATCTCCGTTTTTTTTTTTCTTTTGCCAATCAATAGGAGATTAATTGCAAATACAAGAAGAATTACATCACACATATCTAGAAACCCAACGACTACCATAAGAAAGCCCAAAATGGTAAGAAATAAACAACTTGATACAACCCTAATAATTGGGTAGAAATAATCAATCTTTGTCTTTGACAAGAATTGACTCCCTAACCTTCTAGATAAAAGTACACAAGATTGGCCAACTGAGCTAACCCAGTTTTTTTTTATCTAAGTCCATTCTCTATTCCATTAAAAGTCCATAAAAAATATAGTCTTGCTACTTGACAAATAGAAGCAAAATAAAGCACACCCCCCCTCCAAAAAAAAAAAAAAAATCAAAACACACACATGCACACACACTTTAAACTTGCAGATTTCAATACCATAGGCTACAAGGCTCCTGGTAGATGCTTTCCAAAAAAAAGGCCATGGTACACATTAATAAATTTAAACTATCAAAGATACCTTGCTTATAACATGATAAAAATACATTAATCTAGAACTACGTAATTTTGGTTGCTCTTATATTTGTGGCACAATGGACGTTGCAATTAGAGTGAAATTCATATCAAGAAGGCTAATCACATCCTTGATGTATAAAACCACATCCACCATATCAGTCTTCTCTTAAGAAGCATGGACACAGACACGTGACACGATACGGACACGCAAATTTTTTAAAAATATAGAAAACAACACGTTGGGGACACGTGCAAAACGTATAATTTTATATATTTATTATGTCAGATATTTAAATATTTAATATGTATTTTATGTCAAATATATAATTTTATCAAATTTATCAACCTTAGGTATGCTATTTGTTAGTAAAAAAAAAAAAATTATTTTATTTTTTGAAAAAAATAGTCCTTAATGTGTCCCCAACATGTCCAACTCTTTCCAGCATGTCTGACACGTGTCTAGAGCGTGTCCGGCACGTGTCCATGTCCAACACGTATCGGACACTTGTACGTGTCTTCCAAAGAGGTGTCCGTGCTTTATAGGCCTTCTCTATATGTCTCATTGATGTTCATAAAAATTACACACACACACAAAAGGCCTTGATTTTTCAATTTTCAATCATCACACACAAAATCTTCTTCATCCTTGCTCTATGTCCTCCATATATACTTGTATACATGCATACTCACACTATCATTTCAAGAAGCTCCATTAAATTTTTTAATTTCTCTCAAAATATTTTAATTCAAATAATTAAAGAAATCTAATTCTATAAATAAATAGAAGCTTTTCACATTTTCTTCAAGTTTCCAAATGAATTTCCTCACAAAAACAGACACTTCAAGAGGCAATTTTGGTCAAAATTTTGATATAAAGTATATATATACAGACATACACATACATATATGGAAAAATATAAATTATAAGAAAAGGGGTTGGTAGAATCGGGATCATATTGTGATTCTAAACGATTTTGTGATTAGAATCGTAGTCACCTCAAGATCCTACAAAATTTTAGATCTAGTGCAATCCAAATTGTTTATCCAAACTAGGGTCATAGAATCATAAGATCCAGATTGAGATTTTGATAACCATGCTACATAGTAGTGCTTCCCAACCTCGCACTGCGCCAATTTACCTGACTACATTACACCCCACTCATGTCCCAAATAAGATCATAAATCGATATCTCACAGTGTATCACCTTTGAGGCAAAAACAAGAGGAAGGAGATAAATGGCAGTTAAGAGAATGGTATCTCCATAATTAGACACTTTGATATAAGTGTAATTGAGATAAATGATGAGATTCATATCTCTCAATGTATGGACACATGAACATAAACATACAAATACCAACAACATATACAAATCTAAAAAATTGATTTAAAAGAGAGAACAAACACACCAAGAACTGGAGAAATGGCATAAGCAAGGGAGCTGATAGGGGAGGCAGCCAATCTACCAGTGAGATGGAGGAGTTTATATCAAGAACCCTAGAGTCTAAATGAGTTATATATACTTGACGTGTGTTTATAAATTTTTATGCAAGTCTAGGGATATTTAAGTAATAAAACACAATTAGGTCAAGGATGGGGCAAGTTTGCTCCCTCTTTGAACCCACCACACCTCAAACTGGGTTTTCATCTTCTACCTCCTACGTTACACGGACTCGTCACTTTTGGCAAAGTACCCATGTCGACACGACACGACACAGGTACGGGTATGGAATCCAGCATAAATAAGTTAATAAGAAAATGGATACGGCATACCTATGCTTCTGATTATCTTGATTTGTCTTCAATCTCCTCTTCTGTGATCTCGTCTCGATCGACTACTCTTCTACAATCTTGTCTCCTCTTCTTCTTCTTCTTCTTCTTCTTCTTCTTCTTCTCTCTCTCTCTCTCTCTCTCTCTCTCTCTCTCTCTACTTTTTATCTCCTCTTTAATAGATAATAACCAAATTATTTTATTTTATCTTTTTAAGAAAAAAATTTAAAAAAAATTTATCTCCTCTTAATAGATAATAACCAAATTATTTTATTTTATCTTTTTACGAAAAAAATTTTTAAAAAAAATCATTATTTTTTAAAATAAATCTAATAAATCATATATAATATAATTTATTTTATTCCTAAAATATTTTTTATTTTTTATTTATTTTAACAGAAAAATATTTTATGCAATGTTGTTAGAAAAATACATAATATTTTATCAAAAAAATACACTATTTTTTTTACACATCCATATTTAGTTGTATCCACATACCCATGTCTAATTTTTGGGTACTTTTTAGACGTACCCATTAATCCCTCATTTAGAAAAGTCTGACCTCTAGATGCATACCCGCACCCGACACTCGTACCCGAGTCCATGGTATGAGTCCATGTAACATAGTCTACCCCAAAAGCACCCCTAATTTGATTAAAGATGAACCATAACCTATCCCATTAGGGTTGGGAATCAGGTCATGCTTGTTAAATTTCCATCCCTAACTCGACCCCAACTTGTGTCACATGAACTCTTCTAATTCACCTCTTACACTTTTACCCAATTTAAACATTTGGATCATATAATTTTTTCGACTGCATACATACACGCACTATCATTTTAGGAAGGTCCATTAATATCAAAACCCTGGGGAAGTTTTCACAATAACGTACAATCAAGTCATCATATCATCAATTGAAATAGATATTATCATTCGAATCTAAACAATATAGCTAGTGATTTTTGTATGATTCTAAATCAATTCACACAGGATTGATCTAACCCAAACAATTTGCCAAGAAAATGTGATAAAGATGTACTTACTGATGAACAAACTGACCACAAGCTGCAAGTAAGGCAATGGCAGCCTCAAATCTCTCTCGCTCTCTCAGATATAGCAATGTGGGGTACCTGTCTCCAAATTTCCAAATGTGCATAGCTTACCCAAGCAACTTGTTTTGGTTAGCATTGAATGGTATGACAAATGGCTTTAGGATGGTCATTATTCATCACCCCCTCCCAGGCTCAATTTGGCTCTGTTATGGGCTAAGAAGCATGGACACGACACATGACACAGCACGGATACATGGACAAGTAAATTTTAAAAAACTGCAAGACACGACACGTTAGGAACACGTATAAAAAATATAATTTTATATATTTATTATGTCATATTTTTTAATATTTAATATGTACTTTATCTCAAATATTTAATTTTATCAAATTTATCAACTTCAGGTATGTTATTTTAGTAAAAAAAATTAAAAACTTTAATTTTTTTTTTTTAAAAATAATCTTCAACGTTTCCTCCAATGTGTCCTCAGCGTGTCCCAATGTGTCGGACACTCGTACGTGACCTCCGGAGAGGTGTAGGTTATGTGATTTTTTGGGTTGCAAACCCCTATTAAGTTCCTTGATAATTAATCGTAAGTCCCCTTATGATCCAAAAGAAAAAGATATAGGAATCCACCAAATCACGTATCTAAACAATTTAGACAACTAGACAAAAGAGAGGATATAGATATTAATATGAGCAACGTTAAATAGGAGAAACAAAGGCAGCCCAAGGTTATCATTCTACAATTGATTTCGTAATAAATTTATTTACTTTAGCCACTAATATTGTTGCTAGTTTGATTATATCATACAGAGAGGGCTGGAGTTATTGATTTATCATAGTTTTTGCAATTTACAAAACCATAAGCGGCTATAATATTCACCATTTTTGGCTTACCTGAGCTAGTTTCCATTATGTCAGCCAATCATTTAAAGTAGATAAACAAGTACCCTGCTCACTATTTTTCAAACCACCAAATATTGGAAATAAATGTATTAGATAATAAATCAGGTACCTTAAAAAGGAAATGTTAGTAATAAAGCATCATTTATTACTTTGTAAGAAATTCAGTGAACATCATCTAATAAAGTATTTTTAGTGACTTCAAATAAAAAGAATATATTTTGTAAAAATTAAGGCTTTAGAAATAACCACATCACAAGCATAAGAGATTGGAAATTCAGCAATAACTAGGATGACTGTTACTTACAATTTTAGCCTATTTTTATGATGTATATAAATTTTTAAATGATATGAATTGTTGTTCAAACGACCGGAACACATTAAATTTTAGTGCTAACTTGAGTTAGCAAACAGCCTCTTAGTTTGAACCACCCAAATGAGACCATTCAAAGTTTGCACATCCATAGTGCATCATAAAATCTTCCATGTATTATTATTATGGATGAAATATATTTATCGTCTTTAAGATATGCGTTTCTTGTCACTTTGGTCATTTCAGTTTTAATTTTGTCAATTTTGTCTTTAAAATTTTCAACTCAAGTCAATTTGGTGTAATTCCAAACGCACCGACTAAATAGTTGACAGAATGGTAATAAAATACACATATGATCCTTAAATATGTGTTTCATGTCACTTTGGTTCCTAAAGTTTTTAATTGTCAATTTGGTCCTAAAACATTGATGAAGAAAAGGGAACATAATCTGACAATATTGCGAGACAAAATTGATACTTTGGAGACCAAAATGACACAAAATATATACATGGGGACCATAGTTGAAATTTATAATTATACCATTAACAATTTAAATGATTGTTTGGAATTGGACAAATTGAACTCAAATTGAAAACTTTAAAGATGAAATTAACAAAATTAAAAACTTTTGAAGGACCAAAGTGACATGAAATGCATACATTAAGGACCATTGGTGTATCTTATCCTATTACTATTATTATGAGACTTGAACCTACTAATTTGATATTCAAAAATGTAAATCTGACCTAGAAATCATTCAATCAATAAGAAAAAAAAAATAAAACTTAGAAATCAATTGAGGTTGAACCCACATGAGACTTGAACATACATGATCAAAGCAGTATGTTGAAGTTAAAATTCTCATAGACCCAAAATCATACAAGTGGTGTGCACAATAGTGGAGATTGTGAATGCATAGTATCATCAGTAGTATTGGCTTCAATGACCCAACAAAAACACAGAATACTTGCATTGAAACCTCAAATGATAATCAAAACTATCAAATCTTACACGCTAAACCATTCAAAACATCTTTTGCTTACTTGTTGTATTGCCTCAAATATTCCGGCCAATGATCCTCGCCAACTGCCTACTAGTTTTTGAGCTTTCGTCATATTTCGGTTTTTCTCAAGGTTTTAAAATTACATTCCTTCTCGTTGTAATTAACACTGTTGACAGGCATAGTAAATTGATTAAAATGTTTCTAATTATGTTATGCAGAGAAATGATGATTGTATTGATACATCATGTCAATTTAGGCCAAGGTTGGCAATACCAAAATAATTTATCCTTTTATCTTTTTTCCATCACATCACCTCTTTACTTTTCTGCACATCTTTTCGTAAAAAGACAAAAAGTACACTTATTTAGGTCATCCCAAACAAGTCAATAATTTTTTAGTATTTGTTTTAGAAGTTTTTTTAAAAAAATTAAAAATTAATTTGATAAAAAAATAAAAATAATTATCATTTTATATAATTTTATTTTTGAGAGGTTAGAAATAATTTTTACAAATTCAATATATTTTAATTAGTTTTCATTTTTTCAAAAGAATATTCTGAGAATTTTTTTCTAAATAGCAAATCAAACATGATTCTAAAAACTTAGGTAGCGTTTGGTTTAGAACTCAAATCATGATTTCAATAAAAAAATTTCAAAACTCATAACCAAATTTTTTTCAAAACTCTTTACAGAACTCTATTTAAAAAAATTAATAACTTCAAAAAAACATTTTTTTTTCTCTTTAAATTATTTTTTTCAAAAAATATTTTTTATTTTTATTTTTGAAGAAAAATATTTTTATTTTTTATTTTTTTGAAAAACATATTTTATTATTTTTTAAGTACTGTCTAAATAATTTGTTATGATTTAAATATATATGGGTGATCCAAAAAAAAATAAATTTAAAAAAATTAAAAAATATTCAAAAAAATATTTTTTTTAAATAAAATAAAATATTTAAAATAAAAATTATATATTTAAAATATTTTTAAAAATATAGTGCACAAATATAGTAATTACACCACACATTAAAAAGTAAATAAATATTTCCAATAAAAAAATATTTACCCTAAAAAAATAAAAATTTTAAATTTTAAAAAATATAAACCCAAAAAATTTCAAAATACAACTCAAAACTAAACAATTTCTCTGTTCAAAATTCAAATTATGATTTAAAAACTAAATCAAACAGAGCCTTAATTTCATTTGTTAATTTTGTTGGCTTATCAAAGGGATTTCAGGTTAAATCAGGTTGTTCAACGCTTTGGAAAAGTACCATGGGCAATATCGTCCGTCAATAATAATTCCTAACATTTACTTAACGGCATGGGTAAATTGTTATGCAAACATAAATCTCGGGGGGGTGGGATTTAATTTTTGAAACCTTAGAGAGAAATCTGTAATTTAACTAAACATCAAGGAGGTGTAGATAATTTGTCCTATATTGTTTTGGAAAAAAAAAAAAAAAAAAGCTTCATCTTTTTTTGATTTTATTTTTATTTTCGTGATTCTTTTTTTCAAAATTAAATCAATTTTTTTTTTTTTTGTGGAAAAATTGTAGTTTTTCGGTTCGTCTTGTCAAGTTGAATCTAAAGAGGTAGATTACACTTTGCACCCTTGCGCTAAATATGACTTTGACTGCTACACATGAAACCATGATAGTCAACCCCTGCACTTTTATTCAAATCTCACTTTGGTCCTTATACATGAAATCGTGACAATCAACCCCTACACTTTTACTCATATCTCACTCTAGTCCCTACACAAATGTCAATGTCTCTCTTCTATTGTTTTATTTTTAAATCTTTAACAAAATCCAGTTATGTGACAAAAATTTGACTATGAAATGAGGGTAAGAAAAGAAAATCATACATATTTTCCACCAATGCACTTTTTTCTACATGATAAACACATTAGAGTTATATAATACAATATATATGTTCATATGGTAAAAATTGGGACAAAAAGGTAAGAAAGTAAAGCTTTTGAAATAAAAAAAAATGCAACAAAGAAATCAAAAAGAAACAAAGATGAATAGACATAATACTGTGTTATCGTGAAAAATAAAGTTTAGTGATTCTAATTTATGGAAAACCCTAGTTCATCTTCTTAATTATTTATAATCTGCGTTTTGTTTTAACCTAATACAATCATATTTTGGCGTAAATTTTGGAAAAAGTGTGTATTGATAGAAAATGTAGATGTTTTTCTTTACCTTCATGTCATATTCATATTCTTATCACATGACTAGATTCTATTAAAGATTTAAACAATTGAGTAACAAAAAATGAGATATTGACATTTGTGTAGGGACCAAAGTGAAATTTTATCAAAAGTATAGGGATTGATTGTCACAATTTCATGCACAGGGATCAAAGTGAGATTTGACTAAAACTGCAGGGAGTTGACTGTTATGATTTTATGTGTAGGGGTCAAAGTGAGATTTAGTACAAAGTACAGGAGTGCAAAATGTAATTTACCCAATCTAAAAAGTTTTTTTTTTTTTTTGAAAATTTTATATATAAAAAAAAATCACTAAAGACAAATTCTATATTTTGGCCTAATTTTGTCTTTTCTGGATTTTTTTATAATTTTTTTAAAAAAAATTATAATTTTTCAGTTCGTCTTGTCAAGTTGAATTTAAAAACCTAAAATTTTTTGAAAAAAATTATAAAAAATTTAAAAACAAAAATAAACCCCCCCCCCCAAAAAAAAAAAAAAGGTCAAAAAATACACTTTCCAAAACACCCCTTGTCTTATCATATTGCATCATTTTTTATTTGTATTTTCTTAATCTGTAAAATAAAAAAAAAATCATTTTTAATTGAAAATATTTGCATGAAAAAATTAATTTTTTTCTCTGCAAATTTAGGCTTTGTTTGAGAACAATAGTTTTTAGCCACCAAAAAAAATAAATAAATAAAAAATCACTACAAATTATTAAATTACTTTATTTATTTTTTGTACACGTCTTTTCATAAACCTCAAGGAATGTATTTTAAACAAATTTCAGAAGTATATTTGTAATTTACCCCTTATTTTCTTCTCATTTTGAATGGATAATGTAATTTAATTTTGTAAATGAATTTGTGGGAATAAATAAAAATTTGATCAACTATAATTTTTTTTTGGGAAAATTAGTGTAAGGTCTCTCTCCCATTTTTAGTAATGGAAGAGATTCACAATATTATTTTATGATAGCTAAGGTCCTTCAGAAAAATTTGATCTATCTCACACTTTCAAACACTTACCTCATCGCTGCTTTTTTTTCTCTCTTTCTCTCTCGTCGATCCAGCTCGCACCAACATGTTGGAATGATAAACCTAGTTCTGAGCATATTTACAGAGAATCGCACTCTGCAACTCCTCCATTGACGATGCATCAGCATAACCCACTCCTCTTGCTAGGTTGTTGGTGTTGTTGTTGAAACCCGAAAACCCGTTTCGGTACAGAATCCCTGAATGACTCGGAGACAATCGCATCGACGATGGACAGCTTGAAACAATGCTTCTTCTCTTTCTCGGGTACCCCAAATTCCCCGAAAACTAATGCGAAAGGACTCCATTGTTGTCCTTCATCGAGTTCTCAACAATGGGTACTACATCTATTCATCTCCTTCACAAATCCATCAATTTTCACCCCTAAATCGGACACATTTCCAATTTTTTGATTCTGTTTTTGCGATAACTTTTCATACAATGGCTTCACTTTCTTCAAGTACTTGCGTATGACTTCCTTGGCTGTTGCACTCATGCGTTTGACGGAGGACCCAGATGGGCTATCGTCGGAGTGTATATATATATACATTTGTATGTGTGTATATATATACACTTGTATGTGTGTGTATAAACTAATGTAGTGTATGATTATATATTTTGATAGGTATATATCTTTGGTTGTTCAAATTTCTCCTATGGACCAGACCAGAGAATTTCTCTGGACCAACCCAGAGAAAATTCAATTTAAACAAAAGAATTTCTCTGACCAACCCAATGGTCTCCATTTTATGCTTTCACCACTAGAGACCACTACTGAAAGCATTACTGAAACATGATTTTTTTATTGAAATTTTACTGAAAGCATTACTGAAATTAATAATTTTTTTGGAAAGGTTTGTCTGGGAATTTCTCTGGGTTGTGGAGTCCAGAGAAATTCTTTGGGTTGAGAGAATTTCTCTGGAAATATTTGTCTGGGAATTTTCTCTAGGTTGTGGAGTTTAGAGAAATTCTCTGGGTGAGAGAATCTCTGAAAATGTTTGTCTGGGAATTTTTCTGGGTTTGGGGAGTCCAAAGAAATTTTGAATTTTCCAGATAAATTTGAATGTTCAAAGTCTTAAACTCAGAGAAATTCTTTGGAAGTCTAGAATTTCTCTGAATAGAATTTCTCTGGGAAAAATTTCTCTGGACTGAAATTTCTCTGGATCAATGTTGAGGGACCTTAGACATTATGAAAATATTAAATGTCATTTATACTATAAAATTTTAATATCAGAGACCCTAAAAAAAAAACCCCTTTTTTTTTTTCTTTCTTTCTTTCATTATTTTTGCTCCCATTATTTGGATGGATAATGAAATATAAAGGTAAACTACCAATAGGTCCTAATAGTTTGACTTAATTCTTATCAAGTTTTATTGAAAATAAATCATAGTAAAATCGTAGCTATGTGTAGCTAAAAATTGACAATTAGTGACTTTTTTTTTATTATGACTTTTATAAATTGTTGCTAAAACTTACAATTAGTAACTTTTTTTGTGACGAATTTTTCAAATTGTTGTTGAAAGTTGAAAACTAGGGACTTGTTTTGTGATATTTTTTTAAACTAACACTACAACTTATAATTAGTGGCATGTTTTATGACAAAGTTTACAAACTGTTGCTGAAATAGTAATGTTTTTTAATGGTATTTAATGAAAAACGCCATTAATTATCATAAGACCTATTGGGTAATAAATTTACTTATTAAGACCTATATGTAAATCCCCCAAGCTTAGTCTTGTGTTTGGACATTTGATTTTGTGAATGAATTTGTGAAATAAATAAAAGGGAAGGAAAACTTTATGAATATAAACTTCTTCTTTTCTTTTTTTCTCTTTCAATTCTTTTTTCTTTTTACAAATAGAATGTTCTACATTCACCCTAATTTATGGGAAAATATATTTTAAAAAATGGTGAATATGAAGGGTAATATCAATTTAGTATTAAGTTTTTCAAAATTTAGCCATTCATAGAAAGCAAAAATAAATAAATTAAAGACATGTAATTTGTTTAGGAAAGGGTCTGGCTTCCCTCCAGTCCCAGATCGGATTAGAGGGTAATGCTGGACCCTTAGGGATCTACCACGGGTCCCGTTTCGATAATCCGAATTGTTCAATGTGTAGAACTCGTCAAATACTATATATTTGTAAAAAAAGTATGTTGATCGGATATCGATAGCTACGCGATGAAATCAATTTTGTATAAAAAATAGACAGTGAAAAAATAAACAGCTGACAAAAAACTGATCCGATGAGATAGCTATCGATATTCAATTAACGTAGTTTTTTACAAGCATATAGTACTTGACGAGTTCTACACATTAAACGGTTCAAATTATCGAAACGAGACCTGTGGTGGGCCCCCATAGGCTCAACAACACCCTCCAATCCAATCTGGAACTGGAAGAAAGTCACTGTCTTTAGGAAATATCATTTTGTTTCTCACCTATCCTAGACAACCAAGGGTATTTAATAACTAAATTCAATACTTAAAATTGAATGTATTAAATGATAATCAATTAAATTTATTTGATAATCACAATTGATATCACTTAAAAATTCAAATGTCTCATAAAATATAAATTTAAAAATAAATTTAGGTCATGTGAAAAATTCTGACTGAATTTATAAATACTAAACGAGTAAAATACACTTACCTCCCATGAGCTTTTTGACAATTACAAAGACCTTCCCAGAGGTTTCAATAATCACATTCCATACTTTTGCTTACATTATCAAGATTTCCCCAAAAATAGACTGTCATTACACTAAGTAACAAAACCTGCGGTTGTCGATCATTATAAAACATGAAATGCCAATATTGCCCCTTGCCCTTGCCTTGAAATTTTTATTAAAATTCTAATTTTTCAAAAACGTATTTTTCTTTAATTTCTTGACTCAATATTTTTTCACTACAAGTTTTTAAAATTTTATAAATAAAAATTATTTTTTTTGGATGAATGAAAAAAATATAATAATAATAATAAAATAAAAATAAAAATTCAACTATTAATGAAGGTGATAAATTAATTTTAAGATTTAATTTAATAAAAATAGTTTATTTGAGATAAATAAAAATGGAGAAATAAATTTTAGGTGTCATACATAACAAATTAATTGAGTATTTTATTATTCTCAAATAATTTTTTCATTTAAGTAAAGTTTAATTGTTTATTATTTTTAGGGGTTTTTATTGATAAATCATATTTAGGAGTGTTCTAACCCAAGAAGTCCATGAAGGAAATTTATAATCCATTTAGTCCCATGTATTTATACCTTTATTCCATAAGGTTATTTTTGGGAAATTCTATTTCCAACACCCTGATAAACTCAGTCAACACACTTAATGAAAAAATAAATTAATGACAATTATATCCTACTTGAAATTTACTATAATAGTCATTGATCAACACCCCTATTATTATATATATAAATTCTCTGTACACATCCTTTAAAAATAAAAATATCTCAATGTACACTGTTTGAAATAAAAAAATTAAACCCTAATTTTTTTCTGTAGTCACTTTGCTTGTTATACACTCTGTACTCTTCTCTCTTATTTGCAAACAAAACATCTCCTCTATTGCTTTAATCTTTAAGTTTATACTCAATTATTAATATCGTTTAATTATTAGTTCAACATTTTTTATTTGATTTTGATATGGAAGAGTTGCAAACCTATGCCAGTTCAAACTCAAGCAATGGTGACAGCAGAATCAGTGTTGAAAAGGTAAAATCGTGGAGTAATTTTTTTTATTTTTTGCGTTTTTTAGTCGGTGATCCAGGGCCGAATTTATTAAATTAATTCGGTAATCCGATGCCGAAGTAATATAAGTATTTCGTCAGTACTATGCCGATTTTTTAAATTTGTTTCGGTGTTTGTGTGCCGAACAAAATCAATATATTCGGTTCTTGAACCAGCCCCAGATAGCGTTGCTGGGAGACTAAGGCAGAGGCGTCGTACAAGCCATGAGCATGACGAGGAGTTGACTAAAAACAACATTTAGTTTTTCATCAGCATGACCTCGAATCTGGCATTCTGTCGCCAATATAGCAGAACTGCCTAAAATGTTGCAAGAATAAATTAATAAAAAATAAATTAATGACGGGACAGTTTGGTCTTGACGGGAGTGGGTGGAAATTTTTGAAGGTAAAGTGTGTGTACATATGAGTGAAGGGGTTGTTTGTAATTTTAAGGATGTGGGTTGAGATAATTACTTAATAATTAAATTAATAGGGATGTGTATTGAGAAAAGATTTGTCCTGAGTTTATCAGGGTGTTGGAAATAGAATTTCCCGTTATTTTTCTTGATTTATACTATTTTCTTAGACTCTTATACCCTTATATTTAATGTTGATATGCATTAACTACACACTACTATTTAATGTTGATATACATTATACACAAAAAATTAAATATGGTTGTTTATTAATTGTCATTATGTTTTGACAGTTCTCATGCATCCAAATGTTGACGGTACGTAATGACGTGAATGTCCACATCAGATGACGTGAATGTGAATGTTCACATCACACTACAAGAAAAATCACTTTTGGCGACTAAAGTTTTAGTCGCCAATACTAATTTTTTCACTTTCCCCGACTAAAGATTTTAGTCGCCGCTGTGGTCGCCTATAAATAGTCGCGCATTCCTTTGGCGACTAAACATTTGTTAGTCGGCAATACATATGTCTTCGGCGACCAAATAATTAGTCGCCAATACTCCATTCCATTTTGGGAAATTATACTTGTAGCGACTAAACCTTTAGTCGCCAATACTAATTTATTTTTTTTTAATTTATCTTTCGGCGACCAACGACTTTAGTCGCCAATACTATTTTTTTTTTTTTAAAAAAAAAAAGCCTCCGCTTGTTGTCCCAGGGTTCGAACCTGGGACGTCCAAGACTTGCACGCCAACACCTTTAGCAACACTGCTCCCCACTACGCCACTCTCAGATCACATGATTATTGTTGCAACATTTATTATTTATATACTATATTCACTGGTATTAATAGAAAATTGTATATATAAAAATAAATTATTTTATTTAATATATTTCATGTAAAAAATAAAATATTTACAAAAAAAAAATTGGGTTGCACTTTTGGCGACTAAATCTCAATTTTAGTCGCCAATTCTCCATTTTTTGGCTACTAACTTCTTTTCTGTCGCTAAAACAAATGAATCCCGCCTAAGGATAGGACATTCGGTGACTAAACAGAACTTTAGTCGCCAAAACCTCAACTTTGGGCGACTAAAATGCATTTTAGTAGGCAAAACACCTATAATGGGCGACTAAACTGTTTTTTAGTCGCCAAAAGCATCACTTTTGGCTACTAAATGATTTTAGTCGCCAAAAACCGTCCCTTTTGGCTACTAAATAGCCTGTAGTCGCTAAAAACCCTATATTCGGCGACTAAAGTGCGTTTTAGTTGCTAAAAGCATTATATTCGGCGACTAACCTGTTTTAGTCGGCAAAAGGGATAAACTTTGGCGACTAATTGCATTTTAGTCGCCAAAAATCATACTTTTAGCGACGAAAAAATAAGTTTTAGTCGCCGATTGTGTTTTTTGTTGTAGTGTCAGATAATGTAAATGTTTACGCTAAAACATATGAATATGAATACAAATGCTAATGTCCATAATATTAACGTCATCATGTATAGTCAACCTTCATAATGTGAATTCATATGTTTTAGTGTGAACATTCACGTCATGTTTATATTCAAATAAAAGTTAAGGCTCGTGGTTATGTAATTTGATGCAATACTGATGTGAATCTTAATATCACATTTATCACAACGTCATCTGATGTGAACATTCAAATTCATATTCATGTCATCTAGCGTGTATATTCAAGTTATCACGTACAGTCAACATTTGGATGCATGAGAACTACTAAAACATAATGACAATCAATGATGCATGAGAATTACCAAAACATAATGGCAATCAATGATGCATGGGAACTACCAAAACATAATGACAATCAATAAAGAATCATGTTTAATTTTGTGTGTATAATATATATTAACATTAAATAGTGATGTGTAGTTAATGCATTTTTTTAGAGTGAAGATATAATGACAATCAACATTAAATATCAACATTAATGGAGGCAAGAGAGATTCAGGATGTTTTGGTCTTCTTATCTCAAATAAGACATAATGAAATAGTCAAAAAGAATATGAGTGGGATGAAATAAAACTCTTAGAAAGGGGATTTATAAAAAAAACCTCCCATATTTTTAATTGATTTCTTGATTTTTCATTCCCTATCAACTAATTTTAATTAATTGTGATGGGGTTAGATTTTTTCCTGTTTTATATATTTTTTAATAATGTGAAAAATATTGACCTGTATTTTTTTAAATTTGCATCAATTAGAAGTTTAAGAACTTAAAGATAAAAAATTAAAAATTGAGAATAATATATGATTGTGAAAATATAATTTTCTTACATATGAATAAATAAGTAGTGCAAATTGTTGGGAAAAAAATAAATCCATTTGTTTCAACTTAAAAAAAAGAAAAAGGAAATTCGAATAATGTGTTTATATAGTGTGAAATAATTCTTATATTAAATTAGAATTTATTACATTTTATACCCCTAAACTATTGATTGAGTCTACCAAATCTGTAAAGTATATAAACCAAAGTTTATTTAGCCCCTAAACGATTGATTGAATCTATTAAGTTTCTAAAATATTTAGTTTAAATCTATTTAGTGCATGAAAGAATTATAAAATTAAAATATAAGCCAATAAGTATTATAACTTAGTAAACAACAATGCTAGGTGACCTAAATTTTATTGGTTTGAATATCTCAAAACGACGTTGTTTTGGGTGTAAAATGACGTCGTTTTGACACATTTGAGCCATTCGGACCACATAAATTCCGGCTACCAAGCATTTTTACTTAGTAAAACACATATCTAGTTAAAATTTTATTTTAAAAAAATCTTAAATTTTTATTCTATCTTTGAAAAGTAGGCATCATTTTCTGTGGTGAATTTTCATAGTATTTTCTTACTTGTCTTCTATAATGGTTGCGTGCTTACCTTTATCTAATAATATATGTCAGATTTCATTTATATTTTCTAATTGATTATCTTTAAGTTTTTTGCTAATTTTTTTTTATAACTTAATTCATATATTATTTTGTTCCATTATTATCTATAGTGAAATATTATTATTTAAATTATCAAATTTTATTTTATTTTTCATATATCTAATACTCATATAATTTTATTGGCAAGACACAGAAATCAAACACTAATACTAATTTAAACACACAATGAAATAAAACACTTTTTAAAGAAAAAAATTTAAGATTTTTCTGTAATAAAATCTTAATTAGGTAAGGTTTTTTACTAATTTATAATACTTATGAGTATATATGTTTTTTAATAATATTTTCATGGGACTAAATATTTTTGAATTAAATACTTTAGTAGTTTAATAGATTCAATCGATAGTTAAGGGATTAAATAGACTTGATTTATGTACTTTAAGGACTAAATATCGATATGTCAAGGACTAAGTAGATAATTTGGTGATAATCAGGAATAGAAAGTGTAATAAACCCATTAAATTATTAGGGTGTTATCTAATATTAATTTTAGATAGATTATTTTTTTAAAATATACTTTTTTTCTTTTTTTTTTCCTTTCATTTTTTGTTTTTCTTTTACAAATACAATATTCAACATTTACCCTAACTTATGGAAAAATATATTTTTAAAAATGGTAAATGCGAAAAGTATTATCAATTTAGTAGTAAGTTTTCCAAAATTTCGCCATTCATAAAAAAAAAAATTAAAGACTTGTAATTTGTTTTAGAAATATTATTTTATTTCTCATATATCCTATCTTTCCTATTTTACCCTTCTACAAATCACTCCATTGTCAACCACCTATAGCAACAACCACTCCAAATCCTTCCATCATGGCCCTCGGTCTTTCTTGTATAAATAATACCAAAAATATGATTGCTCTAAAAATATGAATTATATATCCAAAAAAATATAATGACTCCATCCAAATGATAGGTCCTGTTATCTTGCACCAATTGAAATATGTACATTATTCACACAAATCAAACTTGTCATTTTCTTATCTTTTCTTACCTTCATTTGTCACCCTTGCCTCTCTCATATCCCCCGTTTTTACTTCCACTTTATCACTATTTATCGCCTTTGCCACCCGGAACTACTTATTTGAAACCGTAGTCACTATAGTTTTCCCTAACCCTTTCATACTCTATTCTCGCAACCCTACACCTCCACTTGATAGTTTTTAACTTTGTGCGAAATTTTGTGAAAAAAATTACAATTTTTATTTGTACCAAACATGATTTCAATCAATTGCATCAAATAAAGTCTAGACAACCAGAATTAGGGGTACAAAATTGCAAGAATAAAAGGTTTAACGTAATTTTCCCTAAAATCTAATGTAATATTCTCCCACCAAATGAAAAAGAAATGTATGTTGAATTTCTTAAATCCTTCCAATTGATTCCCAATTTGGGAAGAAGTTTTTGAGTTAAAATAATTAATAAAGATAAAATATATTAAAATAGTTAATAAGATAAAATATCACATCCAAATTATAATCATTTCATTTTTTCTTTTATAACCATTAAATCAAATCAACTACAAAAAAAAAAAGTTAATTATCTTTCTAAACATAACTTTTTTAACCAAGCTAAAATAATTAAAAAGTAAAAAAATTAATTAAAATAACCAACTTCGCAAACCAACCCAATAATTTTATTTCTCAATTTTTTTTCCTTGACAAAGACATAAAAAATAAAACCTATTTTAAGAAGCAAGTAAAGAGTTATTTTTTTTAATTTTTAATTTTTATTTATTTTTTTATTTTTTTACATTTTAACTTTTTAAGTAAAATATTTCCAAACGAATATTTTCTATCTACTAAGGGCTATTTTGAAAAGATGGTTATAATTAATTTTTTGATAAAAAATTACTTATAAATAACTTATAAAAAACTTTTTTTTATAAGAGATGAAGTGAGTTATAATCTGAAAAGTGGGTTATAAACCCACTACCCAAAAACCCAAAATAGGGGCCATTTCCCTAAATAAGCCAAAATAGTAAGGGAATTCCCAAACTAAGCCTAGTTTTGAAAGAATGCCCAAAATAGGCTAAATCGCGGTTCACAATCGCGAGTTCAACATTTTTCCAACAATCTCGCGTGAAGTCTGGGTAAAGTTAAACTCGTTGTTACGAAACGCGAGTTTGATTAAGAACTCGCGGTTACAAAACGCGATTTTAGTTAATTTTTTTTTTCTTCTGAACTCGCTATTTCAAACCACGATTTAAAAAAAAAAAAAAAATTCTTATGAACTCGTGGTTATGAACCACGAGTTCTTCATTTCGACTGATCCATTGTCACACACTTCTCTCTGACAACCCTATGCACACATCATTTATACTAAAACACATCACTCACAATAATATATATATATATATATATTTTAATATATATTTATAATTTAATATATATATAAATTTTATTTCATAAAATTAAAACCAATATTAAATATGCATAATAATAATTTATAATAGTAAATAATAATTAACTATATAAAATAATTATTTTTTTATTCTAATTCTTAATTCACGTTTTTTCCAATTAAATTTTTTTCAATTATTTTTTAATAATTTTTTTTTCAATTATAATATGTGTGATCCCATTGTCATAAATAATAAATATAAATATTAAGGCTTGAACAAACATATTTTTTAGTTTACGTTTTAAATTTTTTTTAAACATTTTGTTCAAACCAAACACGTTTGTAATTTATGTTTTTCTAAAAATAAACAGAAACCAGTTTATAAAATTTTTGTAAACATAAACAAAAAACGTAAATGTTACCAAACGCTACTTTAGTGTTTAGGGATAATATTGGTTTTAATATTGGTTTTAATTTTATGAAATAAAATTTATATATATATTAAATTATAAATATATATTAAAATATATATATATATATTATTGTGAGTGATGTGTTTGAGTGTAAATGATGTGTGCATAGGGTTGTCAGAGAGAAGTGTGTGACAATGGATCTGTTGAAATGAAGAACTCGTGGTTCATAACCACGAGTTCATAAGAAATTTTTTTTTTTTTTAAATCGTGGTTTGAAATAGCGAGTTCAGAAGAAAAAAAAAAATTAACTAAAATCGCGTTTTGTAACCGCGAGTTCTTAATCAAACTCGCGTTTCGTAACAGCGAGTTTAACTTTACCCAGACTTCACGCGAGATTGTTGGAAAAATGTTGAACTCGCGATTGTGAACCGCGATTTAACCTATTTTAGAAATTCTTTCAAAACTAGGCTTAGTTTGGAAATTCCTTACTATTTTGACTTATTTAGGGAAATGCCCCCCAAAATAGGCCTAAACCTACAACCTCTCTAATCTCTTTCGATTAAGCATTGAACCCAGAAATTTCATCAACAAACTTCACTCTTTCTCTCTCTCTCTCTCTCTCTAGAAATGGCATCAGCCATTCCACCGCCTGGGCGCTCCGAAGTTCTCTCACTGTTCCGCTCTCTCCTCCGAACATCCCGCAAATTCGCTGACTACAACATTAGGGAGTACTCGAAGCGTCGCACCATCGACGCCTTTCGCCAGAACAGAGACCTCTCTGACCCTTCATCGATCGCCTCCGCTTTCTCCGATGGGAAGTCTCAGCTCGAGGTCGCCACTAGACAGGCCATCGTGTACTCCCTATATGCTCCCAAGGTCAAGAGCGTCATGGAGATTAAGAATTGAAGAGAAGCCGCGATTTTGGATGGTATTTTTTAGCTTTGATTCATGTCAATTTTCAAGCTTTTTTTGTCTTGTTGGTTTGTTTTTGAACTGGGTTTGGTGCCCAGTGTTATAGAACTTGAGAATTTGTCGTGAATGTGACGAAATTTCTGAACTTGTAGCGTAAGAATTAAGTGGTTTTTTTTTTTTGAAATAGTAGAGGAAATTTGGTATGAATTTAATGAATTTTGGTTTTGCTAATGTATTCGTTGGTTTATTTGACATTGGATTTTAGGGTTTTGAAATTCTTTGGTGCAGGGAAGTGAGTAAAAGTGTTACCAATTCTTGAATGTGTTTTGGTGATATAGGTTTGAATTATGTTAGATTGAATGATTTAAAAGGAACCCAGATGGGTTTGTCTTACATATGAAAATTTAAATTGCTTAAGATAGGATTTGAGCTTAATTTTCATGGTTTTTTGTTTGGTTGGTTTGTTTTTGAACTGGGTTTGGTATAGAACTTGAGAATTTGTCGTGATATGACGAGAAATTTCTGAACTTGTAGTGTAAGAATTAAGTTGTTTTTTGAAATACTAGAGGAAAAGTGGTATGAATTGAATGAATTTTGGTTTTGTTAATTTATTGGTGGTTTATTTGACATTGGATTTTAGGGTTTTGAAATAGGAAGTGTAGCCAATTGTTGAATGTGTTTTGGTGATGTAGGTTTGAATCAGTATGTTGGATTGAATGATTTGAAAGGAACCCAGATGGGATTGTCTTACATATGAAAATTATTTAATCGAAATTTAAATTGATTGGCTTGGAGATGGAGTTAGGGTTTGAGCTCAATACTCAGATAAGTTAAATGGGAAATGGGACTTGGTAATTCTGGATTTAGGAATGAGATAAACAACTCTATGCTGCTATCCATCAGTCGCATGGCTAATGAAGTCAGCCAGTATTGAGACAACCAGCCACACCTTCGTAACTCCAAATACCCGGATATGGTACAGTCCCTCCTATGATACTCCAACCCTCCATGAATTGGTTATTCCCAAACAAGTGATGAAAGGTATAACGAAATTGGATCTCATTAAAGTTGTTTCACCTGTATTTTATCTCCATGATTCAGTAATACATTATGTGTAAGTGTCACCATAAAGGTTTCATTGAAGTGATTTAGGAGAGGCCATTTGCTGCTTTCACTTTCTCATATATTTTAGAATTTTTCTTAAATCTGCTGTGGGAAGAATTTGTGCAGTGGGATGTCAGTACTTCATAGTTTATTTATGATATTATTGTTCCTCTTCAAAGTTCATTTTATGATAATCAACTCTTTTTTTTTTTTGAATAATATTAAAGAGAGGCATTGAGAGGGTGCAATCTGTATTCAGAAGAAAGAAAGAAAACCTATTCAAAGCTGTCTGGAAAGCTCAGAAATTGAGTCAAAGGCAGATTAGCTGCCCGCCCCAAAAGCCAACTGCAAAATGGACATAAACTACTCTTTGAACTCAGAATTGATACTTCTTTGCCCTCAAAAGTACTTCTATTTCTTTTTCCCCAATGCCCACAAGTGCCACATAATCGCCATAAGGGCCAAGCAATAAGCCTTCTTCGGTCTTCCTCTTCCTCCCTACACGAGTAACTCTCTAAGAGGAAAGAATTTCCCGCACAAGATTAATGATCATCAATTACAGACCATTGATTCATTAATCAATATATGTTATATACGGAATCGAACACAATTAGTTTAATATAACTAAAGGTATAAGTCATGTACTTACAAAGAGGGGTGAAAAGAATAAAAGAAAAAGGGATGCAATCTCATGCCATCTTTGAATAATCTTGTCAACTCATTCCTCTTTTTTTGGCTATACTATGGCTGTTTTGGATCTTGGATTTGTGGAGAACAAAAGAAATTAGCTTTTACTTCATTTCTCTTTTCCCTTCCCTTTATTTTCCCTCCACAAATCCAAGATCCAAATACACTGTACAAGTGTTTGATGTTTTCCATTTGCCACTTCCATGTAGATGTTAACCAAGGAAGCACGGGTGCGAGTACGCCGATTTGGCAAAACTCAAAAAAAGTACGATACGGGTACGGCTGCGGTATGCTGATATTTTTTTTTTAAATATAATAATGATTAAAGGATCCAACCTACAAATTAAAATTAAATATCAAAACTAAAAAAAGAACTACTCATTTTCCTATAATTTAAAACCATTAAGCGTTAAAAATAATATTTGTGAAATCTCTCACTTTGACATGTTATGCACTGTGAATTTGTGATCATAATTTATTTTTAAAATCTTTATTTTTGCTCATCAATTTGCTATTTTTATAGGTTGAGACCAAAGAAATAACAGGAGACCAAAGAAAAATTTAAAGTTAATTGTCAACAGTAAAGGAAAAAAAATTCTCAATTGGGGCAGGTTGTCAATTGCAATTTGCATAATACATAAAATTGCATCATTCCCAATCACTACTAATCAACTAATACAGTATCAATTTTTAATATTTTGTGCATAAACTTTAAAAGTTTGTTATGATTAAAGATTTTATAAAGAAATTCTAGGAGGATCTGAAGCAAAAGCATAATGCATAGTCATACACAGAACTACCCTGTATAGGCCTTGTTATTTTTTTTTTTTCAAATTGCTTTTTAAAAACATCAAAATCATTTGCTGATATGCTTATACAATTTATACAGACAGACAGGACAGCAGAGAAACATCAAAATTACTGATCTGTAAGGGCACAAAAAAAAAAAAAAATAATTGCTGAATTGCAAGGGCAGGAAAAAAATAAAATAAAATAAAAAAATGGCCCTGGCGTACCCAAATGAACCAAACGTACCGGACCCTCTTTTGCCGTACCCGGTACGCGTACCGCCGTACCGGTAAGTACCCGGTACTCGTACGGCACTATTTTTGAAGTACCCGTGCTTCATAGATGTTAACTTACCATCTTTACCATTGTTCTAAATTGATTCAACATAAATTCCAGTCAATAAATACTTGAATGGACAAATCTTCTTCTAAAGAATAATGAGTTCTACACACTGTTCTAAAGTTGGGGCTTGATTTCAGTTAAAGCAATCTAATTGAGATTTATGTGCTTGATTGGTTATACTTTGCTTTCATGCCTCTTTATTTTCTTGTAAAGATGAGCTGTTGTGTGTGCAATTCAGCCTGAATTTGGGATCACTTGATATAGTGTTGTATGACATTAATGATCTAATCAATTTATTATTTCTTATACCAGATTGTGAATACTTAGATTTCATTTGTGAAATTCATGTAATGTTTTTTTTTTTCTCTGTGAAGTACATGATAATCCTTTTAAATGCTGCATGAAAGTTTTGTTCTTCTTTTCTTTTCCTGGTGTTTGCCAATTTCATGTCATTTTCTTATGTAACATATAGGATGTGTTTGGTTTGGTTTTAGGAGATAAATTTTCAAAAAAAATCTTGGGGAAAGAGTTTTGAAATTTTTTTGGTTTGTTTGGTTGTATATTTTGGAAATAGTTTTGGAGTATGGGAGTTTGGGATGATTTGATATTTTGTTGTAGTTGAGTGGATGTGTGTGAGAGAAAAAGCGATTCAGAATGAGAGAGGAGAGAGAAAAAGTAATTGATTGATGTGTAGGAGAGAGAAAATGATTTTGGAATTTTTTTTCAAAAAGTTTTCAACCAAACAAAATTTTGGGATTTTTTTTCAAAAATTCTGTTTTGAGAGTCAAACCAAACAAGGCCATAATATTTCAGAAATATCTTTGAGTTGATTCTCCTTCTCAGAGCGAGAACTGAGTTTTAACTTTCTTCAACGTTCATTTTCCATTTAAATTTCTGAATGATATTACTCAAATGGACTTCTGTTTTATAAAGATGGATAAATTATCTTCATCACTTTCTCTTGAGAACCTTTATGAATTACATAGATATTCTTGGTGTAAGACTGTAAGAAATGGACAACCAGACAGGTCATGAACAAAGATGTTTAAAGAACATATGGGAGCTAATCCTCTGATCTTGTGATAATTTTTTCCCTGTGCCTCTTCTGCATCAATCTTAAAGTGTGGACATTCTGCATAAAATACTTGTAGTTAGTAATGCTTTTTGATGGAGATATTCAACTTTGGATGTCTAAAATCATCAAATCTTCTCACTGCTCATGTTGTTCATGGGTCTGGCAAATCCTAAGTTATTTGAGATGTTGGATGTAGTTACGATTTTGCGCTATGAAGCTTTACACTTGAGTTTACGGCATTTTTAGGGATGTTCAATGGCTCTAATTATTTTTACTTCTATGTTGAAATTGTTTAGTTGAGCTCCAAATTGGGATTGTATAATGTCTTGGTTTGAAAGTTGTAGCATGCTACTGTTGAAACATATAGAGGGAAAGATACAAAAGATGGTAGTTTTCAAAAAACCTTTGTACAAGATCAATATATTATGTATGCAACATGCATTGATTTCCAAAATGGCCTCTTTATTATTCACTTTTTCATATATTAATAGCCATTTTAAGGGATAATTTTTGGAAATTTACAAACTTTTTGCTTTGACTTTTGAAGGACTTATATTTTTGGATATTCTAAATTGGAAAGATGGACTGACAATTTGGCACGCAGGGGGGTATATGATTCTCCTATGTGTTAAAAGTATAAATTTGTACAGTAGGGAAGAGAAAAATTGAGTATATAGAACCAAAAGTCTAGTAATGGCATAGAAGATGTGCACTATGAAGAGAATATATACATTTTGATGTTGGTAACTTGAATGATCTTGCTGTTAAGTGAAAGATGTTATTCTAGGAGGCTAGAAGCCAAGGAAAAATTTCCATATGGAGATGCATTAAAATATTTATATTTCATAATATATTTCTTTTACTTCTATAGAGTAAAATGGTGTTCATAGGTGTTATGGAGCACTTTGTGCATAATATGGGGTTTTTTATGTATAGTTTTATGGTTAATTTGAATTACTACATATGCTTGCTAGGTGATTGTTCAACTGTTGGGTATTGTGGAGATTGAAGGTATGTACACCGAGCCATGTATCTCGCAGAGGGTACTTTAGTATTTTTACTCACACTTGTAACCCTAATTGTATATATTATAGCAGTAGGACAATTTCGTTGTATCTTGTAACTCGTTCTTCTACATAGTAAAATAGTAGTTGCGACTATTTTTTTTTTTTTGCTTGGGACTACTATTAACATAGCCCAATTACGAGCGAACTATATAAATCTTGTGTTCTCGTGTGATTTGCAATTTCACATCACTAGATTGTGTGTTATGGTTCCATAATTCTTAATACCAAGTATATATGTCAAACACATGTCTCATACCCTTACTCAAGTAAAACAATCATAGTGACTACCGTGGACATTTCCCAGTTATGGATAAACTATATAAATCTTATGTTCTTGTGTGATTGATCTTTGGTTCTTTGATTTTGATTTTGATTTTTTGCAATTTCACATCCCCTAGATCATGTGTTAGGGTTTCAAAATTGCTAACACGAACTACGTATGTCAGACACGTCACACATGTTTCACACCCTTATCCACATGGGTATTTTATGCATTTAACAAGTCCTTGTAATGTAGCATATCTCATATTACTCCTATGATTAGATTGATACATCAATGGCATCCTTTAATCTACTATGGTGTGACTCAGTTTCCTCCTTTCCTTTGAAATTTGTTTGTCTGAATTATATTTCAGGGTTTGCTGCAATGGAAATTGAAACTTTGAGATAATTAAAATTTCTTATATTGTCATTTATTATTTGTCAGTCAGCTTTCATCTAGTGTGATGTGATTCTGTTGTTTTGCCTGCCAAAATTTCATATTCAAAGCTACTATTCAACAGGGTATGCTGTAAAATGTAATGTATTACCTTTGAAGAGGTTAAAGGCACACCTGCATTCTAAGAGCAAACTGCACCATCTTGTGGTTCTTATTAATTGCTATGTGGGGAAAAAGGTACACACATGAATTGATGGAGTACTAGATTTGCAGGACTCTATCTTTATAGCTGTAGATAAAGCAAAGACCATGTAGATATATATATATATATATGTTTATATGTACTAGTTGTGTATATGCATACTCGATAGGTGTGCTATCAAAACTGCAGAAGTTATAAGTTTTGATTTGAATTTAATCTAGAGAGTTACATGAGACACAAAATTGTAGACAGTCATGTGAGTATTTTGAAAAAATAAAAATGTGTCACAAAGTGGACACCAAGTGTAGGTTTTAGAAGTACATGCATATATGGATTGCAGGCTTTGCAGCTTCATGGGATCCATGAAGGAAGATCATCTTGGCTCCCTCCTAGAAAGCTCTGATATTTCTTATATGCCCTTTTGGATTTCTTGTGGATTTTTTATGCTCCCTTTGTTTGGACCATTTTCCTTTTCCTTTTTTTTTTTTAAAAAAAAAAAATTTAAAATTTTTATTTTTATAATTATAAATTTTAATTGGCAAATGTTTTCTTCTTTTTTGTTACAACCTTGAAAACAATATGCTAGTGGTTTGTGGTAGTGGTGGCAGGCAGAGGCGGTGGTGTAGTTGCCAGGGCGGAGTGAAGGTGGTGGTATGATAGTGATAATGGTGATGGTGTTGTACGAATTTAATTTGAAAAATATTTTTTCACCTTTAAAAAATATTTTATATCAAAATCAACTCAGTTTTCGCTTATCATGGAGACGTTTTCAGTTAACATTCATTTTTCGTAGTAGCATAAAACAATCTGAGCGAATATGGATCTATGACCCCTCCCTTATGGAAGATAATATATCCTAAACAAGAAAAAAAAATTCATAAAAAAAAAGAAAAAGACGACAACAACAACAACAACAGAACAATCTACATATTGATAGCACCTCTCTTTATGCCTGTTCATGGCCACCAAAATCAACTATTACAAGAATATCATTTGCTGATCTTGCTTCATTGAAGTTGTTCAAAGACAGAAATGAAGAACAGAACAGCTGAAGTGCATTATGCAATCCTAATGGCTATCAAAGTTGGTACTCTTCAATTGTGAAGTGGATTTGGTCCACTGGGAATCACTCTCTTCTCAATTCCAAACCTTGCACCACTCTTCTCCGCCAGCAAAGGTGGCGGTGGTGGTGGTGGTGACGGTGGTGGACTCCAGTGCTTGCTTTGAAGTTGCTGGAAACGAGGGCGGCAATGGTGGTTGTTAGGCGGCGATAGACGGTGATGGATTGCAGAGGATTGAGCATTCGGTGTGGCAATGAGGAAGAGGAAGAAGAATGCCAAAATCCAACTACTCCCGGAGACTGTCATTGGAGGAAGTGAAGTGTTCATATTGTCTGGAATTCAAAAACTTCAACTTAAGAGAGAATGATGGTGGTAGAGAACTAAATGCATAGCCAGTTATATAGATAAAGTCTCCAAACACATAAACCGATCATAAAATTGAAAATTTTGTGTTTAGTTGTGTGATCGGTTTTCTAAGTAGTTATTAAATGCTCTGTTTCTAGTGAAGCTTTTTGATCTGTTTTCAAAAGTGGATAAAGGGGTGTTTTTGCTGTCAGGTGTATTTGCAAACCCTTTGTGGTGAGTTGGCATTCTACATACTGACAATTATTCCACAAGAAGTGAGACTAATCTTCGAAAAAAATAAAAAAATAAAATAAAAACAATTACAAATAAAGAATTGTCGTACCTATAGCCATAATTGTTGTATAGATGTAGCAACAGTTTTTGGTTGATATATTTTTACCAAGAGAGAAAGAAGGGTAAAGATTTTTATTTTCTTTTAATTCTTTTTGGTGGTATTGAGTATGGTTGGTGTGGTGTACATTTGGTGCATTTAGTGAGGTGGGTTAGGTATGTTCCTCATTTAAGAATAAAAACAAAAACTAAAACAAATAAATATATAAAAGTGGCATAAAATTATTTGTTTTCATTTTTTTTTATTTTCTGTCTTTCTATCCTCAACGCTCTTCCCACCGCATAAAAAAGACGATAAGAAAATAATCAAACCAAGGATTCATTGTCATAAGGAATCCGAGTGATTTTTTTTACGTGTTGACTGTCGCCTATCTAACACACAACCCTCCTCCTTAACCTGGGCTTGAGACCAGCGGAGTTGTTAACAACCCCGGCGGAGTTAAAAGGCGATAAGAAAATATGAAACAAATTTTGTCTCCGAAAAAATGCAAATGATAATATATTATTCTTCTTGTTTCTTTTGAAAATCTATAAGTAAAATGGAGGTTATGTTCAAGAATAACATGTATCAACTTCACCTTAACAAGTGCCCTACCCTCATGTTAATTGAGGGTTGAAAAGAAGGGATTTAAAAATAAAAATATATACTTTTATGTAGTAAAACACCTTCTATTCTTGTAATTTTCTTTTAAACTTGATTAAATTCAAATTGCGAAGCATATTTGTATCAATCAATTCATCGTACAAATAAAATTAATTACCCACACATTGTCTTATGATTATGACTTTGGAATAGTACCATTGGTATCAAGATTCAGTTCCATCCAAATTAATTTTCCTCTCTAGCGACCTGATTTTTCTTTATCTAATCCTTTAAGTCTGTTTGGCTATTGACTTTTTGCCAAGAAAAAGAAAAAAGAAAATTCAAAGGAAACCCTTTCCCTTATTTGGTCATTGTGGAAAAATGGAGAGGGAGCCTTTACTTTCAAATATCACTTTTCCTTCTTAATATTTTTAAATTTAATTTAATTTTAAATATGATAGAAAATGGATTTCTCTTTCATTTTCATTTCCCTCTCATTTTCAAGTAGTAAAATAATCCCAAATGCATCGCATACGCAACCATGGCGGGTAATTAGGTATGATGACAAGAAGAAGATGAAGAATAATGAGAGAGAAACAGCCAACAATCATGTACTATATTCAAATGATGAGAAAGAAGCAATTGTTGGTAAATTCATAATATGAAATCAATCTCATATTTTTGAATGTCTACAAAGTCAGGTACAATAACCAAAGAAGAAGAAAAGAGGAGAAGGGAGGTAAGGAGGTCTAATAGCCCTGCGCTCTTTCTACTTCCCAAGTAAGCGCCGTCCACGCTGATTGGCACCTTTCACCCGGTAATTCAGTTCCTCCACGTCATTATTCAGAGGATCCAAAGCTTTGTTTTGCCTGCAAAATCACAATTTGAACGCGAAGATTGAGAGAGAGCGAGAGTGAAATATGAAACCGAATGAATGATTTAGAAATTACGTGATTAAATCAAAACAACTAACCTATCAATTTCAGATCCCATGTCAACAGCCATATACTTCAACTCATCCAACAGATTACTCAAATCCGAAAGTCCATCATCTTGCTTCGCCTTCTCTACCTGTAATGATTGCAAGTTGCCAACACAATAAATTAAAAATAGATTTTTAATTTTTTTTTTCCAACCCGACAAGGTATCAGGAGCTTGTCAGTTGAGATGCAAACATCATCTCACAAGGAAACTGAGATCATTCATTGAAATCCTACTATGATTTATATGTTTTTATTGATGACAAGACAGATTTGCGATTACCAATAGGAATTAGACACCCAATCAGCATATACATATCGCAAACTAATTGAGTTCAATATTATATATATAACAACTAATTTAGTTCTATATGCCAACCAGAACATGCTGAAAATTTTCACTTCCTGCAATGCTTAAACTAAAAACATCCCAACTTTTAATTGAATCAATATTATAGATAGAGTCTACAGACCTCAACTTTCTGCAATGCATTGGTGGGTTCAGGAGGTGGTGTTCGTGTGCTCGACCGTCCTTTGGGTGCAGGAGTCAATCCCAATTTCTCACGTTGTTCCAAGTGGTTGCCCTTTCTTTGAGTTGGATCATCTGCAAAAATTGACAACTACATCAAGCATGAACAAAGAATTGGTAAGCATGGTAATGCAGTAAGTTCATGGATACTCATGGTAACTTTATAATTTTATTTATGTCTTTAATATTTTATTTATATATTTTCATTTTTATTTTTAGTTAATTAGGATATTAAATACTAGGGTTTGCATTGTATTATTATAGCTTGGAAATATTATTGAGTGTTTTAAGGCTGTGGCCATGTGTTAAGCTGTGTCCCTCTTCTCTTCTTGTCTTCTCTTTCCCTCGCTCTTCCCCTACTGCATATCACATGGTCAACCGCCTGTGTCTTGCACCCCACCCGAAACCAAGAAAAGGAAAAAGCAGTCCATCCTTTTCCCGGACTTTGAAACAATGTATGTAATTAAATTTTTTGAGCATAAATGAACAAAATGAGATGAGCATATGATATGACGAATATAACCTCTTGTCATAACGGGCCCTTTTATTTGACGAGTCTTCTTTGGCTTCCATGTCTTGGAGAAGATGCCCCCAAGATTTCCCAAAAGCTTCTCACCCTGAAATGAGACACTGAACAATGTAAGTTGTACAATAAATGATATAGTCCATGGAAGGTAACTCAGAACAGACAAGAAGAAAGAATAACATGAATTTTTAAAAAATAATCAAAATATGGAAAGAGAATATATCTTCAGATCAAGAAACAAGCATAATACTGACAAGTATGAGAACATGTGAAGAGTGTATAGAAACATGTAAAAAAGTTTGAGAATATGTGAAAAATGTATTGGGATTATAACAATTTTGACATTTTCTCCTCGTTAACGACAGCCCCTTCTTTAATTTATGATTTTTCCAGTTCTGTGGACAGCGCCAATGATATAAATGAGAAAATGGAAAAATTAGGATGGTGTGGTTGTTTCGCATGTGCACATTTTTGTTTGGAAGTACATAGTTGATAAGCTAAAGAGGTTAAATAAATTTGTAATCAGCACCACATCTCTCTCTCTCTCTCTCTCTCTCTCTCTCACAAACAGGACCAAGAGGGAAAGATCCAACTCCAGAATGCATATGCATTTCAAACTAAAATTCAATAAACATGCCTTGTAAGTTATAAATTACTAATTAAAAGAACTTTTAGAATCAGAAACAATGTGATGATCCAGAGACAGATATTAAAATACGAAATTGATATGCCATTTCAAAACTTGCTGAGGTCCAAAGCAATGAAAGCACTGGGACATCACATAATGTCAGATAGATTTTTGATAGAAATGGAAAGCAATATAATGAAACAAGTTATTTATATTTTGAAACCCATCTAATATATATGATGACTTCCATACTTTTTTAGTTTCTAGATAAACCTGTACACTTCAGAAATTATAGCCAATAATATACTGATGAAAAGGCAAACATGCCATACCCTACTGAGATCAATCTCAATGTCTGCAGCAACCATGTGGGTCCTGGTAATTTGTTCACCCTGCTGATGCAAAGCGACCAAAGTCTTGGTAGCATCCTCTCTCATATCCTCTGCTATCTTCAAGCAGCTATTGACAGTCTTTGTAGTCTCTTCAGCCTTGTACACGGCATAATTCTCTAACTCTTGCACATTTTGGTTCTCTAATCCTCCAGAGTCACGGAAATCATTCTTGTACCTGTTTCTTGATGTCAAACCAAGAGAGTATGAAGATGAAGAGTTTCGTTTTCCCTCATCATCATCAAATGGGTTGGTACTAAGATTAGGGGTAACTAGTGTAGGTTCAGAAGAAGTTCTCCGTGAGGGATTTAGGGTTTTCTTGCCGCCCAACGCATCATCAGAATCAAAAGGATTGGGAGTAGAATGGCCGGGGAACCCAGGGCCAACTGAATTTTGTTTAGCATTCTTGTTCAAGGGAGATTTCTTCAGGCCAAACATTTTTCAATGGGTAAAAATGCAGGACTCAATAAATCAGTTGTTCTGTTGAAGAATCAGAACTAAAGTTAGGCAAAGGTAAAATGAAATTTATACAGAGGTTCCAATATGTGCCTGAGAAAACAAAAGAAGATGAAACTGTTATGCAGTGATAGTAACCAAAGGTAACAATAATCAAATGCAAAAAGGTTTAAAATAAGAATTTCTTTCATTTAAAGGGAACCATGTTTGGATGGCATGAATAGAGAGGTGGAACGGAAATCTCATTACAAGTCTCTTTCATTTTGTAGTTTGGGTGTGTTCAAGAATGGAAACGTAATTCCTAGTTTGGTTCCCAAGGCAGAATGAGATTACCACATTAGTGGGAATCCTATACAAACATTCCCCCCCTGGGAATCTCACCTGTCTGGAGGAATGTGACTCATTTAACAATGAAACAAATAGATGGATCCACAAAATTTAAAATTATAACATATTCGAGTAGAGGATTTCTAACTAATGCAGGATACGACACGTGGGGACACGCATGAAATATATAATTTAATATATTTATTATATGTTATATATATGAATATATCATTCAAAGATAATAAAAATGCAATATGACACTAATTCCTATAAATTTATATTATTTTTGTTTTATTATTGTACCTTGAGTTGTTTTGTTCAAATTTATAATTAGTTTCACTCATGTCTAATGTGTATTTAAGCAATAGATACGTGTCTCCTTCAAATGTCCAAGGACTGTTCGGGTCTTTAAAAAATTAAAAAATAGGACACATTTTGAAGAGTGTCAAACACGTTTGGGGAACTGTCTAGAGTGTCCGTGTCCGACACAGATAAGTTACCTTCTTAGAAGTGTCCGTGCTTCTTAGATTTCTAACCAAACCAAACGCTTGAATTACATTGACACAAGAATATCATCACTAGTAATGTGATTCTTGGTAATAGAATTCCTATTCCTACTCATTGATTCCTGTCATCCAAAATAGCCTAAAAGACAGGTTGAAGTTATAGATGATCGCACAATTACTGCACTTAAACATCAAAACCGAAAAGTTCAAAAACAATGAAGAAAAAACATGATGGGGATGCAACAAAATGGTTCAAAACAAAGCCCTAAACACAAAAAGTACAAACAGGAAAGACGATGTAATTTCATCAGGGTATCCAAATTCCCTGATAAAGGGCTATATAATTACCTAGATAGTGATTTAAAGTTAATGAACAACAGCTCCTATGTTTTTGTGCTTTTGGGGACAATTTTAACAAAAAGCAATTAAAGGAAATCAAAAGGCCAAACATAATCATAATGTCATTCCATGGATCATATCCAACTAAAATAATAAAACATTATGAAATTTAGATGCCTGTATCTGTTTGGTTCCAGAGAAAAGAAAATACAATTGGAAAAATACAATTGGCTTAATTGATATGTATTCAAATCAAATATGTTGCAAACATGACGGTTTTATAATTCTGTTTTATCCTGTATTTTCTCAGCAACCAAACATACCCATTTAAAAAAGAACATGAAACATATAATCACAAACCCATATAGAAATGAGAAAACTGAAATTCGAACTTGAAGTTAGAAGCCAAGTACGCAAAAAAGATCAAATTCAGCAACCCAAAACTCATCTAAATTCAATCTGAAGAAGTGAAAATACAAAAGCAAATAGATTGAAGACAACATTGACCGAGCGATGTTTACAAGAAGACTTAAAAAAACCGCAAATTTGAAATGACCCAGATGTAAAAGATAAGAGGAATCGAGTTAAAATTCAAAACCCAGAAACAGAATCAAAAGATGAATCAGAAAATCTCAAAATAGAAGATAAAAAGAAGTACCTGAGACTCCGCAACAATCTTGGGGGTAGGTAACGCCAACCCAGATAGGCAGTCTAGTGAGAGAAAATCTAGAGAGAAAGAAAGGGAGATTTTCCAAGTTCCAAATGGAGGAAGGAGTATAAAAACTAGTCGAGATTGAGAAGATCGAAACTGGTGAGAAATTTCTAAACTGAAAATGAGACGGGTTTTGTCTATTTTCTTGTTCTTTTCTATATCTATATATATACATATATATATATATATATATATTATAATCGATTTTCCCTATGCTTGAGCGAACACACACATTGAGAGATGAAAGAAATTGAAAGAAAGAGAAGCGCGTGAAGGGGTGTGGACTTTGAACTTTCTAAACCCAACGCCCAACTTTGAGACTTAGACAAAATCAGACCGTTTCCTCTCTCCCAAACAGGATGGAATTGAATTGATTAAGGAATTGTTTGGCAAGTAGCTATTTTTTTAAAAAAGTTGATTTTTTTTTTTTTGAAAAAAAGAAGAAGTTATAAAGTCAAAAAAAATTTAATTCATACAAAAACTTTAAAATTTTCTTTCTATTCATTCTATTTTTTGTATTTTTTTTAAAAAATAAAAAATTCCTTCTAAATATATATATATATTTTTGGGCAATTACAATGCAAGAGTGTCAGAAAAAAAATAATTACACATCAATGAAAAAATTTATAATTTTAATTATTAATATTTATCACTATTTAATAATTAATTTTTCTACTTCTCACTGCAGTGTTATTTTTCCTATTTTTTTTACTTTATATTTTAATAAAAAAAGTCATTAAAAAAATTATTTTCCAAACAGAACTAACAATGGATTAGTTAATTTGGTCGATTTTGGTAATGTTTTATTTCGTTTATTTTTTAGCAAAAAAATATAAAAAACAAATTATTTATGTAAATGTTTTCTATTTTTTTTTAAACAATTCACTTTTTGAGAAATATTAAAAAATATTTTTGAAAATTTTAAAAACTATTATCGCACCAAAATAAAAACGAGAATGTTTTTAATTACGCAAAATGAAACGAAAATTTAGAAAACAACTTCATTATTTTCTAAGAAAATGGAGTTTTCAGAGAATTTTTTTTTCAGAAAATAATTTTTGTCCATAAATTTTCTTAGTTTATGTTTTCTGTTTTTTTTTTTTTTAATAACAAAAATTGAAAATGATACCCAATGCATTTTAAGGATAAAATGAACCCTTGGGATAAAAAAATTGTTAACGATTGTTACTTTTAGAAAGTTTTAAATTTAGGTCAAGTTTGGCATGTTCAGGAAAAGTTAAAAAGTCAAAAAGTTACTCAAAAAGTTAAAAAGTTAACACTATTCACGAAAAGTCAACAATTACGGCTGCACAACTCCCAATCCTAATTTTCTCTTACAAACCAATTTTTACAATTTTTTATTACACATTTTTTCATAAAAAGTCAAAAAGTTAACCAAAACATCTATATTTTCTTCATCAATTTTTTAGTCTAAAAAGACAAAAAGTGCACTTATTTAGAACAACCCAAACGACCCCAAATGATTGCACAATAGTTATAAAATTAAATGTCATAAAAAAATATGGGGACCTCTTTTGAGATTTTCAAAAATACAAGTAATTTCATAATTTTGATATAATTATATTAATATTTTTTAATAATGCTAAAAGAATCAGAACTAATAGAAATTATGTGAATGCATATATATATATATATACACTTCAGTATAAAAGAGATTAAAATATCAATTTTCATTCTTTTGACTAACCACTTATTTATGAAAATGGATTAAGTGTTATATGAATTATAATATTTAAAGAGTCCAAAGTAATAGAGAAATGCATCAGATCCCCACTGGGGTGACTCCCAGGACCCCTAGTAGAGTCTGATTGGTCAAATATATATATATATATATATATATTTTTTTTTGAAGTCTTGCAAGCACAGTCCACGTGGAGCTGGGGGTGCTAGGGATCACTGCCATTGGAGATCCCAGCACGGTTGAAAGTAACAATGCCAAATCTATAGA
Organism: Camellia japonica; assembly: GCA_030407325.1. Taxonomy (NCBI): domain Eukaryota; kingdom Viridiplantae; phylum Streptophyta; class Magnoliopsida; order Ericales; family Theaceae; genus Camellia; species Camellia japonica. The sequence continues at coordinate 27,457,914 of JAPPVO010000010.1, read as the reverse complement.
GTTTATTATATTTTTCTCAATCTCAAGAAAAATTAGTGTAATTTATTCAAAAAAAATATATAATTATTTTAGATTTTGTTAATAAATATCTCTAAACATTTAACAAGTTGTGTAGGTTAGCCGACTATGTTGAAGTCTTTACTATTTAATTTAATTGTACTGTCAAATTGTTAATTGTCGTAATTGATTTATGAGTAATTGTCCTTGTCGTTGCATTCATTTGTGATGATGATTGCTTGTAAGGATGGTCTTGGATCAATTAACCAATGACAAACAAATAAGAGGAGAGAGTGGAAAAAAAAAAAAATATATATATATATATAATGATGGATCTAGGGGAGACTTGGGGCAGTCGCACCCTTAAAAATTTGAAAAATATTATATATTATATTAAAAATTTTAAAATAATTTAAAATTATATGAATTTGTATCCTCAAATTCTTTTTAGATAATTTCAAAATTATTTAAAGTAACTCTCTAATTTTTTAAACTATAAAATAGTTTTCCAAAATCTCAATCTAGGATCCGGCTATATATATACGGAGAGAGCGAGAGCATTATGGATTGCGCATTGGAAAGAAAGTTGATTTTTTCTAGGGAAAAAAATCATAAGAATAAATTATATTTTTAATTCTTATAATTTCATTAAATTTTATTTTGATTTTTATTTGCCTATTTTGAAAAGGTAATGCTAGAGACTTTAAAAGTTCTACTAAAATTTTTATCAAATGTCTTACATGGATGTGGGACCCACATCATGTGGGTCTCATGTGAGTTCCACACCATGTAAGACATTTGGTAAAAATTTTGATAGAACTTTTGGGATTTCTAGCATTTTTATTTTTGAAAAGTAAATTAAAAGTTAACTTTTAATTTTTTTTTTTAAAAACGTGTAAAAAAATTGAAAGGCGATATGACTCAAAAAAAAATCAAAAAGCCAATGAATTGGCTTTTAATCTAATTGTCAAAAGATTGTTTCAATTTGAATCATTTAGTTTCTACACTTTAAATTCAGTTTTAATTTGATTATTCCGTCTAAATTTTTGATTATTTGTTTTATATGTACCCCTTATGAAACTGACAGATATTACAAAATTATTGATTTTAGCCTTCAATCATAATGAAAGAACTTAATTAAAATTAGACTTACATGTAAGGATTAAACTGTTCAATTCAAAATAATAAAAAGTGAAATTTGATCAAATTATAAAAATTAAAAATATAATTTATTCAAAAAAAAAATGTAATGATAATAATTAGATTCCTAACGTCACAAAAAAAAATTTTATTTTTTATTTTGTAAATAATATTTTTGTACTTTCAACAACCATCTAGAGGGTTTTGACAAAGTGAAGAGTTCAATTTACTTATTGAACAATTTTTCTTTATACATTAGTGGAATTAGTTAAGGCTTGTATTGGATTGGATGAGATGGAATATTAGAATAATTAAAAGTTGACAAATAGGCAAGTAAAAATGATTCTAACAATTCCAAAACAAAAAAATAAAATAAATTTTTACGAGTACATGTAATTCTATTCTCAGTTAAATTGTTTTAAAAGAAAGCTACTATTTGCAATTACTTTTTTTTTTTCTTCTCAATTCTCATTATTTTATTCAATTGTATATCAATTATTGAATAAAAACTAATTATTTAAATACCAACTATAGAATAAATAAATGTGATTGTTTCAATATCAACTGAATTGGATTTATTTTGGGAATTGATATAAGAACCACGATTTTTTGATTGGTAGTTGATATCTAAACAAAAAAATTGTATGAATTAAGAAGTTTAGTAATGAAAAACTTTCTTTTAATAGGAGAGTTTCTATTTTCACACCACAATTCCTCTTAATTCATACAAATTTTAAATTTATTTTAATTATGATCGTGTAACCTCACTTTCCAACTATTACCCTCTATCATTGCAAAACCCTAGCGGTTACCACTGGCCACTACCAAAGCCCCTACGATTGTGACTAACAGGTCGGGCTTACTTGACCTATAATTATTGTATTCACGTCCCATATATTAATGAATTTTTTGAGTTTTGACTAGCCAATAGACTAGTACAGGCTGAATTTATTGAAAAAAATTAAAACCACGTCTCACCCGTAAGTCCAACTCTTACAGGCCAAAATCAAACTGAACTAGGTTATATATTTTTTATTAGACTTATATTATTAAGTTTTGGACATTTATTTTTTCTTTTTTAATAATTCATGTGATCAAATTAATTAATATTATTAAAACAATCAAATTGAAGTATAAATTCACTAAATTAACAAATTATGACAATATTATATGTAAAAAGTTGAGAGTTTGGAAGATATTACAGGTTATTGTCAAATTCAATTTTAACAAATTGTGTTTTGTGTTTTGTGTTTTTTTTTTTAAGTACAATTTACAAGGATAATTTGGGTTGTCAAATGTTGTCTTTTTTTATTTTATTTTATTTTATTTATTATAAATGGAATAATATTGATTTTAATGGATTAAAATTAAATTTAACAGTGTTATTTTGTTAGATAATATTATTATTATTTTTTTGATAGGATAGTTTGACTTAGGTTAATGGGATGGTCGGGCTAAATTTACCCATGTGGACTCGTACAGGTCGGGTTCATGAGCAGGCTCAAGTTTCGAATCTTTGTCCAAAGTCCTAAATCATCTTTAATGAGATGGGACAAGCTGGGTAGTCAAGCGCGTTTGGACATGCCATGGGATGGGTTGGGTAATTCTAGGCTTTTTGCTAGCGGGCCATTTGATGACCCCTAATTGTGACCCTCTTAGATCCAAGAAGAAAAAGGAAAGGAGTTTTAGATTTAAGAAGAAGAAGAAAAAGAATGCCAGGGGCTATGGGGGAAGTTTTCAAATTTGAAGAAGGAAGAGGAGATAGGGGCGATGAAGAGAGACAATGAGGGATAAGGTAAGGAAAGTGGAGGCAGGGTTGTTAGCGATGGGGTTGCGGAGGGCAATAGTGAGTGACAAGCAGTGACGACTCTAGGAATTTTTGTCAGTGGTGTCAATGAAAACTTAAATGTCATATATCTTACAGAATATTCACATTAATCATTATATCACCTATGGAGGGGAAAAAAAATTCAACAAATTAATTTAAATTATGAAATTATAAACAAAAATATTTCAATATATTGATACTATTGTTTAAATAAAAAGACATGCTAATACACGAGCTTCTACAATTGACTACGACGAGATTTCATATTTTGAAATCGTTGCATAATAAGCTCATAATCAATACTATCAAATACATCTTTCTCAATATATGTAACCAAACAATCATTCAACCATTGATCTCTCATTCGGTTACGCAATCGATTATTTATGAATTTCATTGTTGAAAATGCTCTTTCCGCTGTTGTAATCATAACTGGTAAAATCAATGCCAATTTCACAAGCAATTAGACTAATGGATATACAATGTCTTTCTTTGTCTCTACCAACTTTCTAGTAAGGTCACCAATTCCTTTGAGTTCAAAAAATTCATTGCTAGAGCGCATGTCAACAATGTAGTTCTGAAGTTAATTATCAAGTGTCATGAGATCTACCGCAGAAAAATCAAATGGATAGAATTCAGCAAGATGGATTAACCTTTGCTTATCAAAAGCACAAAATGAATTATTGAGGTTCAAGCATGCCACGCATAGAAGCAACTATGTACTTGCCTTTGTAAACCGGTTGTTAAGCTCTTGAAGTTGCATATTTATAACAGTGTAGAAGATATCAACACGGTAGTGGTATAAATTTGTGATTTCAGGAGCTTTGCTGCGTGACCTCCTACGAGCTACAAATCTATCATCAATGTTGGGGCTAGGAGTATCATGTTCGCCGCAAAATAAATACACTTCTTTCAATAGGGATTCCCATTCATCATCTCTCATCATTTGCAATCGTTGCTTAGACACTTTAACTAATGTCATTGCATTTACAATATCTTGATCTTTTCTTTGTAGTGCTAATGTCAACTCATGTGTGATCCCCAATATATTTTTCATTAAGTGTAAATTGAAGACAAGTTCACTTTACAAATAAAATATTTTAAACAAAAAGTAGACAAAAGAAAGAAATAACTTTACAAATAAAATATTTTAAACAAAAAGTAGACAAAAGTCAAAAAGTAAGCTTTTTTCATTGGTGGGTTCAAAGTTGTATTTTAGTGGGTTCAGTTGCTAATTTTTTTTTTTTTAAATCTAATACTTAAATAATAAAAAAATAAAAATAAAAAATCATCCAGGGGGTTCGGGTGACTCCCTGGCCATGTGTTGGAGCCGCTCCTGGTAACAAGTGTTGGTGGCTAATGGGTTCAGGTTAAAAATAGCGTTTGAATGTTGACGATGAGTGCATTATAATGATTAAACAGTGTGAACTAAGTAAATAAATAAATAATGAGTGTATTTGTACGATTTTCATAATTAAAGAGATCAATATATATGAATTTATAAATAAAAAAAATAAAATGATATTCATTAAATATCGAGGGATCTGAGTGTAAAGTAATCCCAATTTCAATAGTTCAAAGTTGTGGCAAAGTCTAGGTTGCGTTTATAACAAATTTAACAGTTTCCACACTTGACCAAGGTACAACAGTTGGATCAATATTCTTTTGTCTTGACTTCTTCAATCATGATCTTTTATTGTAGTAATTAAATAACCCAAATTTGAGCTTAAAACAAAATAACTTAATTTTAAGTGCTTAATTTTGTTTAAAAAATTATTTCTACTTTGCTCCCGTTGTAAATTTAAAAACCATGCCATGAAGGAAACTTCTTGGATTAAAAGGAAACAAATAGTTAGATTACACTGCAAAATTACTAGATACTCAAAATATAATGCGATATTACTTGCGTGACATTTCTAATAAATGATTAATCGCAAAAAAGCAATATATCTAATCCCATTTCTTATCTCATTTTCTTATTCCTACACACAAAGCAATATGCGATCCACTCGTATATTGGAGTGTGAAACTGGGACAAGAAATAGGATTATATATAACATTTTCCATCGCAAAAACATACAAAAGATAAATCATCTTTTGTCTCACTATTTAACTAAGGTAAGGTCAGCTTTGTTCTACTTGTAAAAATTTTATTCAAGATCACTGAATTATTACCTGCATATATCATCTTCAAACAAAAACAGCAGCATCAACCACTATGTATTCCATCCCACTCTCACTATATGAATATTCAATATACAGTGTCAAAAACTTTTAACCATAATCCTTGAAGAAGCTGATGGTTGCTAGAAACAATCCAATAACACACAACAAAAACAATTCACTCTTCACTAGACAATCCATCCACATCATTCGCGCGTACGTCACAACCTCATCGTTCTGTATATCTTTGAGCCTGTGGAGTTCTGCAATGTCCGTTGTACGGAATTTTGAAGTTTTGGCTTCTAAGGGCTCTAAAAAGCAACCCCTAAGAAAACCCTTGAATTTTGCATTCTGTGCAGCTGTACAGTCTTGTTTTTATCAGAATCTTTGCGGACAGCCAGTGCAGGGGTTTAGAACTGCAGATTTTCGAGCATGACCAAATCAAAGATACAGCTTCTTGAATTTTAAGAGTATGAAGTACATATGTGTTGGCACCTGTAACAAAGTTTGAATTAAAAAGAGTTTATTGGGCTAAGACAGGTATACTGAAAATGGATCTGACATAATAGGTACAAAGAGAATCATTTTTATAATAACTTGAAAAATTAAACAAGCATACTTGCAAATTCAACTGGTGGCAATTGATGATATATATGTCAAGAGCAATTGTTGTAGAGGCTTTGGACAAAGGATTATATATTTCTATATTGTCATTGCTAATCTAAGCTTGAAAAGAGAAGACATCAAAGTTGACGTCAAATAAAATGCATATGAATTATATATGACAAAACTGAAGAGTATATGGTTTTATTTTAATGAGAGATCTTCTCCATTTTGTTCTTGGGGCCCATTTTGCAAATCTAATAGGCCATGAAAAATTGACCATAATCACCATTCTGTCGCTTATAAAAAACCACTAGAAATGGCGATTAGATTCTAAGACTGAAAGGGTTTTTATGTCATGCCAAAAGACCAGAGAGAGAGAGAGTGGAACCCTTTGCGAATAAGTGTAACAAGTATGTACGGACTAGGCCACATGTGCAGTCTGGACAAGTGAGATGCAAGCATTCAAATACCAAATCCGTTGCAATAAGATGCCAAACTCGCTACATTTATATGCAAATGGTTCAAGGCAGAGCTAATTGTGTAAAACAACTTGTGATTCACAATCTGTTCAAATATTTTACCTTTACGATTATAAACTATAAGGCACTATTTGGCATAAACTAAATAAGTGCGCTTATTTGAGTTACATCACCTCTCTATTTTTCTGCACATCTTTTCGTAAAAAGTAAAAAAAGATACTTATTTAGATCATCCCAAACAACCCTAGGAATCATGATTATCAGAATTCCGATCCGGATCTTACGATCCATTTGAGTACAATCGATCCGGATCGTGTAAAAAATTCCTTATGAGTAGGATCTTTCGATCCTAATAATGGGATCTCATAGGATCGTGGAATCCCGAATTGAATCCGATCCTATTTACAAGCCTTGTTTTGTATTGTATGATATATTTTCATTGTAAATTTTATGTTTGTTGTCTAAACACCAATTTATGTGATCAAAATAAATAATAAAAATTAAGTAGCATTAAATCAAATAGACTAAGAAAAACAAACTAGGAAACAAACATTCAAATATTGTGGTAATTTAAGAAAATTAACTAATTGGAAAAACAAACTTAGTTTTAATGGAGTCTAAGAAGGGTAAGATGATTGCAACTTTATCCCAATTTTTGGAGAGATTATTTTTGTGACTCGAATCCGCTCCACCAGAGATGCCAACGACAAAACTTAACATTCGGTTAAGCTGCTCTTTTGAGTTCTTAATCTATTTTCATATCTAACTTCGTTAAATATTTTTTCTTCACTTCTTATGCATTATTGTAGATTGTGAAGTATTTTATTATAGAATTCTTCTTCTTCACCTTCTTTTTTGATGAAATACAAAACTTTTACCATCGAATTTTCTATTGTATAATATTATATGTACATTTTACATGGAGTAATATTTTTCACAATATCTTCACTTCTTTTTAATAAAATATAGGCTCATCTTGTATATATTTTTTAAGAAATGTTTATTTAAATTAAATTATTATGTAATTTGTCTTTTTCGGTAGGATCTTACGATTCTCGATTTGATTCTACGATCCGATCCTATAAACACCTCCAACGATCCAACGTAGGATCCCAATTTTAACAACCTTGCTAGTAATACAATCACATTACCTTATAAGAAATTAAGTGTGACCAATGTCCGAGCAAAACAATTGCATGAAGAATATCTTGTCTTTCTATGGTAGTTTCCTCAAACAAAATCCCTTTTTTTTGGCAAGTAAGATGCACCACGGGGGTGCAACCCTCATACAAAAACAAAGACATATATAACTATAAATAAAAAAGCATACTCAAACGCCTCCACAAAATCCAAACATTTGTTCAAGGATGAATCAATTGACTTGAGAACCAACTATAAAAAGATAATAATTTGATCTTTAATCTAAAGATAGGCTCTTCTCTCCCCTAAAGAATTCTTCCATTACGTTCTCCCACAAAATCCACATCAATGCCAAAGGAACCAAAAATCAAGTCTCCCTCCTCTTCCCCACTCTAGTACCTCTCCACGAATGAAGAAGCTCCCTCTTCTTCCCACTAAAAATCCACTCCAAACGAACCATAACAATGATCAAAGACCACAAATCTTGTGCCACTTCATAATGATTGAGAAGATGGCTTGCTTCCTCCTAATCAAATTATCAATGGTAAGAATCTTTCCATAGACTACAATCCACACAAAAAAAGGCGAACTTAGATCTTGGTTGCCCACACCCCTTTCTAAGGAAAAATTACATTCTAACCTGCTGAAACCTCACAAAAAGACTTAACCTCAAAACATTTGGACTTTGATTTCATCCATCTGATACCATCCCCTCTATCACCAATACGAGGAATTGCGTGCAGTCTGACACTGATGACTGCCTCTTTGTGTATCACAATGCAAGCAATAGCAAGAAATGTCACTTTCAATTTCTCCTCTCTGCACTACAAATGACTCCAGAAGCACACCTATTCACCATTCCCCACAATAAACTAAATGTGCCTTGAAAAATATCTGACCCACTATGAATACCTTTCAACACCCCCAAACCATAAGACATAGTCACCTTCAATACCCATCCTCCCTACCCACACCCCACATATATCTATATTTTCACTATACCACCATCCTCCAATACCTCTCCACTTTACACAAAAACAGTATGCAATCATTTCCCTGGCAAAACTTGGTTAAAGATGCAAGCTTTTGAATCTCCAAACCCCCTTCCCACAAAAGAGTACATATAGGGCTTGTTTGGTTTGCTTTTGGGAGAGTTGTTTTTGAAATTTTTTTCCAAAATTTTGTTTGGTTTGTGGTTTTTCTCAAAAAATTTCCAAAATCGCTTTCTCTCTTACACATCAATCAATCACTTTTTCTCTCTCCTCTCTCATTCTCAATCACTTTTTCTCTCACACACATCTACTCAATTACAACAAAATATCAAATCATCCCAAACTCCCAAACTCCAAAATTACTTTCAAAATATACAACCAAACAAACCAAAATTTTTTTTAAACTCTTCCCAAATTTTTTTTTTGAAAATCTCTCTCAAAAGCAAATCAAACACACCCATAGTATCCCAATCCACCAGATAGTATCAAACTCGTCACCTATCCCACCCCAAAGGAAACCTCATAGTAGCTTTTCCAAACTCCAATCTCTTTGCTACCGAAACTGAGATAGTGAACAATGACATAAAATCGGTGGGTATGGGCAAAGTGCTTTTAGTGAAGGTCAACTTTTCACCTTTGGCAAAATCACACTAACTGCCTTTGAAATCTCTCATAACCAAATCCCATACAGCATTCGCCTTGAATGAGGACCCCAAAGGAAGACCCAAGTATGATGAAGGCAAACAGTCCACTTTGCATCCAAGTGTAAATTTTCTGAATGTTTTATGTATATTCAATTGTAGTAGTAATACAAGAGTACCTCAGTTTATATAACAATCTAACCTAAGACTAAAAAAGAAAAGAAGAATATCTACTCAATCCCTAATATATACAAAATATATATACTACCATATATACATAAAGCCGAATATTCTCACACCAAGGATATCAACTAAATCCCCCACAATCGACACATCTCCAACCAGAATAAGACTCAATTTCCCCAAATTTACTTTCAGCCGTGAAACTGCCTCGGAGCACACATTGGATATATCCCAACTGTTGTGTCTCTACCCACAAAATCAGATAGTAACATTTGCATAGAGAAAATGGGATATCAATCCAACCAATTTCAAAAGCTTCCAAGTATCCCCTTGAACTACCTTCTCAATCATTTTGTTGAATACCTCTATACTGAAGATGACAACAAAAGGGATGAGGGATCTCCCTGATGCAAGCCCCCCTCAATGTCTGGAAAAAGCCAGCTGGGGAGCCATTAGCTAAAGCCTGAAATTAGATACCCAAAACCAGATCTAGCCCATCCATTTTTTACCGAACTTTATTTTATCCAAACAATACATGAGAATTTTTTAATTTGCATGATCGTAGGCTTTCTCAAAATCCAACTCACAAATAAGACCTGGTCCCACTTCTAGATATGGAATCTGCCCCTCATTTGCCACTGACACCATATCCAAAATCTTACTAACCCCAGCAAAAGCTATGAGAATCTGAAACCACCTTATAAAACACATCCTTTAGGAAAATAACAAAGCAATTTCGCCAAAATTCCTTACTTATAAGAAGAACATGCAACACTTAAATCATTTAGAACCAAAAAATAAAACAAATTTAAGGCTTAAAGAGGGTTCAGAAGATTAACTCTATGGATACTTATTATCATATATGTATTACCATAACAGAGGACTGAGCAAAAAGAGAGTGGATAGTTAGGATTTAGGAACACCAAGATGCAAAAAGATCATGCAGATTAAGAAGATTATGAAGAAAACAAACCTCTTAATACATTTCATAAATGCTGAACCCCCATCCCATGGTTTGGATGCAACCAATTTCTATGCTTCATGAATAAGCTTGACAGAACTGAAAGTTTTCCTCTGTTCCCTTTGAATCTTGACAAGAAAAAGGTTTTAAGGACCTCTAGTAAAATTTTCTTTGAGAGACATAAAAAATCTCAAATCTAAATGTCAATACCTGAGCCTCCAATTCAGCTATTCTTTGTAAAGATATTTGTTCAATGCAAGCACGACGTTTGCGCTCTTCTTCAAGCAACCCTGTGATTTGGTACCTTAGTTCTGCCATTTCTTGAGCCAAATCCTCTGCTTCTTCCTTTGCCTTTAACTTTTCTGCTCTTAGTTCTTCCTAGCAACCAGTTTTATAATTGCTATAAGAAGTTATGTTGAATCAAAACTAAACCAAGTTGATTCCTACAAAAGAAACTGATCTCCTGCATGTAAATGTGATTCCACAGATATCAACTGATCATACCTTAAGCTGTTTCAAAAGAAGTTCATATTCGAGGATCTGACATGACATTTTATCCATCTTGTCCTTGAAAGCTGCATCAACTGCCAGTCTGAAAAGTAGTGGACCCAGAATGTCACCACAAGTGCTGCAAATACAAGAAGGATGTAAAGATGGAATCTCCAATAGACATGTAAATATAGTCATTTGACTAGGATAGTTGGAGGGCAGAGAATAGAAAAGAAACAAGACAAAACAAAACCAGCATGACAAAAACACAACATTTGATTAGGACTCGTTAGCTGGAAGAGTTTGATGTCTCTTGTGTGAGCTAGGCTAGGAAATATTAATCAAGAGAAAGAATTTCAAGGCTTTAAAAGTAGATGCAAGACAAGCTAAATTGATTTAGCAGACTTTGTCAAGTATAAAATTTCAACTTGTTGATTCCACACAAATCATCCCATCAACAAATTTTCCTCTGTTTTCATTTGAATTTTCTCTAATATAATCATGTCATACAAAGTGCATTTCCTTATTTATTATAGGATCTTATGATCGAGTAACATAAAAATGACCTACAAAGAATACAAACATGCCTGGAGAATTCAATTTTCTTCAACAAAGCGGACTACCAATCAAATAGCTCCACAGAAGAGAGCTCATGTCACCTTTTTTTTTTTTTTTTAAATTATTATTTTTTATTTATTTTTATCTCCCTAGTAAGAGAATCTAAAGATTAACTCCACCCCAACCCACAGCAAGCAATATCTGATAAAAGAAACACTCCGCTTTATAAATTTTGTATCTGCCACACATATAACTGATGACTCAAAAATTAGAATGGCGGAGTGAGAACGTATCGAATGGCTAGCTTAAAAACATTGCAGGTGTGCCATAAACAAGATGCAGAATAAAATGGAAGATTTATCACTTTTTTTCCCCACTATCTATAACATAGTTTACAAGATGTGATCAGGTTGTATGTTAAACTATAAGAAAAGGGGAACAATAGAGGTTATGACATACCGAACATCTTTTTCTAGTTCATGTGATAATGGTTGGGTATTTAATTGAGGTCCATCGTTTTCTAGCCATTCTTCAAATTGTTCTTCCATCTTTTGACAAAATACTCTTGCATTCTTTTCAGATGTTTCGAGCTTCTCTCTTAATTCTTTATTTTCCTCATTTAAGCATTCAACAACCTTCTGTGCTTCCTGAATCTGACATTCAAAATCTTGAATCAACTCATTCATCCTCAATTTTTCTCGAGCAACTTCTTCCTTGAATTTCTTAGCTTCAAAACAATTCTGCTCCAAATCAAACTTCACGCTCTCTATTTCACATTGGTACTCCAGTGAAACAGGTGAAATTGATTCTTCTAATTTCTCTATGCATGCAGCTGATTGCTGTAGTTCCACTTCTTTGCTTTCTAATTCCTGCATTAAAATCAAGCGCTCTGAATTGGACCACTTCAGTTCTTCCCTTAACCTGCCAACTTTCTCCTCTAAACTTTCCATATCTGCAAGTTTTAACTCAAGGCTGTGTACATGCTCACCCAGACAATACACCTCTTCGTTCCTTCCATTTAGTTGGTCCTGCAAGTAATCTGTAAGGAATGTCATAATTGGATTAAGCTTAATAAAACAATCTTGGAGCATAAAGTCGGGATCAGAGGACAGCAACCAGCCAGCTGGAGTAGTTCATGAGATATAATGTTAACATCAATAAACAAGTGTCACTATACATACCACCTAACTGCACTGGTGTAGACAACATGAAAATCCCAAATATTACATAATAACCAACATTAGATGGCTGAACTTTTGACAGTTGGCACCAACAATCTCATTATGGAGCTCAGATTTGTAAATTGTTTGTGCTAATCCATGTATAATTAGAATATGTATAGCATGGATGTACACCCTTATATTGACTCCTTATATTAAAAATACAAAAAATCTCACACAACAAACAAAAAGATACTTCTAATTATCTACATCAATTAATTTTAAACCAATAGCACAAAATAACATGACTTACTTTAGGGGAGAGAAGCCAGAAGGGGAAAAAATGAAGACTTCCCTAGATAAGCACTCCAAGGTTGTAGTTCCATTCCTTTAGACTATCGATGATGGAAATAAGTGACACCGTGATACAGAAGTTCACAAAACAGCATGACAAAAATGCTTCTAATGCTCAAGCATTGATTTGGCATGTGTTTGAGGATGCCGGGCCCACTTGGGATCTAGAATAATTTAGCTTCGAGTCTCTATTAATAGTATTTATGTTTTATTTGAGTTTTGTTATAGGTTCTTAATGATTTTAATGTTGGGCATTTTTTTAATTTTGAGAAACTGCTGGAACAGGTGGCACTGCTGACACATGGGTCAGTTATTGATCTTACTATGTTTATGGGTCTTATTTGGTATTAGATAGGTTTTAAATGTCAAAAGTTTAGTAGTTTCCTTTTTAGAAATCTTAATTCTAATTGGTGTACGAAGTCCAAAGTCTTACGGGTTTATTTGATGCAACCCTTACCCCAAGAAGTGATGCCTAAGGGATTCTAGGAGTGATTCCTAGGTTTCTTCCTCTTTTCTTTATTCAAATTCCATCAAGTTATTGAGCTTTATAATTAAGCCAAGTTTCCTCCATCATAAAACATTCAACCCTAGCATCTAAAGTAATACAAACAACCCTTGATTACTGTTCATAGGTATTGTTGACAACACCCAAACCCCTACATCAATCGGCTAATTTATTTTAAGGTAAAGATTTTATTAAAGCCAAAGTTAGGAAGATAGAGGCTGCACCCAGCTTCAAAAGTTTCACCAAAACAAAATTTTCTAATACTGGAAATGATGTTCATAACCTTCAGCCTACATAAAATAGTTTCCTGGGAGCTGGTTTGGAGCGGTGACCAAGAGAAAATTCCTTCCACTAACTCCTTGTGAAATCAGCACCCACAACTGGCATACTTGAAAAATTATTAAAAACAAAGAAAAAAGTGCATCAACCAAAGTGAACTTATTTGCTGCTTCTATAGACAACCAGAGCAACTACGCAAGTCAACAATACAATTAGAATTCTAGTTATTACCTATTTCTTGATAGCAGTTCTTCTATAGACAAACCAGAGAAACTAGGGATGTCAACAATACAATTAGAATCCTAATCATTACCTATTTCTTGATTGCAGTTCTTCAACTCCCTTTCCAGCTCCTGGATGCGTTTCTCATCTTCTGCGCGGGCTGTGTATAATGTCTTCGCATGTACTTCCAATCTCTACACCAAACCAAGTCCATAGTTAGATCATTTGACAGAAAGTATCCCTAAAGTTTTGCTTCAGTCCTACTTTCATGATTAACAATTACCAGTCACCTAAACTTCTCACAGAATCTGCCCTGGTTCCCTTGTTTTTATTCGTCCCTTGTTCTTTGCCTTTATTTAAGAAAATTGAACTCTTAAACAAAGGCCAATCCCGACTCCCCTCCAACTAGCTCTTTGAAAAGCCATAGGCAATTCGTTTGTAGGGAACACTCAAACTTGGATATTAAAATACATGCACATAAGTTACTATTTTATGACTTGTATACTCTACTTTATGTTAGTTGTCTACTGCCACGTTCCAACCCTCCACATGTCTCTAGGCTTGAGACAAGCAAAACAAAAGATGAGATAGGTAGCATGACACAAAGGCAATTAGACAACCCCCCCATTTAGTCCAATTGGATGTGAAGAATATAATTATTCCCCATCTTCTCCCATTTCTCACCCCTTTTTTCCCTTAAGGTCGCGAAAATATAAGCCATCCAGAGCTTGTGAAAGAGTTAAGAAAGTAGCATCAAGAAGAGATTTTTCTCTCAGCACCTGCAGAGAAGAAAACATGGGAAATTATGGCATGAAGGTCTATAGATAGTTCAGCTGAAAAATTATTAGTGGTTTGGTCTCTATTCTTTTGGCAACCAACTTGCAAGTCGAGCAAGAAAAGATTAGCGCAAAGTATTTATTAAGTTGGGGAGTTTTTTTCTATCTAATAATGACATTTTAATTTATCCAACCACTACAGAAATATGTGTCTCTAAAAGTCTTAATGACATCCAACTTAACCCGACACTATTATGGGGGAACAAAGAGAAGAAATGTCCATCCCTTTAAATTCAGCCATTAAATTGTGTTTGAACATCGCATGCAATTTGAGTGGCTCCTATGTGTTTTATGTCACACTCGGCAGTAAATCTGAGCTATCACAAAATATATATATATATATATATATAATATGGACTAAAGACTTGAACTAGCATTTTTTCACACTAACAGCTTCATTTGTCAGTGGGGATGCATTTTCTGTATTTATCATTAGATAGTACTTCTCTACCATTAAGCAATTATGTTATAGAGGAGGTCCAAAAAATCCACATGTCAAAAACATTGAACAAAGCAACAACAATGAATCAGGTTCAAAACATGAAAAATTCAATGAAAAAAATAAGCATAGTAATTGAGAGAAAATAAATTACTCTGATCAGTTCGAAGCTTTGAGATTGTGAGTCTCTCAACATGTCCTTCTCTTTCCTTAGCTACATTGGAAAAATGACAGAGGGCTTGATCAATATGACAGTTGCAAATAACCACACAAATTATTTGAAAAATAGGCAACTGGCCTAACATAAATAAGCCAATATTTTTTTAAAATATCATCACAAAAATCAAAAGTGTGGAAATTGATCTTACAGATATATTTGGAAGGAAAGGTGCATAGGTAAGTTTAAATTTTTTTACCAATCAATTCACTTATATTTCTCTTATGTTATTCAAATTATTACATACGGAACATAATATGGAAAATTTGCAAAATAATATAAACAGTGGAGAAACCCTGGGGTATTATTCAAACCTGGAATAACAACTCTTATAAAATTGTATATATGATGCTCTAATGAAAAGAACATATCATCACAAGGGAAATACTACAAGGCTCATACCTCTTGACATCTTGTCCCAATCTGTAATAGTTCCTCAATTTCGAAGGAGTTTTCACTACCACTGCTGGATTGACTAGACATCTACACATAAAAATTCCATAAAAAATTATAAAAGGTAAGCAAAACCCTTTATGAACAACATTCTATAATAACCAATCACAAATGATTAGCTCAAAACAATATGATCCCAACACAGGAAGATTACAATAGAGTTAAACAAAAGAAGAAGATTCCAAAATACAGGATGTTTTGAAGGAAGCTTCCCAAAAATGCAAAAGTTGAGGAGCCCCCCCACCCCCGCTCTATATACACATACGAATATATTACTTGCCAACGTTGCTTCAATTAGATATACAGTCCTACATTTACTTCTTAAATTAGTAAATGAAATGAACTCCATTAACTCTAGAATTAATTCCTAGAATCCTAAGGCAATCCCCACCCAGAATCCCTTCCCACCGGCATGCACGTTCCAAAAAAAAGAAGAAAAAAGGGTAATGAACAACAACAATGACCACATCATCCCTCTCCTGATTAACAAAAAACAGACAACATTAGAATCATAATGTTGCGTATTCTATACGCCCTTTTTCTTTTTTATACTTTGGATATGAGGCTCTTCTCTGATTTACATGTGGGTGGGTGCTTTATTTGAGGGTTTTAATATTGGGGGCTCTTTAAAACAAACAAAAATGCCAAAAAAACATGATCTATCCATGAAATGCTCAATCAAAAGTATGATGCAGAGTAAAAAATCAAAATTTAAATCCAGTTCATAACCCTAACCAAAAATAAGCGCCCAAAAGGCCAGTCCACCGATTTATCAATCCAAATCTTCAGCACGATATTAACAAAACACAAATACAAACAATCCACCTTGTGGAAAAGCTATATATTTATTTCATTTTTCAAAAAAAAGAAAAAAGAACTCGAGAAAGTTAAAACCCAGAATACATTCAAAACAATAACTGGATAAAAGAAAATTTGGAGAGAGAGAGAGAGAGAGAGAGAGAGACCTGTTTCTTTCTAGGGTTTGCTTCAAAATCGAATTGGGAAATTTGGAATTGAGAGTTTTGATGAATTGTTGTTCTTGGTTAGAGAGAGAGAGAGAGAGAGAGAGAGAGAATAAGAACAAGAAACATAGAAGTGTACAGCTCAACATCAATTTGAAATGTGTTAGGTGGGTGGGTTGAGCTGGCAAAATGGGTCGGGTTGGGCAGGGTCAATTGTACAATGGATATGGATCCAATTTCCAAACTATTTCCCAACCTTGATTCTTCACTCTTGGAGCCAATTTCACATTATCCAAATTCAAATTTGAACCATTGGGCCAAGCAAGCCCTTTTTGAGAAGTGTCAAAAAAAAAAAAAATAGTTGATTAACTTATTTAGATTATATTATCTATTTATTTTGTATACGTCTTTTTATAATAAATAAAAAAAATCAATTTTTTTTAAAACAAACCGTAAATAATAGTTTTTGTTTTTTTAATTAGTTTTTTATTCAAAACGAGACTTCATAGAAAGAAAAGAAATACTCAAGTAGTGTTTTATAAGATAAACACATGAGAAATATGATTAGGGAAAGGGTACATAAAAATCTTAGTACTTAAAAAAATACATGACAAACTAAAAGCAAGCTGCATATGAAGCGTTTAAGATTTTAAGAAAAAAGAGCAATTGTGAGAAATCAAGACAATTAGAAGTAGTTTTGATAGAAAAGTTATGAAGTGACAAGTGGCAAAACTTTATAAATTTGATGGGAAAGTGGCAATTACAAGAGATTAGAGAGTATCTCTCTATGAATAAAAAATAAGAAACAAACTACAAAAATTGGTAATTGTGATTAGCAGTTGACATTCGTCAAGGAAGAGAGAAAACAAAAAAAAGATATATATCTATATATATATATTTGTGTGCGTCTCAAAACTCTAAATATATTAGACTCAAAATAAGAAAATAGTTGTACTTCTTACAATGTACCATTTCAATTTCAACGTAACCTAGGAAATTATCAACTAAAAAGTTTGTTTTTCTCTAGTTCGTTTGCAAGTTCTTTTATCTTCTCATAGTTTAAAAAAAAAAATCATAAATCTATTAAGACATTAAAATTTCACATAATGGCTTAGTTTTTTTGTTCGATAAATTTGTATGACATTGTCAATTGTATCTAAAAAAATTTTTTACTAACAAATAATTTGAGAGTTAAACCCTCGCATAAACAACACTCATCATGTCTGCAATAAGAAGAGCCTTGACAAAATTCGCTGCATCATCCCAAAATGATTAGATGCTCATCAATTTGTTCGACTCCTGGCTTGGCTAAGGAATCAGGTGTTTCCTTCTCTTAGGTTTTATTTTTACTTTTAAACATGCAAGAACATCATAAATATATCCTAATTTGTTAGGTCTCATGTAAAATATTAAACATAGGTGAAATAGCACTCCAAACTACAGGGCAAAATTTGCTCTCTCTCTCTCTCTCTCTCTCTCTCTTTTGATATGTAGGTATCTAACAAGAAATAAGAAAATGATATGTCATTTATCACACCACACTTTACATTCAGGCATACACCTATTTATAGTGAATACAAGAGAGTTTGTTAGGAGTTTGTTATAACAAATTCTAACTGACTTAACAAACTCTAAACTAACAGATACTAACTGAACCTAAACTAACCACCACTACTACAACACTGATATTTATCTTTCTGTGCAGCTATATGAGATACACTGAGCTGTGGCTTCAATAACTGCTGTTGTGGCTGCAACTGCTGAGACTGAGGTAATGCCTTCGGCTGCAAGGGCTGCAGCTGCTGGGAATGCTGCGGCCTAGTCTGGTGCTGCATATGCTGCATACTCTGTGGCTGTATAATACTCATACTCTGTTTCTTATCAGTCCCCCTCAAGATGATGGGGCTAGAAAGCACCAGAAGCTTGGACTTAAGATAAAGAAACCGAGAAGAAGAAAGGGGCTTTGTAAAGATATCCGCAATCTGATCATCAGTAGCAATATAAGCCAACGAAATTTGTTTAGAGACCACTCTTTCCCGAATGAAATGACAGTCTACCTCTATGTGTTTAGACTTAGAATGGAACACGGGATTAGAGGCTAAGGCCATAGCAGAAACATTGTCACACCATAACACAGGCACAGCAGAAGCAGGAACATATAACTCTTTGAGTAATTGTTGCAGCCAACAAATTTCTGCGGTAGTGTGAGCCATAGATCTATATTCAGCCTCTGTGGAAGATCTTGACACAGTGGGTTGCTTTTTAGAGGACCAAGAGATAAGATTGGAGCCAAGATATATACAAAAACCAGAAGTAGAGCGTCTGTCAGTGCAGTCCCCGGCCCAATTGGAATCAGTAAAGGCATGAAGATCATAAGACCCTTTTCGGAAGGTAAGACCATGAAAAATAGTGCCTTGAATATATCTGAGCAGGCGTTTAACTAGAGCAAAGTGAGCATTAGTTGGGGCTTGCATATGCTGACATGCTTGATTGACAGCAAAGGCAATGTCAGGGCGTGTGATGGTTAAGTATTGTAAAGCACCAACGAGGCTTCTATAAAAGGAAGGTTGTGCATACGGAAGCACATCAGTGGAGGAAGGAACAGCAGAAGACTTCGGAGCAATAGGTGTGGAGCAAGGTTTACAATGAATCATACCAGCTTTATGGAGCAGCTCTTGAGCATATTTGTGCTGAGATAAAAAATAACCAGTGGAAAGAGCTTGAACAGAGATGCCTAAAAAATAGGAGACATCACCGAGTTCCTTCATGGCAAAGGCCACATGCATCTGAGCAAGTAATGCTTGAATCAAATTAGGATCACTTCCAGTTAGCAGAATGTCATCTACATAGATGAGCAAAATAGTGATACTAGTAGAGGTCTTTTTTACAAAGAGAGAAGGATCAGAATAACTATGACAGAAGCCTTGAGTAAGTAAGAAAGATGAGAAGGTGGAGTACCAAGCGCGAGGAGCTTGCTTGAGGCCATATAAAGCTTTGTTCAATTTGCACACATGATGAGGAAAGGTGGAATCAACAAAACCCTGAGGTTGTGACATATATACCTCTTCATCCAATTTACCATGTAAGAAAGCATTGGAGATGTCCAACTGTTTGAGAGGCCACTGATTTTGAAGTGCAAGACACAAGAGAATCCTAATAGTAGGTTGCTTTGCAACAGGGCTAAAGGTTTCATCATAATCGATTCCTTCTTGTTGCAAGTATCCCTTCGCAACTAAGCGAGCCTTGTAACGAGCAATGGTACCATCTGAATTTTTTTTAATACGAAACACCCATTTGCAGCCAATAGCAGATTTGGTAGAAGAAGGAGGAACAAGGGTCCAAGTTCCTTGGTTATGGAGGGCTTGAAACTCCTCATTCATAGCTTTAAGCCAGAGAGGAGAAGTTAAAGCTTGAGAAGCATTCTGAGGCTCAGTACAAGTAAGATCTACAGGAGGAGTGTGAGTAAGACGACAAGAAGGGGCTGCAAGGTGCTGAGAAAGAGAAGAAGCTTTAGATCGAGTAGTCATAGGGTGAGTATTACAAGAAGTAGAGTGAGAAAGAAGAGGTGGAAGGTGAATAGAAATGGATTCAATAGGAATAGAAGAGGAAATAGGAACAGCAGCAGAAGCGTCAGGAATAACAGGAGTAGGTATTGTAGGACTAACAGTAGCAGGTGCTGGAGAGACTGCAGGAAGAACAGCAGCAGGTGCTGTAGGAACAAAACTGATAGCAGGAGCAGAAAAAGATGAGGAAGGGACAGAAGAGAGAGGTTTGGTAGAGGTAGTAGACTGAGAAGAAGACCAGAAAAATGATGTAAGATTAGGTAGAGTAGGAGGAGTAGGTGTATGAGTAGCAAATGGGAAGCAAGACTCATTGAACAAGACATGTCTAGACAAAAATATTTTTCCAGTAGAGGGATCCAAACACCTGTATCCTTTAGTGGAAGGATGGTAACCTAAGAAAACACAAGGGGAAGATCTTGGTTGAAGTTTATGATCAATATAAGGGCGAAGCCATGGAAAACATTGGCAACCAAAGACTTTGAAAAATTCATAATCTGGAAGAGCATGAAAGAGTAACTGAAAAGGAGATTTATGATGAAGAGACAAACTAGGCATCCGATTTATAAGAAACACAGCCGTAGCTAGAGCTTCAAACCAGTAGGTAAGAGGCATGCTAGAGTGATACATTAGTGCAATAGCTGTCTCAACAATGTGTTGATGTTTTCTCTCCGCAATGCCATTTTGTTCCGGAGTATAAGGACAAGTGAGATGATGGAGAATACCATTTTCAGCAAGATATCTATCCATTTGATGATTAACGAACTCAGTTCCATTATCAGTTCGAAGAATTTTCAAGAATGTATCAAATTGTTTTTCCACATAAGCTTTAAACAAAAGAAAGGTGGAAAAAACTTCACTCTTAACATAAAGAGGATAGATCCAAGTAAATCTTGTGAAATCATCAACAAACAAAAGATAGTATTTATAACCATTGAGAGAAGCATTAAATGGTCCCCAAACATCACTATGCACAAGAGAAAATGGCTTATTAACAGTAGAAGTAGACAACTTGAAAGGCAACCTATGTATCTTAGCAACACTACAAGAAGTGCAAGCTAATGAATTACAATCTTTATTTGATAGAGGTGCAGGTAAGTATTGAAGAAGATGATGAAATTTTAGTGTGGAAGGATGACCAAGTCTTTGATGCCAGGTAGACATGGAGACTTGAGATTTTGCTTGAGCAACATAGGCTTGAGGAATCATGGAAGAGGATGAATCAGCAAAATGGTAGAGTCCATGAATATTAGGTCCTTTATGCAGAACCTTGTTCGTATGCTTGTCCTGAACCACAAAGGAGTTAGAATCAAATGTAACTGAACAATTATTATCCTTGGTGAGCTGATGAACAGACAAGAGATTAGAAGAAATGTTAGGCACATGAAGAAGATTATTGAGAGAAAAAGAATACTGAGGAGTAGGGAGTAATCCCTTACCAATGTGTTGAATGGGAACAGTCTGACCATTACCAACAGTGACTTGGTTTGAGCCTTGATAAGGTTGATAGAGTTGAAGATTAGCCAAATCATTGGTGATATGATTTGTTGCAGCAGAGTCTATGTACCATGGAGTGGATGAATCAGATGGAGCAAGAGACTGATTAGAAGAAGACTGATTTGCAGTGACAGAGTAAGCATGAGGTGGAGCAAGAGACTGATTAGAAGAAGACTGATTTGCAGTGACAGAGTAAGCATGAGGTGGAAAAGACTGAGAATTAGATGGAGAAGAAGCCTGAGGAGGCTGATAGGTGGAATCCATACGAAACCAACAATCAAAAGCACTATGATTATGACCTCCACAGATTTGACAACTATCATGTCTGTTATCATATCTCCCTGACTGTCCTCCATATCGACCTCCTCTGCGATACCGTCCATGTCCTCTGTATCTTCCTCCTCTATTACCACGAAATTGATATCTACCTCTATGGCCAGATGAATATCCTCTAGTAGATGAAGGATACAAAGCAGATCCAGATGCAGAGTCAGTAGTGACAGCACAAGCCATTGGTGAATCACTAATAAGCACATGTTTAGTTTTGTTTTCTACATGGATTTCTTCAGAACACAGCAGTGAACTCAAGTCTGCCATAGTAATTGCCTCTGCTCTGGCACGAATAGTAGTTTTCAAAGCTGCATATTCATCTGGTAATCCATTGAGTGTTAACAGAACCAAATCTTCATCTTCAACCGTAGCTGATACAAGACTTAGTTGATCTGCAATATTGCGAATCTGAGTCAAATATTCCTCCATTGAGAGGCCTTTCTTGGTGACTGATTGAAGTTTATTCTTCAGTTGATGTATGTGAGATCGAGAGAGTGAGGTAAATCTCTTCTCTAAAGCACTCCAGACTTGAGCACAGTGTTGGCAATGAAGAACCGTGGAGAACACAGAGGAGGAGAGAGTTGCAGTAATGCAACTTAACAAATGTGCATCGATGAGCTTCCATCTTGCAAACTCTGGATTTTCAATTCTGTTCCCAGATGGATCAAGAATCTGTGGAGCTGGACATGGAATTACTCCAGTTACAAAATCAAACAATTCGGTGGCTCTAAGCACATTCTGAAGCTGATGTTTCCAGATAAGAAAATTGGAAGAATCAAGTTTCACTGTTACTAGAGATTGAAAATTGGAAATCAGTAGATTAAGATTTGGTGGTAGAGAAGATGATGAAACTGCCATGACTGAATCTTGCTCGTGAGAGCTATTTGGCTCTGATACCATAACAAGAAATAAGAAAATGATATGTCATTTATCACACCACACTTTACATTCAGGCATACACCTATTTATAGTGAATACAAGAGAGTTTGTTAGGAGTTTGTTATAACAAATTCTAACTGACTTAACAAACTCTAAACTAACAGATACTAACTGAACCTAAACTAACCACCACTACTACAACACTGATATTTATCTTTCTGTGCAGCTATATGAGATACACTGAGCTGTGGCTTCAATAACTGCTGTTGTGGCTGCAACTGCTGAGACTGAGGTAATGCCTTCGGCTGCAAGGGCTGCAGCTGCTGGGAATGCTGCGGCCTAGTCTGGTGCTGCATATGCTGCATACTCTGTGGCTGTATAATACTCATACTCTGTTTCTTATCAGTATCCTTGGGTTAGATTACACACAAGAAACTAAATTATTGTAGTCCGAACAAACCTTTTGAAATAGGTTAATTTCTTACAGTTCGTGGCCCCAAGAGTTTTACTGTCGAGGAGAGTCAAACTTGAGACCTTTAGAATGAGCAAACCCCCAAGTCTTAAGCCTCATTTATCAGGCCAAACCCTTAGGGTTAAAGTTGCTACTTACTTGCAAATAAGACAAATTTGTCGTGTTTTATTGAATGAAATGGTCATACTGTAATTTTTCTTATAGAATGATTATTTCTTTATAATAGCTAATGATAATTTTATTTCCAATGTGTTTTTCGTTATTTTCTTAATTAATTAAATATGAAAATAAATATTTTGATAAATCATTTCATTTCACACAATTTTAATGAATCAAACACTATTTTAATCGTAAGAAATCTCAAAGAAAGTTGGAAAGGGCATTCATGGCTTCAAGTTTTGTCTTGAAATGAAACCAAAACAAATAAAACAACCCATCCCATTCAAAAGAAACCTTAAGAACAAAAGATGTCTTTGCTTGAATCGTGGGATAGAATATAACATGATAAGGTTAAGAATATTACATTGGTGGTTCGACATTATGATTGCATCATTAATTGGTCAAAATAAATATATAAATAAAAAGAATATTTTTAAGTGACTATAATTTTTTATTTTTTTGGAACAAAAAGTGATTATAATTGTTTTCACAAGTTTATTCCTTGAGTTCAACTTAAAAGGAGTTTTCACAACAGAAGTGTCATGTATCATCTTATAAGTTCAATCTAAATGACGTGGAATGTCAACATCTTTACCTTGACATAGGCATGACACTTTGTCTCTAAATTCATTTTAAATGACGTGGAATGTCAATATCTTTATCTTGACATAGGTATGACACACTGTCTCTAAAGTGTCATGCATTGTCTTAGAAGTCCATTCTGAATAACATAGAATGTCAACACCCCCACTTAGATATACGCAGGACACTAAATTGTTTTGGATGTGCTATATGAGTGCACTTTTTGACTTTTAGATTAAAAAAATAGAGAAAAAAATATATGTTTGGGATAACTTTTTGACTTTTTATGAAAAGATGTGTAATAAAATATTGTAGTAAAATCAAAATGACAATTTTACCCTTTTGACTTTGTGACTTTTTAACTTTTTGAATAGTTAAATTCAAAAGGTAAAATAATAATTTTGCCCTAATGACTTTCCCCACAAGCTACTCTTGAATGGTATAGACTCTTTAACTTTTTTTTTAATTTATCTCAAATAAGACCCAACGGTCATACCATATACAGCCCAACTTTTACTTGGAAGTATTGTTCACTTTGGCCTAATTTGAGTTTCAACCCAAAAGATATGCCATAATAGAAGTGTTCTTCACCATCTTATAAATTATCTCAATGGATGTGGAATGTATCAATAACAAAACAAAAAGTATGTTTGTTTTTTTTACAAATCTATATTCATCTTTTTCCTCATTTTTAAAATCAAACAAAAGAAATATACAAAATATATAGCTTCTACTTCATTCTCTTTTCTCTCTTCAGTAAAAATATTAGGTTACTCTAATTTAATGACCACATCAATATTCAAACCTTATTATGTACAAAAATAAATAAATAAATAAAATTCAGACTTTATTGTTTATCAAAATAAATAATAGTATAATAGAAAAGAAAAACAAAATATTAGTGCTTTTTTTTGGGTGGGGGAGAGTGGAACCAATTACAAATCTGTTATTTTGATATCAATTTTTTTTTTTTTGTTTCTTGCTTCTCCTTCTTCCTTCTCCTTTCTTCTTCTCCATCATCTTCTTCTTCTTCTTCTTATTATCACTATTTTATAAAATTATTTTTTTTATTTATAAATTTTCATAAAGTAAATTGAACTCAACTCATTCATCCCATGATAGTCACATGTTATCATTACTTTAACTACCCATTTGACTTTGTATGAAAGTTGAATGAATGAAATAAACAAAGTTACAATCCTCTTTGCTTGAACTTGGGGAAGGCCCAAAAGTTAAAGGTAATTTCAACACTTCAATGACAATTTTTATGTGGACTCTACATGCTAGAAATACTCAAAACCATTTTTTTTAAAAAAATAAGCACTAAAAAAAAAAACCCTCAAAACCAATCATTAATTGTCAGACTTATTGTTTTCCAAAAGTATAACATAAAATGATTAGCTTTATTATTTAAATTAAATTCAATTTAAACTCTCATGACAAATATTCTATTGACTATTTAAATAAAAATTAAGGAAAAATCTTCGAAGTGATAACTTCAAAGCGAGTTTATGAGTGAGGTCGGACTCATGGCTTCTCTCAAGTTCTTCCTTTGATTAGTTGATTTTAAGTAATGAAATATTACACATGTGCCACATTAACATACATTTTCTCTGGTAAAAAAATAAAAATATTTTAAATAAGTCCATACTTATCAATCAAACAAGTTAGATCAATGGGTAAGATCATATCTGATTGAATTTGTACAATGCTCGATCGAATGATAAGGCATGGGTGAGCCATGTTATATCAAACTTGAAAGGATAAATTATATACTAATCTTTTTCTAGTATTAAAAAAAATTACAATTAATCCAATAATGTACGAGCATAGAAATAATCTTCTCGTATAATCATGTTGATCAAGTTTACACTTCTCCAAACAACGTTGCTTTGCCACTTGAAAACACAAACGTGAACTAACTGTCGGGTGTGTGTCGGAAACCTCTTCGATGCCTAAGTCAGCAACTAGACAATAGACAATAGACAAAGAATTGGGATACCTGTCCATAGGTCCTGCTATGAGCTTTTATAGATTTTGCAATTCTAGTAGGATTCCAACTCTCCTTATAAAAGTCCTCCTAGGAATCACATACCCTACTCACTACCAACCAAGTGAGATGGTTTGCACAATCCTAGTAAGACTCTACTCTCCTTAGCAGAGTCCTCATAGGAATTACATTCTTAAAGATAATGCATATTTTGATAACTCCTTACTCACTGCTTGTCTAAGTGAGATAGTTGCAACTCTTACTCTGGTTAGCACAAGACATAACCGTGCTTACACAGCTCGGTGCTAATTAAGTCAATTTAGTCAACCTAGTCTTTTGAATGACCTCCTGCCGAGCTATCTTTTAGCTCGGTCTGATTCCCACAGATACCTCGGTCTACGACTGCTAGACCAGGCCACTGATAGCCCACCTTTGACAGAACCAATGCGACCAAGGACCAAGGCTACCGAGATAATTACCTCGGTCCGTGGCTCAGCCCAAGACAATATCTATTTCAGTCCATTCCAACGGACTTACTTAGCTCGGCCCAATTTATACATAAATTACCCTCTCAAATAATTTTAATAAAACTAAATTGACTCTTTTACAATAATAAAGACTTCACTTCAACATTGTTAATGGAGGTGATAAAATTACCACATTATTTTTAGATATTCTGTATTTAAATATGTATTGACGTCAAATAATATAATTACTCTCGCTCTTATCTAGTGAATTTGTCGAATTACCTCTATTTTCTCAGCAGTGTGTATTATTCAAATATAGAGCATGAGTGTATGGAGATAAGTAATATTTGGATATAAAAACAATGAAGGGTGGTAAACTAGGCGATTTAGTTTAATGAATAATGATATCATTTTTCATCTGTTTGACTAAGAGATGACAAATTTTATATGTTAAAGTGTTATAAAATTTATAATTTTTTAAAAAATGATATAAAAAATATGAGCTAATTGTAATTCATTACTCAAAAGAGCTATGTTTAATTTACTCAAACTAAATTTATGAGACTCATGGATAAACTACATGAGCTTGAGAGCATGCTAGTTTTTTTTTTTAGTCCAAATGTTTTTTGGAGTTTGTCATATACAGTTAGGATGTGAATAATACCATCCAATCCGTTAAAATTATACTGATTCACATTAATTCGCACTGCTCCATTCGCTAATAGTGATTTAAATTTTAAAATTTATAATCAGCCTTTGAAACAGTTCTGTTCCGTTATAGTTAATACAAATATATTTTTTAACCTATAATGAAATATCAAAGTAAAAATGAGTATGAAAGAGATTTAAGATGTGAAATTTATTTCAAATTAGTAGTTATATATATGAAAAATATTATGTAAAATTAGTTTGTGTTATATATATGAAAAATATTATGCAAATTAGTATTATATATTATGTAAATACTTGATAATTAGTTAGAATATTTTTCAATCTGTTTATCCGCCCAAAACTGTTCAAATTACAATTTGTTAATCCGTCTTTCGATTTATAATTTTACTCTCAAATTACTCAAACCGCACTGTGCACACCCCTATATACAATGCCATGAGTAAATATTCTATATTACCATAGCAATGTACAACTAATATTTTGAAAAAGTACATTGTCTGAAAATTCTAAAATTACATTTTTTTTGGTTTTGGATTTTTCAAAAATAGTCTTTGAATTTAAATTCGTATTTTTATTTTTAATCAATTTTTTTAATATTTTAATAATTTTTTTTCTTACATTTACTTAATTTATATTCACTTAAAAAATATAAAATTCATAAATATATATTTTTTAAATTCACTAAATACAAAAATATATACAAAAATTCATTACACTTTCGTACTTTTTTGTATAGTGCAATTTTTTTTAAAAGATTTTTTTTTTACAAGTATCTTACTTTTTTGTTACATTTAGATTAGATGAATTTAAATAAAATTAATTAAAATACAAAAAAATCACTAAAAATAAATAAAAAAACACAAAAAAAAAAAAAACAAAAATTATTTTTAAAAATTCAAAATCAAACAGAATATATTCTAAAGATGTTTTCCCCCAAAATAAGAAAATATTAAAAAAATATAACTTTTGGACTAGCCACTTTCCCTGTTTTCATTTTTTTAAAGAAACAGAAATATCCTTGAAGTTGGTAAGAGCCTAACCAAATGTTGCAACTCTCTCAGTTCTTTCTTCTTTAAAGCAACACATCAGCCAACAACCAAAGCAACTAAAATAACTACTTCCCCCACTAACACAACTGGATCCTGCAACAACAATATCCTATTAATAAGGTTACAGTTATCATATTTTTAAATTATATTATATTTATTATTGTATTTATAAACACAATGTTAACGTAATAAGTTTGACTATTTATATATATCTTCAATGTAATGTTGATAATTAGGCTGACACAAATCATAAAAATAGGTGATTATTATAGTATTTCTTATATATTGAACAATAACACTAGTGCGATCACGCTCATAATAAATAACTCTACTGAAATCAAAATACTATCTGATGTATGGATGGATCCATAATTCTAATATGATTATTTTTTGAAGTGAGATACATAATTCTAATGTTGAGAGAGCATATATATACTAACAATATTTTAAAAGGAAATATAGAATACAATATCAATTTCTATTGGCATAAAAAGTGAAAAACAAGATGAATATATATCAACAAATTTAACTTTACCTCTTTTGTAGTTTGGTTATGGTTCATATGTGAATTACCCCCATACAATTTGAAAAATTGTGGAATAAAGTGTACTATCAAGTATTCTGTCCAAGTTAATAACAAGTGAAATACACAGAGTAAAGCACACAAAGGTAAAAAAAAATTTGCCTCTAAAAAAAATGATAAAAATGATTTGCACAATGATGTTATTTATATGTAAGAGTATTTTAGTATTTTCACTTGAGTCGTTAACGAGTCTAACGGTACAATTTAGTCAATAGGAGGATTATATACTTATTTTCAAATGACATGGAATGATATGACCATAGGCAAATTATAAGGGGACAAAATAGACATATTTTCTTGTATTTTCATTGAGTTATAAAAAATAACAATTATAAGATAATCTATATTGAGAAATGACACACTTAAATTATACTCGATACCCATTCATGTCATTAAAAGAATCTACAATAAAATCAAAATTAAAATTTCAAACAATATTTTCCTCAATGAATGCAATGAAGTAATGTGCTGACTTTTTTCCAAAGTTGTTGCAATAAACTTATTATCTTTTGGGGGTTATATTTTGTTCAAAATTTTTAACTTTGTACTTTGACTCGATATTCCATAGACTAAAATTTTTAAAAAATTTATAGGGAATGGCTACTTATAATTAAAAAAAAAAAAAAAAGCACCTCAATAGAGACAAATATGTATATTTTAAAAATATTTAATAGTTAAACAATAATCACCCCCATGTTCTCTAAGTTTATGATTTGATGTATTATCAATGCATTGATTCATTAGTAGTGTCCAAATATATACACACAAATACAAGGCTTTGTTCATCAACTTTGGCAAAATACAATTGATGGGAGACTAGAATGTTTAACCTAACAGAAAATAAACCAAATTGTGTTAAAAATGTGAAGATTGTGCACCAATTCTCAATCCCCATTCACCAATCCAACTCTCAAACTTCTTGTTGTGTTGAATTGAGCCTCTTCAATCTAGTGAAAATGAAATTGAGAGTTTGGAACTAAACAGATCCAAAAACTTGAGAAGACTTTGGGGGCTCTGTTGCTTTAACTATTAGAAATGATTTATTCAACCAAGAAAAAAAAGAGATGCAGCATGCATTGATTACATCCTGCAGATAAACCCATATGAACTAATATTATAAGTGGTCCAATATATATATATATAAAAGATAAATTACACTATTAATCCTTACCGTTTGGCGAGATTTCACTTTAATCCCTATAATTCTAATTTCATCAATTTAAAACTCACACTTCTAATTTTGTTTCAATGTAGTACTTCTATTACGCCATTAATATTTGGACAAGAAAAGCAACACACTCAAAACCAAAAAGACCAAAGTGAAATTCAAAAAAAACTACAAGGATTACCACAATGATTTATTCATTTACATTTCTTGTGTAGGAATTATTAAAACTCTCAAGTGAGTTGCAGGTGGTCTTTTTTAGTTTAAAATTCTAACGATAGTTGATTGAGGGATTACATTGTAACACAATTTGAAGGATAGAGTTTAAATTGATGAAATTAAAACTATAAGAACTGAAATGAAACTTCTCTCAAATCATGATATTTCTATTGAGCATAGTCTATGGAATAAAATATGTATACAATTAACAACACTAGTACACTAATAAGCTTAAGAGGAAAGGGAAGTGAAGATGGGTTGTCATGTTTTATGGTAGGTGACTAAACAACCACCATGAGCTCACATGCTATCTTTGTGTACATATAATAAAAATGCCTTAATTTCCTCATGACTTCACACACCAATACAATTTTCAACACCTCACTCATTTCTCTCTTCACTGCTAAATTTTTTTTTTGCCCCAAAGCATATTCACTTCTCAATACAAATATATTGTTAAGTTACATTTTAACTTTTATAATTTAACTTAAATTTCATTTTGATTTGAACAATGTTTGCTTTTAGATTTGAAGTTGAGTTTCAATTTGGTCATTCTATCCATATAATAGTTAATTTTTTCTACATGTACTCCTCTTGTGACCGGCACCGGTTAAAAAATCATGAGTTTTGACATTCAATTTGGACGGAATGTGAAATATAAGTTAAATTACAAAGGTGAAAAGTATAATTTACCCTCTATATATAATGGAAGTTGGATTGCAAGTAAAAGCATGTAATTCAATAACATTAACAGACTTATGAGGTAAAAACATATCAATGAGCTTAGGTTTGACACAATATGAGATTATTCTCTTGACAAACACATAAGAAACAATGTGAAAATTCAAAACAAATTAGCAAAAAAAAAAAAAAAAAACTTGTAACTAGGGAAGTTGAAGATGGGCTACTTAGAGGCTCTAAGCTGCAGCAAAAGTTGGGGAATTGTTACCTCGCCTCGGCGAACACTTCAATTATGTAAAGAATGAATGAATCTGTACACTTGAGATCATCACCAAGTTCATGAATCATCATCAAGTTCATCGTCAACTTGAGATCAAACCAATGCAAGGACTATGAATGTTTTTCGAGTTCATCATCAATTAGAGACAAAACCAAGGATACAGAAACTTTGATCATGAAAAACCAAGGCTAGGACTATGAATGATCATCGAGTTCATCGTCAATTAGAGATCAAACCAACCATGGCCTCGTGCTTGTGGTTGCTTTCAACCCACCATGGTTTGAACTCAACGTGCACGCGCCCACTATCTTCTTCGACAGGAGCAGGCAAGTTCAGATCAAGAAGATCGCGGATTTCAGATATCGGCTTTTGAATCACAACACCACTACTTTGGTTGTTTTTGGCCTCAGAAGAGGCACCAATTAGGTGTGATCTCTTGTGACCCCCAAGAGCTTGTCCTGATGAGAACACTTTGAAGCAAATTGGACACTCATGTTGTCCCTTGCTCTTCTTCGACACACAAATACTAGTACTTGTCTCTTGCTCAATTGGGTTCTTGTTGTTTGTGGATTTGATTTCCTGAATTGGGTTAGGAGTAGGAGTGATCTCAGTAGTTTCAAAACTGTTTTCAGGGCTGCTATCGATTTTTGAAGCGAAACAGCCTTTGATCTTCTTGTGACTTGCCCTGTGACCCCCAAGAGCTTGGTATGAATGGAATGTCTTGTTACAAGTTGTACACTCAAATTTACTCTGTTTCTCAGCTTGATCTAGCATCAAATCCTTTCCCAATTCAACTTCAGATGCTTCAAAATCTGACTTATTGAGTTTAGACCCATTTCTTGAAAACACTTTTTCACCACAATCTGATTGATTTGTGTCAAATTGTGAAACAGAATCCAAGATTTTAGACCCCAACTTCCCATTTCTCAGCTTCTTGAACTTCACAGCCTCACCACAATCAGACCAAATAATACCCCTTTTAGCAATTTTTCTAGGAAAAATTGATGATCCAGCTTCCAAAAGCTCAAAATTATTATCAGAAGACTCAGTAACAGAGTTCAAACCATTGAATTTACTACCCACATCCCTAGAAAGCATCATCAAACACATAGCAACCTCTTCTTGTTCATGCTCAATCTCAGAAACAGAGGAAGAGGTTGTTGTTGTTGTTGTTGTTGTTGCGGCGTTGTTGTTATTGTTGTACCTTGTCATTTTCATTCTCCTAGATCTCTTCTTCCGACTCGGTGCTGCCCCCGCGGTTTCGTTGTCCGATTGGCTGTCGATGACTTCCACAGCACTGTTTGATGAAAATCTCTCAGAGTGACATTTCATGTGCCCAAACAAGGCCTTCCATGACTGAAAGCCTTTGCCACATTCTCTACAGAGCTTGTCATGAAACATAGCATCTGCTCCATTTGACCTTGCAAATCTGCAAGTCTTTTTGGGATTCTCTCTGAGTCCATAACTAGCATTGTTTTCGCCATTGTTGATCGATGAGAGCTTCTTTTTGGTGAGCTTTTCGTCGGTTTCAACAGACGAATTTATGACATGAGACCTCATGTGACCTCCCAATGATCTTCCACAAGGGAAGCTCTTGTTGCAGAATTTGCAAGAATGCTTGAACTCTTGATCTTCTTCCATTGATGAGAATTACAATTCAATTCGAAAGAGAGAACACAGATCAGAAAACAGACTCAGAGAATTCAAATCTAATCACAGGAACTTGAATTACTCTGTTCCGATCCAAAATGCTGATCAAACACGAAAAACCCAGATCAGAAAACTAGAATTGAAAGCTGAAATAGTGAAATCTGATGAGAAAATTCAAGTGAGTTACGAGTTTTATTGGAGAACTAAAGAACCCATCTCAGATTTCATTGAATTCTTGGGGAAGAACAAGATCTGATGTAGAGAAGAAGCAAAGAAACAGAGTAGTATTGAATATTTTGAGTGACCCTCACTGGTAGTTAAAAAGTTCTAAAGAAAAAAAAAAATCAAATTTGAAGAGATGGGTTGTGTTGTGTTGCCTTTGTTGCTTAATGATGGAGATGAACAAGGCAAAGGAGAAAAATTAAAAGTCTTTATGTTTCTCTCTCATCTGTCTTTAGTTTCTCTCTCTAACTCTGCATAGGAAGACTATATTTGGAGGAGAAATCCATGCATGGAAGCAAAGATGAAAGAAAAGGAGGTGAGAGAGAGAGAGAGAGAGAGAAGGGTAAAGGAAAGGATAGGAAGCACGTGTACTCAACTGAGAATCCTACGCCAAAAAGAATCGAAGGGCTGAGAATTGTCTAATATGAGCATCCCTACGGCTTAGGAAGCTCCTTTCCTAGTAAAACTAACTGTCCTTTGTGCTCTCTCTCTCTCTCTCTCTCTCATCACTCACTCTTTCTTTCTTCTAACTATTCTTTCCTTTGTCTAGCTATTAAGGAACCTCCCACAACTCCCAAGTGAAAAAAGGTTCCACTATGTGGCCGTTATTCTTATGGACTTTCTCTCTCCTTCCCTCTCTCCTCTCTCTCTTCATTTTATTTTTTTTTTAGTAACGGTGAGTGTAAACGTTATACGTTTGTATTTTTACATCTAAATTCACCGTTAATAGTGAGTGCAGATGCGAAACGTGATGCATTTGTAATTTTATATCTGAATTTTTAAGTTACTTGATTAATGAGAAAGATAAGTTTGGAAAATTGTTTAGTAGTTATTTTATGGGGTGAGCTCCTAATCCAACTTGTATGGGTTTTTAGACCCACTTTAGAGTTTAGTTTGAATGATTTGAATCTTTTATTTTATATAAATTTTAAGAATAATATTTATATAAAAAATTAGATTGATTGGAATTTTGAGACGGTATATTATCAAAATTATACTCCTTGTCAAATTTTATACAACAAATGTATAATTATCAATATCTGATCAATCAAATTTTTTTATATTAATTATGTTTCCAACGATTTCTATAAAATGAATAATTGGATTATTGAGGGGAGTCCCGAAATGAGCCCACGAAGCTCAACAACCCTCTTTAGTTATATCACTAATTAGAGAGAAGTCATCTTCTTATTTACTATGATTGTTGATCAATTATTTTGAAAAAGAAAATAAGTGTAACAAAGTTTCAATATATGTGGTCTAAATTGTGTGCTTTATATAATAGAATTAATTTTATTTTATAAAAAAAACTAGGGTTAATTAAATTTAGGGTTTTTTTTATTGATAAATCTTATTTAGGGGTGTTCAACCCAATAAGTCCATCAAGGAAATTTATAACCTATCTAGTCCCATGTATTTATACATTTATTCCATAAAGTTTTTTTTTTTTTCTTCTCGAGTTACATTATTTGTTACTCTTATACTCTTATATTTATTGTTCATATATATTACACATAAAAAGGATATACACGTTGCCTTATTGACTGCCAATATATTTTGGCAGTTTCCTTGATTTACGAAGTTGGTTGTGATTTAGGGATGGTTTGGAAGGATCTAAATTGATCTAAATAAGTGAACTTTTTGACTTTTTATAAAATATGGGTTGGGTTTGAAGTGATGTAGTAAAGCGGTGATGTGACTTCAATAGGATGATGTGACTTAAATATGATAGTAACTTTTTAACTTTTTTTAGAGATGTCAAACCAAGCCTTAGTTTCAATGTCATTGTAGATTGCTTCGTTGTGTGTTACTTCCTGATAGACACATTTTTCTTAGGGTTTCATTGATGTTTGGGGAAGACGAAGGGTCAAGATTGTGCTATATTTTTATATAATTGTTGCGAAGTCAGATATTGATCAAAGGAGAGAATGAGTAGTTGTTTCAAGCTTTGTCTTCCTCCATTGTCGCTTTGTGTTCGAAACTCTGTGTTCGTCCGTTATTACTCTGTGTTCAAAGCTTTGTGTTTTTCCATTATTGCAGGTTGAAACTCTGTTTGTATCCAGTAGATTTTGTTACAAACTTGTTATTCGAAAGTGGGTTTGGTTTTATTTGGATTAGTGAAATGGTGGAATTGCTTGGGTTGTTAATGATAGTGATAATGATGAAGATGAGGATGTGGGTGATAATTTTTATTTTTAAAGAGATTGAGATTTTTTAGATTTCTAGTTTTATTGCTGTCATTATTTTTGATTTTTTGTTAATAGTATCACACCATTATTTGTCATTTGTGTTGTCAATCAATGTGAATGTTCACACTTTATATTGTTTGGAAGTCTAAGAAATGAGTGTTGGAATTGTAAGAAGTGAGGTCTCTGGTATAGTAATAGAGCTTTCTTTGTAAAGAGATGAGGTGGGTTTGGTTTGGTATAATTGTGCAATTGCAAGAGGCGTTGATAACAATGATAATGATGGAGATAAAGATGTAGAAGAGGATGTGGGTGATGGTTTTTTATTTTTTAAGAGATTGAGTTTTTTAAATTTATGATTTTATTGTTGCCATTGATTTTGATTTTTTGTTATTGGATTTCAATTTAGTAATATTTTTTTGAGATTGATAATGTGTCTGATATACAAATGATGTAAATGTTCATATAATTAATCAATGTTAATATTCACATTAATTTGAAATGAAAAATTGTCATTATGTTGTCGATCGGTGTTAATTTTTTTCACACACCCATATAATATTGAATAGTAAATATATTTTCATTGTGTTCATTACCATTGTGACAAAGCGATGTTAAAGTTTACATTAGCATTTGTTGGCTTTTTTGGCGTTCGAAAGTTAGTATTGTAATTTTAAGCGTGCTAGCAAGGATCAATCAGTCCTTACAGAAAATTAACTGCCAACCAATTATCAGACGATTGTGTTTTAGTTCTTTTAACCTCAATGAAGATGACTTTTACTGGTGGCTTGTTTAGGAGAATTTGGTAAACAATAATTAAATGAAGAACAATTGCAGCATTTCATTAAATAAAAATGAAAAACTTACAATGATCTGATCTAGCCTCGTAGAGGTTTACAGTAACAAGATACTTGAAACTACTCCTATGAATAAAGTGCAATACAAGAATTTGAAGTACAGAAATGTAAAGAATAAGAAATGTAAAAACTGGAAAGAAAATGAAGTAAATAAACTGGTTTTTGGATCTGAGTCTGGGTCTCCTTTCTGGGGCCTTCTTTGCTATTTATACTTCTTAATAATAACTGTCAAAATGAACTTCTAACCGTCGAAACATCCCTCCATGATCGCTGATCATGCTCTCTCACAGTTAGCTCTACTATGCCATGTCTACAGTTAGACTTCCCTCCTAATTTTGAATTTGAATCTTGTCAGTAACTGTTGGGCCACATCACCTTATATCCCTTGATCATTCCAATGTTATGCAGACCCATTATTGTCAGTATGGGTTGACATGTGTTTGACTATGGTTGGCGATTTATATTGCCTTCCCAAATTGCCCTTCTCATGCCACGTGTTGAATCGTGATTGGCTTTTACAATTTATACAGCCAACATTACCCCCCGCACTAATATACCCAATACTTTGTGATATTATTGGATCAAAACGCTTCACCTACGTCCTAGGATGTGCATGGGTTTCACATATTCTTAGAACTACAACCGCCTGCATTAAATTCTTTTCCACACCTTGAACATATCTCATTATCTGAGCATTCGAAAGGACTGATACAGCTCGCATGGCCAAACAAACTTTCTTTGACATAGATTGAGCATACGAGGAGTTGCTAGATAATAATGTTTGCCCTCGAAAGAATTTTCATGCATTTATTAGCCACCCCTATCCACCTTCCTATATTCAAGTCATAGAAGCTTTTGCAAACTATCGACCTTTGGATTACGAACCTATTGTTCATAATTCTCTAGCCCAAAACTTTGCAAACATGGATATTGGAAGCTCTTCTTCTGACCCAAAACCTTCTGCGTGGGATGAGGCTGCAGCTTCTTCTTCTTCTTCTAAGACTTCTGGCTGGGGAGGTTGGCTAGAACCTGAGGAATCCAAGTTGAGGGAGCGTAGTAATCATCACTTCGTCAAATTCGCTGATTTTCCATCTTTCCCTTATTTCGTTCGGAGCTCAGTGATTTACCCATATGTATCCATCGATCGCCAATGCAGTTTGGAAGACAACTTGCTCATAGCATGGTACACGTCCTCCATGCCTACGAAGATTGTGCAAGCCACTCGTCGCCTAGAGGAAGCACAAGGGTATAACCCATCATTTTTAGCCCAGAGGGCAAAATTTTGCTTTTCTGACTGGCTTGACTACGTAAACAACCCCCAGTTCCCTCCTTCTTTCAAGATGGATCCTCCTGCGCCTTTTCTTCCGCAAAACCCTCATTGGGTGAAAGAACTGAGACTTACTCTCTTTGAGAATCAGTTTCTTCCTTCCTATTAACCTCCAACTTCCTCCACTATATTTGAGCGATATCAAGCTCAGCTTCTGCTTGCGGCCTTTTCTCACTTGCCCTTCAATGTTCTTGAGGGTGATGTTCCTCTTAAGAACCTTCAATGGGCTTGTGACATTATGACTCGAAGTCATGTCCTTAATCCTATTGCCCAAGCAGAGCTTCAGATGTTTTTGGATCAACTCTCACTGCTTCTTCATTGCCACCAAACTTCTGTGGCCACCACTCAATCTTTGGACAACATCTCAGCCCGTCAAATTCACACCCAGTATGAAGCAGAGAACCTTATCGATGAATATAATGACTTCAAGAATAAAGACTCTGCATACTAGGATGACTTGGATATGGACGAGATAGAACAAGGATTGAAGGAAACAGAGTTCGAAATAAAAGCCGAACAACTTTTTCATCAAATAAGAGCATATCAGCTTCAGTAGCCTAACTTGGAGAAAATAGAAGACAGAATAAAAAAGGAATAGAAATTCATCGACCACTGTTGGAACAAGTTCCATGACCTTGTCATTTTCTCTATTCCTTATTTTTGTGAAATTGAATATGTAGCCAAAAAGGCCTTCTAATGTAATTACTTTCACCTTAATAAAGCTAGGCTTTCCTTTATTTATTCGGCATGGTTTGATTTCATTCTGTTTATCCAAAATGAACAAAATCAGAGTTTCGAATTCACCAATTTTGTCATTCGAAACTTAATTTAAACATATCCAATGGAATACTAGAGGCCTAATTTGAACTTTCCCAGCATATAGAGTGTAATTGACAATTTTCCCAATCATATGGTTAATACAATCAACAGTTTCGAATCAACTATTTTGGCTTCGAACAAACAATCTACATTTTTCGAAGTATGGAAACTTCCTTTAAGGACTGCACTGTTTCATTCTAAAAGAGTGATTCCTTTTGTATACTACTAAACCAACTATTGGTTTTACGTCACTTCAAAGCCTAGAACAAACAAATTCTAACCGTAAGGTATTTCAAACTTTTCTTCGAAGGATTTTACTTTTACCAAGAAACCTAAAAGCAAGTCTTTAATCCTTTTAAAGTAAACAAATACCTAGGCACTCTTGCACTCCTAGGTGTGAAATATGCTTCGAAGTCAACTTCCTGCTTTCGAAGCTATTTGTCACTTGATTTTGGCGCCAAAGCTTGGCTTCGAAGCCAAACATTTGATTTCGAAGCCAATATTAGTATTTGAGATACGTTTCCCTCTCAAATTATCAACATTGAGAGAAACCTTTCGCATCCGTACCTTTAGCACTTCTTTATGAATTCAACCCACTTAAAACGATTGGGTATTTTCTCAAGCATAAAGGTTTAAAAACCCTTTTATTTCGTGCTTTCAATTCACTTGTTTGCCTAACATACAAACCCTTCATCTTTATTGACTTTCTCTTTCCCCTTACCCTCTTCCTCAACTTTGTCTCTTGAAAAGACTCCCGTCAATGGCTTCTTCTTCTTTGAAAATACCGGTTGTGGAGCGTGCGAGTCCATCCTCAGCCCTAAAAAGGATCATTGATGAAGAGTGTGAGAAATACGAGGCTGGTGAGAAAAGTGCCATCGACGGACGCATCTTTATTCCTCGTCGCCATGAGCAACAAGAATACATGCTTGGGTCCATTTTTAAGGAGATTCCCACTGAGTTTCCAGCTTTGTATCCACATCTGGAAGATCATTGCCTCCTTTATGAAGGCGGTCTTGATTGGGGAAGTTGGAGGATGAACCGACCCCATCGCTGCTGGCCTACAGTAAGGCCAGAGTGGGAGGAATTGTATGATCGGGTCG
Organism: Camellia japonica; assembly: GCA_030407325.1. Taxonomy (NCBI): domain Eukaryota; kingdom Viridiplantae; phylum Streptophyta; class Magnoliopsida; order Ericales; family Theaceae; genus Camellia; species Camellia japonica. The sequence continues at coordinate 27,418,564 of JAPPVO010000010.1, read as the reverse complement.
TCCCTGATAGGACACTGGATCTTCTGGAGCTCTGCCTCTTCGACGCCCTTCAATTGTCCAAGTTCACTATTTCAGAGGACCCTTTTTTAATACCTGCTGCTCTTTGTTTTTGGAATTCTGCTTTCAATTTCTTCCAATTTAGATGTGGGATGATGGCTCTTACTATCCTTGACATCTGCAATCTATTAGGATTATTCCCTACTGGTACCCGCATTGGTCCAAACTATCCTGACCTCAAAACCCCTTTTTCTCTCCCCTCTCTGAACTCATCCTATAGTGACTTTGTCAAGGTTGAGAACAAAAAAGAAGGCCCTGTAACTGATAAGGAATTTTTCTTTTTTTTATTGTATTGGCTTTGCAAATTTCTCTTCTGTACTTCTTCTCAGAGGATCATGCCTAAGCCCTTGTTTTACAAAGAAAGGTGGCCATAGCTCCATACGTTTTGGGTCATGTTTATAGAGCTTATTCCATTTTTTGTGAAAAACCCTTGGATGCCAATCAATGAGGCCCCATTTTGGATACTTCAACTTTGACTTTTTGCATACTTTATTGATTTGCAGTCTAAATGCTTAAAGTTTTTGGAGCCAAACCTCACCATTCATGGTATGAAGTTAGCCAATGTTTCACTTTATCCTTCCAACTTTGCCTTTACTTTTATTTCTTTCACCAGCTCCTAGTTTTCCCTTTTTCTCATAGCTTCCGCCCCTTCAAAACTACCAATATTAGCCCAACCTGGCTGAGGACCTTCTTGAGTGATAGGTCCTGTTCTACGCCCCAGCACAAAAACATGTGGGTCTCTATTCTGATCCCCTGGGAACTATTCATTGGGACTATGAACCCCAGAGCTTATAAGTGCATCTCTAAACCCTATTGTCTTGCCCAATTTACTAGGCAATTTGGATTCTCACAAGGGGTCCCTATCTCTCTCTGCAGTCAGTCCAATTTAAGCCTTACCAGCAGAGATTTGAAGATTCAAAGATCTAGATTGGAAGAAGCAACTTCCAAATTTATCTAAGATTTAATTGACTTTGAGTACCTACCCTTCATTCCTCAAAGCAATTCATTGAAGAGGTACCAGAACTGGTGGATGGCCAACATAGAGGTGCACTTGTCTATTTCTCCTCAAGATTTATTGATGGTCCTAGATATACCTCAAGCCAAGTCCAAAGGGACTGGAGTTGTTACTTCCTTCATTGCTCATGTTACCTGTGTGAGTGATTTTTCGATCACACTGCCAACTCAGTGATCAGCTGGAGAGAACTGGCAGAATAGATGACACCTGGCTAACCTGCAACAGAAAGAGAAGATTCCGGTGATGGTTCTTCCACCTGGGGGTACTCCGACGATCAAGTCAGTATATCTCTCAAAGATAATCAAGTGCTAAATTCACTGCTCAAAGCATAAATTGCGTACCTTAGACGCATGGGGGTGCATCTCTTTTATAGTTTACTTAATCCTAGTCCCACTAGAAGCCTGACTTCTATGGACTCCCATTCAGTGCTTACTTTGGACTCTACAAGAGATAAGGATAGAATCCCTAAGAATACTATCCTTATCCATCTTGAAGTCTTTCTTCATTCTAGGACTCTTGTCTCTTATCTGCTCATCTCGGATTCCGATATCTTCAGAGGTCACCTCGGCAACACCGAGATAATCTCGGCATCATGACCAGGACACGTGGCACCTTGGCTGACATGTCGGCGTCACCTTGCCACGTGTTGGTACTCAAAAAATATATCCCCACAACTGCCCCTTAGGTTCTATTACCTCGGCATTCTGAGGTGATGGAACCTACATCGGTACTTCCTTCCAGTACGTCGGCTTAAAGTATCTCAGCCGAGATCATCATCATAGGCCGACATGTCTTCTAAAAGATCAAGAATTCCAAGAGCTCCCTTATGAACTTCTTCAAGCATCGCTTTTCAACTGTTTCACTTACGCGTTTGATCCTCATTAGATCGTGTTTCTGACGCGCTTGCAAGCCGCCTTGCATCTGTGCGCGCCGTTTGACGTATGCGTTGTTCCAGGCGCATTAAATGCTCCGTTTTGCCGCCGTTTCAAATTTTTGACAAAACCTTTCCCCCTTTCTCTTTTTTTCACTTTTGCATTCGATTTCTCTTCGTCTTTTCTCTCTCTAGCTCTTGAACACGCCATTGTTCCAGTCATCAAGCTTTGTAACTGCCTTCCTTTCTCCCTTCCTGTGAAGCTTTCATCGTTTTGTTACATCTGTAACTGTCGTCTGACTTCGGCAATCTTCATATCGGCTCCATTTTTTGTGGTAAGCAACTGTTCCTTTCGTTTTCAATTCCTTTGATATTCCTCATTACTTGTTGTTATTACTGTTTTGTTCAAACATTTATCTTGCGAACTGTGTGTCTGAATGTACTTATTCCATGATTCTGCTTTTGCCCAAATCTTGAACATACGCACTGTTTCACCACTTTCTTGCGCTTTTGTCACTGTTCTTGACCTTATACTCCTTGTATTTTCTGTGCTTTTGATAGCCGCACCTCTGTTCTTGATTCTGAAACTTCATTCTCGCTTTTCTGTTTTCCAGATTTGTGCCTTCAATCTTCGTCTTCATAGATTTTAGGTTTGGGATTTGACTGTAGAACCTGTCAAAACTAAAACAATCTTCACAAATTCTAGCATCAATATACACCTAGGTCTTAGCCGAGGTTCACAAAACCTTTTTTAGATCATTTCTCTCTCTGAAACCCAGTCCTTTTAATTTAGGCCGACGTTATGGGTATGTGGAGGCATAGAGTAAACACCCCAACCAAACTAGAATTCTTTAGACAGGAGTTTGAAATCCCAGCCGACGTCCATCTGAGGTTGGCTGGGGATGATGACTCCATCATGCCTACTGATGACTCCATGCCCTTCCCTGTAGTTGCCTTTATTGAGTGTGGACTTCGGTTTCCACTCAACACCCTGTTTCGCGAGATTCTCCATTATTATAAGTTGAACCCCATGCAAATAGCCTTAGCTAAACAGGAAAATGTTAGGATCACCTTAGCCGACGTTCAATACTGCTATACCATGTGCAGCCTTAACTTGAAAGAAAAAGGCTACATTTATTATCTTAAGCCGAGATCCACAGAGTTCAAAATCGTAGCCGACCTCCCAGACTCCAACAAGGGGGCTGGAGACGATTACTTCATTACCTCAGGAAATTGGGAGTTTGCTCCAGATGAGGATCTCCATCTCTTCCTCTTCCCCGATCAATTTTAGAGGGCAAGGGTAAGAGCCCAGTGTTAATACTTGGTTGTTTCTTTTCAAGTCTTTAATACTTTACCTGTTTCTAATGTCTGTTTTCCCTTGCAGCTCTCCGTCAGCCACCAAAGAACTTTCGCCAATCCTTCATTCTCAGCAAGGATTTGAAGAAACTCTTGGACTTGCCAGTCCAAAAAGGAAGGCGCCTCTGCTTCTTAACTTCATTCCGACATACAAATCAACTCTTCCCGACGTTCCCAAGAGAAAAAAGAAGAGCTTATCTCCTCCCTCTGCCACAACTCCACAAGCCGTATTAACATCTCGGACAGACCAAGGATCAACATCTGATCCAGTAGAACAGTCGTCTACTTCGGCTCAATACCTGATCCTACTATCTCAACGCAAACATCGCCGACGTCTTGTTCTTGCAACCGAGATGGGTCGCGCAAAACCAGTGGCCAAAGATCTTTTTAGCCAACATCCCAACTGATGTTGATGCTCTACCAACACAAACCCAGCTTCCACCCAAGCCAAAAAGAGTTAAGAAGGCTCAACCAAAGGCCAAAGTGACTCAGGTTGAGACTGAAGACACTTTGCCAATTTCCAAGCTGGCTCCAAGCGAAAAGACTGCCTCTGTCCCTACGAAGAGGTCCGCTGAAGCCCTTCCCTCCGAATCCACCAAGTCAAAAAGGCCGAGGTCATCCTCTGGAACGACCTCGGGGTCTAAAAAACCTGATGCCCCCTGGGCCCCCGAGATTACCCTAGAAGATAAGCCTGTTATGGCTAGTGACAGCGCCGACGATATCAATGTCGGCGTTGCCCTCAGCACTGCACTGCTTCTTCCAGGTGATCTGGAGCGAAACGCCGGGTTTAGTGAATATGAAAACTATGCTTTGATGCTTCAACACTCTGTTCAAGTAAGTGTTTTTGTCTGGTACTTTTTCTTTCTTTCTCTTTATTTCATACTTAGAATATTTTTCTAATACTTCTGTTTTCTTCCAGGCCATCCAGCATGCCCATTCTTTCTCGATGCAATCTTTTTAGAACCGTGAGAAGTTAGCCGAGAAGAAGAGGGAAGTCGCCACACTTCAGAAAACCAATAAAAGCTTGCAATCAAAGATGAAGATGCTAGAGGATCAGGCCGAGGTTGCCATTAAAGAGAAGGATGCCGCCGAAGAAAAGGTCGGCGCTGCTGAGGCGATAAATAAAGTCCTTCAAGCTCAACTGAAGGAGGCCGATGAAAAAGTGGCCCAGGCCCAGAAGGAACTTCAGGATGCTCTGGCCACCAAAGTGGCCGAGATCAAGGATGCTGATGAGAAGGCGTATGCTCAGGGCATGGCCGACGTCACGGAGGCCTATGAGCAACAAGTGAAGCAGGCATGCAACAGGGGTTTCTCCCTTGGTTGGATGTCTCTTCTGAAAAAGCTCAATGTCCCCGAGGACTCGCCTCTTCGGAGTGCCGACGCCATTCCTCTTCCATTCCCTCCGCCGCCACCTCAAGCCCAATCTGATGATGATTCTGAATCTGAGGATCAAGATGAGGATGAGGCCTTGGTGAGGAAATCCAAGGAGGCTACTGGGGCCAAGTCCCTTCCTCAAAATGAGCAAGTCCTTGACTTGACTCAAGATGAGGAGGTTGAGGAGGTTCCCAAGGAAGCTGCCCTTGAGCAGGTATCATCCGATGTTCCTCTAGCCGAGAAGAGTATTGATGAAACTCTGGCAGAAATCGACGCCGAGCTTGCGGCGGAAAAGGCGGCCGAGGTGGCTTCTCAACAGCCTTCCGAGGTCTTACCCCAAGTTACTGCTGATGCTGAGGAACCTTAATTTTCATGTTTTTCTTCTTTTGTCTTTTGTACTCTTGTACTTTTTGTTTTTCAGACAATGTAAGCTCTGCAAATGGCCGACGTGCCTCTTTGTTCTTTGAATATCTAATTCAACTTTCCTTCTCTTGAATGTTTGTACCTTTGTTTTCTCTTGACTGTTTCTGCATGATTCTATACTTAGAATATTTTGCAAGTTTTTTAATATACTCTTCCTTCTTTGTGCAACCTTCTCGGGGTGAATTACCTCGGTTAACAATGATCTCGGTTTAACTTCCATTTGTAAATTGCTACAAATTTCAACAAGTGTTAAACAATAATTTCGTTTTTAACTTCAACTTGTAAATTGCTACAAATTTCAACAAGTGAAGATAAACAATTATCTCGGCTTAACTTTAACTTGTAAATTGCTACAAATTTCAACAAGTGTTAAGCATCACTTCAGTTTAACTTCAACTTGTAAATTGCTACAAATTTCAACAAGTGTTAAACAATAATTTCGGTTTAATTTCAACTTGTAAATTGCTACAAATTTCAACAAGTGAAGATAAATAATTATCTCGGCTTAACTTCAACTTGTAAATTGCTACAAATTTCAACAAGTGAAGATAAACAATTATCTCGGCTTAACTTCAACTTGTAAATTGCTACAAATTTCAACAAGTGAAGATAAACAATTATCTCGGCTTAACTTCAACTTGTAAATTGCTACAAATTTCAACAAGTGAAGATAAACAATTATCTCGGCTTAACTTCAACTTGTAAATTGCTACAAATTTCAACAAGCGTTAAGCATTTAAGCGTTTTTGTCTTCTCTCTGCCCCCAATGTGAACCTGAGTTCCACTTGGGTTCTCATTATTCAAAAACATTATTATGCATAGTTTCACAAGTTAAAATTCTGCTAAGATTTTATTGATGACATCGGCAAAAAATCAAGCAACTTCTAATGATAAAAAAATTTCAAATTACAAGTGTTCCAGGGTCTTGGCAATGCTTTGCCCTCATTATCTTCAAGCCGATATGCCCCATTGCCCAATACCGAAGTGATTCTGTAGGGTCCTTCCCAGTTTGGGCCAAGCTTGCCTTCCCTAGGATCCTTCTTGTTGCCGACGACTTTTCTCAGGACTAGGTCGCCGACTTGAAATTCTCTTGGATTAACCTTCTTGTTATAAGCTCTAGCAAGCTGTTGCTGGTATGCTGCAAGCTGTATTGCAGCTTTCTCTCTTCTTTCTTCTAGAAGATCCAGATCTCGGGCTAAGAGTACATCATTAGTCCCGTTCTCAACTCCCTGGGTTCTGATCCCTGGGATGCCGACCTCCAATGGAATGACTGCTTCTGTGCCATAAGCCATGGCAAAGGGGGATTCCCCTGTTGATCTTCTCGGCGTAGTCCGATATGCCCAGAGTACATTGGGCAATTCGTCTACCCACTTCCCTTTTGCTGCCTGCAGCCTCTTCTTTATCCCATCCAGAATTACTTTGTTGGATGCTTCTGCTTGTCCATTGCTTTGTGGAAAACTTGGGGTTGAAAAGTAGTTCTTGATCTTAAACTTTGCACAGAAGTTTTTGATCAGCTTACTGTCAAATTGTGTCCCATTGTCTGCAACAATTGCTCTTGGAATCCCAAATCTGGTGATGATGTTTCTCCATATAAAGTTCTTGACATCCACATCTCGAATCTTGGCAAGAGGTTCTGCTTCTATCCACTTTGTGAAGTAATCTGTTGCTACCAGCAGGTACTTCCTTTGCCCAGTTGCTTGGGGCAATTGCCCAACGAGATCCATTCCCCATTGGGCAAATGGCCAAGGGCTGGATACAGGAATTAGGTCAGCAGCTGGCTGGTGTATCAAAGGTGCAAACCTTTGGCATTATTCACACTTCTTCACGTAGGCTTCTGCATCTTTTTGCATGTAAGGCCACCAATACCCCTGGGTAATGGCCCTGTGAGCTAGCGATCTGCCCCCAGTGTGGCTTCCACAAATTCCTTCATGAATTTCATATAAAAAATCTTCAACCTGCAGAGGGTGTACGCACCTTAAGAGGGGTCCAATGAAGGACCTTCTGTAGAGATATCCTTTTGCTGTCAGACTGAATCTTGCCGACTTCAATCTGATCTTGTGTGCCTCTTTCTGGTCTTCTGCTAGCTTTTCTTCTTTCAGGAATGCAACAATTGCGTCCATCCAGCTTGGTCCCATGTCTACGCATATTGCTTCACGTTCTGTGATTACTGGTTCAATGCTCGGGCCCGACAAGTATTCAATCATTATTGTCCTTGCTTTTCCTGGTTGTATTGCACTAGCTAGGTTGGCCAATGCATCGGCATGGTTGTTATCATCTCGGCTGACTTGAAGCAGTCTGCAGTTCTGGAATAAGGCTGCCAGCCTGATGACCTCTTTTGCGTAGGCCGACATTCTTTCATCTCGGGCTGCAAACTCGCCCGTTGTCTGGTTAACTATCAATTGTGAATCACAAAAAACTATTACCTCATCTGCTTGTACTGCTGCTGCTAGCTTCAGTCCTGCAATCAATGCTTCATATTCTGCCTCATTGTTTGAGGCCTTGAACCCCAATCGAATGGACTGTTCTAATATTTCTCCATCTGGAGATATCAGTACTACTCCTGCCCCCGCTCCTTGTCGGTTTGAACTCCCATCAACGAACAGTTGAAAGGAATCGCCGATGTAAATGCTGCAGGGTCTGGGTTTCTCTTCTTTCCTTTGTTCTTTAGCCTTTGGCTGGGCTTCTGCTTGCTTGTTTGACATTGTCTGTCTTGGCTCAACGGAGCCCGATGTTGGATGGACTCTGGCGTGAACTCGGCCACGAAGTCGGCCAAAACCTGGCCTTTGATTGCAGTTCTGGGCCTGTACTCCAGATCATACTGGCCTAGGGCGACTGCCCATCTGGCTATTCTTCCTGTTAAGTCTCCCTGCTGCAATAGGGACTTCAATGGATGCTCTGTCAGTACCACAATTTTATGGGCCTGGAAGTAATGGTTCAACTTCTTTGAAGCCATTACTAGAGCCAGTGCCAATTTCTCTAAGGGTAGATACCTTGTTTCTGCGTCGGCTAGGGTTTTGCTTACATAGTAAACAGCCTTTTGCTCCCCTTTTTCTTCTCGGATTAGTACTGCACTAATCGCATGTTCTGAAACTGCTAAGTACAGGAACAGCTCCTCCCCAGGTTCTGGATTTGAAAGAACTGGCGGTGTGGTCAGGTACTTCTTCAGATCGGCTAATGCTTCTTCGCACTCCTCTGTCCAAAGAAAGTCTGTGGCTTTCTTCACTAATTTGAAGAAAGGTTTGCACTTGTCTGAGCTTCTGCTTATAAACCTGTTCAGGGCTGCGGCCCTTCCAGTTAGCATCTGCACCTGTTTTGCCGACGTCGGGCTCTTCAGCTCTAGGATGGCCTTGATCTGATCTGGGCTGGCCTCAATGCCCCTCCTGGTCACCAGGTATCCTAGAAACTTACCAGATCCAACTCCAAATGCACACTTCGATGCATTGAGTCGGAGCCGATATGTTTTAAGGATTTCAAAGACTGCTTTTAGATCGGCGAGATGACCCTCAGGCTCCTTGGACTTAACGACCATGTCGTCAATGTAGACTTCTACTGTTCGGCCAATCAGGTGCTTGAACATCTTGGTTACCAATCTTTGGTAGGTGGCTCCTGCGTTTTTCAATCCAAAGGGCATCACTCTGTAGCAGTATAGCCCTTTGGGAGTGATAAATGCAGTCTTCTCTTCATCTGCTGGGTCCATAGCTATCTGGTGATACCCCCTGTAGGCATCCAGGAAGCTCATCCTTCCATGCCCCGAAGTGGCATCCACTAGCTGGTCAATCTTGGGTAGAGGGAAGCTGTCTTTGGGACAGGCCTTGTTTAAACTGGTAAAGTCTACACAGACCCTCCATTTACCGTTCTTCTTCTTTACCACCACTGTATTGGACAGCCATGTCGGGTAGTGAACTTCTCTGATGGCCCTAGCCTCCAGAAGTCTGTCTACTTCTTCTTCTACCGCTTCGACGTGCGTCAATGTCGGTCTTCTGGCTCGTTGAATTACAGGTTTGGCCGACCTGTCAACATTCAGTTTGTGGCAAGTGACCTCGGGGTCGATGCCAGGCATTTCGTAAGGTGTCCAAGCAAACACCTCAATATTTGCTCGCAGAAAAGCCTCCAACTCTTTTTCCTCTTCTTCGGCTAAGCCCGAGCCGAGAAGAAAGAAGCGTTCTTCATCCCCATCCTGGACGAGGATTTTCTTCAGTGCCTCTTCGCTCTTCTCGGCTGGCTCCTTGCCGATGTCTTCTAGGACTTCCACGTCCTCATCTTCAATTTCTGCCTTTTTTGGCTCTCGTATGCTGCAGGTTGATTTCATTGCTGCCATGGAGCAATTCTTCGCCTGCAGCTGATCGCCCCTGACTTCCTCTATCCCATGTTCTGTTGGGAATCGCAATAGTTGATGCAATGTTGAGGGAACTGCCCCCATTGCATGCAACCATGGCCTTCCCAAGATGATGTTGTAAGGGGAGGGTGTGTCAATGATGGTGAATTCTGTCTTGATCTTCCTGGTGCCAGCCTGCACCTCCAAGTTTACTGCTCCCAGTGGCCATGTCGGCGTTCCATTGAACCCAACCATTGGGCCATTGGATTGTTCCATGTCGTCTGGGTGAAGGCCGAGCTCCTTGTAACATCGGACGTACATGATGTCACAAGAGCTGCCTTGGTCAATCAGGATGCGTTTCACTTGGCACTCCCCAACCTGGAGGGATACTACCAAGGCATCATTATGCGGATGCTGGACCATCTCTAGGTCGGCTTCAGTAAAGGTTATCATTGGTTCCTGGCATCCTTCTGCCCGATGTCTTTTCTCCCCGACTTGATAGACATGTTGTAGGTGTTTTACCTTCTGGGTCTCCCCTCTGATTTCGTTCTCGTTGACCTTTGAGTGAATCACATTGACTACCCGAGGTCCTCCTGCCTGAGGTTGCTGTGCTGGGGGAGGCGGAGCTGCTGGTGCTTGAGGCAATCTTGCCTGTTCTTCTCTTGTTCTGGCCTCGTCGACCAGATCTCTCAGATGGCCTTGCCTTACCAAGTCTTCTAAGTGTGCTTTCAGGGCTCTGCAACCCTGGGTTGTGTGCCCCTCTTCATTGTGGTAGGCACAGCGCCTGCCGACGTTCCTCCCCATGAATTCCCCTGGTGCCCTTGCTGGTGCCCTAAATAGGGTTGGTTCCGAATTTGTTCCAGGACTTTGTGAATTGGGGCCCGGAACACAGTCGTCACCGCCTGTGCAGCCCTCAGTTCTGTTTCATGTTTGTTCGATCCGTTGTTACCTCGGCCTCGCTTCGGCGAGCCGTTTCCTTTCTCTTGCTTTACCTCCTTAGTCCCCGATGTATCTTTCTCGGCTCTGGCATACTTCTCGATTCTCGCCATGAGCTCTTCCATGCTTTTTGGCAAAGTTTTTGCCAAAGACTTCCGTAGTGGACAGTTGTCTTTCAGGCCGTTCTTGAATGACACGACCGCCACTTCTTGATTACATTCTAGTATTCGGTTGAATACCTCATAGTACCTTTTTGCATAGGCCCTAAGGCCTTCATCCTTACTGATCTTCAAAGCCATCAGTGCATCCACCCTTAATGGCTGCAACTTGTTTATCAGGAACCTGGCCACGAACATCTCGGCCAGGCCTTCCCATGTCTTCACGCTTCCCTTCGGTAGTTTGTGGAACCAGTCTAATGCAATCTCCCCGAAGGATGAGGGGAACACTTTGCAGAGCAACGGCTCGTTCCCACTATACAGTGCCATTGAGTTCAGATATAATCCGACGTGGAAGTTGGGGTCTGACTTCCCATCGTATATTTGAAACCTCGGCATACTGAATCTCTTCGGCGCCTCAAACCTGTCCAATTCCACCGAGAATGGTGTCCTCGGCTTATCTGGGGAATTTACCTCGGCTTCGGCATTCTGTTGCTTCCTTTTGAGGTAATCTCTTAAGTCCTCTTTTGTCCTCCCAGGAGCTCGGCTATCTCCTGCTTTCAGTCTTTTTGGTGCACTACTTTCAGCCTCGTGGTGAGTCCTCTTTGACCCCTCTCCATGAGTTGTGTCGAAGCACAGCACCTGCCCCTGAACATGCCGATGTCCCTTGGGGTCTGCTTCCTTTGTGTGATGCGTCCTCCGTGATTCTTCTCTTCTTGGCTCCCTTCGTCCGACCTCCCTGGAAGGTCGGTGAGAGTGTCTTTCGCTCCCGTTGTGCTGAGGGGCTATGGGGATTGTTCTTTGCCCTCCCTTCTGGGCATTGGCTGCTGGAATCGGCGTGTCCTGCAGCGGGAACGGCGGCTGCATGACGTTATTTTGCATCATGAAATTGACAACCGACTGCAGGTCTGCCAATTTGTTTGCCATCTCCTTCATCTCTTCGTCCCTCCGCAGGCATCTATCCTTCCATACCTGGAGGTCGTCTTCGTTGTAATAGCCACTTCGATCTGGTTTCTTTGGTGCGTCGCTAGTCTGGCCGACGTCCTTCACTCCGTGATTCTGGTCACGAGTTTCTGCGTTGTATTCGTCTCCTGTGACATCCAGGTCAATAGGTCTCCCACTCCCAGCAGGAGTGTCGTCCCCAATCTTTTCCTTCTGTCCGTTGCTGGCCATCTATTCTCCTATCTTTCCCACAGACGGCGCCAAATTGTGTGAGTAATTTTCCGATCACACTGCCAACTCAGTGATCAGCTGGAGAGAACTGGCAGAATAGATGACACCTGGCTAACCTGCAACAGAAAGAGAAGATTCCGGCGGTGGTTCTTCCACCCGGGGGCACTCCGACGATCAAGTCAGTATATCTCTCAAAGATAATCAAGTGCTAAATTCACTGCTCAAAGCATAAATTGCGTACCTTAGACCCATGGGGGTGCCTCTCTTTTATAGTTTACTCAATCCTAGTCCCACTAGAAGCCTGACTTCTATGGACTCCCATTCAGTGCTTACTTTGGACTCTACAAGAGATAAGGATAGACTCCCTAAGAATACTATCCTTATCCATCTTGAAGTCTTTCTTCATTCTAGGACTCTTGTCCCTTATCTGCTCATCTCGGATTCCGATATCTTCGGAGGTCACCTCGGCAACACCGAGATAACCTCGGCATAATGACCAGGACACGTGGCACCTCGGCTGACACGTCGGCGTCACCTTGCCACGTGTTGGTACTCAAAAATATATCCCCACATGGTGGTTGGCCGAAGAGGTACATGGTGGATGGTGCACTTGGCTATTTCTCTTCAAGATTTATTGATGGTCCTAGATATACCTCAAGCCAAGTCCAAAGGGACTGGAGTTGTTACTTCCTCCACTGCTCATGTTACCTTAGCTCTTGCGCCTGCTACTACAAAGTCTGCTCCTGCTGTCTCACCTCCTCCTAGAGTTACTCGAACTGCCTTGAAGAAAAGTATGTACCACTGCTTCTTTTCTTTTCTCCTCCTTTATGATGCTCTTGCTCTTACTTATAGTTCTTTCTCTGGTGTAGGTGGTGTGAGTGCCTCACAGGGAGATTCTTCCAAAAAAGTTCAAGCTTTAAATCTTCTTAAGAGCAAACAACAACAACAAAGGAAAAGAAAGCTCTTGTTTGATCCTGAAGATGAGGTACCTGAGGTTCATGTAGAAGAAAAGGAAGCAGAAAAAGAAGAAACAGAAAAAGAGCAATAGACACCATTAAAAAGAATGAAAAAAATGACGGTCTCTCTTTCTAATTTCATTGGGGACCCCATTCACGAAGCATCTGCTAAAACAGTGGAAGCAGAACACTCCAAAGAACTTATTGTATTTCAGAGGGTAGAGAAGAGGAGGCAACAACAAATGCTTAGGGATGAAGCTGCTGCTGCTAATGAACTCCAAAGAGAAACTGCAAGGAAACAACAAACTGCTGAACATTATACCCTTTGCAACTCTCCAACCATTGCTACCACTTCTGAAACCAGTAATTTCCTTTCGTGTCTCTAATTTCTTTTCTCAAGTTCTTGATACTGAGACTTAACATTACTTTATATTTCTTCTTTTGCAGCAACAACTACTCTGCCTTCTCCTTCAATAAGGACTCCTTCAGTTTCATCTGAAGCTGAAAGACCTCGAAATGTGGAGCCTATTCAAGCAATACTCCCACTCCCTGGTCCTACACTTTTCATACCTTTCTTGAGGCAAAGCATTCCTGCATCCCTATCCTTCGGCTTAACTCCATACTTTTCTCTCCTATCCTTTAACTCTGCCCAATTTATTCTCCCTTCAAGCCTTGCTGCTCCTTCCCCTCCTGAGGAAATTCTAACTATTACTTCATCTTCAGTGATATCTGATTCCCTTAGAGAAGATACTGGTAGCTCACCAGTTCCTTGTCCACTATCCCTATCTAGCTCTAGTCCCTCTTCTCTTGACTTACTGGTAGCCAAGACTATAGAAACTACTAGGGATACTTCATCTTCCTCTCCTATCCCTATGCAGCCATCTCTTCTTTCTACTAGAGCCCTTTCTACACCAACCATGTCAACAGAAGAGGTGGACATTTTCAAGGCTAGATTAACTAACCTTTTTGACATGCCTTCTACCATCACAACAGCTAGCAATGAAACTGAGCCATTAGTTCTGGTTGATTCTCTCTTAGAAATTTTTGAGAGCTCTTCCTCCACCAGTAGGACTTCCTTACCTTCATTAGATTTGGACAGTTGTTTGGAGTTGCTGACATTTTTTTCGAGGATCACCTTCGAGGCCTTGCAAAGGCCTATTATCAAGAATGGTTTCCTCTAGTGCTGTAAAGCTGTTGAGCAATCCAGCATGGCTATTTCAAGTCATTTATCTCAGGCAGCAGCTACCATTGACTTTTATATCAACATCTGCTATGTTGCCAAAGCTGTAAAGGAGAAATTGTTGAAAGACCAGAGATTTGTTTCCCAGATACATGCTGAAGTGTCAGAATTGAAAGAACAACATTCCTCTGTCTCCCAATTTTGAGTTCAACTATTGGAGAAGAAAGCTCAGCTAGAAGAAGAGTTATCAGTAGTCAACCTGGTTTTGGATCGAATTGCCACCAAGCTGCAGATTACTAACCAAGGACTGACTGATCGAAAGTAGGAGATGGCTACGGCCATTCAGTTGTTCCCATCTTTTAAGAGTAGAGGGTCAATTGTAAAGGAACAACTGAAACATTGTACTGACTTTCGGGCCAATCTATGGCTGCATGTATTCAACTCTTTATGAAATAAAATCTTTATTTGTTATTTCAGTGTTTTCATGCTTCTTTTGTTTAGCACTTCTTATATTCCTTGTGTTTCCCACACGGTTGGATAATAAGGCTTCAAATATCTGCCATTAATTTTCTTAGGGTGTACATATCCATTCAAATTTCTCAAATGATATGTTCCCCAAGGCAAAGCTCTATGAACTTGATATGGTCCTTCTCAATTAGGTGACCATTTGCCAAACCTATGGCTTTTAATCCCTATTGGGAGTATTGTCTTCCATACCAAATCACCTTCATCAAAGCTAATGTGCTTGACTTTCTTATTATAGTTTTTGGCTGCTTTCTTCTTTTGGAAAAGAATGCTATTTAATGTCAGAATTCTAGCTTCATCCATATTCTCTAACTCTAAGCACATACTCTAATGGTACTGCTCAGGAACTAACTGATCCTGGCATCTCACCTGTGATAACCCTTACCTCTAATTACTGCTAAACTGTGACTGAACATGATAAGTAACTGATTAGGATAAAATCCTAAACTGATTGCATGAGTATGTTGTTTGATTGCATTTCTATCTATTTATCAATTGATTGATCTGTTCATGTTTTAAGTTTTGAACTGCAAATTGAAGGCCTTATCGGCGGCCGAATCTGAAATTGATTAGTATTATATGTTAATTAGAATTTATGTGATTTTATGGTAGATTTAATTAAAATTTGATTTGGAATGATTTAATTAGATTAAATAAAGCTAAATCGCATTAGTTCAAGTTATTTACGAAATTGCCACTTAGTGGACAATCCTAGGCCATTGTTTACTCTCCATGTTATGTGTTGGCATCATTTTCATCCATATTCCTAAGCCAAAACCGAAAAAGGAGAAAGAGAGATAGGAGAAAACTTGAGTTCATCAAAATTTTCTTGGAGAATTAGGAGAATTGAAGAGCATTTGCATATTTGAGCTTCCACACTTTGAATTCAAGACCTAGGTAAGGAACCCATCCTCTCAATTGTGAAATTGAAGTTGTGTCTTGCATGATTCATGGAAATTTGGTGATCTAAGTTAAGAATTAAAGTAAAGAGTTGAATTTGAGAGTGAGTTCATGCTTGCATGTACATATCCTTGCAATTTGAGGTTGTTTTTCATGAATTTCCACATGTATGTTCATATTTTGCATGTAGTCCATGAATTCACCATGTTCTTAAGCTTAATCTTGCATTTGGCCAAGTTTTAGAACGCTTGATTCATAAGAGTTCTTGCATGTTATGTTTTTACATTTTTTATGAGAGTTTCTTTGAAATTGTGTTCAATTGACTTACCTTTGGGCTTGATTTTACAAAATTGATCTTCAAAACATGTCATATTGTTGGATTCCAAGTGTTTTCCAGAAAATGGGCCCAAGAGGTTGAGTTTTGAGGTGTTGAATTCTTGGTTTGAGCTTTGGAGGCAAATCTAGAAAACCCGGATTTTGCCTTCCACGCTCGAGCGAAGGATTCCACGCTCGAGCGACCATCCCTTGCTCAGAGCTCCACTCGAGCGACAGGATGCTGGTTCGAGCGTAGATTGCAAGCTCTCAGGTTTTTGGTGCACGCAGACGCACGCTCGAGCGAGAGAACCTACGCTCGAGCGAGCGTCGAGCGGAAATTTTCAACTTCCAGCACTTTTTGCATTTTTACAGACCGCTCGAGTGAGGAAGTCCACGCTCGAGCGACCCTACTGTTTTGACAAGCTCGCTCGAGCGAAGAAAGCCACGCTCGAGCGAGACCCCTGTTTTTTGAAAATTTTGAAAAGTGTTTTAAAGTACATCTTTGCATCCTCATTTCATCCTAGGCATTCCTAGGCCTAGTTTAAGGCATCTTAATGAGGCTATTGATGTAGAACCACACCAAGTCAAGATAGGGACTAAGTTGTCGATTCCCAAGTATGTAACTTAGTGTGTGTTCGTTCTGTAACTGTGTAGGGTTGGCATCCGAGGACGCTCTTTAGCTACTATTAGCCCAGTGCTCTGTGAGTAACAATGTTGTAAAGATATGTTCAATTATGAATATTTTCTGAATGATCATCTGTTCTGCTTACTGAAACGTTATTGTTTAATGAATGAATGTTTGTCCTATTTGTAAACTGTATTCGTGGCATTCATAGCAATTTACTGCTACTGTTACTGTTACTGCTACTGTTACAGAGATCTTTGTCGGTTCCCACGTTTGGAACCACTACTGTTTACTGTTATGATGGCCATCAACTGATTGTTCGGTCTGTTAAGACCTACTGTACTGTTTTGCTATGGAATGTACCACATATAACTGCTATGGTTTCTAAATGACTGATATGACTGTTTAATGACTGAAAAGACATTCATTCTTAACCCCTTTACGCATTTGTTATTCACTGGGCTTTAGCTCACTGTTTATATATATATGTAGGTGTCCAGGCACCAGACCGGAGCTAGGAGCATCGGGTTAACTCCCTTTTGTCAAGCCAACCATCGTGCCTCACTTCAAGTTTCCATGTCAGTCCAAGCCAGGGCTTTTGGGGTGTCTCAGTTCACCCTTTTGCTTCTATTCTGTAATACTGTATAAGACTTGTAATATACTGTGCTAATTGGTCCTTTTGGTCCCTGACCTGAATGTTGTACATATGGTGTGTATATGTTTTGCTTATGAATGTGAATATGTTATAGAAAAGTCTTTTCGCATACAGACTGTCACAGTTTATTGGACATCTTTTATTAATGTTTTGGCTTCCACCAGCCCCTGTACTCTGTATTATTGTCTTTACTATTAAGCAGGCCTTCGGTAATCACGGATTACTGACCGGTTATAGTACTAAACCCATAGGGGCGGGTTTGGGTCGTGACATCACCCTTAAGGACTTTATTTTAATTTCTACAGGTAATACTGCATCATGCCCATATACTAAGGCATAAGGAGTAACTCATGTACTTGATCTTAGAGAAGTCCTATAAGCCCATAATACATCCAACAGTAAGTTATGCCAATCCCTGGGATTGTCTTCCACAACTCTCTGTATTCCTTTTTTCAAGGATTTATTGGATGATTATGCTTGACCATTTGCCTGTGCATAATAAGGGGTAGAATTAACAAGGCTAATTCCAAATTCTGCCACAAAAGACTTTACCATCTTCCTATCAAATACAATCCCATTATCAACGGTTATAGTCTGTGGGATACCAAATCTGTGGATCTGATCTTTAATGAATCCAATAACTTCGGTCTGGTCTACAGCCTTATATGGTTTAGCTTCGACCCATTTAGTGAAATAATCTGTGGCCACTAAGATGAAACAATGATGCTTCGAAGAGGGTGAATGTATTTTTCCTATCATGTCCATAGCCCATCCTCTAAACGGCTAAGGCTTCACAACGGCATGTAGATCAGTTATGGGTACATGTCTTATCATGCCATGCTTTTCGCATTCCTGGCAACCTCTAGCATATTCTATGCAATCTTTAAGGATGGTTGGCCAATAGGAGAAATGTCTTCGAATCAGCTATCTCATCTGCACACCAGGCTGATGAGCACCACAGATGCCTTCATGAACTTCAGCCATGGCTGTCAATGCCTCATTTGGCCCTAAACATTTCAATAATAACCCGTCTGCCCCCCATTTGTAAAGAGTATTACCATACATTATGTATTGCATAGATTGCAATTTGATTTTCTGTTGGCTTTCGAAGATGGGCTAGCTAGATACCACATTATTGGATGCCTCAAATCTTGTTCTTGTAAGTCATTATGATTGACTTCTAATACCACATTCCTTTTAGTTAAGGGTGGTATTACTTTTTGATATGTTGTTTGGCTTATGTTCATCTGAGTGTTATCTCTTCTCCTGAAATTCAAAGCTTTTTGAGCCACATCATTAGCTTTGTTATTCATGAATCTTGGGACATAAGTCACATTTGCTATCTAAAATTGAAAAAGCAAACGTAATGTAACAACATAGTATGGCAACATGCTTGCACTTTGACATTTGAAAATTTCTTTCACTTGGTTAACCACAAATTGAGAATCCCCAAATATATCAACTGCATGAGCTTGTAATCCAATAAGTATTTCAACTCCCATTATTAAAGCTTCATATTTAGCTTGATTATTGGAACAAGTAATTTCATCAACTCTGAAACCATGTGTGGTTTCTACCCCCTGTGGTGACTTAATGACCACACCAATTCCAGTTAGACTGTTGGCTTTTGATCCATCGAACCACATTTGCCATGGTTCAATACTAATCATACCAAGATCCATTATTTCTTGGCTTTCTGTCTGACATGGATGATCTGCCAAGAAATTAGCTAAAACTTGTCCTTTTACTGTTTTTTGGGGGACATATTTTAGATGAAATTCTGATAAAGCTAATATCCATTTGCCAATTATTCCTCTCAACATAGGTCTAGACAACATATATTTAACTAAATCTGTGGTTGCAATTACCAAGACAGTTGTAGGCAAAAGATAATATCTTAGTTTCATTGCAGCAAAATACAATGCAAGGCATAACTTTTCTACGGCTGAATATTTACATTCATAAGAATTTAAGAACCTACTAAGGTAATAAACTGCTTGCTTTTTGCCTTTTTCATTGTCCTGGGCTAAGAAAACTCCTAGTAAATCTTCTGCTGCAGCAATATACAACTTCAAGGGCTTTTCACCCTTTGGTGGCATCAGCACTGGAGGCTTGGCTAAGTAGGCTTTGATTCCTTTGAAAGTAGTTTGATACTCTGCTGTCCACACAAACTCCTCTTCATCTTTCAACCTTAATAAGGAATAAAACACTTTAGTTTTCCCTGCAGTATTAGAAATAAATCTTCGAAGAAAATTAACATGTCCAAGGAATTTTTGTACTTTTTTCTTACTTGATGGAGGCCTGGCTTCAATGATAGCTTTGGCTTTATTTTGATCAATTTGTATTCCCTTATTGTGTACTACATAGCCTAAGATGTTTCCAACTGATACGCCAAAAGCACATTTAAGAGGATTAAGCTTCAACTTGAACCTTCTCATTCTTTCAAAAGCTGCTTCCAAGTGAAACAAATGTTCCTCCATGGACTAGGACTTCACTACAATGTCATCAATGTAACACTCTAAATATCCTCTAATGAGATCATGAAAGATAGTATTCATAGCCCTTTGATATGTAGTCCCAGCATTCTTCAGGCCAAATGGCATTTTAACCAATTCGAAGGTGCCAATGTTCCTAGGACACCTGAATGCTGTCTTATGGATATCCTCTTCTGCAATGCAGATTTGGTTATAACCAAAGTGTCCATCCATCATTGATAAAATCTTATGCTCTGCTGAACTGTCCACCAATAAATCTACTATGGGCATGGGGTACTCATCTTTTGGAGTTGCTAAATTTAGGTTTCTAAAATCGATGCATACCCTCATTTACCATTCTTCTTAATTACAGGCACAATATTGGATAGCCATTCAACATACCTGGTTCTCCTAATAAAGCCTACCTTAAGGAGCCTAAGAATTTCCTCCTTGACCTTCTGAATCACTTCAAGACTCATCCTTCTTGGTTTTTGCTTGTATGGCTTGAAATTAGACTTCATAGGGAGCCTGTGTTCTACTAATGACCTATTCAATCTTGGCAGTTCATTATAAGACCATGCAAAACAATCTTTATATCTCTTTAAGACTACCAACAACTGGTCCCTGTCAAGAGCACTTAACCAAGCACTAATGTACGTGGGTTGCTGTGTAGGACTTTCCACCAAGTTAACATCTTCCAAGGGGTCTTGTATCTGAGAACTCACTAGTGCTTCTTTTTTGATTTCTTCTATCTTCGAAGCAATTTCTTTGCTTTGTTCTGCTCCTAGTTTCTTTGATTCAACATCTTTACCCTCCTCCTCATAGACAAAGTCTGTCCATAAGGCTTCTTCCTCTTGTATTTCTTGGACTTTTGTTTCAATGTCCAATGTATAATATTTGTCAAAGGTCAAAGGTCTGACCTGTCGTTGTTTATGCTTACAGCCAACTATCATTGCTTCCTTCTCTTGTTCTTGAACCTTCTGGACTATTACTTTTAAGTCCAATGCTGTGAACTTAACTAAAGCCAAAGGTCTGGCTTCTTGGGCTTCATCTTCTTGCCTATAACCAGGTATCATTATCATCTTTGACGATGAATTCTTCATCAGCACTCTCCTGTACCAAGTGCTTCAGGTGTGCTAATTCCTCATCAGCCGTCACTTCAGCTGATCCATTAGGTTTTCTCAGCATACTGAGTGGTGTCATTCCTTCAATATAGAATTTGGCCTCTGCAAAGTTAGCACAAGCTATGAAGGGTTGATGGTCTGCGTTAATCTCCTTGTCTCCCCATTGCATAAGGCCATCATTATCTTCTGATGTAGAGAGGAAGGCACACATTTGTTGGTGTGAATCCAATCCTTACCAAATAGAGCATTATACTTAGCATTGCTGACAATAACAAAGAATGCAGTCATATAATCTCTGGTTCCTACACTCAGGTTGATGGGTAAAATACCCTGAGCCATCTATTTATCTCTAGCAAAACCAGTGATGGTCGTGCTGGTTGGGATTAATCTGGGGTTCCTTTTCCCTAATTTCTTCAAAGAAGATTGGCTTGACATGTTGTGTCATGGATATTGTAGGATACTCAAAAGGATATGAGAGATTAATACTCACCTCTTCCTCACTCTCATCTTCAGTTTCCATTGGTATAGCCACTTTGGATTCATCTTGAACTATACTAACCTGTGAATCTTCACTAGAAATTGGAATAAGGTCAATCTCCTGACCTTCTTGGTTTCCATTTTCAGCCTCGAACTCCTGTGGCAATATATGCACCTTATTTACTGACATTAGAGGAAATGAGCCAAACTAAACTGCCGGCTGATCTTGTTCCTTTTCCAGGCTAACTTGTTTAGTTACTTCAGAAGCGTCCTCCATGCTACACTCTGGAACTTCAGTACTAGTGGCTTTCTTTGAATGGTCTATTACTGCTGGTTTTTTGACCAAAAATGTTTGTTCAGCCATGAAGGCTTCAAACATCTCCTCTTTGACCATCTCTTTCCTCTGGCCTAGGCCAAGTTCTCCTTCTGTTTCACTGTCACTTTCCATCAAAGCTTTTTCAAGACCTGCTAAGCTAGATCTTTCTTTGGCTTTCAGTTCAAAGTGAACTTTAGCCAACTACTCTTTACTGAAACTTCTTCTATTCTAAGGAGTCGATTTTGGACTATGGTCCAATTTTGGACTTTCTCTTTCTTCTGTTTGGCCTTTTGGCTGGGCCAATGAAGAACTTTTCCCCATTTCTTTTAGATCCTTCTAGTACTGAGTGTACCTTCGTTGGATCTTCTTTCTTTGGGACCTGGAAATTACTGAACCATATCTGGTTCCTTTGTTTTTGGGTGCTTCAACAACATCCAATTATTTGGAGCTACCAAGAGAGGTTTAACCATTCTACCCTGGTCCTCAACAACACTTCTCTGAGTAGGCATTTCTCTAGGCTTGTTTTGCATTACAAACCAATTTGGAACCCCAGGTACCCATGAACTCACTAGCTTAATTGCTAAACTAGCTCTTTTTGCCTTCGAGGCTAGCTTCAAAGCTGCCTGTGGAGGTCCTTGCTTGGCCCTGATCCCTTGGCTTGGGCCTATTTCAGGCTTTCCATGGTGGCTATTTCCCATCTTGTATGAGGCTGGTCTAGGAGGCCAATCTCTGGCTTTAACCCCATAACTTGAGCCCACTTCAGGTCTCCTCTTAGGATGATTGCCTTCCATTCTGTAATAGTTAGGTGGTCTGATCTCATGTAGAGGTCTTTTGCCCTTGGAATGCATTCTAGTGGTTGTTGGTCTAGCTAAGAATGGCTCCTGTCTAGGACCAGTTGGGTATGGCCTTTTGTTGTAGGCACTGGTTGGTTTAGGGCGTCTCTGTACATCCTTGTAATATTGCTTCCCATCAATCGGAAGCCCTTTCAACCATTTGTAGCTTAACCTACATCTGGAACACATGCTTTGCATGACAACGGCCGCTAAAGAGTCATCATCCAGTGCCTCTTCATTAGAGTCTTCCCTTTGGTCTGCAAAGCCCTACCTATTCGCTGGTGAACTTCTAGCATCTTTCTTGACAATAGTCTGACTGGCAATATGCATCTACACATTAACCTCTTCCAATTTCTTCAAGGATAAGTTCTGGAAGTCTGACACAATAACATTGGCTGTAACTTCTCCAATTTCTGGGAATAGATTAGTGTCAATCCCCATAGCTTTCTCTACTTTAGCTGGGAATTTTAAACTCCCTTTTCGAATCTGTTCTTGGATCCTGTCCCAAAAAACAATACAGTTTTTAGTTGAGTGAAACCAAGAATTATGCCATTTACAATACATTTTTCCTTTAAGTTCTTCTGGAGAAGGAATTTTGACTCCTTTTGGTAACTTTAGGAAATTTGCTGCAAGCAAATGATCAAAAATGTTATCTGCCTTTGTTAAATAGAAAGAATATTTCCTATGAAGGTCTTTCTTTTTAAACTGCTAATCTATTGTAGTATCTTTATGAATTAACGCCTCACAGATCACAGACTCTTTTCCTATAATCTCTGCTGCATCAATCTCATAATTAGGATCTTTATAATATGTTTTGTATGATGCATTACTTCGATCTTGTTCTTCCTCAAGTAATGATTCATATCTGGACACTTTATAGGTTAATTCCACTAAGTCTCGAAACTCAGTTTAGTCAAACTTCTTTCGAAACCTAAACTGTAAACCATTTTGAGCCAATCTCACAAATTTAGGCTCTGGTAGAATGACTCTACACTTGTTTCGTGCTCTTTTGAATCTGGTAATAAATTGAATAGCTTTCTCATTAGGCCATTGACTCAACCTTGCCAAGTCTGTCATAGAAACTTCTGGCCCCGTTTAGAAGAATTGGGCATGAAATGCCTATTTCATTTGTTGCCAAGTTTGGATAGAGCCAGGTGTAAGGTTAATATACCATACAAAAGCTGCCCCAATTAGAGAATTTGGAAAAAGTCATAACTTTATATAATCATTATTGATAAATTCACCACATTGGGCAGCGAACCTAGCAATATGTTCTACTGTTGATTGGTTTCCATTTCCATAAAAAAGAGCAAAGTCTGGTATTCTAAACCCTCTTGGATATTCATGTACCCTATTCACCCATTCTGGATATGGTTTCCTATACATAGGAGTTTGAACCTCTCGAGCCATAGGTCCACACATTTCTCTAACAATATCAGCAATTTGGTCCCCAAGAACCATATTTTGTACTTGTTGAACCACCACTGGAGGAACAAACACTGGATTTGGTGGAAAACCTTGTGTCTAAGGTTCTCTTTGTCCATAGGGAGGTATATTTGGGACTGGTTGTCCCTGTGGTGCTGGCTGCTATTGAGGGTATAGTTGACCTCTCTGAGCTTGTCCTGCGAAGGGACCTACGAAAGGTGATGTGATAGGAGGAACAGGTGTTGAGTCTCTTCCAACCGTAGGAAACCCTTCCAACCCCTCGCGTACAAATTCGTACAAAGGATTAATGAACCCCCTTGTACCAGGTATGCCTTCGAACATGGGATTTGGAAACATCCTTATGCCATTCTCTTGTGTTGGCCCAGATCCACCAATCTGCATGGCTTCACTGTTAAGTAATGAGGCATTTTGATTTATCATAGGCCTCGAAAGAGGCTCATACCAAGACTGAGGTGATGGTCTTTCATAATTTTGATTACTAGTCTGACCATTAGTATGTCCATTAGTT
The DNA here is from genome assembly GCA_030407325.1 of Camellia japonica. Lineage (NCBI taxonomy): Eukaryota > Viridiplantae > Streptophyta > Magnoliopsida > Ericales > Theaceae > Camellia > Camellia japonica. The sequence continues at coordinate 27,394,555 of JAPPVO010000010.1, read as the reverse complement.
TGCATAGGCTGTTTGTCTCTAGCTAATCTTTGCTGAGGGACATTGGAAATTTCCTCTATATGTCTTGTGTTAGTTGGTTGATGGGTATTCATCTGATCCATAAAAGATATTGCCCATCTTTCCATTATGTTCATTAACTGCTGTCTCATGGCATTTACTAGGCCTCTTCACGGATTCATTGGCTGAGTAGATGAAACAGTGGATGGTCCAATTCCATGGTCTCGTCCACTATTCTGGACACGTGGTGCATGTTCTGCATTACTAGTCTATTCGACCATAGGTTTTGATGAGATAGGTGCTTCCATAGGATGTGTTATCACATTATTCTCTGGATCAGGTACCTCTACCTCTCCTTCTACACATTCTTCTAGGCGTTCATTTTCTCCTTATCTTCTACGTCTAGCCATTTCAATTAGTCCCGCTGGGCGTGCCAAAAATATATGTTGGCTTTTTTGGCTTTCGAAGGTTAGTATTGTAATTTTAAGCGTGCCAGTAAGGATCAATCAGTCTTTACAGAAGATTAATTGCCAACCAATTATCAGACGATTGTGTTTCAGTTCTTTCAACCTCAACGAAAAGGACTTTTACTGGTGGCTTGTTTATGAGAATTTGGTAAACAATAATTAAATGAAGAACAATTACAGTATTTCATTAAATAAAAATGAAAAACTTACAATGATCTGATCTAGCCTCGTAGAGGTTTACAGCAACAAGATACTTGAAACTACTCCTATGAATAAAATGCAATACAAGAATTTGAAGTACAGAAATGTAAAGAACAAGAAATGTAAAAATTGGAAAGAAAATGAAGTGAATAAACTAGTTTTTGGATCTGAGTCTAGGTCTCCTTTCTGGGGCCTTCTCTACTATTTATACTTCTTAATAATAACCGTCAAAATGAACTTCTAACCGTTAAAACATCCCTCCATGATCGCTGATCATTCTCGCTCACAGTTAGCTTCATTACTCCATGTCTGCAGTTAGGCTTCTCTCCTAATTTTGAATTTGAACCTTGTGAGTAATCGTTGGGCCACATCACCTTATATCCCTTGATCATTCCAGTGTTATGCAGACCCATTATTGCTAATATGGGTTGACACGTGTTTGACTATGGTTGGCGATTTATATTGTCTTCCCAAATTGCCCTTCTTATGCCATGTGTTGAATCATGATTGGCTTTTACAATTTATACAGCCAACAGCATTACATCAAATTATACAACCACAAGCCTCAACTTTCATTTTGAATACAAACATAATATAAATGTTCACACTAGAACATACAAATGTGAAAGTTCACATGAATTCTGGAATATAGATAAGACATTATGATTTTAAAGTGTTAATTACCATTATGTAATGGTTATATTAACATCAAAATTGAACTGCTCAGAAATCGCATTAAGCCAATGATTATGTATACGCAATTGTAAAACAACTGACAATAATGTGAATGTTCACATTTATAATCTCTAAAAATATGAGAACATCAACATTGCATTAACCACAAACTATTATTTTCATGTGTACATAAACATGAAATATGCATGTATTCATAATCAGATTATTGATATGAATGTTAACATCACAAATAAAATATCAAATAAATTAGTTTATTCACTTAAGCCAATGATTATGTGTACACAATTATAAAGCAACAGAAACCAATGTAAATATTAGCATTGATTTTGTAATAGCAAACATTATGACCATATACTAGTGTACATTAGTAGGCACAATCAAAAAAACTAATTCTAGTTCTTTTGTCCTATGTATTTTAATATTTACAAAATCGCAAAGGATAAGAAATTCATATGCGTTGGTAGTGGATACATTGATTTTGTATGTCATGAGTTTTGTATAAGAGAAAACCATAATATTCTCATCGATAATAGTTTTTGACAAGCTTGTATGTTTCCAATACACGTATGATAACATCATCAAACTTCATGCATTGATCGATCTTAGCGTTCATCAATACATCAAATAATATGCAAAATGGAGTTTGTCTCAAGCAGTCTAGCTGAGCCATTGAGAACTTGGTGCTCATCATCAGTTTCACTAAGCTCATAATGTTCGATCGATAATTGACACAGCGCATGTTGATGTAGGTGTTTCTCTCTATAGACATGCTCCTCTTTGACATGATACTCCTTCCTCTTCCTTTTTGTGCGGAATTTAACTACAACATTTGTTACATGGACATGCACAATAGTGAGTGTCTATATAAATATTAAAGTTGGTTTCAATAGAATTGTGGGGTATACGTGCACATTGACATCAGCACATCATTAGTCAGTATGGATATTCACATTCAACAATATTCATGCAATTAAGGATGTGAATGTCGACATTGCTAATGGGGCATAAATAAGGATGGTTACATGCATGAATGATAATATTCACACAGCCATGTAACATTGAGTATGACTAAGTTTTGTAAAATGGGGTGCTCATTACCACTGTCAATGTTAAAGTTTACATTAACATGACATTTAAAACGATGCACATTAAGACAATAGTTATGTGCACAAATTTATAACCAAATAGCACCAATGTAAACATTAACTATATACTACCAAACACCATGACAACATCACAAATTCATCAACTACAAACTACAAACTTTTGCATTCTACCCAACAAATGATGTAAATATTAAGTTGACAAACATGGACAACATTAAGCGGGAATGGATAATTGTCAATGGTATTTTTCACATTATATCCATATACACATGTTAATTCAAAATGTTAATGTAGAGATTAACATTAACATTTTACACAATCACAAAAACAAGCCTTATTTTGAATATAAGAAGGATGTGGATGTTCACATTATAGCTTACAAAGTACAAAAATATGACAACATCAGCAATGCATTAACCACACATCACAATTTTTTTGGGAATCAAAACATATTGTGAATATTCACATTTGTATGAATGTCAACATCAAAAAACAATAGTTTTATTCACATGTTACATAACAAGTCCAAGAAGGAAGGTTTTTAATAGGTATTAGTTTGATGTGAATATTCACAATGTATCATACAAATGAATTGATCCAGAACAATAATGTAACAATTTTTTACACACCACGGTTTCCATGTGAATGTTCACATCATGGGAACAACAACAACAACTAAAAAAACAAACAAACAAACCAAAAAAGCAAAAACTTTAGGGGGCTCACATCCATTCAGGGATATCATCAATACCAACTACAACTGCAAGAAAGGGAAAATAATAACAATAATATGAATAACAAACCCCAAAATCATATCAATATAATTATGGGGATATGTGTAGAAGTTCGCATTGGGACAAAAATAGTTAGTGTTTAGGGTTTATATACAAAAGGAGTGAAATCACTTACATTTGGTACCTATTATGGGACGGTTGGATTGTCAAAGATAATCATTGCAAAGATTCACAGCAAGAACGAAGGATGACAATGGTGATTCCAGCAGCCAAAGACGCAAAGAAGATGATGAGGGAGTTGAGGCAATGAAATGATAAGACGAATTTCACAAGTATGGAATATAGGATTTTGCAGGATTGTTTTCGCATTGCCTGGGAGTGCTCTTGATGGGTCATTTCACATATCAAAAATAAACACTAAATTATACCAAATTCTTTAGAATAACAGTAAGTCCAGATATCGATCCTCAGAGACAAACGAGAAATTAAACTAATTTAATTGTTAAATTCCTAAATTAATTTTGATGAAAGAGATGGTTGTTCATAACCTAATGATAATTAAATTAAACGAAGCGAATAAACTAGCAATTATAAGTAAAGATGAAAATACTGATTTTGAAAAAAACCTAGGGTAATGAATTTGCCACTAGTTACATAAATAAGGTTTTAATTTGAAAATCAATTATGTTACGGTTCGAACTAAATAATACTTCGCAACTACAAGTTCAAAGCATTGATCAAGGAAATTATCACGTTCAATGTATGGGCACGAACTATCTCAAGTAGTATGAGTCGTTCGCTCTAAACTACGGTAGCAAAATGACTCGTCCTTCATAGTATGACTCATCTCATATCTTGAATATAAAAGCACAGAAAACCATTGCATGGGAAACATTCAACAATCACAAAAAGAAGAATACTTGAAGAAATAATGAAAAATTGTATTTGAAAACTTCTTGAGAACCATACAATTGTTCAAACCATTATATAAAAGAAAACTAAAAATAAAACCCTATTTACTTGGCTAGGGTTTTGATGAAACCCTAGAAATAGGAGCCTAGTGTCACGGCCTTGGTTGTTTCCAAGCTATCCGTACGGCACTTGGACAATCTCAAGCCTCACGTAATGATACTAAGTCAGCCTAACTCACAAACTAGCAAGAAAGACAAGTAAGAAGACAATGAGAGTTTAGGAGAATGCCTTTTGTATTCCTTTGAGAGAACTTTACAACTCTTGGATCCTTCCATGTATATTATAGGATTATGTACCATATTCCCATATTTTCTCAAGTCTACCAAGAGCTTCCAGAATATTCCATTAGCCTTCCTTCCTTGAAACTTCCTCTTGGTAGGCAATTATGTATAGATAAGTTGGTGGAACGTGACATTCTCCCCCACTCATGCTCGCAACACCGTCGTTGCGCCTTCTTTCTTGAAGTCGTAGGTTTTCTCATTGACTTGCGCCTTCTTAGATTTGCCTTGTCCACTTGCCCTATTGATGACTTAATAATTGTGCATGTCGGTGGACTATCTTCTATAGAGCCAGTCATCTTCTTAACAATGCCTACTACCTTTTTTTTATTTGTCCCCGACTTAATATACATAGCTGACAGAAGTTTGAGTTTAGTATTCAACTTACTCACCATTGGTACCGTACAAGGTCCACCATCTATAATGCACATAGTGTTGTTGCGAGGTAACAGTGCAATGTTGAATTCCCACAAGAACTCCATCCCTAGCAGCATATCATAGTCATCGAGTGATGCTATTGAAAAATTGACTTTTTCGCGCCACCCACCAAGGTGCAGCTCAACTCATCGAGCCATGCCATCCACGAACTTTGCCTTGGTGTTCACCGTCTTTATCAATCCTTGACCCTTGTCAAGTTTAAGACCAAGCCTCTTGGCCTCCTCCGCATTGATGAAGTTGTGTGGTGCACCTGTGTCTACCATGACTTGGGTCGCTTTCTCGTTGATCTTGGCATCTACGTACATTAAACCCTTATCCCATTGGTTCAATGTAATAGGCTTCGATTCGATGGCACCGAGTAGTTGTAGGCTTGAAGGCTTTTCCCGTTCCCGTTCTTCAATCATGGCATTGAAGGCTTGCCTCTTAGGACACTCTCTTGCCCAATGTGGCCCGTCACATAGGAAACACTTGGTCTTGGGTTTGAATCTCTCCTTGTTCTCTCTGACCTTGTCTTTTCTCTCTTTTCCAGTGGGAGGCTTGTCGTGCCTTTACTTACATCGGATGTCTTCATTTTCATCCTCCTCACTTTCACTAGAATTTCTTCTAGGTTCACTCTTGGATGTCTTGGCCTTATTGTCACTTTTGTTATACTCAATTAGGGACTCTGCTACTACCATGGCTGAGGCAAGATCTTGCACCCCGCATCGGTGCAATTCTTGCTCTGCCAATGGTTATAGGTTGTCCAAGAAATTGAAGAGTAATTCTTCATCAGTCATACTCGGGACTTCACGCATAAGAATAGAGAATTCTTTTACGTAATCCCGAATAGACAATGTGTGTTTAAGTTTCTTCATACTCTTTCTAGCTTGGTAGGCCACATCCTCAAGATAGAATTGTTTCTTAAGTTCTTTTTTAAAGTCATCCCAAGTATCTATGGTGCACGTACCTTTTTCAATATCAGCATGCCTATGACGCCACCATAATGTTGTTGTATCGGTGAGGTAAAGGACTGCGGTGCGTACCTTGGCATCTTCCTCAGTCACTGCCATCACTTCGAAGTATCTCTCCATATGCCACAAGTAGTTGTCCACTTCTTTGGCATCTCTCTTTCCATCAAAAGGCTTTGGCTTTAGCTTTGGCACCGCCACCTTAGATGTCCCCGGCATGGTCAAGCTCCCCCGACTATAGCTTTCTTGCACATTGCCACGTCTTGGTGCATCTCCTCCAAGCGGGCTTCAAAGCTCTCGAGTATCTTCAACACTTTGGTTTGGAAGGCATCATTGGCAACCTGGCTATCATGCACAGCAGAGTTGGTGGTGGAAAGCATGCCATCATGGAGTTCTTTGATCTCCTCCTTGAGACCTTCTACCTCCTGCTCCAAGCTTTGTTCCAACACATCAAGGCATTTCCCCAAATCGCCCACGGCAAGCTCTACCTTAGTCAACCAAGTCTCCATGGTTGCCACAACATCACGTGCATCTCATGACTTATCCTTCCTTGCTCTACCAGTGTTGTCCATTCCACGGGTTTGCTCGGTCACCGTAGTCTCATCAGCACCGGAAGACATGTGTTGTCTTTTCTTCTCTTGTCTCAAACCTGCTCTGATACCACATGTCACGGCCTTGGTTGTTTCCAAGCTATCCGTGCGGCACTTAGACAATCTCAAGCCTTACTTGATGATGTTAAGTCAGCCTAACTCACAAACTAGTAAGAAAGACAAGTAAGAAGACAATGAGAGTTTAAGTGAATGCCTTTTGTATTCCTTTGAGAGAACTTTACAACTCTTGGATCCTCCCATGTATATTATAGAATTATGTATCATATTTTCATATTTTCTCAAGTCTACCAGGAGCTTCCAGAATATTCCATTAGCCTCCCTTTCTTGAGACTTCCTCTTGGTAGGCAATTCTGTCTGGGTAAGTTGGCGGGAAGTGACACTAGCCACTCATGGAGGCGTGGAAAGAAGTAGAAGAAGAAGAAGCCTCCATGAAAATTGTCCTTGAAGCTTGAGAATCCTCTTTTCCAAACCCTAGCCCCGTATTTGTTTTGGAATCTTTCAGAACCCTAATCCAGTCTTTTTTCTGTCTTTTTATACCTTTGCAATTTTCCTCACATTCAAAACATCAGGCACGCTTTTTGAGGTACAGCCGCACGTGCGGAAAATGCCACCGCACGTGTGGCAAGGGTTCTGCATGTGCGGGAATGGGCCTCCTCACGTGCGATTTCCTTAGGCTTTGTTTGGTTGCGATGGATGGACCGCACGTATGGGAATGGTCCTCTACATGTGCAGGAAGCATTTTTCTCTAAAAAATCTGCATTTTTGCTTATTTTATGCTCCCACTATATCCAACCTGATTGACATTAAACAGCCATAAAATATATAATTTGATAGGTAAGTAAAGTTAAGAGATCCTAATTATCGACCTCAATTTTGTACAATTCAGCCTCAATTGGCTCCTATATTTTAGGATTGTCTTGGTTTGAATGGCAAGAGATACTCAGAAACGTAGTACGGGTGTTTTGGAAAAAAAGCAAGGTATGAGACTTATTAAAATAGTCAAAAACAGTTTGGGTTTAGTGGAATAAAACACTTAGAAATGAGATTTATCAAAAAATCACCCTTGAATTTACTATCTGTGCAATTTAATCAAAATCTCATTTTAATTTTAATTTTGACCATTAACTCTTTACATTTTAAATCTAGTTTCTATTATCCATCAAGAATTAATAAGACTAACAAAAATTGACATGTGAATTACATGTGACATTTTCTCACCTTATTAACACCCTCATATTTTTATCAAAATTTGACATTCCTTTCTTATGTTTTCATCAAAATCTCTTTGATCCATCTACTTTTATTTATGTTCTAAAAAAATGCTACTGTATGTTAGACATGCAAATTTTCATTAATTTTTTTAATGTCATATGAACAGAAGGGTGACATTATTTGTAACTTTAAAATTTAAAAAATTGACTGTAGAATCAAAATATATTTTAAAAAATACAGATATGATAAATTTAAAAACCCAAAGAAGGTAGTGTTGATTATATAATTATATAAATCCAAGTTGTGTAGGTTATAACTTGGAGGGTAGTGAAACTAAAGTGCAGTTTCCCTAATTAGTTATGAAGTTAGGTCACTAGTTAAAGTAATATTGATTGTGAGATAAAATAGTTATTTTGATTATGATTCAAAATGATCTTGGCTATGAGACAAGTAATCTTGATTATCAACCAATTTGGATTATGATTCAAAATGATCTTGGCTATGAAATATTATCAAAATGAATTAATTTGATTATGATTTAAATATTACAGTATAATTCAATTTTTTTTTAAAAAAAAAAAATTCAGCTACCCAAAAGATATTATAGTGCAATATTTCCCTATACAAAGATCCCATAAAATTGGTCCATGAAGCTACTGCAATTACTTTAAGGGGCACATGTTATTTTTCGTCAACCAATTTAGTATCAGGCTAATAAGAGCATTACATTGACTAAAAATATATGAAGTTGGCTATTATAATTAAAAAAGAATAATTTACAGATCAGTGGTTTTTCTCCCAAAATAACTATTAACTCATGAAAAAGTATATGATTTTGATTATTAAAATTTGTAAAGTTTTTCACTAATTTGATTTTTTATTTATTTATATAAATATACATTGAACTGTTAATTCCCCACTAAAAAACATCATCATAAAATAAGATTTAGTGTGCAATAATATAATAATTTTTTTCTAAATTTTATGGAAGTGTGTATAAGTGTGATTAACCAAAAAACTTTATGGTACATTCTTGACAATGGCTAGTGTAAGTTATGGCTTGAAGTGATAATCAAATTAAAGTGGAGCCCCACGGGCCTAACAGCACGGTCCAGTCCGATCTCGGACTGGACAGAAGCCATACCCTTTGCAAAATTAGTTATAAAGTTAGGTGACGTTTGGTAATAAGTTAAAGTGATATTGGTTATAAGGTCAAATAGTGATCAAATAGTCTTAATTTATGAACTAAAATAACCATGATCAAAGATTCAGATTTATTATTATTATTATTATTGCTACTTTTTTTTAAAAAAAATTTAAATTTAACAGTTGAATGCATATTGTAGTATAATATTTCCTTATATAAAGATCCCATAAAGTTGGTCCCTAGAGCTACCTTCACTGCAATTATACTCATTTGACAACACTATAAATAAATTGTTTCGCTTATTTGAGTCATATCAATTTCTACTTTTTTTTACATATTTTTTCGTAATAAGTAAAAAAATCAACTTATAAGTCATATACCCAAAATAATCAAAACATGATAAATATAGTCAAAAAATTGTTTGTCTAGTTTTAGGGTCTGTTTGTGAATAGGTTAATATAGTCAAAAAAATTAAAAAATTACGAAATAAGTCGCAAAAAAAAAAAAATTTATTTCATATAAAAAGTGAAAGATTTTATTTTCATTTTATTTTTTTCACATTTTTCCGTAAAAAAAATTAAAAAATTCAAATGTATAATTTAACTCATTTTTCAGAAAATTGAGTTTTTTGTTTTTCATATATATATATATATATATATTTGTTTTAAGTGAATTTTTTTTAATATTTTACGTATTTTTTTATTTTTTAGATTATTAATCTAAATACACTTAAGAAGTATAATATTTGTGGAAAAAAAAAACCTTAAAAAAATTCACTAAATACAAAAAAATACAAAAACAAATTATAGAAATTCAGTAGATTTTCGTATTTTATCCAATGAATTTTTTAAAAAAAATTTGTACAAATTTTATATTTTTTAAGTATACCAAGATTAAGTGTATCTAAAAGTTTTAAAAGAAAAAATTTGATTGAAATATTTGAAAATATTATTAAAAAATATATATATGAATAAAAAACTTAAAAAAAATATTTTTAAAAACTCCAAACCAAACATTGATTCTTTTTCCTTCATATTTTAATAAAAAATAAAAAACTATTAAAAAAGCTACTTCCCATTTGGATCATTTGCATTTAAGATTGCAATATGATTAGCAGAAGTTGAACTGGGGAGAAGGTAATTGTAGATGGCCTACTTTAATCTTTTTCCCCACCTATTTTATATTTTTAAGTAAGTTGATTTGCTTTTTTTTTTTTTAAATAAAAACAAAGAATTTTTTTTGAAAGTGCGTCCATCATTTTCATCTTATTTATATTGTTATACAAAAATATTTTTTTGGTGTTTTCTGCAAAATGGATTGTTTTCAACAAATATTTTTTAAAAAAAAAATTCCGAAAACAATCCACCAATCAATTTTTCAAAAAAAAATAAAATTAAAAAAAAGAAGAAAATACAACCAAATAATTTTATTGTCTAGATTCACTTCATTCATTCTATCTCACTTCTACTGACTTTATTGATTTTAGAGATCTATTCACTTTTTAAATACCATTTTTCCCCCTTTTTTTCTTTTTTTGTTTTTCTTTTTCAAAGATCATTTTAGCTAGTCAGCAACTAGGAGTTCTGTAGAGCGGATAGCTCGCCGTCATCCAGAGAAAATGCATAAAAAATGAACAATAGTTAAAGAGGTAAGGCTTATTTTCTACGAAAAATTACTCATAAATTTCATTTGGAAAAAAATTGTTTTATATAATTTTAGAAATTTTCTTTTAAATTAAATAGTCTTTTTTATTTTAAGTATGTTGTATTTCCTTAATTTGAAGGTTTGGAAATTGACTTGTTTGCCCTTGTGTGTGATTTTGTTTGGATTTTTTTCCTAATGTTAGGTGTGCGTAGGTAAGATAAGTTTTTATGTTTCTATTTTTTTTTGTGGTGATTTAGTGGAGTGATTTATAAGTGGATGATGTTACCCTGTTTGTGATGTTCATACCTTTTTGTGGTGTTCGTCCCTATTATAATATTGACATTAATTAACATTCAAATAATTCAAACCACTAACACTATTATATCCCCAATAACCATAACAATGTCAACAAACAGGGGCCATTTCATGTGAACAAAACACATGTTAATACAAACATCACAATAACAAAATGCGACTAACAAAAACCACAACGTTACACAACACAATCATTGTTCGACAACACAAAGTTATACCAACTTGTCAAATGACATCTACACATACAGAACCCACAACAAAACAATGACCATACCACCAAAATCCCAATGTACTCCAAACTCACATTACCATTTATATACAATAACAATACGATGCGAACTTCTAATATTACATATAAAAATAGACAACAATGTCGACAATACAATCAAAATATTTATCAAAGAAGTAAAATAACAACATTGAAACATATACCTAACACCACCAACAAGGCAATAAGAAGTATACACACACCAGTTATACATTGGTAACGTCAACCCAACGACGGAATGATGTAGTTCTCGATCCTAATCATTGTATTGACAGAAATGGTGTATTTCTAGGGTTTGGGAGAAACCAAACGTTAAAATTGGCAACACAAAAATAGGGTGTAACATTGCCACAAATCAAATAAACAACAAACAAAGCAATCTACACCCATTAACATCGGGAATCCATAGTGTTTCCATTTTGTCTCTTCCGTTTTAATTGGGATGAAAGGAAAATAGAAAAAGACTATAGTAAGTTTTTTGGGCACAAACGTAATTTTTCACATCACCAAATCCCTAATTTACCCATAACATTTGGGACAACAAAAACGTCATTACCATTTAAATGGGACTTATCAGTGCATAAAATAAAATGTAAGACTAAATGATTCAAAAGTTTATGATTTGGGATTTATTAGTGCATTACTCAATTTTCTATCCAAAATTTAAGTGTTGTTTGGATTTATTAGGTCAATCATGACTTTATTTTAATAATTTAAATCGTTTATTTTGTAGAATTTTTTGTGTATATTATTCATGAAAAAAATGTAAGCCAATCTGATGCTCGTTATTTTATCGCGTTTGTCTGCAAAAAAAATGAACGATATATAAAATTTAAAAATACTTATCATTTATTTTTTGGAGATAAATGAGATAAAATAAAAATATTATAATTATCGGATCGACCTAAATTTTTTTATGAATAATAAACATATATAATTTTCAAAATGAACGATTTGAATTATCAAAACTAACCTCATAATAAGCCCACGGGCTACACAACACCTCCAATCCAGAGGCTTTACCCAAGCATTTTTATTAGTTTATGAACCAATAAACCTCCTGCTTAAATATATAGGATGCATTTTGTAATTGGCTTTCTTAGCCAAATAAATAAATAAATCAAAAAGTCAAAATTTTATATACAAAGTCAATTTTTTTTCTTTATTTCTTTTTTACATTTTTTTATTTATAAAAAGTCAAAAAGATATTTTCAAACACTTTAATTTTTTTCACTTTATTTTTTAACAAAAAAATTATTAAAAACAAGTAACACTTTTGAAAAAGATACATAATAGTGTGTTTGGTTTGAGTTTTTTGAATTAAGTTTTTTGAAAACTCAATTTTTTAGTTTTCGTATTTTTTTTGTTTTTAGTGAATATTTTTTAAATTTTAAACATTTTTTTTACTTTTTTAGATGCACCTTACTTAGATGTATCTAAAAAGTAAAAAATTTGTGAAAAAATATTTAAAAAATTTAATAAATACATAAAAATACAAAAAATGTACTGAATTCTCGTATTTTTTTTTATATTTTTGGTATTTGGTGAATTTTTAAAAGGTTTTTTTCATAATTTTTTTACTTTTTAGGTATATTTATGTTAGATATGTCTAAAAAGTAAAAAAAATTGCTTAAAATATTAAAAAAATTCAGTAAAAACAAAAAAACACGAAAAATAAGAAAATAAAATTTTCTAAAAAGTAATTTTAAAAAAACACAACCAAGCAAATGTTTTCAATACACTTTTCATTAATTCTACAATACTTAATATTTTTACTTATTTTTAAAATTTATTTATTTATTTATCCCAATTTCGATACAAATGAGTACTTGGGTACTGATTAGCATTTACCTATAATAATTAGGAAGGAGACAACTTGGATTCCATATTCCAAATTTTGGTTTAATTTTTTTAAATTTAAAAATTTGCTAAAAATTTCATCTTATAACTCCAGCTAAATGAAATTAGTGAACATATATTTTTGGATAAATTATAAATATATTTTATGAAAATTGCTTAAAATATGAACTGTCTTGTGTTTTTGGAAATTACATCCTGTCTTTTCAAATTTCCAATTGCATAACAAAGGAATTGGGGTGGCTGCTGTGCGGGAGTACACAGCAGCCACTGCTGTGCAGCCACTTGGGCCCTTTTCGGGGTCCATTTTGATAATCCGAACCGTTCACATTTTAGAATACATCAAGTACAACATACCTGTAAAAAATCAAGTTAATCGGATATTGTTTACCGATTCATCCACTCACATTTGTATTCATTTTAATACTTTAAATTACAATTGTTATTTATTTTTGTAGATACAAATGTGAGTGGATGAATGGGTAAACGATATCCGATTAACTTGATTTTTTACAGGTATGTTCTAGTTGATGTATTCTAAAATGTGAACGGTTCGGATTATCAAAATTGGCCCCGAAAAGGGCCCAATTAGCTGCACAGCAGTGGCTGCTGTGCACCCCCGCACAGCAGCCACACCAATTCCCATAACAAATGACGTCTTTTACTAATAAATCATTTAGTCAATTAACAATATTTAATTATGTTAAAAAAATATTTCAATTAATAATTCTGATAATTTTATTATTATATAGGAGAGTAGTTAATAATTTCAATTTTTTCTACTAATTTTGTCAAATAAAAAATTCTGGCAACAGTGTATATGTAATTTTTAGAATTACATGGACAATTCTTATGTTAAGTAAAATCTCAAAAGATGTATTTGTAATTTACCTTATATTTTTTGGAGAGCAGTATGTTAGATGTAGGGTTGAGCAAGAAATCCGTGAAATCCGTAATCCGATCCAGTCCAGTTCAATCCGATAGGTTTGGATTGGTTTTTTGAATTCGTGGTTCGGTTCCGGATTAAATAATTAAAAATCCGTAGTCCACGGATGGAACCAATCCGGACCGTATACAAATAGTCTATATTTTTATTATACATCCTTCCTCATAGTATATTCTCTTATTCTATATAAAACCTAAACTCGAATTTAAACCCGTATAATATCTTCTTTTTTTACTTTTGTTTGTTAGTTTTTAGTTTTAATTTGTAATGGTCTAAATAGTTATGGTGAAACTAGTTTTCGTATAATTATTTAAATTCTAGAACAGTATGTCGCTATTATAGAATAACATGTTGCTATTGTGGAACTAATATAGCATTATGTTTATGTTTTTATGAAATTAAAGTGTTATATGTATATTTTTTTGTTATTTAATTATGTGAATCCGTGGTCCTAAACCGATCCAATCCGTGTTTAAATGGATTGGTTCGGATTGGTTCCATGATTTAAACGGATTGGATTGGTTCCAATTTTTTAAGAACCGTTGATAACGGATTGGTCCTGGTTTTACCCAAATCCGGACCATACTCACCCCTAGTTAGATGGTAGTTTGTGTTAGAATATGTCAGGATAACTACGGGTGAGCATGGTCTAGTCTAGATTGGGATAAAATTAGGACCAATCCATTATTTACGGTTACTGAAAAATTGGAACCAATCTAATCCGTTTAAATTGAATCAATCCATTTTAAATACGGATTGGATCGGTTTAAGACCATGGATTCACATAATTAAATAATAAAAATATATATATATAACATTTTATTTCATAAAAATATAAACATAACATTATATTAATTCCACAATAACAACATGTCTTTCCATAATAGCGACATACTGTTTTACAATTTAAACAACCATAAGAAAACTAGTTCCACCATAAGAATTTAGACCATTACAAATTAAAACTAAAAACTAACAAATAAAAACAATAAAAGAAGATAGTACGCGGGTTTAGGTTTAGGTTTAGGTTTTATATAAAATAAGAGAAGATACAATGCGGGAGAGTGTATAATATAAATATAAGTTGTTTGTATACGGTCCGGATCGGTTCCAATCTAGAACCGTGTCAATCCAAAACCAATATGTGAACTCCGAATTTTTAATTTTTCAATCCAAAATCGAACCATGGATTCAAAAAATCAATCCAAACCTACCGGATTGGACTGAACCGAATCGAATTACGAATTTTATAGATTCCTTACTGAGCCCAAACGATAACTATCTATTTTTACCATTTTATCTTATGATATGTCAATTTATTTGTCAACAACGCATTAAATGATGCATATTATCGTGTAAAAATATGACAAGTGCAATATTATTGTTAATTTTTACTGTAACTTGGCCGGCCATAGTCGATGACGAAAGCCAGCGTAACGTGAAATGTCGTATTAATTAACTATTAATCACAAAACTTAGTTGATTAATCTCTTCTTTGTACCTTACTTTAGCCGGCATCTTAGTACAGTGT
Source organism: Camellia japonica (assembly GCA_030407325.1). Classification (NCBI taxonomy): domain Eukaryota; kingdom Viridiplantae; phylum Streptophyta; class Magnoliopsida; order Ericales; family Theaceae; genus Camellia; species Camellia japonica. The sequence goes on along the minus strand of JAPPVO010000010.1, from coordinate 27,379,188 downwards.
TTAGCTGTAAACTTGTCTACTTACAATTTTAACTTTAATTTTTTTAATTTTTATTTGGTTGTTATTATTTTTATATATATAATTTGCTTTTTCAAAACATACTAATTGTTTTTTAGTAATCATCAACATGTGCATGCACATTACGTTGGCCGGTGATTGTGCATGCACTATAATGTATGAATGAATCATTATCTTTTGTTAAAACATAAATTTTATTAAACTTAATAATAATAAATAAGCTTCTCTTAATATTTTGGAAATATAGTTTAAGCACCAATGAGATGAGATGGGAGAAAATAGATTGTTGAAGAACAAAATTTTATGAAGGGCATTGCAAAGAAAATAGGGCACGTTTGGTTACTGGATTAAAATTAAAAAGAAAAAAAGAAAAAAAAAGGGAGGGAATTAATTAGTTATTTTTTAAATTTATTTATTTCAAATTTGATTGCATAATTTGACAATACCTCAATCTCATGAGAGCATGATAGAGTGGGATATAATAAAAACATATGGACAAAATTATCAATCGAATAATATTGTCACCTCAACTTGGTCACTCATAAACATGGGATGAAATAATATACATCATCATCTACAATCTCGATCTCCTTAGACTTTGTTTAGTTAGGACTTTTTAGCTAAAAAAACACAAATGATAAAATAGGTTAAATAAGTCAATAATATAGAATGTTACATTCAAATCATAATCATTTCACTTTTTCTCTCACAAAAGTTTAAAAAGTCATACCAAACAAAGTTCCAAGTTAAAATAACAAAAAAACAAAAAAGTCAACTAAAAAAGCCAATTACCAAACCACAATACCCTCTTATTGCAAGAATAGTCATCCCCGTATTCAAAAAATCATCTAGTAAGTCTGATGCTTATCATACGTAATATGTCCTTTTAATAGTAGAGAAACACATATACACTTTCTCATATTTTTCCTTCTGTTTAGATAAAGTAATTATATGTTCGTATGCCATTAGATGGGCACATAGTCACAAGATTGGTCAGACTTACCAAATAACTTTTCATCAGCAATCAAATGAGGCCATAATGTCTTATTATTCAAGCTTTAAATAATTTAAATATAATACAAAAAATGAGTATATGGATTCTTAAATTTGAAGTATTTTTCACACCACAACAAGCTCAACAAGGAGAGCAAGTTAGCAACAACAAGACGGTAGCTAACTAGTTGCCTCTAAGATCTAGTTAGGAAAAGTGTCAAGACTATCATATCACATGAGACTAATCCAGTTGGTCAAGCGTCAGGAACAAAAGAACATATGCAAGATTTCCCTCCTTAGGTTACAATCTCCAATGTTAAAAAACAAAAAAATTGCATTCATACCCAAAATTGATCTAATTGTATGAAATGCATTTATATTTATAGAAACAACTGTTCCTTACACACAAGGAGGTGTCCCATTTGCTCAATATGTTCCTTTTTGGTTTCTTGTATGATACATATATTTTTCTTTTTTGGTTTTAGAAACAAGACAGTGGTTGCCTAACCACTGCCCTATCAATTAGTACTTATACTAAAGAAGGGTATCAATTGATGATGATGCTATCCCATAAGTGTATTCCAAGCTATGTGAGGAATTTGATCATTGAGAAAGTTAGCTTGGAAATATCTTGGTGACAAATGCCTTGACCCTTCACCATGTGGCACACCTCATTGTATCGGACTACTCTACAGATGACCATACACAAGAAGCCACTAGCTACATCTATAAATAAATAAACTCAATTCAATCCCTATTTTGTGTAGCAATTGAAGGTATTGCCCTGTTGTTACCTTCCTCCTTCTAATTGATGTAGACAGTGAGATTCAGTATATTTATATTGATATTTGGGAGACAATATAGTGAATAGACATTTGTAAGTGATGGAAAGTATCTCATAGTAATGGAAGATGATCTTCTTCAACATTTTCTTTATCCAGCCGTCATCTAATAGTTGATCTAAATTTTGAATCAACTGCTAGATGATGGCTAGATAAAGAAAGCGCTAGAGAGGATTTGGATCCAATAGTAGTGCCATGTTACCCTCATAGCATGCAATAATTTCTTATTTCATGAGGATTTGAGAGAAATAAATTGAATATAGACTTAATTTTTGACATAATTTATATAAAGTGATTGTCCTTAGGTAAAATTATGCAATGAAAATGTGTTCAACGAAATTCTGCTGATATTGCTAAAGTTTCAGTATATAAATTTTCCAGGAAATGTTCAATGCTTAGGTATATGCACACCTCATTAGTATGAATGGAATATCCTATTCCTCACAGAAACTTCACTTGTGAGTGAAGAGTGTATAGTCTTTCCAAAAGTGATGCTCCAAATTGACAAGTAACATCTTCCAAGGAAAGATTTGGCCACACCTTGTCTTCTCCCTCCCATTCCTAAAAACATTATTATGTGAGAAAATTATTCGGTAGTCTAAAATCACCACGTTAAATTTGGTCCTCTCATAAAATGTGAGACTCGAGATCTCACTTTGTTACTTTTTTGAAGAGGTGAATATTGACAAAATAAGATTTTGAATTCTACTTTTTCTTATATAAGAATCAAAATTGACATGATGATCTAAATTACTGAAAATAGATTACTATAATTAAGAGAGTAATAAAAAGAATAAGATGCCCTACTTTGGCTTTATGCTTTGATCAATCTCTTCCTCCAAGTTGAAAACTATCCATGACCTAACTTGTAGAACCACCAAGGTTAGGTATCATTGAATTAATTACTCTTTTAACTATTGGAGAGAACTTAGATCATGCACTAGCTCCATCCACCACTCATTTTTCCAAAGTGAGTATTTTTCCCTCTCCTTTTACATTGTCACCATTAAAGAGTTTCTTAGTTGGCTAAATCTTGGCATTGCTTTCATTGGGATATTTTCTTTCTAAACCATAAAGTTCCTCTTTTGGTCCCAAGCTATAAATCCAAAAATAACAACCCTTAAAGACTTCAAATGAAAATATATTAGAATATCACCATATATGCTAGTAATGAGATTTGGGGCTGTCTTTGGCAACTTCTAGTTGGATTTTGCAAAATCTTCCAACCTCATAATCTGCAAAATAATTTTATGGGTAAATTATATTTTTCACCCTCAAAGTTTTGTTTAAATTTTAGTTTGGTCTTTCATCTATTAATTGTAACAATTAAATTTTTAGACTTTAACCTGTGTTTAAATACAATCTTCCTGTCGACCAACCTTTTGAAATTTAAATAAAAGTTGAAATATAAAAGACCAAAATGAAATTTGAGTGAAAGTTAAAAAGTAAAAGATATAATTTGTTATACAAATTTTTTATGCCCCTAAAATGTGCTAACGTGACCATTAAGTGAACACTTTATGTCCAAAATTTTAGCATGTAGTGAGAGGATCACATTGAAACATGAATTGAAATCCGAGGGCTTAATTGTTATAATGATAAGATAAGAAATCAAAGTGAAATTTTGAAAAAAAAGTTCAAAGATAAAAGGTGTAATTTACCTTTATTTTATGCACTCACTTGTGCAATCCTCAATTTTTGGCTCTATTTTGTTTCAATTTAGAATTAAATTTTTGAAATTTTTTATGAAAAAATAAAAATTAGTTTGACACAAATAACACATAAAAAAGACATTTTAAAATTCTGAAAATTTATTTTCCCCCTAAAAAAATATAAAACCATATGGAAATAAGTGATTTTTATTTATTAATTTTTTTACTAAATTATGTCTTAGTTTTCTTCAAAAAAAATTCATAAAATAGATTTTGAAAACTAAGCTAAACTTCTTCTTTTCTTTTTTTTGGTAAAACAGTAAGGTAGGTTCCAATAAATCTCATTATTTTAATCAGTAAAAATGAACTCTTTTATTTATCTATCAATCAGTTGAGTAAGCAAAATCGAACTTTATAATTGTTCAATTTAATATAACTTTTCTCATATTTATACTTAATCTCTTGGACTTAGAACCCCCACAAAAAATTAAAAAAATAAAATAAAATAAATCTGAATCATTCAGATCACCTTATACAAACCAAAATAAGTACAATCAAAACTTGAAAGTGGAGGCTACAATAAACTGATGACTATAAATTCCATTGGTATTAATTAAAACTTTTTTCTACCTCTCAAAAGTGCCTTTCTAATTAAGCTATTGTGTTGGGCACTGTTTTTCAAATAATACCTCTACTGTGATCCCTATGCAGATTTTTCAAATTATTAGTGTCCATGTGTGTGTGAGTGAGACTTTAATATAAGTATATTCATGATCTCTAAAATATATATATTTTTAATGTCATTTGGTCCAAAAAAGTTTTAATTTTCTCAATTTAATATTTAAATTTTCAATTTGAGTTCAATAAATCCTATTTCAAATGAACAATCTAAATTATTAACGAAATGTTGTTTTTTGTTTTTTTACTTTAAACACCATTCCATTAATTATTTAGACAATTCGTATAAAGTTTGATCAGTTTTACTCCAAATTTTATTGATTCATATTTATGGGTTCTGTTTTAAGAATTTGTACAAGAGTGTTTAGAATAATTTTTTGTTTACAGTTTATGAGATAAAAACAATTTAAATAAATTTTAAAAATTAGAGATAAAATGTGCTTATAGATAAGAGTTGGCCAATACTTCTACCAGCTGCATCAATCTAGTCTAGTAAACATAAAAGTATATATATATATATATATATATGAAGGAACTACAAATCCACCACTTTTTTCTTTTTTTTTTTCAAATAATAATATAGCCTTTTAATCATAAAGATGCATGTGTTTCCTTTATAGGGGTAATAATGTTGCATGTGTCCAATCAAGTTCTCACCAGCAAAGCAATGCTTTGGATAAAAACTCAAAATGACAAATCGTCAGTATTACCTTATCCATGGTTATAGTTGGAGAGAACTTTAATACTTGCGTTAAATGATATTTTATAAATGTATTAGTTTAGGCATATTTATCTTTATTTATGTTCTTTCTCCCCCAAGTTTATCCAAACCATAGTTGGGTTATTCACTGATCATAGTTGACATTTACTTAGTGGTTAAGTTTACCTTAGCAGATTCGACATTATTCTCGGTTTATGCTATGTAGACATTAAGTAGATCCACTTCACATGAGTTATTTTATTTTTATCTCCACAACTATAATGAAGAGAGTTTTTGAAATTTTAAAAGAATAATCGTTTCAACTGCTTGCTAAAATTCATTTTGATCCTATTTAAATAATGAATTTTATTTGGTTTATACACCTTCTTGCCTTGTGGTGCTTAATGTCATTTGACTTGATTTGCCATAAGCTACATGGTATTTCTAACTAGCAAAATATTGATTAGTATGGTTCCTGATTGAAAATTTAATGGAATATAAGGTTTTGCAGCCAACCCAGGTAGTCTTTTAATGATACAATGTACCAAACCTTTTAATACACAAGAAGTACTCACATGTAGTGTAGGGGGATCTAGTATCCTCACAGAATCCAATGGCATTAGATTAACCATGGACCATAGTAGTCACATATTAAATAATTGAATAAATTACATCGTTAGTCTTTACCGTCTAAACAAAATTTCTCTGTAATTTTCATAATTTTAATTTAAATAATTTAAATTCTACATTTTTAATTTTATTACAACGTGATCGTTTTGTCACTTACTATTAGAATTTTTAACGGAAAAATACTACATGCAAAATTAGAGAGACTAAAGTGTCATATTTTCGTTCAAAATATTAACAGCGCATAACGGAAGAATAACATTGTAACAAAATTAAAAGTATAGACTTTATTAAATTGTTCAAATTAAAATTATGAGAACTAAAGTGACATTTCGCTTAAATATAGAGAACAATGATGTAATTTACCCTAAACAATATGCTCAAATTTTAGTATGTTATTAAATCCTTCCAATGCAAAATTTGAGGATTATTATTATTATTCACAATCTGTAAAGGGTAATAAGAGAAGAAAAAGTTACACATGTAACAGAAACAACATTTTCTAATTAACCACTAAGTGCAAGTGTTCCTTCCAATAGCTAAAGTTTCAATATTATACTAAAGCTCTTTATGAGTTTGGCATTGAGTTTTCTTTTCAAAGTACAGAATTGGAGAGAATAGGAACCCTCCTAATATAGTACTAGGATCACTTTAATGTCCTGTTTGGTTTCACGCTCATACAATCAAGCTCAGCATAGCATTATTTTTTTTAATCCTTAATTGGAAGCAATTTTCGTGTGATGGGAGGGTACGTGCCATGTGGTACTTTTTCTTTATTGATTAGTGCATGACATTTATGCTGAATATATGAAAGATAACATAAAAGATTAAAAATTTATAATTAGTTGAAGATATCACTTGACAAGCGTCATGTAATAATACTTCTCAGCTCTGAAAATCTTTTCCTTAAGTGAGTTTATGTTTTTTTTCTTTTTTTTTTTTTTTTTTTTTTTGTTGAAGAATTGATGCCCTAAAATCATTACTCTAAAAAATTTAAATTAGAAGATTAGGTGTCTATTATTGAAATAGAGGCTATATCTCTAGGTCACAAGGATTCCAAAATTCTTTAATTTTTTTCTAGTAAACAACTTGTAGAGAGGTGTGCATACATATTTATTTGTTTAGTACCAAATCTTTAATGGTGAGCATGAAGATGTGAGTGGTAGCCTTCAATGGGCTATGTTGCATTCCAATTTCCAAATGAAAATGATAGAAAGCATAGAATTCATGTATTGATGATCATTAGAAGAACATATGCCATACTCTCTCTCTCTCTCTCTCTCTCTCTCTCTCTCATAGTGCATCACTGTTTTTGAATATTAAAAGTTGTAATCCCACTTCAAGAGGCCATTAAACTTTTTGACTGCCCAAATTTGGAGCTATATACTTTCTAAAGTAGATAAATAAAAGCCATCCCACTATGTTGTGATTTATGACTATGCTTCTATTGCTGTTAGAGATTGTGATCAAGTTTGAAAAATTTTGGTTGTTTTTTTGTGCTTGAGATTTGAGATATGAAGAGAGCTAAGCTAAAAAAGGCTACTTGGAGTAGAGTGAAGAAAGCCCAAGGGAAAGAAGACTATTTCTACACTTCTGTTTGTTTCGATTAAAAATCTTTTTCAAATAAAAAAAAAATCATATTTTTTGTTGTTTGGTTTGATATGATAAAATATGAAAATAAAAAATATATGTATAATTTTCATAATCAATGAAAAGTAAATTAATTTGGACGCAAAACATTTTTGATTTTTTAAAAATGAAAAGTCTTCCTAACGCGCCGTGACACAATCATAACCACCATTACTCTTACTGTCTTTACCGTACCACCACTACCACCACTGTACCACCACTACCACCATCATCGTTAGGCAAAGAATTGCATAATAAAACTATGAAACTCGAATTTAAATATCACAAAAGAAAATTAGAATTGTATAATGTTAAGGGAAAATAAGATTTGAATCCAAAGATCACAACACCTCACATACAAAGTGCTCTTAGGTTATGTTTAGATCATGAATTTAAGTAAAAATTTAGAAAGAGAAAGAAAAAAGTTCAGTACAATGTAAACAAAATATAACTATATTTCACTTACATTTCACTTATCTTTTTCTCTATCTCTTTCCAAATCCTTGATCCAATCACTACATTGGTCTCCTTTTAGCTTTATCCTTGCTATTCAGTTAGTTGCTTGCTTTCCATTTGACCCAAAAAATAAAATATAAATAAAAATATGTTACTATGGAAGAAGGTGAAGGGAATCTGAGCATCTAGACAACATGACCTACACAATCTTTTGGCATTGACAACACAATCTCAACAAACAATGACTTCAACTCCCTCTCCTTGGTGAGATAAACATATCTCAACAACCATATGTTCCTGGAACTCATCTTCTTGTTTTTTTACTCATACCACATCGAATATACAGGTAAGTTTTTGTGATTCGGCCAAAAAATTGAATGATTTCTATAATACATTATTGCATACAATAAAAACAACAATACAAAACTACATAATACATTGCCTTTGCACTTGGAGTCGCTACCAATATCTCTCTAAGAAAAAAATAAAATAAAATAAAATAAAAAGACAAGTTTATCCCCGCTGAAAATTATTGTTGCATTTACCATAAGAAAGATGGTAACAGCCGCATAATCAGGGGATAGTTAATCCACATGATCAATTCAATAATTTTAAACCGACAACCTTCAAAAACCGTATCCTTACAGAACAGAAGGAAGACCCTCCATCTTCCACCATTTGCGGATGTATAAAGGAAAATTGGAGTTTCCTACTTGTTTTACCATATGAAGTTCCAAACAAAATTAACCTAAGAGGGTTTTGAGGCAAAACCCTAGTATACTTACGCTTTGAACTTTCATAGACTTGCTTGCAAGCTAAAAATGACAAAGTAGCACTAACTCAAATCCTTACCATCTCTTGCCGTGTAATTCAAAGCACCAGCCCCAAAGACCTCTTCAATCACACTGCATGTAGGTAAAAATTCAACTTCATTTTTTGGGCATCTCAAGTACCCAACATCCCATACTTCAGTGTCATAATGCTCCAAAACAAAATCATCACCGTCACCACCACTTATACTACTAAAGCTACCCAAATGGCACTTACTATTCTTAGGATTCACTTGAGTCACTTGTTCAGTCCCAGCATCATCAGACGTGCATGAGTCATCTTGCACATCATGATCTCCTTCTTCATCCCAGAGCTGAAGTGTAGGTTCAGGACCACCATTATCAAAAAACATTCTCAAGTATGTTTCAGGATCATCGATGACACCCTCATCACAACCAACACTTCCGTAATTATATGAATCATCATATCTATATGAATCATTTTCCAAAATCTCATTATGTCCATGGGCGTCTTGAAATGCCAGGGATTCAACAGAATCATCATCTTCCTCTGCCGTCCCAACTTCATCATCATCTCCAGAATCATCACTCCCATGCCATTCATCATCATCACTGTCAATATTCATTGGGTCGCATCTATTCTGCACCGCCTGCCTTTGCAGCATGAAGACATTAAAGTAATAGCTGACAATGTCTTTTTTGGCCCGAGTTGGGAAAACCATTGATAGATGGTCCCAAAAGTTCTTACCCCATGATGCAGGATTTGAATATACCACATCATGAAACAGCTGTTGTTCCTCTCGACCCCATTTATAAGCCACTACCTCTCCCATGTCAGAGAACCCCAGCTCTGAAAATCTCTCATGTCCAATGGTTTTACGAAGTCTTTCTCTTGCTTCTTTGATGTGCTGTCTAACACATCTGACAGACCCAGAATCCTCACAGCAGCAATCAGTTCTACCACCTCCAACCTTGTCACTGTCGTTTGCAGATTGTCCAAATTCAGGCATTGGAATCACACAAATCCCAGCCAGCTTGTTCTCAACATCATTATGATCACTAAGATCCAATTCTGAAGCTTGACGAGCATTCTTAGCACCCCATTCTGGTAGATTGGCTTGAAAATCTAGTCCAATTGATACCAGTTTTCGAGGACATTCCAAAAGAGAGGAACATTTCTTTTCAGGGTGACCTAATGTTCTTCTTGGCTGGTAAGAATTATAACACTCTGGAGAGAATGATAAATGAAACTGTGCCTGTGACTCATCATCTTCCTCGCTTGTACTGCTGCTGGCCCAGGATGTGTTGGAAATGCAACCAGGAAAACTGGTTTCACTATCCTTCTCAGTGCATATTGGGAGTTCAGTAATGTTTCCATCCACATGCTTCTCATCCCTGTTTGAGAAACCACCCTCACCTTCACCTATCACACATTGGCCAGTCAGCTTATAAGTTAATAACTTTAAAACAAAATAAAAAATAAGAAGACCTTTTGCTAAGAATGCATTTGTGTCCAATCAATTTGTGGAGAACCAAAATCATGGAAACAAGTAAAGATCTCATTCGACACTACTACATTCACTCAAGCAATTAGCAAATCGCCATCTCTCCAACAGTTCAAATCATGAAATATTTTTAATGTTGGAAGTCCAGAGACATGGAGAATAATTCAAAAGAATACAATAAATTAAGCGTCCTGCATTTCCATTTAGTTGCATGCAAACCTTGACAGACAACCTGTCATCTTGACAGATCACCTAAAACTTTATATCAATCACGGTAACTTACATGGTTGGAACCAATGAGTCTACAAGTGTCCCACAGTCATACATTAAACATCATTCGATCAAGTAAAACTTTGGACAAGATATAGCCAAAGACTAATCAAGTGATTACATATAAACTCTTAACAACCTGAAATTTTAGGTTTCCATGCTGTATCTTTAGCACAACCAAATTCCAGGGCAGAAAGTTGGCAAATGTACTCCAGTTGTCTGGGGTGCTTAGAAGAAACACCATATGTCTCATCACCAAAAGGCCGTTTTTGCACCATGTTTCACTGTAAGAAAAAGTTTGAAAGCAATTCTGAGAAAAACTAAAGGCTACAATAGATTTCCTCGTTTGGGAACAAGCTATTTTAATAATTTTTTAGCTTTTTACGAAAAGATGTGCAGAAAAATAGAGTGGTGTGACAATTTAGAGTGACTTTTTGGCTAAAGTATATAGTTGACAAACGATAAGTCACAGTAACATGTATAATGAAGAAATCAGCAAACCAAATTTTGATGTACAAAAATGTAGATGAAAACAGGACCACGAATATGCACTTAATTCCCTCAGAGAGAGAGAGATGGATTCAGCAACCCAGACTGCTTTTATCTATTTCAATGAATGAAAAATTCCTTAGTTTGAAAATGGCATGCCCGAGCAATGAATGCATTATTTGTTAAGCTAAGCATGAAACTCATACAAATATATTGGACACGGACAGTTGCTATTTCTGATACCATTCCATACTTGAAACAAAAGATAAAACATTGTGATCAACAGTACCATCACACTACACTCAGAAAATTATTTCAGAACGCATATACATACATACATAAACTCAACTAGAGCACAAATTATGTGTCATCACAATGCACTCAGAAAATTATTTCAGAATTTATATATATACAAATATCAACTCAACTAGAACCCAAGATCTGAGAAGTAATTGATAGAATCATATAATCACAAAAAAGTTGAGATGCTTGGCACATCTTCCCACATATAGAGAGGCATATGATAAATGCAAGATCAGAACTGAATGAGAAATGAACTTCATAGACCTGGATTTAAAATTCTGACTAAGTTTATTAGGCAGTGCAAGCTTTGAATAAATAGAGCATATTATTGACTTATTGATAATAAAATACCCATTTCCTAAACATACAACATGTTGTACTATTTCCCCACATCGTAAGAGATTGTTAACAATCAACAATAAAGATGGCTTTGTCTGAATAAATATATACCAACAAGAGATTAAACTCAAACTATTTATGCTTATCTTGATAAACTGTGTTGTAAAACACCAGAACAGGCTTGGGTTGAAGTAAAAGCAAACACATATTTCAAATGAGCATAAATAGAAAAGTGAATCAAAGTCTGGTCCAAATTCAAAAATACATCCATATAAAGCAGAACAGCCATCTTTAAATTACCATGCATTCAAATGATTATACAAAGCTACTTGACAGGCCATAAGAAAAATCTAGTGAATGTTGACTATAAAGACAAAGATAAAGCTGCTGAACTACTTCATGAGACCCCATGTAAGTCACACACATAGTAAAATAAATGAAAATACAAACTAACAAATCTGTAACTACTTTTACTCACAAGCGCCAATTGAGTTGTCCTTGGGGTTCAAAAACCAAATAATAATAATAATAATAATAATAATAATAACAATGAGAATAATAATATTTGTGAGTAATAAAGTTTGTGAGATTTGTAATTAACATTACTCCAAAATGTAAATGTGTTCACAATACTTCAACAACCAAATTCAGAAAAGATATTCTTGTACATATCATTAATGAGATATCCAAGCAAATGGTCAACTAGCCATGGGGTCCAATGATTTGAGCAATTCTGCTTCTTATGGATGGGGAACAACTTCTGTTACACATTTGCATTAAAAAAATAAGTCTGCACAACACAATGTTATCTTTTCATTTCTTTTTTTTTTTACTTTATTTTATTTTTATTTATTTTATAATTTAATACAATACCTCCATTAAAAAGAAAAAGTGAGAGCCCATATTAATGCCCCTAAAAATTAGCTGAATAATTGATAATAAATTGGCTTTCAATAAATTTAAAAAAATGGGTTATAATTTCTGAAAGAAAAAGGAAAATTTTATACCTCAAAAAAATAGTCCCCGGCCAATGAAATAGAAGATCCCTAAACTGTAAATGGATTTGTCAAACCAATCAATGGACAAAAACGTAATTTCCCAGCAAGAATTGACGTTTCTCCAACCCAATTGAAAAAACAAATAAAACCCCCAATCTAATCGAAACCCTAGCCCTAGATCCCTAATTTTTTTCAACAAAATACCCAAAATTAAACACAACCCACCAATAAAACAATTTCCCAGAACGGAACAATAAATAATCTATCAGATCTATAGATCAAACAAACCCTGAAGATTAAAAAAACCAAAAAAGACCAGACCCTAAAAAACGATCAATTTTTTTTTTTTACGAAATCGGAACGGGTAGATCGAAAAATCGAAATCCGGATAAAAAAATGGATTGATTTACACAAGACGATAATAGATCGAAGAGATCTGAAGAAGATTAAAAGAATCAGAAAACCCTAACCCTAGAATTCGATAAACGTAACGGATAGGGACGAAAGAGGGATCGATCGAGAGAGAATCGAAAGAATCTGAGGTCGATTTGAGGATTGGTAGAAGAAATTGAGATCGAAACGATTGAAAATTGAGAGAGAGATTGGGAAAAGAGGCGCGTGATATGAGGAGAAAAGGTAAAGATTTAAGCAAAATTTTGTAACCGGCGGCTCGTCCGAAGATAGTAATTGTGGTTGTCGGAAACGGGTTCGGAGGTTTACCTAAATTACGAAAAATGCCATTTTTTTTTTTTTTAAAGTTCAAAAAAGGTTAGGTCAGGTCGATTATTTGTAAAGTTTTTGTTTTTTTTTTTGAATTGTAAAAAAATATATATATATATATATCAACTCAAAATAATTATAATGTTATGAAACTACAAACAATTCATATATTAGATTATGTAATTAAGCCTTGTGTTTTCACTAGGGGTGAGCAGCGGATATATCGATCCGCCAAAACCGACCGAACCAAATCGATCCGCCACATTTTGGATGGATGCGTGATGACGAACGGACGGTTGCGGATTGATTTTCTCCAATCCGCCAATTTGGCGGACGGATGGCGGATTTGAGATTTCTTTGGCCGCAACCGAACCACCAAACCGCCAAATCGCGAGCACCCCTAGTAATTTATAAGATTTTGTATTTTTAATTTGTTTAAATATTATGTTTGTGTTTTCAATTGAAAAAAAGTTTTCAACTTGAATATATTTTTTGAATTGAAAAAAATAAACGTATTATTTATCTATATTTTTTGTTTTAAATCTAGCTCTAAAAATAATAAATAGAAAATATGATATATGCTGGTTGGTTTTTGTTTTCAAAAACATATGTAGATGTAACAATACAGAGACATACAATCTCTACTACTGCTCTGTTCATGGTTTTAGTGGTTTGAATTGTTATTATATTTTAAGAATCACAGATTTGTAATACTTTATGTGGATGAATCATGCTGTGATTATAATATGTGGATGAGGCATGCAGTGATCGTGATATTCTAAAATTTCAAACTTTTTTTCTTTGGATAAGGCATACAGTGATTGTAATACTTTTTTAAGTCATTGACTGTAATACTTTTTTTTTTTTTTTTTTTTTGAGGAAGTGCACAAGTTGAATTATGTTGAAAATTTATAAAATTTTAAACCGCCAAACCGATTCGCATCCATCCGCCAAACCGCCAATCCGCTCAATCCACATCCGCCGGATTGGCGGACGGATGCGGATTGATTTTCTTCAATCCGCCAATCTGGCGGACGGATGGCGGATTGAAAGTTCTGTGGCCACAACCGACCCGCGCCCACCCCTAGTTTTCACATCTTTTTAATTATTTTAAATTTATATCATTTTATTGCAATTGTCCCAAATTTTTTTTTTGGGAAATTATTTGTAAATTAAAAAAGGATGAAGTATTAGCCAAGTTTGGCATCTACTAAATAATACAAAAAGTCAAAAAGTCACTATCTTATTTAAGTCACATCATCTTATTTAAATCACATCACCTCTCTAACACATCACATCAAACCCAACCCAAACTCAACCCATATAAGCCAATAAGTCAAAAAGTGCACTTTTTTAGAACATCTCAAACCAACCCTAAATTTCAAAATATGATTTTATGAGCTATTCAATTCTCTTTTCTTTTCTTTTTTTTTCTTATGAACCAAAACTCTCATTGATGTAGAAATTACACAAAAAGGTAGTCATTTACACATTTGGATTTAATTTTTTAAGGATAAAAGTAAGTTTCGCCAAATCTAAAATTACACATTTAGACAATCCGTACCATAAATGTTTTAGATTTTCCTTTCTTCTAAATCAAATCTCACATTACGAATGAAAAAGTAATACTCTAATGTAACACTTAAAAAACGTAACACATTAAAAAGCTCGTTAATATACTTTTTTCAAACGTAATAATGTAACACTCTAAAAAAACTATTTAGTATATTTTTTTCAAATATAACACTCTAATGTAATACACAAAAAAATTTAGTATATTTTTTTCAAATGTAACACTCTAATTAATGTAATCTCAAACGTAACACTCTAATCTAACACATACAAAAATGCTAAAAACTCCTTAGTATATTTTTCTCAATGTAACACTTATAGTTTGAAATTATATATTTGTTCAAAACTTACTCCTCCGTTTGGGAAGTGGGTTGGCTTTTTGGCTTTTTTGACTATTTGAGCCTGGGCCCAAAAGCTTGGTTTTAGAAGAACTTTTTGGATTTTTTGAATTTTTTTGTGAGAGAATAATGTAATGATTATGGATTGGATGTGATGTTTTGTCTGTTGTGGCTTAAATAACCTATTCTGTCTTTTGTGGCTCAAAGAGCCAAAAGAGCCCAAATGAGCCCTTCCCAAACGACATCTTTTTGTATTCCTTTTAGAATGGTCTGAAGAATCCTATGGGGTCGTTTGGCAAGAAGGTTGGGGCTAAAATAGCCACAAAAGACAAAACAGACTATTTTAGCCCAAAAAAACAAAACATCACATCCAACCCATAATCATTACACTCTTCTCTCACAAAAAAAGTCAAAAAAGTCAAAAAGCCAAAAAGCCGTTCCCAAACCAAGCTTTTTAGCCCAGGCTAAAATAGCCAAAAAAGCCAAAAAGTCAAAAAGCCAACCCACTTCCCAAACGGGGCCACATCTTTTTGAAATAGTTTGAAAAATCGCACATCATTTTTTTGAGTGTTATATTAGAGTATTACGTTTGGAAAAAGTACACTAAGAAGTTTTTTGCGTGTTATATTAAAGTGTTATACTAAGAAATTTTTTTAGATTTACATTTGAATATTATATTGAAATGTTACAGTTTGAAATTATATATATGCGAAAATTTACTAAGGAGTTTTTGTACTCAATTTAAAATGTTTAAAAAATCTCATATCCTTTTAAAATATTTGAAAAATCTCATGTTTCAAGTTATTTTGTAATCATTTTGAAATATTTGAAAATCTCACATTTCAAGTCATTCCAAATAAAAATGATTTCCATATAAAAATTCATCCTTAATTTGATTATCTTAGAGATTGTATATTTTACCTTTCTAACACAAAAGAAAAAGAAGAAAAAAAAAAAAATATAACTGTAAATCTAATTTTCAAATAATATATTAAATCTATTTTTTCAAAAGCAATAGAACTAATTAGTCTATAAGAAAAAATTTTAGACTAAACATATCATAATTCCTCAAGATGAGATTTATAAATAAATTTTATTCAATAATCGAAATTTTTATTATTATATTTTTTTAAAAAAATTGAATGGTATATTTTTTAAATCAAATTTCTTATCTAGTAATTTTAAAATAAATGTAATAAAATTTTTAAAAAATTATGATTATTAAATTAATTTTAATTTTTTTTTTTATCAATAATATAATGGGGATGTGAGGTGGAAACTGATTGGATCTAGGGGTGTAATTTTGGCCCGTGGGCGGCCCGAAACTCGCCCGCGGCCTGAGGTGGGCTCGGGCCGTTAAGGCTCGTTTAGGCTCGGGCCTATGCCCAGTCAGCGGTCTTGGGCCAGGGTCTGGGCCATCGTTTTCAAGTCCGACCCCGCTGCTTGGCCCGGCCCATCGGCTCGCTCAAGGCCCGCCCAAAAGCCTATCCCATCCAAGGCCCAATGTTATTTTTAATGAAAAATAATAAAATTTTGGTGGAAAAAATAAAAAATAAAAAATTTAAAAATTGTTTAGGCCTGTCCAAAGTCCAAGCCCAAGCCCAAGCCCAGGGGCCTGACCCATTGGCTTGCCCAAAAAGCCCGAATATCCTTGGACCTGGGCCTAGTTTTCTGGCCCGTGGACCGGCCCGATTTTTGACAGGAGCCCACAAGGCCCAACATAAGTTGGGCTAGGCCAAAATTACACCCTTAATTGGATCACATTTCGAAGAGAGAGAGGAGGAGGTGGAAGGTGACATGTGGCATATAACTATCAAAAGGCCAACATATAAAAATTTTATAAATTTAGAAAAGTGTCCTAAATTTTTAATCAAATGTGTTTATGTAGAGGTGATTGAATTGGTGTTATGTATTGTATGGCTATGCATGAATTGAATATGAAGTAGTGATTGTGGGATGGGAGTGACGGTGGTGAGGGCAGTCATAGTATTTATTTTTATTTTTATTTTTATTTTTCATTATACTAATTTTTAAAAAATATAAAACATATTTTTTTTAAATGAAAAACAAACAGAGCATATGAAAGCCAACTTTATTTGTTGGTAATTTAGAAATGTATCTTCTAAAATTTGTTTAAAATATGGATTATTTTTTATAATTTGAAATATTATAAATACCTCATTGTCTAAATTTTTTATTTAATAGAATTAACTGAAAAAAATGAATATCCTAATTGCTTTCTTATATAATAATAAAATTATCTAAATTATTAATTAAATTGTATTTTTGACATCATTAAAAATTATTCATTGAGTTGATAATTTATTAATAAAATGAGCTATTCATTATGAAATTAGAAATTTCAAAAATTGAATGTCATTTTTAAAACTATAGAGAGCGATTCATATTTCAAACAAACTTCAGAGGTTATATTTGTAATACCCTTATTCAGACTATCTCCAACGCTTCACCTTTTCTTTCATGAAATTTAGATTTGATGAAAAAAGTAAACTTTCATTGCTCCAATGCGTACACCAAACCAATATCAAATCTAGGATATCTTAAACTTTTCATCAAATTAAGGATGCCTATGCCTTTTATTAATTTACTATACATAGCCATTGGAAATGTAGAGTATACATCATCACTGGACAGCTACCTCCTTACAAAAATTTGTTTCAGAATATGGAGAAATTATACTAGTTGGTCGACCGCCCAAACGATCAGAGGATGTTCTTCTGATCGACCAGTGATTTGATGAAATCTAATTGCTCTGTTGGAATGCGCAATATCAGATAAAATTTTTACTCAAATTTAATATAATAATAATAAATAGAAAAAAAAAATTAAATGTTAGAGATGCTCTTAGATGAGTGAAACTTTGTTTGGGAAGTGAGTTGACTTATTGACTTTTTTGGCTATTTTAGCCTGGGACTAAAAAGCTTGGTTTGGGAAGGACTTTTGACTTTTTTGGCCTTTTTGACTTTTTTGTGAGAAAAAGAATGTAATGATTATGGGTTAGATGTGATATTTTGTCTTATTAAACTAAAAAATTTATTTTTTTTTTGGTAACTATTTTAGCAAAAAAAACTCCAAACCTCTCTTTCCAAACGGATCCTTAATAGGGCTTTTATTGAACAAAAAAAGTGTAACGAATTTTGTCACCAAAGACTGCTAGACAGCCAGATTTAGTGGGTCCACCTAATTTTTTTTTAAATAATTACAATAAATAAATAAAAATAATTATAGCCAAAGTCTGTAATAAGATTGGAGAGCGTTTTTTCGTTGTCTCAAGATTTATCGCAAGTTAAATGACTAGTGAACTAAGGCATGATTTGACTTAGTGGTTAGGTTGATCGCCCAAACCACCCTCTAAAATTGCAGTCTTGAATTATTGGTTAGTTTCAATTTTGTCAAATTTATGAACAAATAAAAATGAGATATTTATTTATAAATTTTTCTTTATTAATGTGTGTTTCATTTAATTTGAATTATTTTTTTATATTTTAATAAAGTTTTTGGGTGACATAGTTATCAAAATATTCCTAATAATAATAGGGTAAAATGCGCATTAATGTTCATATTGACAGTGTAAATATTCACATCACCAAGTTGTTAAGGGTTCAAAAAATTTATAAGAGTAAAATTGTCTATAAAATACCTTAAATATTATAATTAAAATTTGATATATCAAATGTTCAAAGTAATAAGAGTTATTAAAATATAAGAATATCTTTTAAAATAATTGAGATACAAATACTTAAAAGAAGATTTTCTAATAAATTTTCCTAAAAAGATTAAGGTTAATTACTTTTTTAATTCTCAAAATATGAATTTTATGTCATTTTAGTCCTTAATATTTTAATTGTGTCAATTTAATTTTCAATTTAAAAATTAAAGTCAATGAGAGAGTTGATTTGAAGCAACCCAAGTTGCACATTTAACCAAATTCACACTAGAAAGTGTGGATTGCATCTTTGACATTTTCTTTGATCTTGCTTCTTAATAAAAGGTATTACACAAATCTATCCTACTAGTGATACAAGATAAACATACCATTTTAACTTCAATCCACTTGTTTCGATTAAAAAAAAAAAACTTTAATCCACTTGTTTATTTTTTATTTTAATCCACTTGCTTCAATCAAAAAGAAAGAAAAACAAAAACCTTTAATCCACTCGTTTCGATCAAAGAAAAAAAAAAACTTTATTTTAAACATTCCACTTTTTTTATCTTCTAGTTATAACTCCAAAGTAAAGCATTTAGATGACATCAATCAAATATACTAGGAAAGCCTCGTTTCACTTAAAACTCATAAATTTGAAGCCTTCCAACAACAGGATCTTTACCATTTTTTGTTTGGTTGTCGAGAAAATGAATGGACAAAAGGAAAAATGAAATCATACAGTTCAGAATTCTGAAATTTCCAACTTCCTTTGTGATTTGGTCATCCTGGAAAGTTGTTTTCTTGGAATATAGACATAAATTGGCGACCGTTGGCACTGTTCCAACCTCAAAAGATAACACAAAAACTAATCAATCATTCAGTCCAATTTTAAAAATTAAACCTTCTGTAACTATTGTGATTACATATCACAGCTGCAATTTTCACTAAAAAAAAAAAGACTAAATATGTTTTAGTACATTATTATAAGGCCAAACTTAACTATAAACAATAAATCCATCAAGGAAAGAAAAGTTTCAAATAATCAAAAGTTCCTTTCACAATGTTCCGTTCTAAGCTCTTTGACCCAAATATGGAAGAAGAAACACAGCAGAGCTCATGCCATTGCAGGCATGTTCTTGAGCCACGAATCCAACGGCTTCCCAATAGTATAAACGATAAATCCAATCTCCCTCAGCTGGTCAGCGTTCACAACGTTCCGACCATCAAACACGAATGCAGGTTTCTGCATATTATCAAAAATCTTCTGGAAATCAAGCATTTTAAATTCATCCCACTCGGTGAGAATGCAGAGTCCATGAGCGTCTTTTGTAGCCTCATAAGCATCCCAAACTACGCTAACTTGCTTCACAGTGGTGGGACTCATTGGCTGTAGGTGCACCGGATGGTCCCAGTCAAACTTGTTCATTGACAGATCTCTTTGAATCTGATCTTCAGTGACTTGAGGGTCGTATATGCTCAAACGAGCCTTATCTCCCAAAAGTCCCTTGCACACATCAATAGCCGGTGTTTCCCTCGTGTCACCAGTGTCTTTCTTGAAGGCAAAGCCGAGAATGGCAATCTTTTTACCCGAGACTGTGTTGAACATTGAGGAAACAACCCGGTTCACAAAACGGTTCTTTTGGTAGTCGTTGACCTTAATGACTTGTTTCCAATAATTTGCGACTTCAATAAGGCCATTGCACTCACAGATATAAACCAAGTTAAGAATGTCCTTTTGAAAACACGATCCACCAAAGCCAACACTGGCATTGAGGAACTTAGGCCCAATTCTAGAGTCTGTGCCAATAGCATGGGAAACCTGTGAAACATCAGCCCCAGTTGCCTCACAGAGAGCAGACATGGCATTGACTGATGAAATCCTCTGAGCCAAGAAGGCATTGGCGGCAAGCTTTGAGAGCTCGGCTGACCATAAATTGGAGCATATTATCCTCTCTTCGGGCACCCAATGAGCATAAACATCTTTCAAGGCTTTGATTGCTTTTTGCCCATCAGGGGTCTCTCTCCCACCAATGAGAACACGGTCGGGGTTAAAAAGGTCCTGAATTGCAGTTCCTTCAGCAAGAAATTCCGGGTTTGAAAGAATCTGAAATTTGATGCCCTTGCTATTGTGGGTGAGGATCTTCTCAATTGCCTCGGCTGTTTTCACTGGTACAGTTGATTTCTCAACAACAATCTTGTTGTTTTTTGACACATCAGCAATCATCCTGGCTGCACTCTCCCAGTATGTGAGGTCTGCAGCTTTACCAGCCCCAAGCCCTCGGGTTTTGGTTGGGGTGTTGACAGAAACAAAGATTATGTCAGCCTCTGAGACGTGCTGTTCAACATTGGTGCTGAAGAAGAGATTCTTTCCACGGCATTGCTTCACCACATCATCGAGGCCAGGCTCGTATATAGGTAGTTGGTCACTGTTCCAAGCTGTGATCCGAGGAACCGAGATGTCAACGACAACTACTTCAATTTTGGGGCATTTGAGGGCAATAACTGCCATGGTAGGCCCTCCAACATACCCAGCTCCAATGCAACAGATTTTCACCATTTTTTTTCTTCACTAGAGAGATCAAGAAATAAGGGATGTGTCAGATAACAAAATTCAATTTTCTTCAATACTAACCTTTTAGTATATGTAATGTGTAAATACAGTCAGTCAGCCAGGAAAAAATTAAAATTAAGGATCTAAATGTTTCAAAGATGGAAGATGTTTACAAAGACATGGAAAGGTATCCAACAAAACTACCAAGGTTAAATTGTTATGAAGAATTGCATTTTTGTATATGCAATGTGTAAATACAGTCAGCCAGGAAAAATTTTAAAATTAAAAATCTAAATGTTTCAAAGATGGAAGATGTTTACAAAGACATGGAAAGGTATCCAACAAAACTACCTAGGTTAAATTGTTAAGAGGAATTGCATTTAAAATTTACATTGGATCTAATGGCTGCAGAAATATATATATATATAGATTTTTTAATTATTAGTTTGCAACATCAAATCTTATCACAATATCTTTCCATAATCTCTGTAATTTAGGTGTCTAAAATCAACAGAAACATGTGGAGCACCATGGTTATTCCCATTTCTGTCTAATTTAAAGTTTGGACATGGTCATTATTACTATCTCATGACTAGTGTCATTCAACCAAGTTACTGAAGATGAAACAAGGCTTCCCTCATATTTCCTTAAGAACAAAACAGAAGCAAATTAGAATATGAACACAAATGCAAAGAGGCCAAAAAGCTCTGTAACTTGTAATTTGTCATAAGTTGGTATTGGCTCAAAACAATCCAAAGAACATATAATTGGTTGATCATTGGTCTTGGGTCAAAACAATCCAAAGAACATATAATTTGTTATAATCAGTGAACAGATAAAAGAAGAAGAGGTTTGAAGAACTATGAAAAATTGCTAACATTTTGTTTTCCTTTTCCTCCATAAAAGATTTGCTTAATTTATAACTCCCAAAAACCTTGTGAAACCAAAAGCAAACCAGGCATGCAACTAAGGGATGTTTGATCTTGGATTTGGGTAGAATTTGTTCAGTTTTTTTGTCACTTTTCCCTTTCCTTTCCCTTTCTCTTTCCCTTTCCCTCCACAAAACTCTATACAAATCCAAAATCCAAACAAGCCTGGAGTGCAAGATGTGAAAAATGATAACTGATCAATAGAATTAGAGATCTTAGATTACTATAATCTGGAATGCCATGCACATATTAATTCAGGTGTACAAACCACAAAAAGCAATCAACAGAGGTAAATTATCAGATGCAAGTATCACATATTCATAGAAACTTAGCACAACATTTTTTAAAACAAAAGAACCAATCACAATCAAACAAACTGAAATCATGTAAGTAAGTCACATAAGAGTCTATTCCAAATTGAAGTTTAGACCATAATTACCTTAAATGCCTATCTTTTCACTTGAAAACTGCACACGACACAATGAATATGATCTCTTCACCTCAGCAAAACCTTAAATAATAAATACACAAAACCCAAATAAGATTTACGCCCATGGACTCTCCCAAACTAAGCAAAGTGCCAAATTCAGTAACAACCACGGTAATTGAACAACCTTTTCATTATTAAAAAATGAAAAACAACTTATTAAAATCAGTCTTAAAAAACAGTACCCCTTTCATTAAAGTTCATAAAACGTCAGTTTAACAGACAACACATGTAATAACACACCAAATAAATGACTTTCTTTTAATATTCCAAAACAATCTTGCAAAAACAATCAACAAAACCCATTACTCAAAAATGGGTTTTTAACAAAACCCAAGTCACAGAAAATGCCCAAAAATCGAATTTTCAAATAAAACAAGCAAACCAACCGAAACTCATAAGCAAAACCCAAGTCACAAAAAAATCGAATTTTTCAAATAAAACAATGCAATCATATCTTAGTTGGTGGGTTGAGAGTGATAATGGGGGTTTATATCACGAGAGTTTTACCAATTTTGGGTCAAAAAAGAAAGCTTCAAAGATCAGAAACAACGTGCTTGGTTGGTTCACAAAGCATTGAGATTGAGTGAGATTGAAGACATGGTTTAGAAGTCTACTCTTTATAGAGACCTTGATTTGAAGGAACATAGTTTGTGAGATAAACGTGTCGGTACCTGATTAAATGGCCTCAAATCAGCAAACAAACAAGAGGGTGGTGAAGAAGCGTGAAGCACTGCACAAACGAATTCAAGAGAGAGAAATAACTCCTTTTGAAAGAACAATTTAGGGGTTTCTCTTTATATATTAGTTTATGCTGGTTCATCTGCCTTCACATAGAGTTAATTTTACTTTTCAAAAACGAAAATGAGTGGTAGGCCTAGTTAGTGCCACCATTAATGATGTGGTAGTGGGTCCTATTTATATCATAATGTTATTGTGTTTGTTTTTTTTTTTTTTGAAAAAATAAATGTCACATTATTAGTGGTTACTTTAGAACACCGCTTTTAGTGGTCTCTAGCATTGTTGTTTCACAAATAGGCTAGGTTTGGCCTGGATTTTTTTTTTTTTTTTTTTTGGTTTTTTTAAGTATAAAAAGATAAAATAAGTTAAAAAATTATCAAGATAAAATATTATATTTAAATCATAATTATTTAATTTTTTCTTTTACAAAAGTTAGAAAAATCAAAAAATTCATCCCAAATGAGATTTTTTAGTCTCATATTAAAAAAAATTAAAAAGCCAACCTACATTCTCAAACGAAAGCATAATATGACAATATCACTATTATAAATATTTACATCTTTAATAGTATTTTGTTTTAAAGTGAATGATCATAATGAGTCACCTTATTAGGTATAAAAATTATGTACAAAATTTTTATTTGCATATTTATTTTCTTCTTAAATTATAGATATCGTTTGAGTCTCTTAATTTTTTTTAAATATATAAATCTATTAAGTAAATAAATATATAAATTTCTTAATCCAAATTTATTTAATAAAATTAAAAAAATAAAATAAAAATTTATAAGTGTTATAAATTAATACAAAAATCTTAATTAAAATTTTATTCTAAAAAGAATTTAAATTTCTATTATATTTACATTTTTCAAGTATAATTAACTTGAAAGGTTCTTCAAGTAAATTAAGGGCAGTGACGTAAAACAGGAAAAAAAAAAATAGTATTTGTTACATTTTGTAAAAACTATTTGTTATTAAGAATTTTTTTTTGTTGGGGGGGGGGGGGGGGGGGGGGGGGGGTGTGGTTATACACCAATGTAGAACATCTCTACTGGGGGGGGGGGGGGGTTGGTGGTTATACACCAATGTAGAACATCTCTACTGGGGGGGTTGTTTACTAATTACACCAATGTAGAACATCTCTACTCAAGGGCGGAGGGAGCAGGTGATCAGGAGGACACGTGCCCTTGGATTTTGGAATAATTTTTTTTTTTTACGAACATAAAAAAAATTTAAATAAAAAATTACAAAAATATTATTATAGTGAAATGTCAAAAACATTTTAAAAATTATAAAAACAATAATGGTTGTTTTGATTGAAAATGAAGAGACTATTATAAATAAACCATATTAACTATGAAATTTTTTTAATGTAACGACGATATCATTATTAGTGATATGTAAGTATAAGTAATTTCACTATAAATATATGAAATTTATTAAATTGTTAGTTATATTTAACATGTGAGTTTCACTATTTATGCGTTTATTTACTATTAGTAGGTGATGTTACATACTAGTGATGACGTGGTATTACCATTATATTGAATTTTTAATCAAATTTTGTATCAAAAAATAATTTATCATTATATAATTTATTTTAAGGCTTATATCCATATTTTTTTTTATATTGTCCATGATACACTAGTTACAAATAATTTTTTTTTCTTGATGTTTCCTGAAATCAATCGTAAAAAATTTACGTAAAATATTTTTGTAAAAATTATTATAATTAGTAAGTGTCCCTTCTAAATTAATTTTTTAGCTCTGCCACTGTCTCTACTCCAAGTTTTGACAAAATAACAAATAGTTTGTATAGAGTTAAAGATTATAACAATGTTACAGACCACTAAATTCCTACCACTAACACCACCACTAATGATGTGGAAAGCAAAAACAAAAACAAAACTAAGACACAAAATACATGTGGGGTGGTGATCAATAATGTTTTAGAGCTCTAAATTGGGAGCACTAGAGCATCACTAATGATGTGGCACAGGGGGCCCCACCAAAGTGATGTGATGTTTTGGCTTGAGTTTTTTTTTTTTTTAGTTCATTAGTGCTATTAGTGGTCCAAAAATTAGTGGGATGAATGGGACCAAAGCAACCACTAATTAGTGATCTGCATCATTTTTCTAAAGATTAATGCTACAATCTCTAAAGTTTTGCTTACTAAATGAAGTAACATTTACATGTCATCAATTCTATAAATATGGTGATGACACATCATTTTGATAATTAAATTTGATCGTCACAATATTATTCTTTCAAAAATATATTAGAATTTGTGATGCAATGGAGTTAGGCTTCTCTATCCCCAAAAGGGATTATCTTTGTTCTATTAACCAAGGATTATTTTTGTTCCACTATTCACGATATCAACTAATAAATGATGTTATATCACCGACAATTCATCTTTTTTCTTTGTCAAACTTAACACTCTTACTCATTTTTCGTAACTATCACCTTGATTGTCATATGTAAGTGACCGACAGAAGTTATATAGATTATTTAAAAAACTTTTTGAGAAATATGATAGTCATTGAAATGATATTATTGGTTTGGGTGTCTTAAAAAAGTGTACTTTTTATCTTTTTATGAAAAGATGTGCAGAAAAGTAAAGAGGTGATGTGATGAAAAAAAGATAAAAAGATGGATTATATAGTGCATGCCAAACTATATATCTCTGAAAAATGAAAAATATATAAAAAAAAAATAAATTAACGAGAGTAATTATTTTACATTTTGTTGTGTTTACAAATTAACTATTTCGCTGAGAATCAAGATTTCCTCCTTACATTTTTTACTTGCAGAGTTATTGGGCTCACTTTTAGGCTAATTTTGACAATTCGAACCGTTCATATTTTAAGATTTGTTCAGTATATTATACCTGTAAAAAATCAAGTTGATCGGATATCAGAAAGTATGTGTTTGGAAAACTATTTATTAAATTCTCTAAAAAAATAGTTTTTAGTTCGAGTTTTCCGAACAAATGCTTTCCGATATCCGATCAACTTGATTTTTTACAGATATAATTTACTGAACAAATCTTAAAATATAAACAGCTCGAATTATCAAAATTGGGCCGAAAAGTGGGCCCAATGACCCTACAAATAAGAAATACAAGGAGAAAATGTAAAAAAGGGATCCTAATTGTTTCGGTGATGGTAAGGGTGGTCCCTACCCCATCAAAAAAAAAAAAAACCAAAAACAAAGTCCCTACCTATATATAAAACCATTGGGGACTAGGTGTAATTTTGCCAAACCATGGCGAAGTTGGTAGCATTCATGCTATGTACGGTGATTTTTTACTTTCCTACTATGTGATTAATTTGACATGCTACCTAAATTTATAATACTACTAAATAGTTTCAGTGATATTACGCACATTAATTATTATATCAATTGATGTATCAATATATGCTTTGATATTATAATTTTAAAATTATGAATTTTACTCATTATACAAACTATAAAGACTCAAAGTCAATAAAATTACGTCACATCATTCGTTAATATACTAACAGAACCGATTGGGAGCTCGAATCCAAGCTCCCCCGAATGCCCCGAACTCCATTTTTTTTTTCTTTCCAGCAGAAGAACGAAGAAGAAGAAGAAGGAGGAGGAGGGAGGAGGGAGGAGGAGGAGGGGGGGACTGGAGGGGACATACTCGGAGGCGGGGCTAGAGGCGATCAGGAGCTGCTGCGACGAGCTCGGCGGGCTGCGACAATCAGGGACGTCGGAGCTGCTGCACGAGACCGGGGCTAGGCCGGCGAGGCTGGGCCGGCGACCTCTCTTCTCTCTCTCTCTTTCTCTCTTTCTCTCTTTCTCTCTTCTCTCTCTCCCTTCCCTCTCTGGTTCGACTGAAAATGGAAGAAGAAGGAGGAAAATAATAATAATAATAATGCCCAAAACGACGTCGTTTTGGGCATTAGGGGCATTCGGGGCTTGAAAATTCGAGGCACAAATCTTTTCTGATATACTAATTAATATGTCAATTGATGTATATAACTATATTAAAATAAATTACTCCTAAATTGTAGTTGGTGTATCTTTGTTTCATTAATTATTAACAACAATGTTACATCCACAAAATTTCTTCTCCTTATAACCCCATAATGAGATGGCAAGACAGAATACCAAGAATTTTGAGAAAATATTTGAATGTGAGTTAACTTTTCAAATTTTACTTGTCACGTCATTTAAGGAAATTTTGGGAGAGAAATTGTATAAATGAATCATTTTTTCAATTATTATTTTCCTTGTTTGAGAGATTGATTGTTTTAGAAAAAAAAAATTTAATAATATTTTTTTAAAAAAATATTTAGCTTTTAAGCTCTGTTCGACTAATTAGGAAAGTGAAAAATAAATTAAAATTTTGAAAAAAAAAAATCAATAATAAGAAAATAATGATAATAAATAGTTGACTTTTTTATTTTTTTAATAAAATTTTTGTTTAGCGTAAAAGAATCTAAAAAATTAAATTTAAAAATAAAATTACTAAAAACAAAACAAAATAAAAAAAATATATTTAAAAATGTAACTTTTTTGAGATGTCAAACGATTTGCAAAGTGATACCTCAACGTAGCTAAAGCTCGTGGTCCGCGTTCCTAATGTAACGGATGGAACCAAGGGAAACTCGTGTTCCACGTTGTTAATATTGCCAAGGCCTACTTGCTTGGTTCCTCTAGAAATTTTTTTTTTTTAAATTTTTTAGGGTAGTGTATTGTGTAGTTGAGATTTAATGACAAGTTATATCAATTTTTTAATATTAAATTTTAACCACACAATACACCACTTTAAGAAATTTAAAAAAAAAAACACTCTAGAGGATCATTGGTGGCTTGGAGGGAGTAGTTAAAAAATTAATTGGAGAGTAATCTATAAAATAAAACATGACTGATTTTAAAAATATATTAGGGACATTTGTCTTATGTGGATATTTAGATCAGTTATTATCAGAAGAAAATCTAACAGTTGTCTAAGAGATCAAATGGTTAAGATTAGTGCCTTCTTATTACAAATTTTGAAATTTTAATGGTTGGTGTTGGATCATTTTAATATCATTTATTTATTTATTTATATATTTTTGTTCATGAATCTTTTTTGATTTTATTCATGAATCTCATCTTGTTTATGAATGGAGATTAATTAGAATTTATGAATTTGGTGATGAGTTATTATTTAGAGTCTCTTCATTTTCTCTAGTTTAATGGTCATCATTATTTTTGATATAATTTGTAAGGTCTTAATGACTTATAAATAGTTTCTCTTATTTACTCTTTTCTTTACCAACACACCAACTATTTTCTATACAAGAGAGATTACTAGCAAAACAAGGTGTTTTTCTTGGTGGAGCTTTGGGCTCACCATCTTGTACAGAGTTGATCTGAACCATACGACAAGTAGTCGGGCTGTTGTATCCTGGAGGGGACAAGTCATAATTTTGTGACTGTTGCATCGGTATTTGGGTTTTTCCTACCGCAGTGGGCTTGATCTCCTTAAAGAAAATGAGATATCTGTGCCTCAGCCTGATCTATTTGTATCTCATTTTCTTTGCATTACTTATCAAAAAAATATAATTTTTTCTGCTATTTTCACCAACAGCTGGTTCAGATTAGGCTAAATTATAGTGGGGAGTGTTTTAGGGAGTAATGGTAGGGATCATGAAAAAAATATCATGAAATGCTTCATGAAGATTTTTCATCCATTGATTAGTGTGTGGTGTTTTATTGTATATGTAATCCAAAGGTGAAGAATCTTTCATAATTATTTTCATAGCATTTTTTTCCATGATCATTTTCATGACATTTTTTTTCATGATTCTTAATATTGCTCGTGTTTTAGGTATGGGTTCCTAACTATAAATGTGAAAAGTATTATATTAAATTTGACAATTGAAATTCAAGCCAGCGGTAGCCCAAATTAGGGGGAGGAAAATAAATGTTAGATTTTGTTCAAATTTATATTTAAACTTTAGAGAACTTGAGAACATCACATCAGTTATTTTGTAGGGTTTTCAATGAATATCATCTATGAAAAAAACTTTAATATTTTCATTTTATTACACTTGTGTCCGAAAGAATGGACAACAAAAATGTTTTTGAAATTAGATCATTCATAATTATATAATCAGATCACAACTATCTTATAAATTAGATAACAAATATGATTTTAAGAATTGACCGTCTATTTTTTCTCAAGACAACAAGCCTTAAAATCATCTAACCATTAATTTTTTTTAGGGTTGGACTTCTCTCGTGTTAGAATCTCAACATGAGAGAATTTGAGAGACTTATAGAGCTCACCATATGTCTTGTTTCAATGATCTGAATCGTTTATTTTGTAGAGTCATAATGTATATTATTCATAAAAAAATTAATTCAATTCAATAATTATAACTTTTTTATTTTATCGCATTTGTCTTTGAAAATATGAACGATAAATATATTTTTGAAATTGACTATCCATTTTTGTAGAGACAAATATGATAAAATTAAAGCGTTACGATTATTAGATCGTTCTAAATTTTTTCATGAATAATATATATTGAGGGTCTTATAAAATGAATGGTTCGAATAATTAAAACAAGACACATAGTGAATCTTACAGATGTCTTAAATTCTTTTATGTTGAGATCTTAATATAAAAAAAAAAAAAAATCTAATCTTTTTATATATATAAATTACAAAATAAAAATTCAAATCGTTAAAGGTAAATCTCAGAATATGCCTACCAAACTTGAAAGTATCCCTTCAATTCAAACTCAACTGTACCTTTTCAGTTGAATTACCCATTAGAGTAGTTCTAACTACCTAACTCCCTATCCCAAGGTGGTACCAACATCATCTCTCTTCCGGTCTACAACTTTATTATTGTCCATTTGTTAAATGTTGAGGCTGCCATTTCATTATGGAATAAATGTTCACCTTCCCTAGGTTGACATAGAGCTCAAAAAATCTAAATGGCCCACCAAACATTTAAGAAATTCTTAAGCTCACTTACATTTTTTATGGATTTTCCTTACCTAGAACTAGTCAATCACCCGTGCTATGCACAGAATAATTATAAATATTTATATTTATTTTAAATTTTTTTTAATATATAAATTATGTTTTTTAAGATTTTTTATAAAAATAATTTAACAATCTTATCACTAACCATAGTGTATGGGAGAAGTTGAAAATGGTACTGCAGCAACTATGCACGGGTTGTATATATAATTATCTGTATGAGGGGATTTTAAATGCTGATTAGAGAATTTTGACCAAATCAATAAATGCATGCATGTGGAAAGACACGTGAATTGAAAAAAGATAATAAATGCTGATCAGAGAATATATATGTGAATTGTGATTTTTAAATGTCTTTTTTTTTAAATGTCTTCTTTTTTTTCTTCTTTTTTATATTATTTTAAAGTTTAATATTTTGATAATAATCATATATGTTGGACTTTTCAATGAATTAAATGTCTTGTTTTTTTTTATTATATTAAAGTTTAATATTTTGATAATAATTATATATGTTGTACTTTTCAAAGAATTTTTTTTATGCTTGTTCTTAGTGCATTAAAGTGTTATTATGAGAGATAATAATCATATGTGTTAGGACTTTTCAAGGAATTCATATGTGTTGGACTTTTCAATGAATTTTTTTTATACTTATTCTTAATGCATTAAAGTGTTATTATAAGGGTAAGGCTTGGGGATTGTGAGAAATTAATAAATGCTAAGGTTTTTTTCTTAAATCAAAAAATCAAGAAATTTAGATTGGGATATTGGAACTCCCACAAAACTTGTGGGTTAGAGATAGATATAAATAAATAGATAGATATAGATATAGATATTTATATTTGTTTTAAATATACAAATTATTTGTTTTGGAAAAAGTAGTACAGTAATTATGAGAGAAATCCAAAAGTCTTGTGGGTTGAGAGAAGTTAATAAATGCTGAGGTTAATTTTTTTTTTTAAAATAACAAAAAATTAGAAAATTAGGATTGCCATATTGGAGCTCCTACAGGCCTTGGGGGTTAGAAACCCCCTTTTGCTTAATATATAGTATAGATAGATATAGATAGATAGATATATCTTTTTATTTTTATTTTTATTTTTGTGTGGTTTCTATTTGGGTAATTTTTTTTTTCAATTTATTTAAAATGGAGTTGTGGATATCTTTTTTTTTTTAAATTTAATTTATCTATGGTTTCCATTTGTTTTTAATTATTATTATTTAGGTAAGTTATGATGTGAGTTAGATATGTGATAGACATGTGAGTTTTATTGATTTAAAATTTATTTAGATAAACTTTAAAGATTTTTTTTTTAGTTTTTTAGTTTTTTTTGTTATGTTATAATATAATATATAAAATATAGGTAGATATCTACAATTTTAATAGAAAATATTATCTGATTTTTTGGGGAAGAGAAAATGAATGCAAGTTTTAATATTTTTTTTTAAAAATTTGTGAGAGAGATTAGGAGGGAGAGATTATGAAATATTTTTGTTATTAAAGAAATAAATCAGTCAATAGTTTTTTTAATCTATTTTGTAAATTAAAAATCAATAATTTTGAAAATTTGATTAATTTGTCCCATTAAGTAATTTAAAATTTTGATAGATATACATAAAAAAAATACATAATTATATTATTAAATCACAATTCAAATTTAGATGTTATATCTTTTTGAGATATATAGCTAAATTCTTATCTTTTTTTAAAAATTTTTGTGTGTAACCATAGTGTGTGAGAGAAATTGAAAAGGGTGTTACAATAATTATGAGAGAAGTCAAAAGGGATTGTGGGTTGAGAAAAGTCAATAAATGCTGAGGTTGGGTTGGGAGAAGTCAATAAATGCTGAGGTTTTTTTTTTTTAAATCAAAAAATTAGAAAATTAGGATTAGGAGATTGAAGCTCCTATCTGATTTTTTGGGGAAGAGAAAATGAATGTAAGTTTTAATATTTTTTTTTGAAAATTTGTGAGAGAGATTATGAAATATTTTTGTTATTAAATAAATAAATCAGTCAATAGTTTTTTTTAATCTATTTTGTAAATTAAAAATCAATAATTTTGGAAAATTGATTAATTTGTCACATTAAGTGATTTAAAATTTTGATAGATATACATAAAAAAAAATACATAATTATATTATTAAATCATAATTCAAATTTAGATGTTATATCTTTTTGAGATCTATAGCTAAATTCTTATCTTTTTTATTTTTTATTTTTGTGTGTAACCATAGTTTATGGGAGAAATTCCAAAGGATGTTGCAATAATTATGAGAGAAGTCAAAAGGGATTGTGCGTTGGGAAAAGTCCATAAATGCTAAGGTTGGGTTGGGAGAAGTCAATAAATGCTGAATTTTTTTTTTTTAAATCAAAAAATTAGAAAATTAGGATTAGGAGATTGGAGCTCCCACAGGCCTTGGGGTTAAAAACCCCCTTTTGCTTAATATATAGTATAGATTAGGGCAACAAATAAGCTGAGTTAAGCTGAATCGAATTTTAATATATTTAGATTTGTTTATTAAAATTTTAATGAATTCAAGCTCAATAAAAATTTAACGAATCTAGTTCGAGTTGAGTTGATTTAGGCTTGACTCGAGCTTGAGTCTGTTCACGAGTCTTAACGAGTCAAAAAATTTATAAATTCATACTTGCCTATGAGACTAAAGTTACAATTAAAATTTTGATTATACAATTATATATACAATATATATAAACATACTAAAAAAAGCTAATATTTTACTAAAATAATAATATCTACCACCACTATTATATAAATGTATCATCTATAATTAACTATTATTTACATTTATATTTTTTTAAATATATAAATAACATATTTATCTTATGTTTTTTATATATATTTTTACATTATTAAATATATAAATAATAAATGTTAAATGAGCTAGCTAACGAGTCGAGTTTTAGTATGTTTAGACTTATTTATTAAAAATTTAACGAATTAAGTTCGAACGAACTCTTATCGCGCCGAACTCGAACCGGTTCACGAACGGCTCTATTCATTTGCAGCGCTACTTAGAGCTACTCACTTATGTCGAAGAGTGGAATGTGAATCCATGAAAAATGACATTTGGCTATGTTCTGATGACATGAAAGCAAATAAAATGAATGAAAATCTACTTATTAAAAATTCTATTACTAGTGTGGGGACACAATTTTTGAGTGACAACACGTGGCTGAGGTGGTTGAGAAGTGCCAGCCGAGGTGCCACGTGTCCTGGTCATGACGCTGAGATGATCTCGGATAGGCCGAGGTTATCTGCGAAAATACCGAAATCCGGGATAAGCGGATAAGGGACAAAAGTCCTAGAATAAGCGAGGACTTCAGTTTGGATAAAGATAAGACTCTTAGAGAGTTTATCTCAATCCTACTAGGAGTCCAAGATTAGCAGTAATCCAGAGACCATTGAAGTTAGGCTTCTATTGGGATTAGGTCAGTGTTGACTATAAAAGAGAGACACCCTCGTGGGTCTAAGGTACGCATTTTGTATTCTGAATAGTGAGTTAAGCACTTTTGTTATCTTTGAGAGATAACTGACTTGATCGTCGGAGTGTCCCCGGGTAGACGAACCACCGCCGGAATCTTTTCTTTTTGACAGGTCGTTCGGGCTTAATCTATTCTGCCAGTGTTCTCTAGCTGAGTACCTGTTTGGCAGTGTGGTCAAAAATTGACACACACAATTTGGTGCCGTCTGTGATAAAGAAAAGAGGAATAGATGGCCAACAACGAACAGAAAGAAAAGGTTGGGGACTACATCCTTACTGGGAGTGGTAAGCACATTGACCTTGACGTTGAAGAAGACAACTGCAATGAAGAGACTCGTGATAAGAATCACAAGGATAAAGACATCGGCCAGGAGGGCGACGTACCAAAGAAATCAGACCGAAGCGGGTATTATAACGAGGACGACCTTTAGGTATGGAAAGATAGATGCCTGCGGAGGGACGAAGAGATGAAGGGAATGGAAAACAAATTGGCGGACCTGCAAACGGTCGTCAATTTCATGACGCAGAACAACGTCATGCAGCCACCATTCCCGTTACAAGACACGCCGATTCCAGCGGCCAAGAACAATGCCCAGAAGGGAGGGCAGAAACAATCCCTGTAGCCTCCCAGTACGTCAGAACCAAGGAACACTCTCACCGGCCTTCAAGGGAGGTCGGGTGAGGAGAGTCAATAAAAGGAGATTCACGGATGACGCATCGTACCAAGGAGGATGACCCCAAAGAACATCAGCATGTTCAAGGGAAGGAGCTCTGTTTCGACGCAACTAACGAAATGAGGTCTAAGAGGACTCACAATGACACCGCAAGTAGTGCACCGAAAAGATTAAAATCCGGAGATAGCCGAGCTCCTGGGCGGACTATGGAGGATCTGAGAAATTACCTCAAGAGGAAGCAACACGATGCCGAGGTAACCTCCCCGGTTAAGCCGAGAATGCCGTTCTCGGTAGAGTTAGACAAATTTGAGGCCCCGAAAAGGTTCAGTATGTCGAGATTCCAGATATACAACAGTAAGTCAGACCCCAACTTTCATGTCGGCTTATACCTGAACTCGATGGTATTATACACTGGGAACAAGCCGTTGCTTTGCAAGGTGTTCCCCTCATTCTTCGTGGAAATTGCATCGGACTGGTTTCACAAGTTGCCGAAAGGAACTGTGAAGACTTGGCCGAGATGTTTGTGGCCAGGTTTGTGACAAACAAGCTACAGCCATTAAGGGTGGACTCCCTAATGGCTCTGAGAATCAGCGATGATGAAAGCCTTAGGGCCTATGCCAAGAGGTACTATGAGGTATTCAACTAGATACCAGGATGCAACTAAGAGGTGGCGGTCGTGTCTTTTAAGAACGGCCTGAAAGATGATTGTTTGCTTCGAAAATCATTAGCAAAGACACTGCCAAAAAGTATGGAGGAACTGATGGCCAGAATTGAGAAATATGCGAGGGCTGAGGAAGGCACGCCGGGGACAAAGGCGTCGAAACAAGAGAAGAAGAACAGCTCGCCAAAGCGAGGCCGAGGTAATGATGGATAAAATAAGCCAGAAACAGGACTAAGGGCTGCACAGGCAGTCACAACCGTATTCCGAATCCCAATTTACAAAGTCCTGGAGAAAATCTGAAATCAGCCTTTTTACAGAGCACCAGTAAGGGCCCCTGGTAAATTTATGGAAAGAAGCCTTGGTAAACACTGTGCTTACCACAACGAAGATGGGCATTTGATTCAAGGGTGCAGAGCCCTGAAGGCACATCTTAAAGACCTGGTAAGGCAAGGTTATTTAAGGGACCTTATAAACGAGGCCAGGACAAGGGAAAAGCAAGCAAGACTACCACCGGCACCGGCAACACCGCTTCCTCCAGCACCCCAACCGCAGGTAGGCGGACCTCGAGTGATCAATGTGATTCATTCGAAGGTCAATGAGAACGAAATAAGTGAGGTGACTCAGAAAGTAAAACACTTGCAACATGTGTACCAGGTCAGGCAGAAAAGACCTAGGGCAGACGAGTGCCAAGGACCGGTGGTGTCCTTTATTGAAGACGACCTAGAGATGGTACAGCATCCCCACAACGATGCCTTGGTAATATCCCTTCAGATTGGAGAATGCCAAGTGAAGCGCATCTTAATTGACCAAGGCAGCTCTTGTGACATAATGTATATCAGGTGTTACAAGGAGCTTGGACTCCACCAAAATTATCTGGAACAATCCAATGGTCCAATGGTCGGGTTCAATGGAACGCCGATATGACCCCTGAGAGCAGTTAGCCTGGAGGTGCAGGCTGGCACCAAGAAGATAAAAACTAAGTTCACAGTAATTGACACTCCTTCCCCGTACAATGCTATCCCGGGAAGGTCATGACTACATGCAATGGGGGCTGTTCCCTCAACATTGCACCAGCTGTTGCGGTTTCCAACAGAGCACGTAATTGAGGAGGTCAGAGGGGATCAAGTACAGGCAAAGAATTGCTCCATAGCAGCAATGAAATCCACTTGCAACATACGCGATGTAGAACCAGCAGAGATTGAAGACGAAGACATGAAAGTCTTGGAGGACGTCAGTAAAGAGCCAGTCGAGAAGAGTGAGGAAGTCCTGAAGAAAATCCTTGTACAGCAAGGGGATGAAGAGCGCTTCTTCCTTCTTGGCTCAGGCTTGGCCGAGGAAGAGGAAAAAGAGCTAAAGGCATTCTTGAGAGCAAACATTGAGATGTTTGCCTGGACGCCGTACGAGATGCCTGGCATTGACGCCGAGGTCACTTGCCATAAACTAAATGTAGACAGGTCGGCTAAACCTGTCATCCAGCGAGCAAGAAGGCCGACGTTGATGCATGTCGAGGCAATAGAAGAGGAGGTAGAAAAACTTCTGGAGGCTAAGGCCATTCGAGAGGTAATTTACTCGACATGGTTATCAAGCACGGTAGTTGTGAAGAAAAAGAATGGTAAATGGAGAGTCTGAGTGGACTTCACCAGCCTGAACAAGGCTTGTCCCAAAAACAGTTTCCTACTACCCAAGATTGACCAATTGGTGGATGCCACTTCAGGGCATGAAAGAATGAGCTTCCTGGATGCATACAGGGGGTACCATCAGATAGCTATGTACCCCCCAGATGAGGAGAAGACTGCATTCATCACCCTAAAAGGGCTATATTGCTACAGAGTGATGACTTTTGGGTTGAAAAATGCAGGAGCAACTTACTAGAGATTGGTGACCAAGATGTTCAGGCATCTAATAGGCAGAACAGTAGAGGTATACATAGATGACATGGTCGTGAAGACCAAGGAACCTGAGGATCATCTGGCCAACCTAAAGGTAGTTTTTGACATCCTTAGAACATATCAGCTCTGACTCAATGCATCGAAGTGCGCATTTGGAGTTAGGTTTGGTAAGTTCTTAGGATACTTGGTTACCAGAAGGGGCATTGAGGCCAACCCCGATCAAATCAAGGCCATTTTAGAGTTGGAAAGCCCAACATCGACAAAGCAAGTACAGATGTTGACTGGAAGGGCTGCAACCCTGAATAGGTTCATAAGCAGAAGTTTTAACAAATATAAACCTTTCTTCAGTTTAGTAAAGAAAGCCACAGACTTCTTATGGACAGAAGAATGTGAAGTCACCTTGCATGACTTGAAAAAGTATTTGACCACAGCTCTAGTTCTCTCAAATCCAGTACCAGGAGTGGAGCTATTCTTGTACTTGGCAGTTTCAGAATATGCAGTGAGTGTAGTAGTAATCCAAGAAGAAAATGGAGAGCAAAAGTGCAGTTTACTACGTGAGTAAGACCCTAGTAGATGCAGAGACCAGATATCTACCCTTGGAGAAGATAACACTGGCTTTAGTAATGGCTTCTAAGAAGCTGAATCATTACTTTCAAGCCTACAAAATTGTGGTGTTAACTGAGCATCCCTTGAAGTCCCTGTTGTAGTAGGGAGATCTGACAGACAGAATAGCCAAATGGACAGTGGTGTTGGGCCAATATGACATAGAATTCAGACCCAGAACAACAATCAAAGGCCAAGTTTTGGCCGACTTCGTGGCCGAGTTTGCACCAGGCGCCATCACACATCGAGCTCCGTTGAGCCGGGATGAACAAGGAGAAACCCAGTTGGGGATAGCCAAACAGAGAAAAGAAAAGAAACTCAGGCTATGCAGTATTTACATCAGCGACTCCTTCCGGCTGCTTGTTGATGGGATGCTTGTTGATGGGAGTTCAAACAGACAAGGAGCGGGGGCAGAAATAGTGCTAATATCGCCAGATAGACAGGTACCGGAACAATCCATTATTTTAGGGTTTAGAGTCTCAAACAATGAAGCAAAGTATGAAACACTGATAGCAGGATTAAAGCTGGCAGTAGCAATGGAAACTGACGAGGTACTAGTCTTCTGTGACTTCCAGCTTATCGTCAACCAGGCAACAGGCGAGTACGCAGCCCGAGATGAAAAGATGTCGGCTTATGTAAAGGAGGTGGGCAAACTAGTGGCCTTATTCCAGAATTGCCGACTACAGCAAGTTAGCCGAGATGACAACAACCATGCTGATGCTCTGGCCAACCTGGCTAGTGCAATGAAACCTGGAGAGGCAAGGACGATAATGGTGGATTACTTGTCGAGTCCAAGCATAGAACCACTGAACACAGAGCATGAAGCAATGTGTCTGGAGATAAGACCAAGCTGGATGGATGCAATAATAGCATTCCTTAAAGAGGGAAAACTGCCAGATGATCATAATAAGCACACAAGATCAGACTGAAGTTGGCAAGATTCAGTCTGACAGCAAAGGGGCATCTCTACAGAAGGTCTTTTATTGGTCTCCTTTTGAGGTGTGTGCATCCTTCATAAGTTGAAGACTTCTTATATGAGATACATGAAGGAGTATGTGGAAGCCATATTGGGGGCAGGTCACTTGCTCATAGGGCCATTACTCAGGGGTACTGGTGGCCCTATATACAAAAAGATGCTGAAGCCTATGTCAGAAAATGTGAGAAGTGTCAAAGGTTTGCACCTTTGATATATCAACCAGCGGCAGACTTAAACCCAGTGTCCAGCCCTTGGCCATTTCCCCAATGGGGCATGGATCTTGTTGGACAACTGCCTCAAGTAACTGGACAAAGAAAATACTTGCTAGTAGCAACAGATTACTTCACCAAGTGGGTTGAAGCTGAACCCCTTGCAAAGATTCAGGACGTTGATATCAAGAACTTCATATGGAAGAACATCATCACCAGATTTGGGATCCCAAGAGTAATAATTGCAGACAATGGTACACAATTTGACAGTAAGCTAATCAAGAGCTTTTGTGCAAAGTACAAGATGAAGAATTATTACTCTACTCCAAGCTTCCCTCAAAGTAATGGTCAAGTAGAAGCATCCAATAAGGTCATCTTGGATGGGATCAAGAAGAAACTGGAAGCAGTTAAGGGAAAGTGGGTGGATGAGATGCCCAGTGTACTTTGGCATATCAGACGACGCCGAGAAGATCAACTGGGGAATCCCCATTTGCCATGGCTTTTGGCACAAAGGCAGTAATCCCATTAGAAGTCGGTATCCCAGGGATCAGAACCTAGAGAGTAAAGAATGGGACTAACGATGCACTCTTAGCCCAAGATATGGACCTACTAAAGGAAAGAAGGAAGAAAGCAGCAATTTAGCTGGGGGCATACCAGCAGCAGCTTGCCAAGGCTTACAACAGAAAGGTTAACTCACCAGAGTTCCAAGTTGGGGACCTCATTCTAAGAAAAGTCATTGGCAACAAGAAGGATCCCAGACAGAGAAAGCTTGGCCCAAACTGGGAGGGACCTTATAGAATCATCTCGGTCCTAGGCAATGGTGCATATCAGCTTGCAGATAGTGAAGACAAAGAATTGCCAGAACCCTGGAATACTTGCAATCTGAAGTTTTTTTATCATTAGATTTTTTGTTTTTTAAGTTTCTTGTTATTAGCCGAAGTAATAATAAAGTCTTAACTTGATTTCTTCAACTTGTGTAGTCTGATTGACCAATCACTTGGTGATGTTTCTGATTGAAACATGACGAATAACTTAGACTTATTATATGGCAGAGTTTCTACTTGCATATAATAGAGTTGAACTAAGTTCGCGATATTTCTGATTGAAACATGACGAATAACTTAAACTTATTATATGGTAGAGTTTCTACTTGCATATAATAGAGTTAAACTAAGTTGGCGATGTTTCTAATTGAAACATGAAGAATAACTTAAACTTATTATATGATAGAGTTTCTACTTGCATATAATAAAGTTGAACTAAGTTGGTGATGTTTCTGATTGAAACATGACGAATAACGTAGACTTATTATATGGCAGAGTTTTTACTTGAATATAATAGAGTTGAACTAAATTGGCAATGTTTCTGATTAAAACATGACGAATAACTTAGACTTATTATATGACAAAGTTTCTACTTGCATATAATAGAGTTGAACTAAGTTGAATTAACCTGTTTCAGTCAGATTAACAGGGAGACCGAGGTTTACGACCTCGGCCAGCCTCTGTTTGAATCTGATCTCGGCGACAAGATCAATACCACATACTTAAATGAGAACCGAAGTGGAACTTAAGTTCACATTAAGGGGCAGAGAGCTGGAGAATGATGCTTGAGAGTTGGAATTTACAAACTAAAATTGGTTTTAACACTTGTTGAAATTTATGAAAAATTTACAAGTTGAAGTTAAACTGAGGTCATGTTTAACACTTGTTGAAATTATATGAAAAATTTACAAGTTGAAGTGAATCCGAGGTTATGTTAAAAGAAGAATGGTTTAAACACTTGTTGAAATTTTTAAAGTAAAAATTACAAGATAAGGCAAGGTTGTATTGGTTCTGAAGCATTGATGAAAACAGACTAAAGTCTTGGTCGTATTGAGCCGATGAATGATGACCTCGGTAATGAAGGACAAGGCAAGTTTAGCTGACGTGCTAAATAGAAGAAACGATATAGGTTCCATCATCTCAGGATGCCGAGGTAATAGAACCTAGGGGGAAGTTATGGGGACACAATTTTTGAGTGACAACACGTGGCCGAGGTAGCTAAGAAGTGCCAGCCAAGGTGCCACATGTCCTGTCATGACGCCAAGATGATCTCGGATAGGCCGAGGTTATCTGCGAAGATACCGTAATCCGGGATAAGCGGATAAGGGACAAGAGTCTTAGAATAAGCAAGGACTTCAATTTGGATAAAGATAAGACTTTTAGAGAGTTTATCCCAATCCTACTAGGAGTCCAAGATTAGTAGTAATCCAGAGACCATTGAAGTTAGGCTTCTATTGAGATTAGGTTAGTGTTGACTATAAAAGAGATGCACCTTCGTGAGTCTAAGTTACGCATTTTGTATTCTGAATAGTGAGTTCAACACTTTTGTTATCTTTGAGAGATAACTGACTTGATCGTCGGAGTGCCCCCGGGTGGACGAATCACTGCCGGAATCTTTTCTTTTTGACAGGTCGTTCGGGCTTAATCTATTCTGCTCGTGTTCTCTAGCTGAGTACCTGTTTGGCAGTGTGGTCGAAAATGGACACACACAACTAGTATTGTGTCAATTGGGTAATGTTAGATTTTATGAAAGAAATATTAAAAAAAAATCGTGAAGTTTTAAGAAATAATCTAGTGTGGTAGGTAAAAAAAAAAGCTTACTCGGATAGAGAATAAATAATCTAGTGTGATGGATTATAATTTAGTGTATGTGATTGTATAACATATAATAAAATACCATAAACTAAATCGTTTGACAAGTGACTATTTTAGCCAAAAAGCCAAAAAGTCACTAAAAAAACCAAAACGCCAACAATCCATACCAAAAAGTCAAAAATTCTCTTTTCTCTCTACTTTTTGCATATCTTTTCGTAAAAAGTCAAAAAGTCATCCCAAACATACTAGTTTTTTTTAGCTCATATTTTAGCCAAATAGCCAAAAAGTTACTAAATTAGCCTGTTCCCAAACGAGGCCTCATGAAATTTTTCTTGATATTTCTTTTATGATACATAACATTGCTTGTGTCAATTATTTAAACATTTCATTTAGTTAAAAATTATCACAATTTTAAGTATTTTAGGCACAAATACTTTTTTTTTCCTTCTTCTCTCTCTTCAATTGTTTACAATTCTTCATAAATATGTTATCCTAAG
This sequence comes from Camellia japonica, assembly GCA_030407325.1. NCBI lineage: Eukaryota > Viridiplantae > Streptophyta > Magnoliopsida > Ericales > Theaceae > Camellia > Camellia japonica. Next base: position 27,337,231 of record JAPPVO010000010.1, on the reverse strand, counting down.
AGAGTGTGGAGATCAAATTCTTATTCGGAAAGTGTTTCCTGCTTAAGTATGCAATTGTTAATCTAATAATATTAGGAACATTAATTAATAAATATGCTAACTAAACACAATATTAAGTACATCTTATATTAAGTGGTGAAATCCACATACACACTACAAGAAATTACACTTTTGCCAACCACTTTCGCTGACTAAAAAAAGTTTGGTCCCAAAAAAATGACATTTGTCGGCTAAAAAAAAATTTCGTAGCTAAAAGTTCATATTGTTACCGACTAAAGTAATTTTGTTGCGGAAAAGTGATCTTTTGTGACCAATTTAAAATATTGGTCGCCAAAAATATAGGTGGGAGAATGAAAAACTGGGCAAGAGAATATAATCTTTTAGCAACTAATACAATTTAGTTGTAGATATCAAAACTACGTCGTTTTGATATCTAAATGTACTGGCAAACAATGGCTGACCAAATCTAGTGGCCAAATAACGGTGATATTTTTATGGTTACTCGTTGGTGACCAAACAATTTTGTCAGAAAATGTTAAGTTTTAGTGACTAAAAAAAATATTATTCGTTGTATATTCATTTTTTCCGACCAAAAAAAATCAGTCGCCAAATTAATACTTTTTGCGACTAATATTTTGGCCACCGTTGATTGAGATTTGGCTACCAAAAAATTTAGTCATTATCTATTAAGATGTAGCGACAAAAATGAATTTAATCGCTAAAGGTGAAATTTTTTAAGAGGGAAATCACTTAATATTGGCCCCGCCTCTGTTCAACTTTGTTCAAACTTCTCACACAGATTCTCCTTTACCACCAAACCTCACCCCACCTCACTTCAATGCAGATCACTGCCACTTGCGTAGACCGCCACGGCCACCGCCACTGCTGTCGATAATCCTCCTCCGTCCTCTACTGGTGCCTCTCTCTCTCTCTCTCTCTCTCTCTCTCTCTCTGTAGACACCCCATTTTTGACCGACCTTAAGACTCAGACGTCACCGATTGAGCGCTTGGTGATGTTGCATATCGTGCTCATCCAGAGGTTTCAGAGTCTCGGCCGTGAGCCTTGCCTCCAGACTTCCGGGCTTTTCTGTGCTTTGCCTCGGTTTGCGAACCAGGCTCGGTTTTCTTTGTTTCTCTTCCCAAAGGGAGGGAGAGGTCTCGTAGATCATCTCTCAATGGCCGTGGGCTACATTTCGTGGTCATAGGCCATTTTGCCCATTTCGGAGCCCGATTCCTGGTTTTCGGAGCCGTCAGGCCGAGTGCCTCGGTTCGGGACCGCCTAACCACCTCCGTTTGCTCTGGTTTTTGGCATGCATCTCATTTCCTCCCTTTTGAGGGACACTGTGGTCCGAGAGACCAACTTTGTGGTCGAACACCACTCCCGGTGCCTAACAGTCAGTTTCCGGGGCCTCGGACTGCGCGTTTCGGCCCCCGAACCTTCATTTTGCATTGGTTTGCGTTCATTTTTGGTAGGGGCCTCTATTTCATCACCAGGAAGGTCGTAGAAGGGTGGGAGGCCAGTAATTGTTTCAGCAACTAGTTATATTCCTTCATCGCCCTCCGTCGCCCGTTTTTCTCACTCGAAAGCCAAGGTTGACCACCCTAAGGCCACTTTTTCCAGCTCTAAACCACATATTTGTGTTGTACACACCTGGGAGGCCACCAATATCATATGGTCGGCTAGTAATTGTGATTGACCCTTTTGAACCCCTCCTAAAAGTGGCCTTTTCTCTCTCCTGCTTCACTGTTTCCAATTTTTGACCACAGGGTTGTGTTGAGCACACATGGGAGGCCACCAATTTGTGGTGGTCGGCCACTAATTGCACTTGGCCCTTTTGACCCTTGGCCGGCCGGCCATGGGGAGAGCCGGCCGGCCACCTAAGCCCTAGCAAACTGGCCGGCCATGATCCTCAGGGTTGGTACATTACAAATTTACCCTTCTTTTCCCCCCAGATTTTGTATCCGGGGGGGTGCCTTTTTGGGGGGAAACTTGAATTGTTTCCCCCTCTTTCCACCAATTTTTCTATATATCCAGCAGCCCCAGCCCCCTTGCAAAGGGTTAGAGATGATTGCCTTTGGAGCCTTGCATTGCATCTCTCTCTTTCTCTCATTCAACCATCAAAACACCCTTGGTCCTACACCCTTTACTCTACAAGCCCTAGCACCATACTTCCAACCTCCATTCCAGCCACTTGAAGCTGTCTTCCAGAGGTTAAAAGATCCCAAACTTGGTCCAAAGGTTGCTAAAGTCTTGGTCTACAAGGGTAAGTCCCCCCCTCCTCTTTTCTTGCCTTTTTTTGATCTATATCTTATCTCTTTGTGCTTGCATATTTGGGCTCCGATCCTAACTAGAAATAGGCTTATTTTGAGCTATTTTGCATGTTTGTTTAAGGGCCTCTCACTGTTTGAGGCCTTCTTGTTGCACTTGCTTCATTACCTCCCTTGTATGCCATTTCTTGCACATTGTTTTTGGCCTATGTGTAAACTGTTTTGAGGCATGTTGTAAACTGAAAAGTAGCTTATTTTGAGCCTTCTTCAACATTGTTGAAGGTCTCATCACTGTTTGAGGCCTCCATCTGTCACTTGCCTTTATATCCCTCTTTTGGCCTTATTTTTGCATGATTTGTTAGCCTCTTGTGCTTCTGTTTTTGGGCTCTGGTCCGAACTATAAATGACCTTATTTTGACCCCCTCTTCATGTTTTATTAAGGGTCTTTTACTGTTTGAGGCATCCTTTTTGTACTTTATGTTTAAACCTCTTTTTTAGGCCTCATTTTGCATAGTATTTTAAGCATGCTTGTGCACTGTTTTGGGTCTGGTCATCAACTGTAAAATGCCATATTTTGGGCCCCTCTTCAACATTGTTGAAGGGCCTTCCTGTGTTTGAGGCCAGAAACCATCACTTGCTTCTTTGTCCCTCTTTTGGCCCATTTCTTGCATGAGAGCTTAGCCATACTTGTGTTTGTATTTGTGGCTTTCTGTAAACTGTAAAATACCATATTTTGGGCCCCTCTTCAACATTGTAGAAGGGCCCTTCTCTGTTTAAGGTCAGAAGCTGTTACTTGCTTCATTATCTCGCTTTCGGGGCCATTTTTGCATGCTAACTTAGCCCCATTTGTGTTCACTGTTTGGCCTTGCTTAAAACTGTAAACATGTTTTTTTTGGGGCTGTCTTGATTCTTTTTTCACACTTCATGTTCAAATAATGCATGCATTGCATAGCCATAGGTCATTTCATGCGCCTAATTTCATGTTTCGGGAGTCATTTCATGCATCGGATGTCATTTTGCCATCTTTCGGGGTTGTTTTGCATCACTTATTGCCTCTGAAATTTGCATGCTAGTATGCCATAATCCATGTTTTTCCATGTCTTGTTAGAGTGGCATTTCGTGCCTTAGGATCGGTCCTCGGTTTGCGTGCACGTGTGCACGCATTCCGAGTGTCTCATTTTCATCTAATGGCCTCTTATGTGAGTGTGGCTGAGGTCCACTTGTGTTAGTGTAAGTCCATATCGCATTGTGTATGCCATTTCATTCTATAGCATTGTGTATGCTAGGTTGTATGTTAGCGCATTGTGCATGCCATGTTACCTCGTGCATCGTGTATGCCATTTCATAGCATGTTGCATGTTAGGTTGTATCTTAGTTGCATTTCATGCATGTCATGCATATTGCATTGTGTTCGGGATAGGGGTTAGCCCGAGCACGGGAAACGAGGTACGTTTCGTACTCTGAGTGACGGAACGTGTCTCAATTCCCCAGTCACCGACACTCCGGATTATCCATGATGGAGTTAGGTTTTAGTTGAGTTTTCATGTGCATCCATTCCATATTGAGTTGTGCAATTCGACTCCTCGGCCATCATGCATCGATATGCGTGATTAGTGGCACGAGGATCGAGGCATGCATACATATGTGAAAATACATTGCCATGCCCCTTTCCTGCTCTCTGTTGCAGCAAATCAAGAATCAGCAGTCTTCCGGGGCTTGGCGCGCTTTTCAAAAATTATTGCAAAACAGAGGCTAATTAGGGCATCGCAGTGGATTTTTGCACAAGGCAACCCGGACATGCATCATTCATCATCTGGAGAAGAGTCAAGACAGTCCCTGGCTTGCATGCCAGTTTATTATTTTTCTTAGTTAATTTGTAAATTTATTAGGGATTTGTACATATTTGGACTGTATTATTTGGACTGTACTATTTATTCGGACCCTCTGCGCGAGGGCACAACTGTAATAAGTGTGCATGTGTGTGATGTATGTCTTCCAACCCCACGTCTTTCTCCCTTTTATTTACCAGCTTATGATGGTTAGATTAGGGCATGTTTCAATTAGCATACAGTATGACAACATGATTGCATTCATTCATCTCTCTTGCATACACCGGGCTCGGCGCATCATACTAACTGCATTTGTATTTCAATTCAAAGTTGAATACATGTTAGCTGTAGCATTTCATATGCCATCTTTAGAATAGCCGAGCCTATCTTAATTGCATTTTGCATGTGTTGCATTAGGCATTTCTGTATAATTAGGATCATGCATGGATTTCTAATTAGCTTCTGTTTTGGCTTGGAGTACTCGGTAAGTTTTTATACTTTAACATCCTTGCATGCGTGTGAGTGATTGCCATGATAGCATGCTTACCATGAGGTTATATGCTTATGTGATATAACTGCCTTGAATGCTTGTAGGTGAAGGTTGGGTTATTTGGATTGGAACAATGCATTGACTGTGAGTTTTAAGCCCACTAGATAGTGGCAAAACCATCTTTCCTAAGCCCACCTGAGGGTGGCAAAATCTGCATTTAAGCCTACTTGCGAGTAGCAAACCATCTTTCAAAAACAAACATGAAATGTTTTGTTCCAATTCAGACGACCTGGTCTATACTTGTATGCTGTGCGCATCACATAGTAAATCTAGGCTAATAACCGGAATAAGAACGCATAATGTTTTCAAAACTAGATATCATGGTTAGTAGAGGCCGATCTATGATCGGGCGAGCGGGGGTGCTCACGAAGTGACCTTCCCCAATCGTACCCAAGTTCCCGAGCCGAGGCAACTTTGGTGATGACGGACACGTGGCCTTAGGCAACGAGTCAGGGTTTCCTAAATTTCCCAAAATAAAATATTTAGGTGGCGACTCTGTATCTGGCAAAGCAGTCCATGTTTGGCACTTCTTTCAAAAAAAATCTGTTTTCTCAAAACGATTTGCCGGATTTGGACTCTTTGGTTCAGATTAAGAACCGTGACACAAATCGAGCCCAAACTGTACCGAGGTCCCCCGCGGACTTGTTACACTGTCTCTCTCTCCTAAACAACCACTACCGTTTATGGTCCTCCTCCTTCTCCTCCGCTGGTGCCTCTGCCAAATCCGAAAAGATTGTTGAGATCTAAATCAGATTTGAGTCCTAGGTCGAGATCTGACCGTCGTGAGTGATCCACACATATCCATCGCCGGCAGTGAAGACAGAGAGACCATGCCTAATGGTTGAGATCTAAATCAGATTTGATTTCATAATCTAAAAATTTCTTGAGCACTCACATCTCTGTGATTTCTGTTCCAATCACTACAAGAATTTTCACTTTTGGCGACTAAATTTTTAGTCACCAAAAGTTAGTATTTAGTTGCCGAAGGCTTTTAACGACAAAAATATTTGGTCGCAAAATTAGTCATGGAAGAATTGTCGGGAAAGATCATTGGCAACTAAAATTATTTTAGTCGCCAAATATACTACATTGTCGACTAAGTTTTTAGTCACCAAAAGGTTTGAAATAAAATTAAATATCATATTTTCGGTAACTAATTTTTTTGTCGCTAAAAGTTCAGTTATTTTTAACGACTAAGCATTTAGTCGCGGAAAAGAGTTTTAGCTACTAAATATATTAGTGGCCATAAGTAAATAACAATGTTTTGACTACTAAGATTTTAGTCGCTTAAAGTCAAAAAAAAATTTTTTGCCTACTAAAGGTTTAGTCGACTAAAGCCTTATGTTTTTAGCTACTAAGATTTTAGTCGGCAAACATTTTGTGTTTTGGCTACTAAACATTTGGTCGCCTAAAGTCTCACATTTTTTTGCTACTAAAGTTTTAGTCGCCAAAAGTTTTTTTATTTCTTCAGCTTATTTAGCTACGACATATTTTAGTCGCCATATGTTTGATTGTTTTTTGCTACAAAATATTTCAGTCGCCAAATGGTAGTATTAATGATTTTCTATAAATAAATAAAAAAGTAACTAGAGTTGCTGGTTTGTTACGGTTTGGGTTGGAAACAAAATACATATATAATTAATAACAATTCACGACTAAATATTTTAGTCGCTGATTACTTTTTTAATCCCTCAAAAATTTGAAATCTCCCTCCAAATATTTTAGTTTTTTGGCGACTAAAATATTATCTTGTCGCTGAAAACATACTTTTGGCAACCAAACTTTTGGTCACCAAAAATAAAAAATATTTTTTTTTCTTTTCATTTGGCTACTAAACAATTTTAGTAGCTAAAACTAACTATACGACTACTAAAATATTCTTTTGTCGCGGAAAATATACTTTTGGCGACCAAGCTTTTGGTCGCCGAAAATAAAAATATATATTTTTTTTTTCTTTTCATTCAGCAACTAAACAATTTTAGTAGCTAAAACTAACTATAAGGTTACTAAAATATTCTTTTGTCGCTGAAAATATACTTTTGGCGACCAAAGTCGAAGATAAAAAATAATTTTTTTCTTTCATTCGGCTACTAAACAATTTTAGTAGCTAAAACTAACTATACGGCTACTAAAATATTGTTTTGTTGCTGAAAATATACTTTTGGCGACCAAACTTTTGGTCATCAAAGATAAAAAAATAATTTTTTTCTTTTCATTTGGCTACCAAACAATTTTGGTAGCCAAAACTAGCTATATGGCCACTAAAAAAATTTTTAGTTGCCAATTGTAATATTTTTAGCAACTATTTTTTTTTTTAGTGGCCAATAATCAATATTCCCCGACTAAAAAAAATTAGTAGCTAAATATTTGACTTTTTGCCGACTAATATTATTTTTAGTCACCAATTCCACAACTTTTGGCGACTAAATTTTTTTTAATTGCTAAAAGTGCATTTTGTTGTAGTGAATCCACACCTCTCTTTAAGATCTAAGTCAGATTCAATGGCGGCAAAGAAGGTTCGGATTCGGTAAGAAACTAAACCATTGTAAAAAACATAGCACTTCATTTTTCTTTGAAATTCTCACACCGCTGTTTTTATCTAATTCTCATTCCTTCTTCAATTTTTCTCAAATCTGATTTTGCACTTTGCTTTTTCAACTGATAAAACCACGATTTCGACAAAGAAGAACAAGTTAGTCTTCCTACTCTTTGTTTTCTTTCTTTTTTTCCCACTCTATTTATGTCAAAATGGCCAATGTGCTCAATTGTTCAGTTTAATATTATAAATCTTTGGTAAAAAAAAGCCTTTTTTCACTTTTTCACAATTTCATCCTTGTATTCTCTGTATCCTTCATTTTCAAGTCTAAAAATGGAGTCAACATATACCCTCTGGTTGGGAGGGTAGGTGATGAAAGTGAGCTGAGTTGCCAATTGGAAACAGCCCAAGAGTAAATTGAACTCGATTGTACAGTAGATTAGAAGAAGAATGGAAGTGCTTAATATATCATCATGATATAATCATGCAGTTTTATTGTCATGATTAATATATTATGGAACAAATTATAACAACCCTCATCTTGTCTTAGTCATATTCATGAACATTTATATGATTTTTCCTTGTTAAGTTTGTACATGCAGACTTAGACTTGTTTGCCTAGGTAAAGGTCCTTGTCTTGTCTTGATGCTATCATGTTTTGCCTAAGTGTTATATGCATGCTTTGTTCCTTGCTTGGTGTGTTAAGCATAGGTCATCTATCCTTGCTGTCTCAAGCCTATTTCACACCTTTGAACCTCTTACCGTTGAGCGCCAACACCTAGGACCATCCCGGAACCACCTTGGTTGACCTTTACCGCCACCTAGGCATATTGGCCGAGATGTGCATCACCTAGGCTGAGGTGTGTATCATCTAGGCCGAGATATTAATCATCTAGGCGTCCTAGATCCTTGATCCTTGAACCTAGCAACCTTTTATTCCGGGACTGGTATGACCTAGGCCGAGGTGTGGCACATCTAGGCCAAGGTGTGACATACCTAGGTCAAGTGTTATCTTTCCTAGCCAAGATCATTGAAACCTTCTTGTCCAAAGCCTATGTCTTGATCCGAGATCCTGGCCTTGTCAGAACGCCCTTGTCACCTCACTTGTTGTACACACTTTGTCATACTTTTGTCTTGTCATTCTGGCACCATTTTGAGGAGATCCAACCAGACTTTGCCACGTGTCCCAGCAGAGGGTTAAGGCAGCTGGCAGTAGAGAAAACATATCATTACCATATCTTTGCCTTTGAAGAGAGAGAATCTCTAGGAAGAGGAATAAGGAGTTATTAGAGTGAGAATAAATTTCCAAGCTTAATCCTTAGAGTTTGAACCGTTTGATTTGTATTTTAAGGTTAGATTTTTAATCTACTCTTGTTGTTCTTTACGTTGATATGATCACATTGCATGATCTAGCATAATTCATGAGTCATGCATTGATTTAAAGTTTGTTTTAGAGAGAAAAAGTGATGTTCTTGTGTTCTTGAAAGAAAACCATGTTTTGATCCGAAAGTTTATACCAAGTCTTATGTTTTTGTGTTTATTTTTATGAAATCTTCAAGTATGGGTACCCAGGTCCATGTTTTTGAACTCATAACATGAAATCTTAGATTTTGAATAACAAGTTATGATTTTAGCATTCATGTTCTTCATATTTATGTTCTTTATGTTCTTCAAGAGGAAACCCAAACTTTATTTGCCTAAGTGTGGTCACTAAGACCCACTCTTGCCTAGACCTCACACCTAGGCCAAGCATCGTATCTCACCTTGGCCTATCTTGCATGATCACTTGCACCTTAGCCTATCTTGTATACGCACCTAGGCCGACCACCACACACCTAGGCCAACCACCACACACTTAGGCCGACTATGGTACACCCTTGCTGGCACCTTGTAACATCTCGGTAGCAACCGCACACATAGGCCTAGGAGACCGCACCTCGGCCAAGAGGTGTAGGACCTCGGCCAAGACTTCCTGAGTTCACCCAGCTAGGCAATTTTAGCCTAGATCATCTATGTGCATCCATTCCGAGACCTTGGTTGGTACCCAACATGTTTTCCCTAGAAGAAAAACAGTGTTTTGACTCCCAGCACATGTTTTGCTTTGTCTTGACTTGACTTTGGAAAGAAATGCCGGGATCATTTTCATTCATGTAAAACTTGTTTTGAGAATGCATTGCACAACCATCTTTGAGCATTCCTTCTTGTCTTCTTGAAATGCATTCAGTAGACTTTGCTATATGATTGTAGGTCTTGGATTCTTGCCTTAATCCCTATATCCGAAGAACTATTGTGAGTGGTATTTCTAATAAAGCTATGTTATAATAGTTTGATAAAAGCTTTGCTTTGTTTTGTTTTGGAAAAATATTTGATCAAGTATGAATGATTATCCATTAGCTTTTGCATCAAGTATTACCTTTGTTTTGATGACATTCTTGGAAAGTCCTTAGTGCTAGGGGACTATAATGCAACTAGTACCCTTGTTTAAGATATCTCCATTGCCACTGACGGTCTTGTACGGGTGGGTTTGTCTAATCGATTCCTGGTCGATTATTCCCTTGTTTTGTTAGAAATGTCATCCTTTGTATTATGTTGATGCAAGTAAGCATCCCTTAAAGCTTTGAAAGACTTTGATAGATGAACTTGGTTTATTCCTTGATTTTGTACAAGCTATGATATGTATTGTTTTGATAAAGATCTCGGATATCATTCATTCAAACTTTTATTACTTATATCATTTACTGAGTATCCAAGCTCACCCTCTCCTTTATATATATGTAGGTGATGAGCAAGAAGGCAATGTCGCCTAAGTTTTGTTTGCAGCTTGTTTTGGATTCTCGCTTTGCTAACGTCTTGAAGATTATGCTTCTTAGTTTTGATTCATGTCTTTTGCATATTTCGGCTTGAGAAGCCTTTTGATCAAGATGTAATATGTACTTTATTTTGTCTTCTATTTGAGGTGTAAAACCATGATTAAGATGTATGACATTTCATTAGACCTATGCATCGCTTTTATGGACTACTTAGATTTAAATTTATTACTTCCGTACATGTAAGCCCCATATGTATACTCTAATTGTGTGAAACTTTGTAAGTTGGCCTTTGGTAATCTCGGATTACTGGCCATTGTGGCGCCATTCTACTAGGGGCGGAATGGGGTCGTGACACAAATGGTGTGAAGTGAGAAAAACAGTGGTCTTTTGACACTAAAAAAAATGTGAGAAAAAGGCAAAAATGGGCCATTTGGAGATGAAAATTGGAAACAACCCCCAAACAGCACCAAGATCATAGCGGTCACTTCGGCCTAGATTAAACAAACTTGTGAGAGCAAGCGGCGCGTTGATAGGATGCACGGTTAGAGATTTAGACAAAAACAAGTGTTGTAACCTATAAGTCATAGTAGCGAACTTGCTAGATCAAATATTCACTTATATATGCTGTCTAGTTATTGCAATATAAGGTGTAAAATCCAAATGCAAGCATTGATTGATAACATCTATTTCAATTGTTAGAATTATTATATTGATAGAATTTAATCTGTAGGTCATACACTTATTGCTCGTGGAATTTTTCTGAGTGTGGTGCATTGATATTGATAGAATTTTAATATTGATTTGATGTATACATATGAATGTTGTTTTATTTAAAAAATGGTGTTGATAGTCCTTTAATTTGTTCATATTATCTTTACTTTTCATGGACCATTTTCAATTTTTGTCCAATTTTACAATCCGAGTGATGTGCAAATATTTTCATAAAAAAAATTACTTGGCATTATTTTTATTTTTCTTTTGTACAGATGAACTCATGCACGAAGCTGAATTGTACATAACTAATTGGCACTTGTTACATTTTTTTTAAGGATTATATATTTTTGGATAGATATGTATGGAAAATATTTGGGTAAACTATTAGTTATATTTTTGGATAGATGCATATGGATAAAAATTGAAAATATAATAACAATTACTTATTATGTTTTAAATTTTTATACTAGATGGATGTGAATTGGATGATTATATAGATTACATGACCTATTTAATTGGACGATTATATAGTTTGGAATTATTTGCGGATGAAAACTATAATAGTTGATGATTTTAATTAGACAGGTTAATTTTTGGCTAATTTATGTATTTTGTTGAATGTTCATAATTCAAATGATTTTGTGGGTTTGAATGATTCTTGTAAATTACAAGTTATATTGAATGGTTTAGATGGATTATTATATATCATACAGGTCAAATGGAATTCTTTTTATATTTTATTTCTATTTTCATAAACAAAAAGAATTGAATTGAGAACCAAAATTTGGTTTGGTTTTTTCTCTTTTGGCGACCAAGTGATTAGTCGGTGTTTCACTATTCACATTTGGCGACCAAAATATTGGTAGGCGAAATGGTACATTTGGTGACTAAATAATTAGTTAGTAAAATTATTAATTTTGGCAACCAAAGTGTTTGATTGCGAATAGGTCTATTGCCGACTAAAGTTTTAGTCGCGCAAACATTACTTTTGGCGACTAACACTTTTGGTCGGGGAATGTAACAATCGGCGACTAACATATTTAGTCGGGAAAATATCACTTTTGGCAACTAAAGTGTTTTAGCAACAAAATGGTTTAGTCGCGGTAATGTAACATTCAGCGACCAAAAATTTAGTCGGCAAATATGACTTTTTCGCGACTAAAAAATTTTTAATCGCTAATTACTTTTCCTGACCCTCAATTGGCGACCAAAAAAATTAATCGCGGATAACATTTGGCCACTAAAAATGGACTTTTGCCAACTAAATTTTTAGTCGGCAAAAATGTGATTTCCTGTAGTGACATATCTTATGTCTTCTTAGTATATTTTTTAAAATATCAACTAGTATTTTAATATTACTCTTACAAATCACTTTTTGATTTCAATATATTCCAAATAATAGAATTATAAACCCGAAATAATATTCCTATTCTTCTTCAAAAGAATTATCATTCAAAATGACTCTTGAATGCAACACGTCCAGTTTTGTTTTGTTTTATTTTATTTTTGTCCAACCAAAATTTACTCTCAAACAGGGCATAATGGTAATTTAATAAAATTTTTGCAACTCTATACGGGTGGTTCCTATATACAACCCTTTTATCTCACTAAACTCACTTTCTCAATACACTCATCAATAAAAGTAAAAAAATTTAAAATTTCTTTGAATACCCCATACTACCAAATGAGCCCATATCCCTCCTACCTCCCATTGTTTATTTCTTTCTACTTCTACCACATATTTTGCTCTTTACACACATTTTTATTGATGTTTGCCCAATGGACATCGTCTTCTTCCTCTTCCCTTTAAGTGATTTTCTTTCCCTCTCTACTCAAGTCTGATTTTGTTCACACATTTTAAAATTATGTGAACAAAATACAAATTTTGATTTGTCCAAAATAATGGGGCAAACAATTTTGGATAGACAATATAATTTTTGGATATGGAACTCATTATTTCGAACGAATAAAAATTTGTGTTTGAAAGTGTATGAACAAATTCATTTTTCTCTCCACCATTTCCATCATCCATCATCTCCCCCCCTCCCCTCCTTTCCTATTTCTTTGCCTTCCCCGTCCCTAGTATCCACAACTCTTCTACTATCGATTAAATGTGAAATTCTAATCTAATAACGTAATTCAACCAAGATTTAATTACAAACATTTCCCCTCAATTATCACTCATCAACTATTAAAAAATCATGCAAATGCTTTTTTTAATTAAGATGAAATTAATACAATATTACAATTGAGATGATTCAAATGTATAATTTTAAAATTGTGGAGTAAGGCAAACCCTAGGTAAAATTTGATCAATACTAAAGTAAACATACTCCACAATGATCTCATCAATGTAATCTCCCCATTATTAATTGTCACATTCTACATATCTTTGTGCTTTCTTTTTTTTTTTTTTTTTTTCAAAATTAGAACTCTTTATCATAGTTGTCAGTTACACTGCATTAGATTGTTTACATTTACTTTTCAACAACTGTTTTTATTTAAAGAAAAGCAAGAAAATGTAAAATTCTGACATCTTAGAAAGACCTCCTCATTGTCAGAAGATTCAACAGTTTAATATTTTCTTCTCTTTTTTTTTTTCTTATTATTATTCTAAACATATAAATAGAGATTTAATGAATTTGTTAATGTTTCAAGGGAAATGCAGGTGGAGAGGAATGAGGAGTAATTGTCGACCTAGAAAGTTTTCTGAAGGTGAATAATCTAAATTTTTTTACTCTGAGACTAAAAATAATTATATTTTTTATATCACAAATATCCATAAACAATTATATTGCCTGAGTGAAATTCTCATAGTTTAGGGGGCTAGATATAATTTCTTAGACATTAAAATGGCCAAAAAAAATAAAAATAAAATGGATAATCTCACGTGGCATTCCAACTACAAAGGAAAATCATACAACTTCTGTCCTCGGCAAATAACATGATTTTCATTTAGAGAAAATTGTTGTGAAGTCATAGATAAGGTGGATATAAGGTATTAAGTCTAGTGTATATTTTTATTAATGAAAGATTTATTATTTATGAAATAGTTTAGTGAAAAGTCATTAAGTTTAATGGATATTTTTTATTAATGAAAGATCTACAATTTGTAAAATAGTATGGTGAGAAGTCTTTTTGTTGATTTTGAAAGATATTTTTGTTTTTAATTTTACCTCTTAAGTTATCTATTGATTTTTTATTTTTTTTTTTATTTTTTTATTTTTTGTATATGTAGACTTTTCGTTGACTATCTGTTTAAATTTATATCTATCGGTTCAAATTATTTTCTATCTATTCAAATTTTTTGTCTATGTGTTCAAATGATTTTCTACCTATTATTTTCTTTTTGTCTATTTGTTCAAATATTTTTTATCTGTTGAATTTTTTTAACTTATTTTTTTTATCTACTTAAATTCACACAATTTTTCAAGTTTTCTCTCTCTATTTGTTCCCCTCTCCACTTCTCTTTTCTCTCTTTATCTGTTCAAAATTTTCTTCTCTCTCCCCTGCAATATATTTCATCATCATAATCATCATCAACAACAACTCTGTAGAATTAGCTGTTCAATTTTTTCAACAATGATATGAGATGTGACGAGAAAAAAAATGATCTGAGGTCCAACAATCTAAAACAATTACGATGCAACAATAACAGATCTATTTCATCATCAACAACATCCATCATCAACATATTGCACATAGTTAACCAATGGTCTACACTTAATCTATCTGTTCAAAAATGATCTATTTAACAAATAAAAAATGATTGTTCATCAATTATCAGAGATCTATTTTTTAAACTATCTATCTGTGGTGAACAGATTGCACATATATAGTTATTGCAATCTGTTTCTTCATCATCATTAACAATAACAACAATACATATTCGAGTTGGGCAAATCGAAGAGGTGGAGTGGGGCCTGGGGAGGGGGGAAGCTGGTTAATTTTGTAAAAATAATGATATTAATAAAATAAAAAAAATGGAGATTGATCAATAAGTCCCATATTTTAGACTTGTAATCCAATAATCTCATATTTTTTTCTTGTGATCCATTTAGTCCTTTTGGATGTGTAATGACTTATTTGTCTGCCACATTGGAGTGTCACATTTGAGAAAAGTATACTAAATTTTTTTTTAGTGTTACATCATATCTGTCACGTTAGAGTGTCACATTTTAAACTAAAGAATTTTTAATTTTTTTAGAGTGTCACATCATACCTGCCACGTTGGAGTGTCACATGTCATGTTTGGGAAAAGTACACTAAAGAGTTTTTAATTTTGTTTAGAGTGTCACATCATACACGCCACGTTGTCACGTTTGAGAAAAGTATACTAAGGAGTTTTTATTTTTTTTGAAGTGTCACATTACACCCGCAACGTTGTTACATTAGAGAAAAGTACACTAAAGAGTTTTTATTTTTTTTTAGAGTAAAAGTTTTGGAATGTCACATCATACCTGCCACATTGTCACATTTAGAAAAAGTACACTAAGGAATTTTTAATTTTTTTGGAGTGTCACATTAATACATGCCACATTAGAGTATTATATCATAACTGTCACATTAATAAAAGGGTATAACTGTCCACCAAATCACTACCAAAATAAAAAATAAGACCACACAGAAAGAAAACCTCCACTAATAGGACTTAACAAATCAATAGAAAAAATTTGGAACTAAGTAGAATACTTGTTTGTGAGATGAGATTTATTGGTAAATATCCCTAAAAAAAAAAAGGAGATAATACAATATATTATAAATAGTGATTTATATCTAATAAGAGTTGTACAAATAATTTAAGATGATAAATAAGAGGAGTGATAGAGACCCCCTCCAATTACCACCCCCACCACCCCATACACGTGTCGCAGGTGTGATGGAGGTTGAAAAAAAAAAAAAAATCCAACCATAAGAGAGAGAGAGGGGGTCAAAGAGGGTGGGAAAAAAAATGGTCTTAGACATTTTGGATAAATAAGGAGTTCCTACCTATTCATCACTGAACTGGACAGTGTTGTTTGGTCCATGGGGCTATATTGGATCCCATTTCAATGATGTCATTGTGTTGTGGGTCATTCATATTTTATCATCCACACACAAAATTAGATCGATTTATTTTTAAAAAATAAAGGAGTTCCTACCTATTCATGCACTGAACTGGACAGTGTTGTTTGGTCCATGGGGCTATCTTGGATCCCATTTCAATGATCCAAAATTTAGTTGTAGGGTCATTCATATTTATCATCCACACACAAAAATTAGATCGATTTATTTTTAAAAATACACTTGTCGTTCATGTTTTAGAAATAAATCGAATTGACAATTTTTTGTGTAGATGATATACAAGAAGAATTTTACAAAATGAACAATTTAGATTATCAAATTAAGATTCTTGATGAACCCTATAGACCTCGACAGCGACCCCCACTCCATGATTGGAGGGGAGCCATGTCCATAAATAAATGAGTGAAAAATAATGTTAAACATGTATCGTACACAAATTTTGATTCTTGCAAAGAAATGAGGTCTATTGTAATAGCTGGGTCAATGCACTTGTAAGCACGGAACTCACTGATTTTAAGAAATTATACGTTGTGTCTTTTTCACACTAAACAAAATCATTTTCACATTTCACAAGACCACAATGACACTCCAACCTACAATGCAAGAAAATGCCAACATGAATGCGTAGAATACAATGAAATTTGCTTTGTTATAACCATATGTACTACTCAACCCCTTTCATTACTTACAAAGCACACACTCCACAGGGTTCAAAACCCATCTCTAAAATCCACAAGACTTGCACAAAACAAAATTAAACAAACCTCTCACCATTCTCTCTCTCTCTCTCTCTCTCTCTCTCAAAAACATGAATGAAGAACCTTCAAACCAAAGAGTTCTTCCAACGGACATCCCGGCCGAGAAACAATCCTGTGCAGCTCAGGCCCACCCATCATCAGCCTACGTGGTGAGCCCGGTATGGAGGGTGAGCCCAAAGAACAATGGAAGCACCCTATTCGACTCGTTCGAGCTCCAAGCAGTGACAAAGCAGCTTAATAGAGCCCTTCAAGGCCCGAATTCGAATCATCCATTGTCACCCTATTCATATTACTTGAGGTCCCCTTTTTACCGCCAACGTTTAGGCAACATTTACAGAGAGAACGCAAAGACTCGTAAGAGAATCGCGTCTAGGCGAGTGGACAGAACAAGGGTTGATGCCAAGGCAGGTGGAAAGGATACCGGAGGAGGAAGAGGACATTTTGTGATACGGTTGTGGAAGAAGATCAAATGCAGATTTTTGTGGAACAAGCAATAATTTTACGGGCACAGAACCGATTACAAAAAATATATGTAATTGATTTTGTGTTCATAAAATTATTTGGTGGAACAAGTATAGGCAATAGAGAAGACTAGTGTGATGTGTCTTATGTTTTACAAAATGATTTGTGTACAAAGTGGTCTGCAATAACTTGTGTACATATATGATGTAGTGTGTGATTTTAGTGGCAATGTCTGCTATAATTGGAATTTCAAGTTATTTCAATTTAGAAAAAATTCTAAGAACACAAAAATTGTAGATGCAAAACAACCCAGAATGAATCCAAAGTAGACAAATTTTTGTAAGGTAAATTTTGTCACTGTACCCCATGTACCCATGGGAATCACAGGTGTGAAGTTGTGACTAGGATCGTGCAAAATACTATCTAATTTATTAAAATTGTCTGATCCACTAGCTAATTGCGGTTTGAAATTTATAATTCACCTTCGAAATCATCCCACCTCGTCATTGTTAATACACATAATTTTTTTTAACTTCCAATAAAATGTCAAAGTAGAAATTAGTGTGAGTGAGATCTGCGATATGAAATTTTGTGCAACTTAGTGTTATATATCTAAAATATTATGTAAAATCAATTAGTATTATATATATGAAAAATATTATACAAATCGTTGATAATTGTTTAAGGTCATTCTTCAATCAACTAATAGGTTGAAACCGTTCAAACTGTATTTTGGTTATGGATAACAAATTCGTCAATCCGTCATATACGGTTTAGTTTTAATTTTAACTTTAAACCACACCAAATTGCACTACGCATGCCTTAGTCGTGAGGCTACGACTTGAAGGCTTGGACCAGGGGGCCCTGGCCTAAGGTCCTAAAATTTTGGCCAAAAAATAGGGCCCCCAATTTAGTAAAATATTATAGGCCATGGTTAACTCATATTTATTTATAAGTATAGTTAGACCCATATTTATTAAGATGAAAATATATACCAAAAAAAAAAAGTGTTTGAGCCCTAAAAAAACAATACATACAATATATGGACTAATTGCTCTACTCACAGTAGTTTCAATTCAATCTCTCTCTCTCTCACTCTCTCTCTCTCTCTCTCACAAAGTGATAAAGAAAGAAGGAAGCATGAGCAGAAAGCAAGGCAGCACAGCACTGAGCGAGCGACTCACTGTCTCTTTCTCTCTCTCACACACTCCTTCGACGACTCACTCTCTCTCACACACACTCTCTCTCTCTTATAGTAAGTCCTCTCTCTCACTATCAGATTTTATTAAATAAAGTTGCCCTAATTTTTTTCTACATTCTTTCTTTATCAGTTAGTGGAATAATAAATTTGCCCTATTTTTTTTTTACCTTCTTTATCTATTAGATTTTAGTGGAATAAATAATTTTACCCTAATTTTTTTACCTAGGTCTTTATCAGTTTTAATTGAATAATTTTTTCTTATTTTTTTGCCTTAATTTTGTTTCATTAAATTGTTTTGTTTATAATTTTAAAGATTATATGTATAAGTAAATTTTTTTGTGGCTACAAATAAATAAAAAAGTTGTTATAACTTATCGTTTTATCCATGAAACTTTTTTTTTCAATGCAAGAGGGCTCCATTTCCGAAGTTCGCCTTAGGCTCCTAAATTTCAAGGCCGGCCTTGGCTTGGACTGGTCACACATATTGTAGACACCCCATTTTTTGACCGACCTTAAGACTCAGACGTCACCGATTGAGCGCTCGGTGATGTTGCATATTGTGCTCGTTCAGAGGTCTCAGAGTTGCGGCCGTGCGCCCTGCCTCCGGACTTCCGAACCCTCTTCTGCGCCTTGCCTCGGTTTGCGAACCAGACTCGGTTTTCTCTGTTTTCTTTCCTGCGGGGAGGGAGAGGTCCAGTAGATCATCTCTCGGTGGCCGTGGGCTACTTTTCGTGGCCGTAGGCCATTTTGCCCATTTCGGAGCCCGGTTCCCGGTTTTCGGAGCCGTCAGGCCGTATGCCTCGGTTCGGGACCACCCAACCATCTCCGATTCCTCCGGTTTTTGGCAGGTACCTCTGTTTTATCTTAACGAGGGACACTAGGGTCTTAGATGCCCACTTCGTGGCCTGAACGCCACTTTCGGTGCTTACAGCCTATTTTCGGGACCCCGAACCGCGCGGTTTGGTCCCCGAGTATTCGTTTTGCATCGGTTTTTGTTCATTCTTGGCAGGTACCTCTGTTTCATCATAACGAGGGACACTGTGGTCCGAGAGACCAACTTCGTGGTCGGACACCACTTCCGGTGCCTGATAGCCCACTTTCGGGGCCCCCGAACTGCGTGTTTCGGCTCCCGAACCCTCATCTTGCATTTTTGGGCCCCGACCCGAACTTGAGATAGTCATATTTTGAGGTCCTTTTCATTTTTGATTAAGGACCTTTTACTGTTTGACATCTCCATCTGTCACTTGTCTCTTTACCTCTTTTTAGGCCTGTTTTGCACGGTATTTTAGGCGTACTTGTGGGCTGTATCGGACTTGGTCGTAAACTACAAAGTATCTTATTTTGAGCCCCTCTTAAACTTTGTTGAAGGGCTCTCGGCCATTTGAGACCCGCAGCTATCACTTATCCCTTTAACTACCTTTTGGCCCTTTTGGTGCACCCTTTGCTCAAGGCTTCTTGAGGAAGCCTTGACCCCTTGTCTTGGCTTCCTCAAGAAGCCTACCAGCTGTCCAAGCTTCTCAAATAAGCCTAGACTCTTTTGCACCCCCCCTTGAACCTTTCTCTTTGCTTAGCCCTTAAGATAAGTGCTTTACTTGGCCTATATAAGCACTTCTCTTCTCCCTTTGTCAAAGGTTGGAGGTTTTGAACAAAAAACCAGAGGATATATACATACATTCTGATATATACATATATCCCTCCATCTCTCTCTATATCTATCCCATCCAAGCCTCCAAACACCCTTGTTCTTGGGCCATTTCTTCATCAACTCATAGCACAAAGCATCCTTACTCCATTGCAACAACTTGGGGCTGTTCTTCAGAGCTTAGGAGCACCCAAACTTGGTCCAAGAGGCGCTGGTTTGCTGGTCTTCAAGGGTAAGCCATCTTCTTCCCTTTTCTAGCATTTTCTTGCTTCACATCTAAGCCTTGCTTGCAAGCACTTGTGGGCTCCGACCCAAACTGCAAATCATCATATTTTGGGGTCCTCTTCATGTTTGATTGAGGACCTCTTGCTGTTTGAGGACAGTAGCTAGCATTTCCTTCATTAGCCCTCTTTATGCCATAATCTTGCATAGTATGTTTGGCTTGTGTATAACCTGTTTTTGAGCATGTAATAAACTGTAAGTAGGCTTATTTTGAGCCCTTCTTCAACATTGAAGAAGGGCTCAACCATGTTTGGTAACTCTATCTTGCACTTGTTTCATAATCTCTTCTATTTACCGTAATTTTGCATGCTTTGTTAGCCTACCATGCTTCTGTTTTTGGGTCTTCGACAGGCCTGAAAAGCGTCTTATTTTGACCCCCTCTACATGTCTCATGAAGGGTCTTTGACTGTTTGATGCACCCTTTATATACCTCATGTTGTGGCCTCATTTTGCCCTTGTTTTGCATGACATTTTGAGCCTATTTGTATACTGATTTTGGCTCGGCCATCTGCTTTAAATAGCCATATTTTGGGTCCCTCTACAACATTGTAGAAGGGCCCTCACTTGTTTGGAGCCTCCATGTATCGGTTATCTCTTTGCCCTCCTTGTGGCCCTTTCCTTGCGTAGGATTTTTCCCATACTTGTATGTGTTTTTGTGGCCATGTAATAAACTGAAAAATGCTTGTTTTGGGACTTCTAGCTGCTGTCTTCATACTTCATGTTCATATCTTGCACGTTTGGCATAGCTATAGGCCATTTCGGGTGCCAAAATTCATGTTTCGGACTATTCCGTGCATCGGATGTACTTTGGCCATGATTCGGGACTGTTTTCCCCCACATTTCAGTGCTGAAATTCCATTAGCATGTTTGCATATCGTTTGCCATGCCATTTCATGCCTTTATGCCATTGCCTCGGTTTGCGTGCCCGTGTGCACGCATTTCGAGGCACTTCATTTTCATCTCACGGCCTCTTATGTGAGTGTGGTTGAGGCTCTCTCATGTTAGTATAAGTCCATGTTGCATTGTATATGCCATTTTAGCCATATTGCATTGTATATGCCATCGCCTCGGTTTGCGTGCAAGTGTGCACGCATTTCGAGGCGCCTCATTTTCATCTTATGGCCACTGTTTTAGGCTTGTTTGAGGCTGCCTAATCTAGTTTAAGTCCATTCCCTCATGTGTTGTAGCATGCTTACTTTGTATGTGTTGTTTAGGTTGTGTGCCTAGCATGTTTATATACTTGCATGTTCATATTGCATGTTAGATTGCATGCTTAGGTTGCATTTGACATGCATGCTTTACCTCTTGAATTGAGTATGATAGAGGTTGAGCTCTTTGTTTGTTTATGTGCATTTCATTCCACATTGAAGTTGCACACTTTGGCTTCTTGGGCCATCATGCATTGAAATGCGTGATTGGTGGCCGGGGGTCGAGGGCCATGCTCCCTTGAGTCCATTGCATGATAGGGAGTGTGTCCGTGCATACATTTGTCCCAAAATTCCATACCATGCTCTGTTGCTGTCTGCTGCTGTCAAAACTGTCTCCTGCAGGAATTTAGTGCCGACCGGCACACTTTTTGTGCCGATGATCTCAATTGCAGCCGGTGGCCAAACCCTGCAGCCGATGGTCCAACCCTTCAGCCGGTGGTAATATTCAGGGTATGTGAAAGGTGTCCCAGGACTCTGGCAATTTTCCAGGGAGGCAGGACAGTGAAACAGAGGCAGCAGTGGTGCGGTGTGGGCTTTCCGGGCAAGTTGGATCGAGCATGCATGCATCCCTCCTCCCGAGGCCATTTTACTGCTTTAATAGTTTAATTAATTTGTTAATTAGCTAAGGGTTTTGTAATATTTAATTAGCTAGGGTAGTTAATTATTTATTCGGATTGTATTATTCTTTTGGTCCCTCCGAGCGAGGGCGAATTTGTAATAAGTGTGTGTGAGTGGGTGTATGTCTTCCAATCCCCACTTCTTTCTATCCCTTTTATTTACCCGCTTTCGATGGTAGATTAGGGCACATTTAAATTAGCATACCTTATGCAATGCATGCGTGCATTCATGCATTTGTTTACATGCACCGGGCTCGGTACATCATACAAACTGCATCGTACTTTCAATTCCAAATTGAATACGTGATAGTTGTTGCATTTCATGTGCCATGCTTAGGATAGCCGAGCCTGTCTAGATTACATTCCGCATGCGATGCATTAGCCACTTAACATGAACTAGGTCATGCATGTTTGCTAACCGGGTTATTTGTTTTTGGCACGGAATACGATGTAAGTATTTTACGCTTTAGCATGGCGCATGCGTGTGAATGTTAAACATGACAGTATGCTTACCATGCGGCTAAATGCTTATGTGTTATAAACTGTTTGAATGTCTGTGGGTGGAGGTTGGATTACTTGAGTTGGGAATACTCATTGAAATCCGTGTTTTAGCCTACTCGCGAGTAGCAATTTCAAACTGTTTTCCAAACAAAACGGATATGCAATGCTTGTTTCCAAATTAGGCGATCTAGTCTATACTTGTTTGCTGCGCGCATAACATAGTAATTCTAGGCTAATAATTGGAACAAGAGCATGTAAAGTTTTCAAAATCGGATATCACGGTTAGTAGAGGCCGGTCTTCGGACCGGGCGAAAGGGGGTGCTCATAGCTGACCTTCCCCGATCGTACCCAAGCTCCCGAGCCAAGTCACTTTGGTGATGACGGACATGTGGCCTTCGGCACCGAGTCAGGGTTTCCTAAATTTCCCATTTTAAAAATATTTAGGTGGCGACTCTGTAATCTGGCAAAGCAGTCCATGTTTGGCACTACTTTTCAAAAAATCTGTTTTCTCAAACGATTTGCCAGAGGTGGACTCTTTGGTTCAGATTTAGAACCGCGACACAAATCGAGTCCGAACTGTAGCCGAGGTCCCCCCCGCGGACGTGCTACACATATGTGAATATTTTGTGTTTCAAATTTTGTGTTCCTACTATTGCAATTAAGAATCGTTTGGCATAGCAAGTTTTAGGGCTAAAAGGTTATTTTAGTCATAAAATGAAAAAATATGTTAAAAAGTTAATAAGACAAAATATCACATCCAAACCATGTGTAACAACCCCGACCCGTGATTAACCGTTAAATCATGATTAAGAATGCTTAATGAGTAACCAAGATGAAATTCTAAATTAATTGCTTGTGTGTGGCATTATTTGAGTTTCTATCTGTTTATCGTAGAAAGATTTGTTTCGGTTTGTGTTTCTATTATGTTCTACGAATTGACGGCATAATCGGCATCCGATCACGAAATTGACTTGATTTCTGTGTTAGTTAGAATTTTTAGAATTTTATGGTAGGTTTAATTAAAATTCGATTCTGAACGAATTAAATTAGAATAATTATGCTCATTGATTAGTTAAAGTCCAAAATTAATTAAGTCAACTTAATTAGGCCTATATAAGGCTCATGTATATTCTAGACTATATTTTGCACTCTCATTCTTTCTTCTTGAAGTATCAAACATGAGAGTGAGAGAGGGAGATTAAGTGTTGGGCTTGGAAATCTAAAGAGAGGAAGAAAATTGTAGAAAATTCAAGGTGTTGACCTAAGTAACTCAACCATTTGAACATCTAGGACACAATTAAGGTTCTACGGTAAGAATTTCTACCTCCTAGTTTGTAATTTAGTTGGTTCCTACAAGAAATCAAGTGTGATAGGTGAATTACCATGAGAATTGAGCTTCAATAGATGAATTTCATGCATGCATGCATATATCATAGCAATTTGAGTTTGAATTTCACACAAGTCTCGCATACATGTGTCTATCTTGACCTTGTTTTGAGAATTCATCACATTTCTTACCATTTGACCCTAATTGATCATATTTTGGAAAGTTTAAGTTCATGTCAATTCATGCATGTCATGTTCACATCATATTTGAATTTTGAGCAATTGGCAAGCTTTTGGACTTTGATTTGGCGAAATGGTTTTGAATTCATGATGTTTAACAAGTTTAGACATGTTTTCTCAAGTTTTTGGCCTAAAAGAACATGATTTGTGGCTTTGAAATTGAATTATGAACTGGGAAGAGCAATCTGGGAATTCCAGATTCTGCTTCTCCGCTCAAGCGACAGATCTTGCGCTTAAGCAACCTCTCTGTGTTTTGTACCTTCGCTTGAGCGACCTCAAGTTGGCTCGAGCATAAAATGCATGCTCCTAGAAGTTTACCATTTTTGCAGACCGCTCAAGCAATAATAGTTGCGTTTGAGTGAAAACCTCAGTCTCATGCTTGGGCGTGCGTCGAGCGAAAAAATTAAGCAACCAGTACTTTTGCAAAGTTTACAGATCGCTCGAGCGAAGGAAGTTACGTTCCAGCGACCACTCATATGTTTGGACGTCCGCTTAAGCGAAGGAAGTTGCGCTCGAGCGAGACCCCTATTTTCAACATATTTGCCTAAGTGTTGAATAACATGTTTTGGTATCTTCATTGCATCTTAGGCATTTCTAAGCCCTAATTAAGACATAATAATGAAGATAAGAAGTAAAAACACACCAAAAGAAGAAAGAACTCAGTTAATGATTCTGGGTGTGTAATTCAGTACGTATTCGTTCTGTATCTGTGAAGGTCACGCATCACAAGTTATCTAATTTGTCTGCTCTGTTGTTTGCTTTGGAGTCATCTGTGAGTAATAACTTAGTAAAACTATGTTCAACTTTATTTATTTTCTTTATGTGGAATAAGATCTGTTTTATGAAATGTTATGCTATGTACAATGCATGATTGTCCAGTTTCTGACAAGCACTCGTGGCAATAATTTCGTGGTTCAAGTATATGATCTGTTCCCAGTATTGGAGGTTCCTTTGTGGAACTGGCAAGTATGTGATCTGTTTCCAGTACTGGAAGTTCCTATGTGGAACTGGCAAATATGTTATATGTTCCCAGTGCTGGAGGTTCCTTTGTGAAACTGGCAAGCATGTTATCTGTTCCCGATACCGGAGGTTCCTTTATGGAACTGACAAGTATGACCATTAATGCTCTGAATTCAATTTGTTATCGCTAATGGATGTACCATGTATGAACAAGCATGAATTCTGATTTCTGTATATGATTCAAATAAGAAGATGAATATGAATCTGTTTCTAATTTCTGAATCTGGTGGGATATCATTTATCTAACTCTTTACTTTGTTATTATTCACTAGGTTTTTGCTCACTGTTTATATTATGTATGTAGCTGAACAGGCGTGTGACCAGGCCTAAGCTGCTGCTTGGAGAGTTTTGGAGTCAGCCAGCCACTGTGCCTCCTGGGAAGGTTTCTGTTTATAGAAGTCAAGTTTTGTGGATTATGCTAAACGCTTACATTTAGTTTTGTTTTTGTTTATCCGTACACTGAGCTAAATCCCTTTTTATAATACTTGTACGGTGTTGCATGTCTTATGTAGACATGACGTCATATATTTATATATACTTTATACAAAGTTGTAAATTATTTATCTCGTGTATGTCAACACAGCTCAATGGACAACGTATATTTCATATATTTGCTTCTGCAGTCCCTAATTATATGTTATTTTATTAAGAGGCCTTGGGTAATCCAATGATTATTGGCCGGTTACGACGCTAAATCAATAGGGGCAGGTTTGGGTCGTGACACCATGTGTTTGGTTTCAGTTTTCTAAATTCAGTTTTTTAAAAATTGAATTTTTTTATTTTTCGTATTTTTTTATTTTTGGTGAATATTTTTAAAATTTTAAGCAATTTTTTTACTTTTTTAAATGCACATTACTTAGATGTATTTAAATAGTAAATGTGTGAAAAAATATTTTAAAAAATTAATAAATACACAAAAATATGAAAAACGTACTGAATTTTTGTAATTTTTTTTTGTATTTATGGTATTTAGTATTTTTTTAAAGATTTTTTTCACAAATATTATACTTTGTAAATATATTTATGTTAGGTGTGTCTAAAAATTTTAAAAATTACTTAAATTATTAAAAAAAATTCAATGAAAATAAAAAATACGGAAAATAAAAATATACGTTAGACACACCTAACATAAAATGACCACTCTATTTGATTTCAGTGAAAATAAAAAATACGAATTTTTTTTTAAAAACTAAAACCACATAGAGTGGTCATTTTATTTTTTCTAATCCCAAACTAATCCAAAGTTTGTATGGTTTTTTTTTGGTCTAACTGTTATGTAACACTGGAACACAGAATTAAACCGTGGTTCGGATTGAACCGAGAGGCATGTCAAAGTCAAAGCAACGTGGCACCATATATGAAAGTTGCAAAAGCAAGTAGGGAGTCGTTGCTTGTTTGGTTTTGGTTTTGGTTTTGATTTTTAGATTTTTAAAAAATTTTATTATTTTATTTTTTGTATTTTTTATTTTTAATGAATTTTTAAAAATATTTTAAGTAATTGTTTTAATTTTTAGACACACCTAACATAAATACACTTAAAAAGTATAATATTTGTGAAAAAAAACTTTAAAAAATTCACTAAATATCAAAAATACGAAAAAAGGAAGAAAATTCAGTACATTTTTTTTATATTTTTGTTTATTTATTAATTTTTTAAAATATTTTACTATTTAAATACATCTAAATAAGGCGTATTTTAAAAAATTAAAAAATTACTTAAAATTTAAACATAGGCACTAAAAATAAAAATAAAAATAAAAATATGAAAAAACAAAATACTCAATTTTAAAAAAATTAAAACCAAACCCACTAAATATTCTTATGATGAATGTCTCTGAAGACCTTTCACGTCTTGGTGGGTGGCCTTTCAATGTCAAGGCTACCAGTTTACGCCAAGGGATTCTGTCTCCAAAATTCATGTCTTGTTTTTAGAATTATTTTAAAAAGTAATTATTTTAGTTGATTATTTAATTTTTTATAAAAAGAGTGTAGAAGAGTAAAATTAAAAAATTAAAAAAAAAATTGACTTTTTAATAATAATTTTTTAACTTTTTGAGATTGTTACCAAAACAACCCTTAATTGAGAATATAAAAAGATAATCTTCATTTGGTCCAACCGGACCATCTTATTGAGCTTTCGTGGACTTATCATAAAAGAGTAATGCTTGATAGCCCGAATATGAGGTTGGCTTGAATGGCTCGAAATTCATCTTGCCGGTTGTCTGACTAGTCGTCCGGCGAGAAGGTTAATAGCCGCGGTCGACAAAGGTGACAACCGCGGTAGACAATCTTTCACCAGGTCGTCCGGACGGACGTCCGGCCGGTCATTCAGGCGTACGACCGGCCAACACCCATTCGGGTCATTCGAGCCCCTTCAATTCGAGCTACTACGCTTTTTCCATCATAAAAATATATATTTCCACACACTAATTTCTCCATGTACACATCTCCTATCAAGGCACACTCTTAATAAATTTGCAATTGCCATAGCAGTAGTAACAATGGGGATTAAAGATTAAAGAAATAGAGTTTAAAAATTAGGACCATGTTCGGATTTAATTTTCAAAAACTTATTTCAATTTTCTTTTTCAAAGTACTAAAAGTAGTTTTGTGAAAAAAATGAAAAAATCAAAAGCCCTTAATCATTTTTATATATTTTGTTGTTAACTATATATATATATATTTTTTTTTTCAAAAAAAATTCTTAGAATGAAAATAAACATGGTCTTAAGGTTTTGGATGAAGAACATAAGGATATTTTGATAATTTTATTTTAAGATAAAAATGTAATAAAAAAATTCTGTGTCGATCATGAATTTGTAAAAAAATAAATAAATAAAAGATGAGATAGACCAAAAAAAAAAAAATAGCAACTAAATTTATTTCTTTCACTTCTCTTTTATTTGTCCTTTTCTCCTAATAAATTCAAGATTCAAACATAACACAAATACATATAGATTTTGAAAGTGACGGGTTGAGCCATGAAGATCCTGGCTTGCTGGAAACCTTCACCTTCAGGTTGGTCAAAGGCAATATAGGGCGGTGATAAATGAGTTATATAACAAACCAAACCCATCAAATTGTTCATTTGATGCAAACTCAATAAATAAATAAATAAAATAAAATAAAAACCCCTCTTAATTTTGCTATTAATCAAGACTCATATACACAAGGTTGAACTTGCAGCATTGAGTTTAGTTTCAAAAGATGTCACACACGAAATAGAGAGACCAATGATGATATACATTGTACAAAGAGCCAAGAAAGCAAAAAAACTCGCCAAAAAACAGCTGCAGCTCAACCCCTGAATGGTATCTAGTGTCAGCACGGTAGGCTGACTCTAGGACAGCCTCAGCGCCATTTCTTGAAGAAGAGCTCGTTTCTGTGATGCGTTAATCACACGATTTGTTTCAGCATTCTCAAGAACATCAGTAATAATGGCCGCGGCATGACCAAGAGGTTCCTCTGTTGCTCTCTTCAACATGAAGGCCTGCGCAGCAAGTGCAAAAGCAAAACACTGATTGTCACATGATCCAAATCATTGAGCGTTTTTTGTCAGCACACACATATGTTATGTCCAAAAGAGTAATGGGCCTAGATAGCAACTGTTAAACGTCATATTGTCATATGGTTGTCCGAATCGTGCTAGATTCATAATTCAATAAGAGTTTCAACTAAAATGATTCGAATCATGCTGTTGAATCAGAAATAGAAATATATTTTCTCTTACAAAATATATCCGAAAGAAAAAAGATCAAAGTCGGTTCCATTTTAGATATGGATGGAAGTGTTCGCAATGACTGAAATATGTTGGTTAGGGAAATAAGGACACCACTGAAGGTGTGAGATTACAGTAGAAGAATGGTGTAAAAAATTTTGCCGACCTCATTATTTTACCTATTTCTTCATTCAGACACTAGCAACCTTCAAGAGCTAGATTTATGATTTTCAGGGTCAAAAGATATGAACTCAAATCTTCAGTATGAAAGGTGCTAAGGCACCATGCGATATTTGAAGAAAAACTCAAAAACAATATGGTAGACAATAGTCAACAGCTTCCCTTGCTGGCTCGTCATTAGACCAACAAATTCAGGAGCCCAAAAAAGCTCTATGTCAGATGTCAAACATATTTGGTTGCACTTTCCATGGATATATGTATATATTTTATTATAATGTGATTTCTGAATTTTATCATGATTAGGGTTGTAAATGAGCCCAGTTGTTCATGAACAAATTCGGCTCAGCTCGGCTCGGCTCATTAAGGGCTCGACTCAATTCATTTAGTAAACAAGCTGAGCTAAAGCTCGCATAAGCTCGGCCCGTTTATCTTTATTTAAATTATATAATAAATATATTATTTATATATTAAATAATATATAAATATATTTAAATAATAGTATAAATACATTATTTATATATTAAATAATATAAATAATATTAAAAAAAATTATGGAACTGAGCCGAGCCAAGCCAAACTCGAGTTTCATTAATATTAACGAGCCAAGCTGAGGTCGAGCTTAATAAATGAACTCAATAAGTAAAAGAGCCGAGCTCGAGCTCAACAAAGCTCGGCTCGGTTTGTTTGTAGCCCTAATCATGATTCATGACCCAGACATGGAAAAGTAGTGAGACGTCAATAACAGAAAGTACTACATGCATTGCTAAAGAGCCACTATACAGTGCAATATTCATGACAAACCATGTCTTTGATTGTCAACAGGAAAAAAAATAAAACGCAAACTAAAGATAAAAATAATTAAACATGCCGGAATACAGTACATCAATCATTCAAAGATGTGCATTTGTTTGTTTTTAAGGTTTAATAATGAAAAGACTAAATTCATTTTTCAAAAACTAATTGCCGAATACTCCTAATGTGTGCTGCAACTGCAACAGTGGTGAGAGATCAATTATAGTAATATACAATAAGAATGATTTCTAGAGTAGCCAGCTAGATTTAACAGTGGCTGCTAACGACACCCTATGTAAGTCCTTTAAGGGTCCAACAGTATAATATAGAAAAAGAGAGGGTGTGGAAGGTATTTAATTCCTACCATTTTGTCACGGTTTCTTTTTACTAGTACCAGAATCATTGGTCAACATGAAACCAGAAATGAAGCACAATAGTAAATTGGTTTCTCAGACCCACAAGATACTAGAAACTCACTGATATGAATGATTTCAACCACATATTGTGGCATGTTATTATTTTTAATAATACTTGATGAATTTCATGACACCTACCACAGGAAGAGGGTTTTGACCATCATCTGATAAATAGTGCCTTACTGGCTTGCATTCTGTATTTGAGAGAGAGAGAGAGAGAGAGAGAGAGAGAGAGAGAGAGAGAACCTGGCCATGATGAGAGATGGCCAACGTACATGGCTGCTGAAGCCAAGGTTCTCCGTCTATTTGAACAGGCAATGCAGCAAAAAGCTGAATCTTAATTGATTGCCCTTGGGCGAGCCTTCGAGCACGAGAAAGCCCCACCTGTTACACACAAAACAGCAGTTCAGAGAAGGGCAAAGAAGCTTTAGTTGAAATGTACCCTGCAAACTCATATTAACATATGGTTCCAAGTCTGAGTTGAGACAAGTAACTATTATCTCTACCAACATCAAAGTTCTATCGAATAAAGATATCTTGAAGGTAGGTAGGTTGTTTGAAACAAAGATAAACTAAAACATTATTTCTCCTCTATGCACCACACATCCAATCACAAGTTTAGTAATATGCCAAACAAAAATGTACCAAGGTTTGACTGTATGCCTTGTACGCTTTTGAACCTTTTCTCAAAGTTTGTAGATAGGCTGATTCGCAGAAGTGTGAGCTAAATAAGAAGTAACACTTGGAGCACTATGGGAAAGAGTTCCCACTTTAACAACAAAGATTTAGGGAGGAAACACATTAAGGATACAAACAAAAAACAGTAGCTGGAGATGTAACTATTTACCAAAATAAATAAAAAATTAAAAATTAAACTGGAGATACAACTTACCTGAAGCTTTCCAAGATGCCAAGTCCCTGATATGCTCACAACCTCCAGTATCTTATCATGCATGGACTGAGGATCAAAATTATCATAAGTTTCATCCTCATTCTGCCACAAATCTACACCACCCATATAGCTTCCAATATTAACAACAAGAACGCCTTCTGCATCCTGCAAAGTTTAAGAACAATATTCTATACTGTAAAACCAGATTGGTTAAAAATCTATTAGCTGCTACAACTTACAAGCATGATGAACATTCCAAAACTGGGAACAAGTCAGTGCTGAAATAAATGTAGTGATAAACTTCAAAAAGAAGAAAATATGGAAGCCAGAAACAGGAAGCCTAATTATGCACACACAAAATGCATAAGATATGGAAACAATAAATAATTTGAAAACAGGTGGCACAGAGTATCATTTTGGAACTTCTGGTTAAATTTCAAGATTCAGTACCTGCAGATGTATTCTCAAATATTTGATAACCAATTCATTCAATCATGTTTAGAAAGACCAAAAATGTATCTCAACCAGTATAGTTATGATTTCTGAAAGAGTTAAGAGACCATTAGCTCTACACAAACAGTTGAGCAGCTTGCAAACCCACCTCAGGGACTTCAATCTCTACACCATCTACCTCCACCCTAATTTGCCAAGGTAAGTCCGCAAATGTCCTGTCCATTATAGTCTTAGCGCCTTCTCTTGCATAAAGAACTTTATTCATAAACTGCAGTCACAGCAGCAGTAAAAATCAGTACACGAAATGAACCAAATGAACTAGCACTGGTAAGAACCTTGAAATCTAATTAAAAGGTAGCAGACTAATAAGCATGGACACTTCAAACAAGGTATCATGTCGTGTTGGACACCAACCCTCGTCAGACACCTGCAAGTGTCAAACATGCATCTAAAAGAGTCCTATTTTTTAAAATCTTTTTAGAACCGGATGCTTCGAACACTTGCGTCCATTGATCAAAAGCACGTTGTAAATTTGAAAAAAAAAAATAAGTTGGCATATAATGATAAAATTAGGGTTTTTTGTTCACACTTGTTTTCTATAATATGTAAAATGTGAAAAATGATTTCTTACCATTTTGATAGAATAAAATATCAATGTCTATTTTATGTAAAAAAAAAAAGTAATTACTAATTTCATAAATGCATATAAAAAAAATATTTGTCGTGTCCTGAATTTCTTAAAAATTGTCATGTTAGGGTGTCCATTTTTGTGTCGTATTTGTATCCTATGTCCATAACCATACTTCAATTCAACTAACCATATAGCCTTGATAGAGGGAATTCGAAAAGGATCCATATAGTCGATCCCAATTGATTGGTACACAACGTTTTGTTTGTCAGCTCAGTAGTTAAGGATTCTATTTTCACATAGAAACCCAAGACCACAACTAGTGAAAGAGGTTGACTTAATAAAATAAAACAGAATGAAGTGGAATAATTTATTATCAGAGCATAACTACTGATTCCAGTACGTCTGCATCTATTTATTGTTTAAGCAAGAGCATGAGAGTTGGGAAAAGAGATGGCTACGAAGCACGGACACAGACACACCAACACGGCAATTTTCAAAAAATGCAAGACATGACACGTGGGGGACACGTATATAATATATAATTTTATATATTTATTATATGTCATATATATAAATATATCATTCTAAAACAATAAATAAATGCAATATAACACTAATTTCTATAAATTGACATTATTTTTCTTTATCATCATATTCTAAGTTATTTTGTTTAAACTTATAATTAGTTTCATGTATGTCTAATCAATGGACACGTGTGTTTAAACAATGGACACGTGTATCGTCCAAGCGTCCAAAGAGTGTACGAGTCTAAATTCTTTTTTAAAAAATAGGACACGTTTAGATGAGTGTTAGACACATGTCGGGAAAGTATTCAACGAGTGTCGGTGTCCAACATAGACACACCACCTTTTTAAAAGTGTCCGTACTTCTTAGAGAGATGGTAACTAAGGGTAAGAAAGCTAGAATGAAATGCAATTTACCTTACAATGGATGCCTTGATTACATTATAACACTTCATAATTTAAAAAAGAATGACACCAAAAGGCACATGCATTGGACTATCGTCTACTAATCAACAAAACACTCCATAATGATACAGGGGAGGGGGGGAAGACAGTGTGTAGTATAATTGTAGTTACCTGGTTATAGAACTTTTCTGGGTTCTCCTCCCTTAGATTATGGATTTCCAGAGCAACCTTTGCATCACACCCAACCCCTGTGACAATAATCACCTGTTTGTCACCATAATGCAAAAGAGTATCCATGACAAACCAATGTGAGGTGTTAAAATATGAAACTAAAAAAAGCAAATAAGAAATGGATGCATATCGGGAACTGCCTACATAATCTTATATGTCAACCTCACTAAATGACCACTAATAATGGGTCCCAACAGAAAGCCACCCGTACAAAACCCACCCTTATGCAGTCCATAAAGAGAACAAGAAAAAGTAAATTTTAAAGAAGTTGGAATTTTCCATGATCTCATGGATGGGCCATTAGAACATGCATCCTCAAGTTTTGAATCTCATGAGGGTTTGATTTTACAATAATTTAGCCCTTAATCTGATGAGTTTATTATATGCTTTCTAAGTTTCTTTATTGTTCAAAGGATTAAGGGTGTTTTGGTAATTTTAAATTTATGGGTGTGGACTTTAGGAGCCACCATAGGTCATAATACGGGTTGCCTTCTGTAATTGGTTTTATTAGGTGTCATAATAGGGTTTACATGGGTTTTAGAAGTCAATGTCAAGTTTCTGAAAATCTAATTTCCTATTTAGGAAACCTACTTCTAGTTGGTATAGGATTTTTTGAAGCTTAAATAGCAATGGAATTTTTCTAACTCAACAGAGAACATGTTTTAGAGATTTGTGAAACTTTCAAAGCTCTTTTGAATTTTGTTATACAACTATAAGTTTATAATATTAAGAGTGATGCCTAAGATTATCTTTCTTTTTATTTTCTTTAGTTTCTGCAACCTTTTAAGCTACCCCTGCACCTCAGCAGAGTCCATGTAACATATTTTACCAGTAACCTTCCATAGGTCAAGCTTGATCCATCCCTCGTCAAATTATACAACACAAGCACATCAGAAACCAAACTTACTGTTCTTGGACACCTCTCACAGCCCTGATGAACAGCCCATAAATCCTTTGTTTTTGCTCAAAAAGCCTACCTTTGAATTACCCCTTAGCAACCCTAAGAAAAACCCATATTCTACCAATCTTCCAGCCACTATAAATCAGTTAATATTAACCCTAACAACGCCTTCAAATTGCTGCCAAACCTTATCCATTGGCTTACTACTTGTAAAACAGTGTTCCCCACACTTACCCTACATCGCACCCATTAGCGAACCATAATACTAATAATTATCCCATTCAATTGGTCACTACGTAATGATCAAAGATGGAACATCTGATACAAATGTCAATTAGATTAAGGTAAGAATATATAGTAATGCATACAGAAATGTTCACATTTATACGCATAAAGAACATACATTGAGAAAGATCAAATATTGTAGATTCTATCATGTCCACCCAACACAGGTAGATGTTGCACCCCAAACTAAACCTCCAAAATTAGGTTTAAGTAAGGTTTGGATGACTTTACTTATGGTCAAGCACGATGGGTATAATCCCAGAAGACACTCTAGACATTCAGCTAAGGTATCATTTCGAAAACAAGCAAAACCAGAATCCAGTCGCAACAAATTAACATGTCTGGCATGTGTATATGTCATTATACAAACTGAACTTGTAATCTATATCAGGGCATATATTTCATCCGCTAGATATACCTTTAACTGGTCAGAAATAAAATCTATTGACTTACCTAGATAGTTGTTCATAAATTTTGGGGTTTGAAGTTGCTTTCCCTGCTGATTTAGAGTTGCTATCTTCCATCGATCAAGAATGGTTACAGCAGCATGTTCTATGTGATGCAACAATGTGCAAAGGCCCCCTTGTCTCTCCACTGAACCCAAACCACCTCCCCATGACAAAACGCGGGCCAAGTCATTTCCTGTTCCTGCAGGAAGAATAGCAACTGGAGGAGGAGAAACAAAATTTTGCTTGTCTATGGCATTCAGAACCCAGCCAACAGTACCATCTCCTCCACATACAAGAATTCTAAAGTGGGGCACTCGTCTAAGTAAATAGAGACCCACTTCTGGCCCTTGTGTTGAACTCAACTCGAAAACCTATAGGAAACAGGATCAAAGATCAAACATTTTAAAACTTAACTAAGAGGATACATCTCTTTAAGAAATCACATCCCAGATCCAGTTTTCACCGTGATTAGCTGAAGATTATTAATAAAAGATTACAGAGGGAATATATGTTGTATTGCTTCAGTGAGAGGGGGGAGGGGAAGCAATAAATTTTGGTCAAAAAAATCTGACCTGAACAGGATTCAGGAGCATGTTTAAACGTTGCCTGAGTGAGTTGCCTCGCTGAGCCCCACTCTTCTTGTTAGTGAAAACTAATAAGGGTCTTGCATCTGATGGCAAATCAATCAACTCATATCTCTGTTTTAACCCTACAATCTGAGACTCGTCCTTTTGATTGATTGATGAACTTCTTTTAAAACTAGGCTTAGAATCCAATTTTTTAACAGTATCGCCTTTGTGTTGCTCATCCACACTGCCAATACTTCTGCTGCTGTTGCTACTTTCCTCCATTCTGTGAGAACCGTTAACTGTATGATGGGTATCAGATGTACTTTCTGTGGATGTGTCAGCAATGCTACTGCTATCACCTGTGTCAGCAGTGGTTTCATTTCCCTGCTTGTGCTTCTTGCTTTGACTCCTAATAGTAGCACGCATAGAAGATGCAATCTCATTAGCTCCATGGGTTATGGAACTCAAAAATCCACCCGAGGAACAACGGTTCAGCTCCTTCACAAAAAGAGGAGATAAAATCAGCCTTCTAAATGGGCCCAAATCACAAATATCACCTGTTTCGCTGGATATGCTATTTTGGCAGTCGACATGTACCAGCCGTTGACACCACAAGCAACACCATATAGGGGATCCCCCAAGGAAAGACCCACTGCAAGGCTCTTCACAATAGTTACAAAAAGAAGTTTCATCAGGTTGATCTGTGACCTCAGTCCACCGAATAGCCCATTGGTGTATCACGTGCTCATAGCCAACCATAGACACACACTTGCAATCCTTATGTGCATTCGACGAGCAGCCCAGGTGAGCTGCCACACCACATATACTACAGCGGTGTATAAACGTGTCTAAGGCCCCCATCGGTCCGAGAGCTTGAGAAGGGGACACCGACTTTAAGCATACACAGCAGTTTAAACTTTTTCCTCGCGACACAGATTCCAACATCCATGTATGAGGAACAACAGGAACCTTACTCCTTGCCTTTGGGTTTTTCTTCGACCTGGCTATTGCTTTCATCCAACTCAAGTTGATATTTCTTCTCCATTGGTAGGCAGTGTAGGCTATAGTCAGGATCCCAATTAAGCCAGCAACAAAGCAAGAGACAATGAAGAGACGAGATTCAGCCATCCCAAATGGATTCTTGCTGATCCAACTAGGAAGCAGAATCTCAGGTTCTCTGTAGTCATCCATTCTTCAAAATCAATAGTTTTGCACTCTACATGCAGAAATGGAACCAACTGCATATCGATAAAACAATAATTCTGACTCAGTCGTTAGTGGAACCAACATAAAAACTCTGCACCATGTTCCCATCATTCAAATATGATCACAAAAGACAAAAATGCACTATTATCCAGCATTCAGTTATATAGAATCACTTTAGAGTCCAACAAACTTCAGAAAAATGCAATAAATGTGACCATTTTATCCTTTCTTTTCAGAAACACCAAAGACAAAATCCATTCAAATATCATCCTTTAATTCCCTGAAGACCCAAACATCAGTTATTGAAGCTGATAACAACTCCTAAATCTGGAGAAGAATGCAGAGGAAGGATAAATAACAATTATCTGCAAAACAAAACAAAAACAAAAACAAGAATTATGCCCAGGAGTCTAGTTCAGCACCCCAACAGAATGTGATTCATCATGATTCCATAAGATAGAAGATGTCAACAAAACAAACAGATAACTTGGAACATAATTGGTGAATTTACGTGCTTGAGTAGCAAATTTATACCCGAGTGCATCTACCAAGAAAGGATTGCAGTCACTGTGTCCAAATTTGCATAAAACTTGTGAATGTAACACGAAAGGAATAAAAGTTTATGATACTCAATTCAGAAATACAATTTAATCTAGCTGTTAAAACTTAATTTTCCACCAACAATGAAGAACCTCCTAGCAAAGGTGACAGCTGATGACTTGTAATCTTGGTTCAGGCTTCCTAAATTTAGCAACTTTCTCACAAATCTCCAACCTCCCTGCGCAAGATTTTAGATATTCAGAAGAACTTTCACAAAAATCAATTTCAATGAAACTAGACACAAGCCTAAATGAAATTTATATTAAAATTTGTCAATCACAGGTAAGGATTAGAAAATTGAAACCAAAATATATGAAATAAAAATTCTCAATAAAAATAAAGTTAACTTATGTTGTATAAAGAGAACAAGTAATCAAGAATAACATACAAGTTGTGACAAGATCTAAAATTATACTACAAACTTATAAAAGTCTCAAGCAGAAGTGAATGTATTGGAAAATAATAATTAATTACAAAATGTTCAATGTTTGCAACCACAAATCCTTGTTGGATGTTAGTGTTGAATTGTTAACCACCAACTCATCCACAAGCATAAGCCGTTAGAGAGATGGGGTGAAATTCGAACACAAGATCAAGATCTATTACTTGCTCTGATATCATATTGAGTTGTTAACTACCAACTCATCTAATTAACTTTTAAAGATAAGGGCAATTTTATTCTTTAAATCCTCAACAGTTTATAACACAACGGCCCCATAATTTTTTTTTTAAACTATAATGTAAGAATGAAGTAAAAAATAATATACTGCTACTTACAATACTTAAGAAGTTCAAAACTATGACATCACTCAAAAGCGAAATACTAACCCCTTGATTATCTATTAGCACCAGTACACTAGGAGATGAGCAGCAACAAAAGTCAGAAAAATAATGACAATTTTGAAGAAAAGTCAGTAAAGGCAGCCTGGACTATGTTGCCGTACACTTGGAGCTTTGCATCCAGTAATCTAAGTTACGAGGGGGCCGAATAACATCTCTAAATATGGCGAAAACTATTAGACACATCCAAACTGGGCATTTTCCAATAAATTGTAAACTTGCCCCATTGAGCACCATTATCAAAAATTCAAAACTCCCACTTTTTTTTTCTTTTTCTTCTTCTTTTTTTCGGGTAATCGTAATTGTTTTCGTTGCGCAATAATATATTACAGTTCCAATTCAAGTAAAACTTTACTCTAATCAGAATATAACTACAACAAAAAAGCAATATAATTGCACCTTAATAACTTGTTCATCATCAGATTA
Source organism: Camellia japonica (assembly GCA_030407325.1). Taxonomy (NCBI): domain Eukaryota; kingdom Viridiplantae; phylum Streptophyta; class Magnoliopsida; order Ericales; family Theaceae; genus Camellia; species Camellia japonica. Next base: position 27,298,685 of record JAPPVO010000010.1, on the reverse strand, counting down.
TGACAACGCCATCACTTGTTTTGGTTTTCATCACTTATCAACTGAAATGCTCAACTTCTTATCAATTTGATTATTCAAATTTAATTGGCACAAAACTTGGAAATGCTCTTAAACAACGATTTCAATACACACATAGAACAAGAGGGAAAAGATCAGATAGAGAGAGAGAGAACACTTACAATAGCAGTTTGCGAGGAATCGGTGAGCGAGAGAGATGAGGCAAACCCTAGAGAGAGAAAGAAGAGAGAAAAAGAGGAGGAATTCGAAATGAAGCAAAAATCAGAGAATTCAAGAATGTTCTTGTTTGTTGTATATGAAACTGTAAAGCAAAATGCTTTTATTTTTCGATTTGCGTTTTTGATTGTATTAATTTCTAGTTCTTTGTTTTGTTTTTGTGAAGATGAAGATTCTATTAGAGCATGGATTTTAGTCAAAACAGCGGTGGATCGGACAAATCTGGTTGGTCGATCGGTTAGTAGATTATTTTTTATAAATTTTTGTTTAAAGATAGTCATTCGGTAATAATGATTTGAATAATGCTTGGGAACCTTTTGGGGGTCACCCCGCACCCCCTTGTCACGTGGCGGGTGGTAATTGGAGGAGTAGAAAAAAAAAAAAAAAAAAAAAGAAAATGAGACCAATGAGAGAGAGAGGGGGTCAAAGGGAGTGGGGGAAAAGGGAGGATGAATCATTATTGTAATGATTTAATGAAAACTTTCACACATCTCTTTAGATTTTTAATATTTTCGATTTAATATTAATTTGATAAAATTATTAAAGTAAAAAAAAATGTTGTATATATTAATTAATATTAATAGATAATATGATATAATTTTAGAAATTTTAGGTATTTATAATTTATATAATAGGTGAAGTCAGTAATAATAACATAACAATACATGTATACATTAGATCCTCTCCTTGGACTCTCTCCTTACCTCCCTACTAACAACGGTGGAGATATACTTTGAGTTGGTCCAACGGTCCATATTTGGGTGGAAAAAGTAAATTTAAATTTGTTTGATTATTTTATTATTTTTAAATAGTCAAATCTGAATCGTTAGATCAACTCAAAATGCATTTCCACCATTGCAAGGAGAGAGACAAGAAGAGAGCCCAAGGGGAGAATCTCAACTCCATTAATTGGTTCATGTAATACCACCAAAAAATATATATTTTTATTAAATTTAAATTTAATACAAAAATAATATTATATGTACTAATTAGTATACTAACAGATGATGTAACACAATTTTAAAGATTTTGAGTATTTGTAATTTATATAATGAGTGATGCTATATGTACTAATTAGTGTACTAACTAGTATACCAATACTAGTTATGACATTATTATTAAGCTCACTCATTATACAAATTATAAATATTAAAAATATCTTAAATTATGTCACATAATCAATTAGTAAACTAATTAATGTATTAATTAATGTATATAATATTACTCTTTGAATAATGGTATATTCACAAATTCGTGTACTAAGTAGTGTATCAATTGATGATATGACATAATTTAAAAGATTTTTAATATTTATAATATAATTAATAAGTGAAGTTAATAATAATATCATAATTAATATTTGTGATATATATAATCCACCGTTACTCTTTATTTAATAAATAAAATTAATAATAATAACAATTGATATATTAATTAAAAGAATCGATTCATCGGATTGGATGGTGTTAGGTGGAGAGTCTAGACGAAAATCGAATGAGATTCCCCCAAGGGGGTGGACACGTGGCGAAAAGAGAAGGCGACCAGTAGGCACAGAGAGAGAGAGAGTTGGGGGGGGTCCCACTGGGTAGGTGGATTTGATCAGACCGCAGACAGCTTAACGTGTAATTTTGCCGACATTGACACGTGCTGACTTCTTCACAAAGCGGTATGGGTCTAGAGAAATTATTCGGTGTTTTTCCACAATAATCGTCCTTCTCAATGGAGTGGTACAAACCTTGTGTACCATATGTATCCAAGTAACAACCTTTTATGACCTATTCTTAGGCCACATTTGGGAAGCGGTCGGTTTAGTCAAAAAATTATAAAATTATTAAAAAAATTAAAAAATTAATAATTCATATTAAAAAGTCAAATATTCTCTTTTCTTTCTACTTTTTGCACATCTTTTCGTAAAAAAATAAAAAGTCATCCCAAATATACTAGTTTTTTTTAACTCATATTTTAGCCAAATAGCCAAAAAGTTACTAAATTAGTTTGTTCCCAAACGAGGCCTTAGTTATAATTTAATTATGATTTTATTACGATGAGTTATGATTTATTGTGATATTAAATTATGATATTATTTTAATTATAATTTTAAAAAAATTAATTATATCTCATATATTGTTTGGTTATAATTTATTTTTTTAAATTATGGCTGAATCACAAATGTTATAACTTTTATATGGATAGTATTCACTGCGTGGGTATTTGGGAAGTGAATTTTTTTGTAGGCTTTTTTAGTTGTACGATATTATTAGAGAAAAAAAAAATTTGTGTTTAGAAAGATAGTTAGATTTTTTTGTGGTTGGATGTGATATTTGTGAGAGAAAAAGTAAAATGATTATGGGATTTAATGTGATATTTTGTTTGGATTTGTTTTTTGTTTTTGGTTTTATAACCAATTTGTCTTTTAGTAACAAAAAAAAAAAAATCAAAATTTCCTTCCCAAACACTGCCATTTGGTTTCAATTTTTTAAAAATTGAGTTTTTTTTATTTTTTTTTATATTTTTTCGTTTTTAGTGAATATTTTAAAAAAAAAAAATTTAAAATTACTTTTAAAATGCACCTTATTTAGATATATCTAAAAAGTAAAATATTTGTAACAAAATATTTTAAAAAATCAATAAATATACAAAAATGAGAAAATATACTAAATTTTGTATTTTTTTATATTTTTTGTATTTCGTGATTTTTTTTTAAAAAAAAATCACAAATATTATACTTTTTAAATGTATTTATATTAGATGGAGTATTTAAAAATTAAAAAATTACTTAAAATATTAAAAAAATCAATGAAAATAAGAAAAAATATATAGAAAACAAATAAATTTTAATTTTTTGAAATATGAAACCAAACAAACTGATTATCTTTTACCAATTGACACTTTACATATCTTTTACCAATTGACACTTTACATATTAGACCAATTCTAATAGCGGACAAATAAAATGAATAGCTAAAGTTATAATATAATTTAGCAATAAACAGTATAAAATAATTATAGAATAACAATCAGTGTGTTTGATTTTAATTTTTTGAATTTAATTTTTTGAAAATTAAGTTTTTTTGTTTTTATTGAATATTTTTTATCTTTTAAGCAATTTTTTACTTTTTCAGATACATCTTACTTAGATGTATCTAAATAGTAAAATCTTTTTGAAAAATATTTTAAAATTTTAATAAATACACAAAAATACAAAAATGTACTAAATTTTTATATTCTTTTTGTTTATTTAATATTTTTTTCACAAATATTATACTTTTTAAGTGTATTTATGTTAGGTGTGTCTAAAATTTTTTTACAAAAATACTTAAAATATTAAAAAAATTCATTGAAAACATTAAAATACGGAAAATAAAAAAATAAATTTTTTAAAAAATTATTTTTTAAGAACCAAAACTAAACAAGATGAATGTTGCTTCATTTAAATTGTTCACATATATTATTTATAAAAAGAATTAGATGAATAATCAGAAACCTTTTAAATTATTACATCTCTCCAAAATAAAAACAAAATCAACAGTGAGATTCACAGTCTAGCACACTCTTGTCCACATATGAATTGAAAAAAGTCTAGTCCTTATTAAAAACCCAAACTCATTCACTTTTTATTTTTTTATTTTATTTTTTTATAATTTTAATGATAACAGTATATAAAAATTTGGAAAACCTTTTTTTTTAATGGTTTAAAAAATATTAAAAAAATCAATGGCACAGTCACCTGAGTCCATGTAATAACCCTCACCCCTGATTACTGATAACTCGACTGATTACTGCTAAATTGAAACTGAACATGATTAGCAATCGAATTGATTGAAATACTGAACTAACTGATTGAATATACTAGTTTAAATGCATATCTATCTGTTGACTGCTAAACTTATCTGTCCATGTTTTATGTTTTAAATTGCGAATTGAAGGCCTTATCGGCGGCCGAATCTGAAATCGATTGATGTGTTATGATCATTAGAATTTATGTGATTTTATGGCATATTTATCTAAAATGTGATTTGGTATGATTAAATTAGATTAAATAAGTAAATTACACAAGTTGCATTATTTACCATTTTGCCACCACTAGTGGGCCACTTACTTGACACTTTTGAGACTCATTCATATGCATTACAAAACATTAGTTCAGCCTTTTTTTCTTGAGACAAACCGACCAAGAGAGGGAGAGGGAGAGAAATTGAGTTCCATCTTGTGAATTGCTTGGAAATTGAAGAAATTAAAGATAGCATTGCATAATTGAGCTCCTAAACCTCTAATTCAAGACTTAAGGTAGAATTTATACCTTCTTGTTCATGTACTCAAGTTATATGTTGCATGGTTTAGGGAAGTCTAGAGTTTAAGGCCATGAAGTAGCTTAATTTGTGGAATTGAAGCTCATTCCATGCATGCATGTTGCCATTCATGAGTTTTGAGGTGTTTGTTCATGGAATTACTCATGCATGTTCATATTTTTACAAAGGACCATGATTTCATATTGTTTTTGGAACAATTGGCTCGTTAGAGCAATTATTTGAAGCTTGAAAGTTGTTTAAAGTCTTGCATGTTCAATTGAAATCATGTTCTTGAAAATTAGTTTGAAATTGGGTTTAATTCCCTCACCTTTGGGCCTTGATTTTACAAATTGAGCTTTAAATCATGTCATACCATGTATTTACAAGTGTTTTTCAGGAAATGGGCCCAAAAGGAATCGAATTTGATTCATTTGAAATTGAATTTGAGCTTGAGGTTCAAATCTGGGAATTCCAGATTTTGAACTCACACTTGAGCGAGGTGACTGGCGCTCGAGCGTGGAATTCGTGCTCCCAGCACTTTGCACTGTTTTGCAGTCCGCTCGAGCGGGGTATTGGACGCTCGAGCGGGACCTTGTGTCTCACGCTCGAGCGCCTATCGAGCGTGATTTTCACACATTCAGTACTTTTGGCATGTTTTACAGTCCGCTCGAGCGGGGTAAATAGCGCTCGAGCGGAGTATTTTGTTTGCCTTTACGCTCGAGCGGGGTAACCTGCGCTCGAGCGGATCCCCTGTTCTCTGAAAATTCTGAAAAATGTTTTTAAGTACATCTTTGCATCCTCATTCCATCATAGGCATTCTCAGGCCTAGTTTAAGGCATCTTAATGAGGATATAGATGTAGAACCACACCGAGTCTAAGTAGGGACTAAGTCTTTGATTCCCGAATGTGAACTTAGTGTGTGTTCATCCTGTAAACTGTGTAGGGTTGGCATCTGAGGACGCGCTCTAGCTTAACTGTAGCCCAGAACTCTGTGAGTAACAATTGTGTAAAGATATGTTCAAATGTGACTGTTTAAGCTGTACTGTTTCTGAACTGATACTGTTTACTGATTGAATGTTTGTCCTCTATTCTGAGCTGTATTGTGGCATCCATAATGACTACTATTTACTGTTACTGCTACTGTTACAGAGATCTCTGTCAGTTCCTATCTTGGAACTTCTGTTTACTGTTATGATGGCCATCATTGACTATTCGGTCTTTTAAGACCTACTGCTTACTATACTGTTATGCTAATGGATGTACCACATATGACTGTAAGATTGAATGACTGATATACTGAATCAATGAACTGTTTTCATCACTGTAAGGACATTCATTCTTAACCTCTTTACGCACTATGTTATTCACTGGGCTTTAGCTCACTGCTCATATATATATGTAGGTGTACAGGCACCAGACCGGAGCTAGGAGTGTGGGCTAGACTCCCCTTTTTGTCAAGCCAACTACTGTGCCTCACTTGAGGTTCCGAGCCTGTTTCAAGCCATGGCTTGGGGGTGTTAAAATTCCCCATTTGTCTCTGTATCTGTTTTGTAATACTGTATAAGCTGTAGCACTGTACTGTACTGTTATAATAGGGATTAGGTCCCTGTCCTGAATGATTGTACATATGTATAGACTGTTTTGTTATGAATGTGCATATGAATGAAAAGTCTTTTTGCATACAGACTGTCACAGCTCCTTGGATATTATTACTGTTTTGGCTTCCGCCAGCCCTCCGTACTCTGTTTCACTGTATTATTGTTAAGCAGGCCTTCGGTAATCTCAGATTACTGGCCGGTTACGGTGCTAAACCCATAGGGGCGAGTTTGGGTCGTGACAGTCCAGGTCCTCTCCTGCCCTTCCTTCGGTCAACGGCCAGGATTTGGCCATGTCACTTTGGGCAAAATATACGGCTCAGATCAGATTAGCTAAAAAAGAGAAAAAAACGACAACAAAATTTGAATTTCATTTCATTTAACACAGCAAAATAGAGCTTCCCTCCCAACCATTCACTTTTTTCCTCCCTTTTGAGCTCTGGTGAACACCGACTCCATCTCGTGACACCAGCGGCGGTGAATCCAAATCGGCGGTGAACATCGACAATCTCTCCCTCGCTCAAAATAGCACAAATTCAGCAGCACTTTCAACACAAAATAACAGCAATTCAACAGCAAAACAACACCATTTTTAGCAGCAACAAACATCATTAATTTCAACACAAAAAACAGCAGCAAAACAACACCAACATAGCAGCACTTTCAACAGCAACACATCAACAATTTCAGCAGCAATACAGCGCCAAAACAGATGAAGAGACCGTCAATGTTTGCCGCCGACTTGGATTCGCCACCGTCAGTGTCACAAGATGGAGTCGCCATTCACCAGAGCTCAAAAGGGAGGGAAAAAGTGAATGGCTATGAGGGAAGCTCTGTTTTGTTGTGTTGAATGAAATAAAATTCAGATTTTGTTTTGTTTTTTGTTTTTTGTTTTTAAGCTTATCTAATCTAAGCCATAGATTTTGCCTAAAGTGACGTGGCCAAATCTTGATTGTTGACCGGTGGAAGGGTTGGAGAGGATCTGGACTCCAATCACCCATCCCATTCCCATCCTCTACACCCCACCACCCTATCTCTTTTCACCCTTTCCCACCACTCTCCTCTCCATCCATCACCATTACCATCGCCATCCACACCCAAACCCCTCCTTTCCTACCACAATCACTTCATTAATTTAGCACCAATCTAAAGGTGAATTTTTTAAAAACAACTTTAAAAAACTAGTGTCAACTAAAAAAAAAAGTGTAAACTTCTTTAAAAAAAAAAGCATTGAAGTCAAAATTTTAAGGCAAAAGGTTACAAAAAGACTATTTTCAAGAAATGTTATAAATGCATGTTAATAATTAAAATGAAACAAGCATAAATAAGCAGGATATCAGTTACCGACCATCTAACTGACTTTTGTCAGGGATTAAATAATGCAAAAAAATTAATAACTTCAACACATATTTTATATATTTTCATGCACTTAACATATTTTATATATATATACCATTTACACATAAAAAAACAAAAACAAGTTCTCTTGTGAACATTTTCTATTACAATAACGATTGAGACTTCCTTTTTTTGAGACCTCTACAACTCTCTTTGGATTTTCACCATTGATGGTGTGAGCTCCACACATACATGAGTGTATCCCACATATACATGTAAAGATCCAAAAGAAGTTATGGAGTCTCTAAAAAATAGGGTATCAAAGCATTTTTCCTTTCCATTACTTATGAGCCCCTGCAACCATGGAGCAATGTGCTCTTATGAAGCAAGGGACAGTCCCTTTCCATCTTTTTTGCAGTACAAGGAAAAAGAGAATGGCAACAAACAAAAACTACAGTACGATGAACACGACATGACCCCAACAAGATCAGCATTCAATAGAGGACAGACCAAAACCTGAGGAGGGGCCTCTAATACTTCCAAATTACTAACAGACTGGACCCCTAGGTTGCTATGAAAAAAGATTGGGAGCTATAATTGTAGGGTCTTGGAAAGTTTTAATGGTGTGTGGGTTTTATAATGATGTGATATTTGTGTTTTGTGTTATTTTTTTTTTTTTGGATTGCCAAGTCATTAGAGCTCTGTTTAGAGCTTCCAAATTAGAGAGATGTATCATTTTTGAGGTTGTTATATTCAAGAACAAAAATTAAAAAGCCTAAAACATTTTGGGCTATGGCTAAAAAGGTTTACAAACAATAAATAAAAAGGTAATATTAGGGATATCAAATTTTCTACCAAACAAATGACGAAATGTCTCACATTTGTGAACCCACATCTATGTGAGACATTTGGTCATTTGTTTGGTAAAAAATTTAAAGCCTATAGAATTTTCTTAAATAAAATGCCACTAAAAACCCACTTTGCTTGTTTTTGATTATCCAAAAACACTTTTCAAATGGGCATGTTTTGCTTGTTTTTGATTATCCAAAAACACTTTTCAAATGGGCATGTTTGGTTTGTATTTGTAGAGTAATTTTTGAGATAAAAAGTACAAAAACTTGTTTGGTTTGTCTTTTTTCAGAAATGGTTTTGAAAAATTGTTTTGAGGAGAGAGTTTTAAAAAACAGTAATGTTAGGTATCATGAAAAATTTGTCATGAAAATAATCATGAAAGCTTTGTGACCCTTGGATTACACTTAGAATAAAGCACCACACACTAATCAAGGTAATCCAAGGATCATAACTCTTTCATGATCATTTTCATAAAAAAATATTCATGATCCCTAACTTTTCTTTTTTAAAAAAGTGATTGATTTGATGTGTATGAGTGAGAGCGATTTTGGAAAGAAGCAAACCAAACAAAATTTTGAGATTTTTTTTTTTGAAAAATTAGCTTGGTTTGATTACTCTTGAAAATTTATTTGTAGAAAATTTTTCCTAAAATTTTTTCCCAAAAACAAACTAAAATTTTTTCCCAAAAACAAACCAAACAAGCCAATCAAACCAAACAACCTTATTTTTTTTATTTTTACCAAATTTTTTTAATTTTTAGACACACATAATGTAAATACACATAAAAAAATATAATTTTTATGAATTTTTTTTTAAAAAAATTCACTAAATACCAAAAATACAAAAAAAAAAAACCAAAAAAAAAAAATATATTTTTCATATTTTTATGTATTTATTAATTTTTTAAAATATTTTTTTACAAATTTTTTTATTTTTTAAATACATCTAAGTAAAATGCATCTAAAAAAATATTTTAAAAAATACTTAAAATTTAAAAAATATTCATTAAAAACAAAAAAAAAAAAAAATAAAAACTTAATTTTTAAAAAATTTAATCCAAAAAACTCAAACCAAACGCACATATTTTTTCAAGTAATATGAGACTGCACTAGGGTTAGGCACCGGCACAATCGACAAGATGACAATCTATTCAAGTGCGGGGATACATTATTCAACCAAATCAGAAGAATGGTAAGCTACAAGAAAAAGCTATAGAGCTTTGTCCCATGGCACAAACATTGTTAGGTTCAAAAAAAACATTCCCAAGTGTGCATTTATCTAGAACTATAAATAGGCAAACAAGAATAGAATAACACAAATAAAAACGGTTTTGGAACTACAGAAAATTGAAAAAACACAGTCAACAAGAACAATGAATCCAAAAATAACAAACAGCCAATATTCAATGTAGGGGCACCATGCAACCAAGCAGAAAATTGATTTAACAGTACTCCAAATATACTCTTCTCATCCAAAACAACTACTACTATAAATCCAGAGTATTTGATGTATGCATAAAGGCACTCGATTTTCTCTTTCTCATTGAGCAACCACCGCAACAATCCTTCCGGCAACTTGATCAAGATCTCTCTGGCCACTTGATGTGATTTTCCTCCCACTGATGCACAACAACAATGTTGCAATAAATAAAGCACTCATTCTAACAGATTTTTATAAAATATATATATATATAATAAAAAAATAAGAAAAGAGAACTTAAATACAAAAAATGAAAACAACGACCTCCTAACACAATTATAACTAACAGGCAGTCCAAAAACCGAGTTTTGCTTAGCCCCTGCTCTTCCAAAAATTTGAACTCACTACACTATGAATCATGAAGCCAAAAGATGTATAAAAGAAACTCACCCCTTGGAGTCAAAGTCAACAATGTTCATGTTCTGCAATTGCTGAAGGATGTGTCGTGCAATGGCTCCACTGCTCTTGCAGAAATGGGGTGGGCGACTCCCGTTCCTCTGGCTCCCTCCATAAATCCTCTGAAAAGCACCAACACCAAGACCGCCTCTAAGGTAGATTTTCCTAGCCATAGAAGCTGCCAACAAAATCAAGGCTATATTGAGTACGATATATAGAATGGTCAATAATGCATATGCATGTCTACATGCAGTTTAGATAGAGGAAAAAGGTAAAAAAAAAGAATCACACACCAGCTCTAATGTAGTACCAATCAGGGTCATATGGGGCAAGCTCCTTGAATTTTGCAGTCTTCACAATGTCAGTCCAGTGAGGAAGCTCCATCTATCAGAAAACAAAGAAATATCAAAAGGTAACATGAGAAAGGACCACAAAATAAAATTATGGTAACTATTCATCTGCCTTGCAGTAGCCTGGTTTTGACAATTTCTAACTTATAACAAAAAAATATTGTACCATCACCCAATGATCATGTTGCATCCGAACCCACAGACATTCCAATCAGAAATCTCATGTCAAGCAACATAAATTATAGATAAAGTTAGTTCATTTCAGCAAACCACATGGCGTTTTTGACGGTTTCAAGATGTTGGGTCACTGTTTCCATAAATTTGTAGTACCGTTGGCAATTAGTAAGCAATAGAACAAAGTAAATTAGTGATAGTGTCAACCACCACAAACTTGAAGATTTCCAAATTAGTAGCTTCTTAGATTTTAAGTATCTTATCAGAAACACTGGCCCGTGCAATAAAAATGGGGAAAAAATGATACAAGAACATGCAGGTGAGATGGAAGCATGGCACCTAAAACAATCTTACTAACAGATCATAAAGTCATCACTGCCAACCTCAAAACTGTTTATCTCTCATAAGCTTCTTTTTGTTCACATCTTTAAACAGTTAATATTGGATCTCATGACTTAATGACTAAAAACAACTTTTTCTAAGGAAACTCAACAGCAACAGAATGAAAATCCCATCAACCATTTTACATTTTTTTTAACCCCCAGGTCAAACAGTGATGGGGAAGAGAGAGTTTCCCTACCCATAACCCACCAACCTAGAACGACTCGATTCAATCCTGGTATCACCACCAAGAGACTTTACCAGCCAAGTTAGCTGCCACTTTCATGGTAGAAGAATTTTACAATGGTCAATTGGTGTCCTCTAATTAGAATGAGTAAAAAAGCCAGAAGAGTTGGTATAATATCAGGAAAAAGTACAATTTCAAGCCACCAGACCAAATACAAATAGCAGTACAATATTTTAAAATCCAAATCCCTCTAATACATACAATACAATAGCACCACTATTAACTTCAAATTTGATGATAGAGAAGCAGAAATGGATTCCAATATGCAGGCCAGGTAGATCTTGGGTCCAAATTAAGAGAAATATTAACAAGTTATTAAGTTAAAACGGACCAAATATATTTAGAAAGCACTACCCAGTTCATCATTCCAGCACCTAACTTTGATGATTAATCCCAACATTTAGTGAAGTACAACCAATACTTAAATTGCACCCAAAAAATGTAGGGAAAAATAAATCATACCCCTACTAGTTGATGATGAGAATCAAACGTAGAAGAAACAAAAATTTGAGGGCACTCAGACACTCAAGTCATCATAGAGGAAATATCAAAGTGTAATGAGTGATGGCACACATTAACCCGTGGTGGGGTGAGTGTATATATAAGTGAGATAGATGACCAAGTCATTCTAGATGACTATATAAAAATAGAATGACTCACCAAAAGTAAAAATTTGTAAAAAAAGACCAAACGTTCTTAATAATTCCACATGGCATGATAAAAAAGACCACGTGTTGGAGATGGTGACATTTACAGAAGGATAATAATCTAATAACTTCAGTAAGAATATTCCAAAACATACTCATGTAGTCATCTAGAATGACTCACCAAGGAATACTAACCTATATGCACACCCACACTCCTACAAGCTAGGTTTTGAAAAGCGGTGCGATTGCGGTCGCTGTAACAGTTGCGGTAACACGGTAGCGGTTGGAGGTTGTAAAAGCCGTAGTGTAATGGTTACGGTAACCGGAACAATGTTTTTTTATTTTTCGCACAATTTGAAAAAAAACTTACCGATACATATATATATTTTTTTCTTTTCAAAATCACATTTATTGGGGTTTAAAATAAATTTTGATCAATTTTTATTAATTTTTAAGTATGATCTAATATATTTCATATTTTCAAATCACTACTAAAGGTGCTTTTAATATTTTATTTCAATAGTTAATGATTTTAAGAATAATTGATTTTAAATGTCTACAAATTATTTTTTACCAACACCTGAACTAACTGAATAATAAATATTCACAATTATTAAATGAAACGATTATAAAATAAAAATTGTGCCATAAATTTTTAAAAAAAATTATAAAGAAAAAAAAATTCATATAAAATTTTTTCTTTGGGCTTGGATCATTTGAATATTTGTTCTTTTTTTGTAAACTTTTGTTTTTCTTGAAAAAAAGAAGCTATTCAGAATATTGTAAAAGGGTATAACGGTGTCTAACGGACTGTTACAATACCGCTACGGCCGTTATACATGTGAATTTCCATCACACCACTATAGCGGCCGTAATGGGTGACGGAAACCACCACAACCGTTACGTAACTGTTGTGACCGCTTTTTAAAACCTTGCCTACAAGTTAAGGTATGTCATCACTCATACAATCTCTCCATTGATATGTCCACTATGATGGTGCAGTGAATTCAGCATCAAAATGCACCCATCAAGGAACTAACATTGGTACCTCTTGAACTTGTCGCAGCTCCGATCATCTTCTTGGTTTGATTCTCATCATCAAGAAACAATTTTGGTTCTGAGACTACCTTGAAATGCTAATCCATGTAGGGGTGTTTTAAAAAAAACAATGAAACCATAACCAATCTGGACCTACGTTACACGGACTCGGGTGCAGGTATCGGATACGGGTGTGTATCTAAGGGTCGGACACTTTAAAATTAAAAATTAAGGATACGTGGATATGGATCCAAATTAGGATACAGGTACGAGGATACGTTAAATAGTTATTTTTAAATATATTTATTATATGAAGATGAGTTTAAAAAGTTTAAAGAATAACAAATTTTATTAAAAAAATAACAAATAAATAATAAATAAAAATTATAAACATTATTTTAGACATAAAATAAATTATATTATATATGATAAAATAAATTATTTTAATTTTAAACATAAAAGTTATGTTATTTATGATATATTATATTACATAATATTTTTTTTGAATAAATAATATTATATAATATGAATAATATTATATTAATATAATTTATATTATATATAATTCAAATTATATTAAAAAGAAAAGTCAGAGAGACTGATCAAAAAAGAAAAGAGAGAGAGAGTGACGAAGAGACTTCGCAAAGACGACGGAAGGGGAAGACGACGAAGAGAGTCCGAGATCGAGATCAAAGGGGAAAACGACGGAACACAGTACATCGACTTCGCAGATCAATCGACTTCGCAGATCAACTTCGCAGATCGATCAAGCTTCGCAGATCGATCAACTTCACAGATCGATCGATGCTCTGCAACCGATTGAAGTCGAAGGCCAGGTTCTCTCCTTGCTCTCTTCTCTTTCGATTCTTCTGTCGTATCTGTTTCTAAGGAGCCGTATCCCGGCCGTATCCTGCACCCGTACCCGTGTCGTGTCGTGTCGTGTCGACACGAGTACCTTCGAAATTCCAAAGAGTCCGTGTAACATAGATCTGGACGGTAAGTAATTAAAAACAATTGTTTATGATTTGGTAACTTGGTTCATGCATGAATACTCGGAAAAAAGGAAATAAAACAAGCCAAACCATTCCTTTACTTTTTTTATATTAATTTTAATATATATAGGGAGGTCCACATGATACTTGCTTGCTTTTTCATCTGCTTCCTAGAACCCCAATCTCATTATGTCTTCCTAATTTGTAACGTGTTTTCTCTATGAATAAAGATATATATGTTTATGTATATTCTTTTAATATTTACATGATTTTTACGACTCCAATATTATAGTGAATTACATTTTTATAGTATTTAGTACAAAATATGAAAAACTTCTTGTGTCAATACACATTTTATTAAAATTAGTAAGAATTATATAATGAAATTTGAAGTAATTAATTTTTTTGGGGAATTTCTATAAGTAAAATCAATTCATTAAATAAGATAGACACAACATAATAATGAATTTTGTAACATGGAATCATTGAACAATACAAAAACTCTGGTTCGATTATTTCAAGGTTTTTTTGGTTCCTAATAGACTAGTTTGATTCCTGATTTACCTCATAACCCAACCAAACTGGTCCATGAACACCCCTAAATTCATGAACCTCAACAAAACAAACATAACAGTAGAGAACCATGAAGTGATTCAATCATATCATGCAAAATAATAAAAAAAAAAAAAAACCAAATATATTAAAAAAAAAGCATCCAGTTTACAAAATCTTAAACCTGTTGTGTAATTGAATCAGCATAGCAAAGGAAATCAAACAGTAAAGACAAAACTTTAACATATTATATATATGTAGAGAGAGAGAGAGAGAGAGAGAGAGAGAGAGAGAGAGACCTTCCCGGAGCGCTTGAGGTGAGCGGCGTAGGCCTTGACGAACTCGTGAGGAGAGACATCTTTCACAGTTCTCGCAGCCTCCATTTTCTGCTTCTGCTTCGGTTCCTCTGCGGCGGCAGATCTTCCTCCTGAGCTCCACCTAGGGTTTGCGTGTGTAAAGACAGCGAAATGAAGTGAGGGCTAGGGTTTATAGTCATGAATGTGTAACGGTGGGCCGTCTAGGGCTGGAAATTATGTGGGCTATTGACTCAATTGTGTGGGCTAGGGGTTTTGTTCTTTTGGGTCGGATGGGCTACGGTTCATGTATTGTATTCACATTTCAATTGTATGGAAGTGGATTCATTAATTCAATTCATGCTAAAAGTCAAAAAATTTCATATTTTCTTCTCAAAAATGTTATGATCCCACTCTTATCAATTTATAATTTATTCTGAATTTATTTGTGTGGTCAAAATTAAATTAGATAAAATGTGAGATCCATGAGTGAAATGAATTTAAAATATTGATTTTTTTTTTTCTTAAGTAAAGTCTAGGCTAGGGTTTCAATATAAAAAGTACATAATTTGATAATCTTATTTCAATAGAATAAATGTTATTTTCTATTTTTCTCATCAAATGTCAAATGAAAATGATACTTGTATACTTATTGTACGGGTGCAACTCAAGAGAGTTTAAACGGGTTAAGATAGGGATGGCCATTTAAATCCGATCCACAGGGGCTCATCCATACCTGCTTGAATGGGGCGGATTTTACCTGCCCCGACACTTATGTAGGGCGGGAGTGGATTATATTTGGTCACCCACAACGGGGGTGGCCGCGGGGGCGAGTATCGCTTTCCCTGATCCAAACCCTGTTGGAAATGATTGGAAAAATTCTGGATAAAACAGAATTTTTTCCTATCTTTGGTTAATTATTTAGGTGGGACCCGTACGCCAAAGTTGGCAGGTCGAAGTGGTAACGCGTTCTATGCCGCGTTGTGATTCACGTGGTATATTTGGTTGCTCAAAACCATTATCGAGTGAATGGAAAATTGAAGCCAAAGTGTGCTATATGGAAATGGAGTTTTGGTGGAAATTCCTTAAGGTTGAAAAATAGCTTGTCCCACATTGATTTGGTGGGAAGTTTTGAATGGGTTTATAAGGCATGGGATTGGAACTTGGGGTGTGCCCCAACGGGTACCCAAGTTTTGTAGAGAGTGAGGTTATGGGCAAAATGTGCTAGACCTAGTGGACCCAAAAATCACCACACGCGCGCCGCCGTCCGTTCGGTCGGGCAAGCTGGGCTTGAGCTCGGGTACGTGGTGTAAGGTTGGGTTGGGTTGGGCTTGTTTGGCCCAATACTAATCTTTTTCGGCAAAAAATATTTGAATTTAGATTTTATTTTTTGAAATAAAATTTGTCCAAAAATTCATTCTGAATTTCTGTCCAGATTTAAATTTCAATTTTTGAATTCAAAATTGTTGCACCTCTTCACAGACAGATCCGAATATGTCCAAACCGAATTTGTTCTGTTCAAATTCAAATCCACCCAAAACAGGTTTTTGAATTGTTTGAAATTCAAACCAAACAGTGCCTATCTGTTTAATTTAAATTGAACAGGTATTGTACTTGTTTAATTCAAAATTAGCAGCCACCAAGCCACCATTTCATCTCTATAAATAGACTAGTCCCTCATTTGGATTTCTATTCCAATTTTCGTCCATTCTTGCTGCAATATCATCTCTGCATTTTTGCTACATTAATTCTATTATTTTTCCTGTCCAAAAAGAGTGTATACACTAAGTGTGTTCGTTGAACAAATAAATTGTGGTGCTGCATTTATTTGTTGTTGATCATTTCATTCTGGGAGATAGACGTCCATATTCTGAAAGCACCGAGGAGGGGACGAATCTGTTTTAAGGACACAGTGTCGAACACTGGACTTGATCATATTATTATTCGAAAAAATTAATCAAGTAAGTTGTTTAATTTATTTTTCTATTTTATTTGTTTATTTAAATCAGATTTTAATTTTGTTTTTGTAACAAAATAAAATATGTTTTATTTATTTTATTTTATTTTTTTAGTTTGATTTTTGTAATCAAACAAGTTCTCTCATTTCCTTTATTTCTTTTATATTCTGTTTGTTGTTTAGTACACAGCAAAATTTATTTTTCAAATACAGTGAAAATTGTCCAACAATCTTAAGACAGATTATTTGTTGTATCTTTATTGTATTTAATTTTTTGTGTTTTCCCAAAGTGATATTCTGGTTGGAAAATACAAATAGTATTATAAACTATTTGACAGATAGTAGTAATATACTGTCTATTTTCTTTGACAACTAGTAGTAATATACTGGTGTCATTAACAATTACAGAATATTATTTGGTATTACGGAAAATTATTGTGGTATTTTATTTTTCTAGTTTTAGTAACAAGGAAAATAAAATTTACTTTGTGTTATAATTTATTTTCTGGTTTTAGTAACTAGAAAATTAATTTGTGGTTTGTTTTTCTGATTTTTGTAATCAGGTATTATGGCTACTGCAACTGGAAGTGATACTCCAATTGTTACACTAACACCGGTCCTTATCCAGAACCATGTTCAAGTACCAATAAATCATGGAGAAAAATCGAAAAAATTTAACGGTACTGAGTTTAAGAGATGGCAGCAGAAGATGCCGTTCTATCTTACAACTCTAAATTTGGTCCGGTTTCTCCATGAAGAGGCTCCAGCACTTAAAGAGGATAAAAGTGATCGGCAAGTTGTTGCCGCTGTAGATGCTTGGAAACATTCAGATTTCCTATGCAGAAACTACATCCTCAATGGCCTTGACAACATGCTGTATAATGTTTACAGCCCTCTGAAGTCAGCAAAAGAATTATGGGATTCTTTGGAGAAGAAATACAAGACAAAGGATGCCCGCACGAAGAAACTTGTTGTCGGTAAATTTCTGGACTTTGTTATGGTAGACTCCCAAATAGTAATTTCTCAAGTTCAAAATTTTCAAATAATTTTGCATGATATTCATTCAGAAGGTATGTCTCTTAACGAGTCTTTCCAAGTCGCTGCTCTAGTGGAAAAGTTACCACCGGCATGGAAAGATTTCAAAAATTATTTAAAACATAAACGCAGAGATGACCATGGATGAACTTATTATAAGATTGAGAATTGAGGAAGATAACCGAAAGGCTGAAAAGAGGAATGGGAAAAATCTCATTGAGTCCAAGGCTAATGTGGTTGAACAAGTTCATAAACTACATAACAAAAAGAGGAAATTTACTAGAGATGGTCCTAAACAAGGCGACAACAATGGCAACAAGAAGTTCAAAGGAAAATGCTATAACTGTGGCAAGACTGGACATCGAGCTTCTGACTGCCGCCGCCCTAAGAAGGATCACGGAAGTACAAGCAAGAAGACTACCAATCAGGCCAATGTAACTGAACTAGATTACATCTCTGACGGGGTGAATGACATCAACCTCTCTGTTGTGGTGTCTGAGGCTAATTTGGTTGGAAATCCCAAGGAATGGTAGGTTGACACTGGAGCAACTCGTCACATATGTACGAACAAGAAGATGTTCACTACCTACAATGAGGCTATAAATGGTGAACAACTTTTCATGGAAAATTCTTCTACTTCTACTGTGGCTGGACAAGGAAAGGTGATTTTGAAGATGACATCAAGGAAAGAACTGACTCTCAACAACGTACCCTCAACAACGTACTGCATATACTTGACATCCGGAAGAATTTAGTTTCTGGCTCTTTATTAAGTAAAAATAGTTTTAGGCTTGTATTTGAGTCTGATAAATTTGTATTAACAAAGAGTGGTATATATATTGGTAAGGAATGCATGAGTGATGGTCTCTTTAAATTGAATGTAATGACAGTTGTACCAAAAGTTGCTATGAATAAGAATAACACATCTTTTGCTTATATTGTTGAGTCGAATTTATGGCATGGTAGATTAGAACATGTAAATTTTGATACTTTGCGTAGATTAATTGGTTTGGATTATATACTAAAGTTGAAATTGATCCTAATCATAAATATGAAATTTGTGTAGAAGCGAAACTAACTAAGGCTCCATTTAAATCAATTGAAAGGAAAATCGAATCTCTAGAATTAATTCATACAGACATATGTGATCTTAAATTTGTTCAAACTAGAGGAGGCAAAAAGTATTTCATAACATTTATCGATGATTGCACAAGATATTGTTATGTTTATTTACTTAAAAGTAAAGATGAAGCCTTAGAAATGCTTAAACTCAACAAAACAGAAGTTGAAAATCAACTTGGTAAAACCATTAAAATGGTTAGAAGTGATAGGGGTGGTGAATATGATGCACCATTAAATAAATTTTGTGCACAGCATGGCATTATTCACCAAACTACAGCACCTTATTCTCCACAGCAAAATGGAATTGCTGAAAGGAAGAATAGAACCCTTAAAGAAATGATGAATGCTATGTTACTAAGTTCAAGCTTACCACAGAACTTGTGGGGGGAAGCAATATTGTCTACTAATTATGTTCTTAACAGAATACCCCGCAAGAAAACCAACAACACTCCTTATGAATTGTGGAAAGGTCGACCGCCTTCCTACAAATACTTAAAAGTGTGGAGGTGTTTGGCAAAAGTTGAAGTTCCTGTTCCTAAAAAGACTAAGATTGGACCAAAAATAGTAGATTGTGTGTTTATTGGTTATGCTTAGAATAGTAGTGCATATCGGTTTCTGACTAATAAATCAGAAATACCTGATATAAATGTAAACACTATTATAGAGTCAAAGAATGCTGTGTTTTTTGAACATGTCTTTCCTTACAAGAAAGGACAGGAATTAAGTTCACAGAAAAGAACTTATAATTGTACACAAAGTCAAGAGACTAATGACAATCAAACAGAAGAGACTAGTAATGGTCTCGACCAACAGGATTTAACTGATGATGAACCAAGAAGAAGTAAGAGAGCGAGAACATCAAAATCCTTTGGTCCAGATTTCCTAACATACCTGTTAGAAAATAAACCTCAAAACTTTAAGGAAGCAATGACAGGTCCTGAAGCACCTTTGTGGAAATAGGCTGTTAATAATGAAATTGAGTCCATTATGCAAAATCATACTTGGAAATTGGTGGATCTTCCACTAGGTTCGAAACCACTTCGATATAAATGGATATTCAAGAGAAAAATAAAGGCAGATGGTTCAATAGACAAGTATAAAGCAAGACTTGTAGTAAAAGGTTACAGACAAAATGAAGGTCTAGACTATTTTGACACATATTCCCCTGTGACAAGAATAACGTCCATTCGTATGCTTATTGCTATAGCAGCTTTGTTTAAATTAGAAATACATCAAATGGATATTAAGACAGCTTTCTTAAATGGTGATCTAAATGAAGAGATCTATATGGAGCAACCCGAAGGTTTGTAATGCCAGGGCAAGAAAAGAAAGTTTGTCGGCTTGTAAAATCTCTTTATGGATTAAAACAAGCACCTAAGCAATGGCATGAAAAATTTGATCATGCAATGCTTACTAATGAGTTTAAGATAAATGAATGTGACAAATGCGTCTATGTTAAAAACACTGACCAAGGATATGTCATAGTTTGTCTTTATGTGGATGACATGCTTATCATTGGAAGCAGTCAAAACATGATCAAATCAACTAAGCAAATGCTTAACAGAAGATTTGATATGAAAAATATGGGGGTCGTAGATGTTATATTAGGAATGTAAATTACTAAAACATCTGACGGATATGCGTTATCTCAATCTCATTATATTGAGAAAATTCTTGATAAATTTATCAAGGATGATTTGAATGTAGCTAGAACACCTGTAGATATCAGTCTTTATTTATCAAAAAATAAAGGTGATGCAGTGTCTCAGTTAAAATACTCCCAAATCATTGGAAGC
Organism: Camellia japonica; assembly: GCA_030407325.1. Lineage (NCBI taxonomy): Eukaryota > Viridiplantae > Streptophyta > Magnoliopsida > Ericales > Theaceae > Camellia > Camellia japonica. Next base: position 27,277,918 of record JAPPVO010000010.1, on the reverse strand, counting down.
CTAATGTACCTAATGAATTGTACTCGTCCTGATATAGCTTATGCTATCAGTAAATTGAGTAGGTACACTAGTAACCCCGGAGAAGACCATTGAAAGGCGATCATTCGGGTTCTTAGATATCTAAGATTCACTTGTGATCATGATTTGAACTTTACTCGATATCCAGCGGTACTCGAAGGTTATTGTGATGCAAATTGGATATCGGATACTAAAGATTCAAAATCCACAAGTGGATATGTCTTTACTCTGGGAGGCGCTGCTGTTTCTTGGAAATCCACGAAACAAACATGTATCGCACGATCCACAATGGAATCCGAGTTCATTGCTTTAGACAAAGCAGGAGAAGAGGCAGAATGGCTTCGTCACTTCTTAGAAGACATTCCAATGTGGCTAAAACCTGTGCCAGCTATTTGCATTCATTGTGATAGTCAATCTGCAATAGGCAGGGCACAAAATCATATGTATAACAGTAAGTCACGATATATTCGTCATCGACATAATACCGTAAGGCAATTGTTATCAAATAGAATAATCTCAATAGATTATATAAAATCTAAAGAGAATATTGCGGATCCGTTAACAAAAGGTTTGACAAAAGAGTTAGTGTATAGTTCATCGAAGGAGATGGGATTAAAGCCTATTACATAAGAGTCATCATAATGGTAACCCTACTTATATGACTGGAGATCCCAAGAACTAAGTTCAAAGGGACAACCAAGTTATGTGTGGCTCGCCAGAAATTACCAAGGGATTAAAATTCCCTACCCATTCCTATGGTGAGAGTGATATCTGCAACATGTGTTGTCTGTAGGGGTATAAAGATAAGCTTTGCTTTTAATGATTACTTATATCTTGATTTAGGCATAAATCAAGACAAGTATAAGGAGATACTCACAATAAGAATCACCTATATGAGTGTTGAATTGGGGCCGGTTCTATGAGAATGAAGAGGCTAAATTCTCTAGAAACACTCATGAAAACCAGGAGCGTTCAAGGCCAAAATGAACACAACAGTGAGAACCACGATGTGTTAGAAGATATTTTGTGTGAAATCTATTGTCTTGGCTTACACAAACGACTGAACAATTCAAGGCATCGCGTCCATTGGTTAGCTAGTAAGTCCGATAGGCTATCACTAGGAAAGGTTCAAGGCCGAAAACTACATATCCTGATGCAAGATATTTTCGACTTATACTCTTTCGATAAAGTCTGCATATTGTTGCATTTCCGTTGTCATCAAATTCCATTCATGTGGGAGATTATTGGAAATGGTTGGAAAAATTCTGGGTAAAACAGAATTTTTTCCTATCTTTGGTCAATTATTTAGGTGGGACCCGTACGCCAAAGTTGGCGGGTCAAAGTGGTAATGCGTTCTATGCCTCGTTGTGATTCACGTGGTATATTTGGTTGCTCAAAACCATTATCGAGTGAATGGGAAATTGAAGCCAAAGTGTGCTCCATGGAAATGGAGTTTTGGTAGAAATTCTTTAAGGTTGAAAAATGGCTTGTCCCACATTGATTTGGTGGAAAGTTTTGAATGAGTTTATAAGGCATGGGATTGGAACTTGGGGTGTGCCCCAAGGGGTACCCGAGTTTTATAGAGAGGGAGATTATGGGCTAGACCCATTGGACCCAAAAATCACCACATGCGCGCGCACCACTGTCCGTCCGGCCGGGTGGGCTGGGCTTGGGCGCGGGTGCGTGGTGTGAGATTGGGTTGGGCTTGTTCGGCCCAATACTAATCTTTTTGGGCCAAAAACATTTGAATTTAGATTTTATTTTTTGAAATAAAATTTGTCCAAAAATTCATTCCGAATTTCTGTTCAGATTTAAATTTCAATTTTTTAATTCAAAATTGTTGCACCTCTTCACAGACAGATCCGAATCTATCCAAACCGAATTTGTTCTGTTCAAATTCAAATCCACCCAAAACAGGGTTTTGAATTGTTTGAAATTTAAACCAAACAGTGCCTATCTGTTTAATTTAAATTGAAAGGTATTGTGCCTGTTTAATTCAAAATTAGCAGCCACCAAACCACCATTTCATCTCTATAAATAGACTAGTCCCTCATTTGGATTTCTATTCCAATTTTCGTCCATCCTTGCTGCAATATCATCTCTGCATTTTTGCTGCATTAATTCCATTCTTTTTCCTGTCCAGAAAGAGTGTATACACTAAGTGTGTTCATTGAACAAATAAATTGTAGTGCTGCATTTATTTGTTGTTGATCATTTCATCTTGGGAGATAGACGTCCATATTCTGAAAGCACCGAGGAGAGGACGAATCTGTCTTAAGGACACAATGTCGAACACTGGATTTGATCAGATTATTATTCGAAAAATTAATCAAGTAAGCTGTTTAATTTATTTTTCTGTTTTATTTATTTATTTAAATTAGATTTTAATTTTGTTTTTCTAACAAAATAAAATCTGTTTTATTTATTTTATTTTATTTTTCTGGTTTGATTTTTGTAATCAAACAAATTCTCTCATTTCCTTTATTTCTTTTATATTCTGTTTATTGTTTAGTACACAACAGAATTTATTTTTCAAATATAGTGAAGATTGTCCAACAAACCCAACCCGATATAATTAATAATATATAAATAAATAATAAGTATATATAATATAATTAGATATAAGAAAATAATATTAGAAGTCTATGATTTTGTTTAAATATAAATAAATAATAACCTTAAAAGTCTTACTGTTTATATATATGAAAATAAAAAAATTATTTAGTGTGTTAAGAATTTAAATGGTTCTTAATTTTTTTGACTATTTGAAATGTGGTCGGATATCCGCAAGTATCGGGTATTCGCGGGCGCGGGGGCGGGGTTGAAAAATTTCACCCATAGCGTGTGCGGTGGTAGAGTTTGTTGGCAGGGGCAGGGAATGGCAAACCCTTCCCATGGCCATCCTTAGGTTGAGAGGTTGTCCAAACCCAACCTAAGTTGTGCTGAGAGCTGTCCAAGTCTGCCCATGCCTGAATTGTAACCCAAGGTTATCTATCCAAACCTAACCCGAGTTAAATTTGAATTGCCCGACTTGCACATAATTTTTTTTTCTTTTTTTAGTATAACTAAATTAATTACTTTGTTAAAAGTAGATTGTATTTACATTTTTTTTTATATGTAAAATCATGAATAACATAAAAAAAAAAAAATTATATAATGTAAGAGAGATATCACAATGGTGGTCTTTACAATTTGAGTGAGAATTTTTGAGTTGTGTTACTTGTGTATATAATATATATTTAATATGATTTAACGATCTAAATTAGTTTAATATCATCCAATGATTAATAATTTATATGTATATTTAATATATTTATATGGTTATATATATATAATTCGGATTTCGTGTTGTTTGATATCTTTGCCTAAACCGGTCCAAATTTAATTTAAATTTTTGAATTTTTATCCAAACTCATACTGAATTTAAAAATATTTTGTCTAAATCCTAAAAATATTCAGATTGAGCTCAAGTTGCACGAATTGGGCCCGACCAAATTGTATCCCTAATTTATTATAAGGAGAAATAACTCTGCCAATTCTTTTCTATTATTATTAAACTTTATGTTAAATTTGGCAGAAGATTTGATAATATTATAACTTGACAATAGTTTTTGGCAGATCATTACTACTAAATATTTTACACGTATTGTGTAAAATATTTACTGGACATGTTTTTATAATTTATTTTGAAATTGGAGTTTATCCTCCAGCATTCTTTGATAGCCACCTAAATTGGTGATAATAAAGTATTATTTGGCATAAACTAAATAAGTGCACTTATTTTGATTATATCATCTCTCCATTTTTTTATATATTTTTTCATAAAAATTCAAAAAATATACTTATTTAAATCATCTCAAATAAAAATTGTTTCAAGTATTCTCTCTACCCTCAGTGTTTGACCCAGCCTTAAATGACAAACAAGTAAATAAATAAAGACAGTTTTAGGAATCCTTTGGGCCTGTTTGGTAACACTTACGTTTTCAGTTTATATTTACAAAAATTTTATAAACTGGTTTTTGTTTATTTTTAGAAAAATATAAACTACAAACGCATTGGTTTGGACAAAATGTTTGAAAATTTAAAAAATATAAATTAAAAGAGTGAGAAATGGCGAGTGGTGGCGTGGCGGGTGGTGGGTGGTAACGAGTGGTGGCAGATGGTGGCAGCGGAAGACGGTAGTGGCGGGTGGGTGGCGACGGAAGACGGTAGTGGTGGGTGGTGGGGAGTGGTGGTGACGGAAGACGATGATGGCGGGTGATGAGTAATAGCGGCAGGTGGTGGGTGGTGGCGGCAGAAGACAGTGATGGAGGGTGGTGGCGGAAGACAATGATGGAAAGTGGTGGCAGGTGGTGGTGAGTGGTGAGTGGTGGCGGCGGAAAATGGTGGTGAAAAGTAGTGGCAGGTGCCGGGTGGTGGCGGCGGAAGATGGTGGTGGAAAGTGGTGCTGGGTGGTAGTGGCAGAAGATGGTGGTGGTGGGCGGTGACGACGGAAGACGGTGATAGAAAGTGGTGGCAGGTAGCTGATGGTGGCGGCGAAAGACGGTGGTGGAAAGTGGTGGCAGGTGGCGGCAGTGGAAGATGGTGGTGGAAAGTGGTGGTGGGTGGTAGTGGTGGAAGATGGTGGTGGCGGGTGGTGGCGGCGGAAGACGGTGGTGGAAAGTGGAGGTAGGTGGCGGGTGGCGGCGGTGAAAGACGGTGGTAGAAAGTGGTGGCAGGTGGTGGTGGCAGAAGATGGTGGTGGAAAGTGGTGGCGGAAGATGGTGGTGGCGAGTGGTGGTGGCGGTGGAAGACGGTGGTGGAAAGTGGTGGCGAAAGATAGTGGTGGCGGGTGGTGGCGGCGGAAGACGGTGGTGGAAAGTGGTGGCAGGTGGCGGATGGTGGCGGCGAAAGACGGTGGTGGAAAGTGGTGGCAAGTGGCGGCAGTAGAGGCAGAAGATGGAGGTGGAAAGTGGTGGCGAGTGGTAGTGGCGGAAGATGGTGGTGGCGAGTGGTGGCGGTGGAAGACAGTGGTGGCAGGTGGTGGTGGCGGAAGATGGTGGTGGTGAAAAGTGGTGGCGGAAGACAGTGGTGGCGGCGGAAGATGGTGGTGGTGGAAAGTGGTAGCGGAAGACGGTGGTGGCGGCGGAAGACGGTGGTGGGTGGTGGCGGCAGAAGACGGTGGTGGCGAAAGACGGTGGTGGAAAATAGTGGCAGGTGGTGGCGAGTGGTGGTGGTCAAAAAAAAAAAAAAACTGAAAACTAAAAACGTAAACTCATTTTTTGAGTTTACAAATTTTGGTCAAATTTATAAACTGAGACCACTAGTTTATAAACCAAAATATTTACCAAACAAATTTTTATGACAGTTTTTAAAATTTTTGTAAATATAAATTGAAAATTGAAAACGTAAGTGTTACCAAACACCACATTTGAATTGTGTTTTAGAAGTAGGAATCCCCTCATATTTTGGGAAAGGAAAAGAGAATGATAAGATACGTAAACATACGCTTACACCAACTTCAATGAAATAATTATATATTTAATTATCTTGATATTTCATATTTTGAAAATATATTTTTTGACTTTTAGAGAAAAGTATTTTCAAACATCAAATAATGGTTTTAAAAATCAGGCCGGATTGGTCTGTTCGACTAGTTGAACTGTCGACCGTCCAGGGTTCCAATCCAGACCTTTTAAACCATTCCAAACCAAAAATTGACCTATTTAGAGATAATCGAAAAAAATCGACGGTTGGATCGCCAAATCAGGTGATCTGGGAATGGGTCAAGTGAACCGACTAGGTTGATGAAATTAAAAATTTTAACTTTTTTTTTGATATTTTCTAACTTTTTTTTTATTCTTTCTTTATTTTCTTTCTTTCTTTCTTTCTTATTTTATATATGCAAGAAAAATTTAATTGAAAACTCTCTTTTAAGAGTCTCCTCTTGTGAGAAAGCCTACTAAAAGCTTGAAATTATTGTGAAAGTTTCTACCTATTTATAAGAAAAAAATTCTTCCAAAAAATTCAAGAAATTCATGTGAGATCCAATCAAATTTATTGAAAGGAGACTAGAAATTTTGATATCTCTCCAAAATTTTTGCTCTTCTTTCAATCAAATTATTTAAATTAAAATCATATGGAAAAAATATTGAATATTTAGTTTCCTTGTTGAAAATTAAAATTAATAATATTTTAAAATATATTATTATATTTTTTTGTAAAAAAATATTATGAAAAATATTAAAGATAATTTAATATATCAATTTTTTAATTTATAATTTTATTACTTATATTTTTATTTAGATATAATTTAAATATATTTATGATGTCACAATTCGATTCCAATTCATCTCAACGGTTGAGTCAGTAACTCGTCCACCCGATCCATTTTTCCAGTTTGCTTATCTATATATGGTTTGTAAAACATTGAACTAAACAAAATTCTCAAAAAAAAAAAAAAAAAAATGCCCAACGAAAAATGAGGGAAAAAAAAAAATAACAGTTAGGGGCACAGAGAATTGTAGAAGGATAATATCCAGTTCATTACAAAAACCCAATAAGAGAGAAATCAAAACCCAAAATGTATATAAATCGACTCATCAACCCATCAAGAAGGATAATACTTGGTAGCTCGAAAATCATTGACCCGAATTGGCTCAAATACCCAAAATGACGTCGTTTTGAGTATTTTCTTTTTCTTTTTCTTTTTTGCCTTCTCTTTTCTTTCCCATCCCTCTTTGAAACAGAGAAGAAAGAGAGAAGATGTGAGAAAGAGAGAGGAGAAAAGATGGAAAGAAAAGGGAGGTAGAGAAAGAGACGGTGATGGCGGCGCCGGTTAGTCAGTTGGTGGCCCCCCCTCTCTCTCTCTCACATATATATATATATATAGATGTGTGTGTATATATATATATATAGATATTTGAGCATCATCGCACAGATCTGGTGCTCTCTCTCTCATATATATTGTGTGTGTATAGATGAAGAAGGAGAGAAGATGAAAAAGATAATCTGGTGTTGATGATGATGCTCTCTCTGGTGTTGATGATGATGAAATCTGGTGTTGATGATGATGGTCTCTGGTGTTGATGATAATGTGTTGATGATGATGCTCTCTCGATTTTTTTTTTTGATGATTTGTGTATACATTTTTTACTTTTATTTATTTTTATTTTTTTGTGAATGATGGTTGTTGATGTTGATGATGTGTTATTGGTCCCCAGCTCCATCTTCTCTCTTCTTCTTCTTCTTTATTATCTTCATCCTCTCTGTTTCAGAACAAAGAAAAAAAAGAAGAAAAAAAAAACTCTTCTCTATTATCTTCATCCTCTCTGTTTCAGAACAAAGAAAAAAAAGAAGAAAAAAAAAAAACCAAAACGATGTCGTTTTAGATTTGAACCATTTCGGGTCAAACGTTATTCGAGCTACGTAGCAGCTCCGCATCAAGAAAATGAGAAGAAAAGGTTACATTTAGAATTACCAGCAAAAAGTGTTGATGAACAAGTTACCATAAATAGAGTTGTCAAAAGTAAAAAATATATAATAATAATAAAAAGGGTTTCAGGAACAACACAACCAAAAAACCAAAAGTGAACAAGAACACTGAACCAAATGGGCAATGTCTTTATAGGGCACCATGCAATTGGGCGGAAAATTTGATTTAACACTACAAATCTACTCTCATCCAAACAACCACCATTATGAATCCTTCCCGAGTATTAAAAGACAGAGACCTCTGATTTCCTCTCTCATTGTGCAACCATCGCAATCCTTCCAGCAACTTGATCAAGATCTCGCTGGCCGCTTGACGTGATTTTCCTCCCACTGAAGCAAAAGAACAATGTTTCAGTAAATAATTGACCCATTGTAAAATATATATAAATATATATATAATAAGATGAAAATAACTTCCCTACACAACTATACTATTCTCGACTTGCACATAAATATATAAAAAGACACTTAGGTTCTCAAAAAATATTTAGCAATACAGCGACTAATTTCATCATATCAAGTTGGACCCTTCATTATTTTTCCCTGTCTACGCCTTATATATGTAATATTTCTTCTTCAGAGGTGTGTTACAAAAATAATGTTAATGTACTCGATACTAAACTACTCCAATAGGGAAGAACAAACACCCTAACAATTTCAACTTCCAGAATGATAGCATAAAGTGAAAAAAAGTAACAAATAAAAAGGTATTTGATGATTGCTTCAATTGTCTAGTAAGTTCTCATCGTAATGTATTTTATCAGCTTTCATTTCTTGTCCCCACAATGTCCCCTTTCATATATATGTAGAACGAGAAATACAATAAATAGAACATTAAGAGTTGGATCAGTTGTCAGTCCTCCCAACTACAAATGCAACCCCTTGGAGTCAAAGTCAAAAACTGTATAAAAGAAACTCACCCCTTGGAGTCAAAGTCAACAATGTTCATGTTCTGCAATTGCTGGAGGATGTGTCGTGCAATGGCTCCACTGCTCTTGCAGAAATGGGGTGGGCGACTCCCGTTCCTCTGGCTCCCTCCATATATCCTCTAAAAAGCACCAACACCAAAACCACCTCTCAGGTAGATTTTCCTAGCCATAGAAGCTGCCAACAAAATCAAGGATATATTGAGTACGATATATAGAATGGTTGATAACGCATATGCATGTCTGCACTCAGTTCAGATAGAGGAAAAAGGTAAAAAAAAAGAATCACACACCAGCTCTAATGTAGTACCAATCAGGGTCATATGGGGCAAGCTCCTTGAATTTCGCAGTCTTCACAATGTCAGTCCAGTGAGGAAGCTCCATCTATCAGACAACAAAGAAATATCAGAAGATAACATGAAGAGGAACACAAAATTGAATTGTGGAACCCATTAATCTGGCATACAGTAGCCTAGTCTTAGAATCAGAAACACTTGCTTGTGCAATGAAAATGACAGGATGTGCAAGTGAGATATAGAAGCAAGGAACCATAAGAAATCTTACTAACAAATATGAGATTAACAGATAAAATGGACATGCGTCAGTTAAAGCACTAGAGGGGGAAAAGGATGCTTCTGTCAAAAATATCTACCTGCTCAGAAGAACAGAATCAAAATCAGAAGTTGGTTAAAATGAACTCCTCACACATGTTGACCCCTTGTACTCTTCTTTTTTTTTTCTCTCTCTTTTTTGGTTTCAAATTCCCCCTCCCACAACCCTATGCGCGCGCGCGCGCACACACACACACACATTAAAAAAAAAAAAAGTCAAATGGTTAAGTGGTAAGCCTCTCCGACCATAATTCACCAACCTAGAAAAAGACGGGATTCAATCCTGGTACCACCCAAGGGGCTTTACCAGCTAAGCTAGCTGCCACCTTCACAGTGGTCAGAAAATAGTATTATTTCAAGCCAACATACCAAATACAAATAACAGTACAACATTTCAACATACAAATCCCTCTATTGCATAAAATATCAGTAGCAATTAGCAACATTGTTTAAATCAAATTTGGTGATTAGGAACCAGAAATGGATTCCAATATGCAAGCAAGGTAAATATTTTCTCAGATTTAAGGGAAATAAATACAAGTTTGGAAGTTCAGATAAAAATGTGTCGAGAGCACCACCCAATTCATCTTTCATCACTCTAATAGCCAACTATGGTGATTAATCCCAAACTTTTAGTGAATTAAAGCGCAAATGCTACAAAAAGAAACAAAATGAAAAAACTACATTTGAATTGCAGATAAAGATAGCAGCTTTTTGGTTCTGAGAGTACCTTAATATGCCAAATTCATGAACCTTAACAAAACACACATACTGTAGAGAGCAAATGAGTAATTCATATATATGAAAACAGAATGACAAAAAGAAAATATAAAATGTGCACCCCTAAAAAAGGGTGCTTATGGTATTTGACTTGATAACAATGCCACAAAATTTTGTAACATAAACCCTAAAATCACATAAATTTTCTCACAACAAAAAGTATAACCTTTTGCTCATCAATTTTTATTTTTTATTTTCACACCACAAATTTAAAATTTCCTAGATTTCCCCAACATAAAAAAAATAAAATAAAAAAACACTCTAAATCCAAACACATTTGCACAAGAACCACAAAGAATTAGATAGCTCAAACACCAGCTGTCATGACCCGAACCCGCCCCCGTGGGTTAAGGACATAACCGGCCAGTAATCGTGAGATTACCTACGGCCTCAAACCAAACCAAATGTATTTTAACAGAGTTCATGGGGGCCAAACGGAAGCAATTTGAAACTTTGTCCATAGAGCCGTGCTTATATGCACCTCATTACATACATATGTTAATAACTCACATCCGTAAATGCAATAACATGAAAATTCTGTACAAACAGGATCACTCGAATCTAAGTCAGCCAAACGAAACTATATACAGACACATTCAAAGACTCCGCCAACCTGACAAAATATAAATACATAACGAAAAGGCGAAGACGTGTCTCGTGCGTGAGACGCAAGGGCTGACTCTTCAAAAACTCTGACTGTTTCTCACAATATCACCGGGGCTGGTTTTGGACTTCTCTTGGCTCACCTACAAACACATGAATGAGTGTGAGCGAAAGCCCAGTGAATAATATCAGATAAAGAAGATATACAAACAATATGTAGAACAACATGCTTCAAACGGCCTTAGGCCCACTTTATATCATATTTCCGTTTCATATACATACACAATTTAAGTCAAGTAACTATGGTTCTAAACATACTGGCCCTTGGCCCATTTACCTTCCATTCGTGACAGACTATTATTCATTTTAGACTTATCATTCTTATTAAACTATCATCTATATCAAACTGGCCTTTAGGCCTTTCAAACTTTCATTCGTGTCAAAACGGCCTCTGGCCCATTCATTCATGTCAATCGGCCTTCGGCCCAATCATTTATCAATCAGCCTTTGGCCCAATCATTTATCAATCGGCCTTCGGCCCCATCATTTATCAATCGGCCTTCGGCCCCATCATTCATCAATCGGCCTTCGGCCCAATCATTTATCAATCGGCCTTCGGCCCAATCATTCATCAATCGGCCTTCGGCCCAATCATTTATGTCAATCGGCCTTCGGCCCAATCATTCATCAATCGGCCTTCGGCCCAATCATTTATGTCAGTTGGCCTTCGGCCCAATCATTCATCAATCGGCCTTCGGCCCAATCATTTATGTCAATCGGCTTTCGGCCCAATCATTCATCAATCGGCCTTCGGCCCAATCATTTATGTCAATCGGCTTTCGGCCCAATCATTCATCAATCGGCCTTCGGCCCAATCACTTATGTCAATCGTTTGTCCATAATTCAAACTAGCAAAATTATAAGGGAATAAGCAATTGGACAATTGACAAACTTCAAAATATCGATACTACTCACAGTGATCGGCTTGTGGATTTGCCCTGGAGCTTGACCCTACATATTTCATGAACACAAAAGGATCACTAACAGTTCAATCCGTTCTTTAATTCACATATTGCTCTTTAGGCTTTATTCTTATCTCATTAACTCATTTACAATGCTTAACATATGCCTAAGAGTGCTTACAAGTGAAAGAGAACGGAAAATACAACACAGAATGCATTTTCAGAATTTCAGGAAACAGGGTCCCCGCTCGAGCGTGGACTTCCCCGCTCGAGCGGACCCTTAAGCCTGCAAAAGTGCTGGTTACCTCAAATCCCCGCTCGAGCGTGAACTCTGCCGCTCGAGCGGACTGCCTGTCTACATAGCTCCCCGCTCGAGCGTCAACTCCCCCGCTCGAGCGGGAGCCATGTCTGCCAAAATGCTGGGAGCTCGAATTCTCCGCTCGAGCGGCACTTCCCCTGCTCGAGCGAGAGTCAAAATTCTGGAAATTCCAGGTTGTGTTCTTGAGCTCCAATTCGATTTTCCAGCTACCTTACTTGCATGCAATGGTCCAAATCTCAAATATAATCATACTAACATGGCACCAATGCAAGATTATAACATTATGAGGCTTAATTTCACAAATAAAGCACATGCATGCCCCAATCTCCCATCAAACTCATTTACAATATACAAATTCATGCATTCAAGCTCCCATTCATATAATTTGTACATGCATGTGATGAATTAGCCACAATCTCAACTTAGATAACATAAATGGTGATCAAAACATAAGCTCCAATTTAAATTGCACATGGATTATACATCTTCATGCTCAAACATGCAAATTCAAGGTACTTCCTTACATGCATGCACATATTAAGCTTCAATTCAACAAAACCAACCCAATTCCATTTCAATCTTACTCTTGACCACCAAATTAGCTTGAACACACAAAATTACAAACTATAATTCAAGAATTACTCACCTAGAAGTTTTGATCTTTTAAGCTCTAGTCAATTCTTGAGCTAAATCTCCAAAATTTCCAAGCTTTAAGCCAAACCCTCAATCTCCTACTCTCTCTTCTTCCAACCGACCCTCTCCTCTCTTCTTTGAGTTTATCATCAGTCATAATGAGGCTAGGGAGAGAGAGATTGAGTGTTTAAAGCCTTGACAACAAAACCCACTAAGGCCAACATTAAAATAATAAAGTAGTTGGGCTCTAATTCATCAATTTAATCAGTTTAATATGACCAAAATCAATTTCTAATTAAATTCCACCCTAGGCTCTAAAAATTATGCCAATCACAATGGCGTAATCAATTTCGGGTTCTGTGGCCGATAAGGCCTCCAATTAATTTCCAAAGCGGAAAAATCAAACAGATATTCCTACGGTGAATAGATAGAAATTCAAAACCACATATTTTCATATAATGGTGCACAAAATCATATCAAAACACATAATCACATTCATATTAAGGACCAATTAGCATATTACGGAACAGGGGTATCACACCAGCATAGCAAAAGGAATATCAATGTCAAAATCCTAAATCAAGCTTCGAAACTAACTTCACAATCTATACATAGAGAGAGAGAAAGAGAGACCTTGCCGGAGCGTTTGAGGTGAGCGGCGTAGGCCTTGACGAACTCGTGTGGAGAGACATCTTTCACAGTTCTCCCAGCCTTCATTTTCTGCTTCTGCTTCAGCTCCTCTGCGGCGGAAGATCTTCCTCCTGAGCTCTGACTAGGGTTTGTGTGTGTAAAGATAGTGAATTGGAATGAGGGCTAGGGTTTATAGTCGTGTCTGTGTAACAGTGGGCCATCTAGGGCTCGAAATTTTGTGGGCCATTGACTCAATTGTGTGGGCTAGGGTTTTTTTCTTTTGGGTCGGATGGGTTTTATTTAGAGGTATGGCAAATGGGCTGGTTTGGACGGGTCGAAATCTAAACCCAAATCCGTTTATAAATGATTTGGACTAAAATGGGTGCAGGTTGAAGAAATCAACCCGACCAATTCATTTATTTTATTTAACATTTTTTATGGTAGATGTAATTTTCATTTAAAACTTTGTGCTAACAATATTTTTTTTCTTTTTAGAGAATTGCATACGTTTATGTGTATAGTGATGTGTTTCACAAAGAAGAAACAAACATAGAATCTTATCGACATTACCCATATTTATAGAAGGTTGGCTTGAAAAATTGAATTTAATAAATAAAAAAAAGACATCCGAAAGGATTAAAATCACCAAGAAAAACTCTTTTTCTTTTTCTTTTTTTTCTTTAAGTATTAAAATTAAAATTTAAAAGGAACAAAAAGTAAAAGAAAAAGAAAACAGACATCAATAAAAATGCAACCCAAACACATAAAAATAAGGAGGAAGAGAGAGAGAGAGGGGGTGAAACATTGACCACCTTCAGTTTGTTTTTTAAGATTATTTTTGAATATTATTTTAAAACAAATAATTTGACAAAAATAAATATTAAAAAATATTTTTAAAAATATTAAAAATTATTTATGCCATCCAAAAAGATAAAGCGATATAAAAATGACAAATGCTTTTAGTTTTTTTTGCTAAATTAATTTTTTAGTTTTTATAACAAAACCAAATTACTCCCACCAATAGTAAATACTATTAGCGTCCACTTTGCAGTTTAACATTGTATACTGGGTTTTCTATTATCAAAGTATTATTATAAATAAAAAAATATACAAAAAACCAAGTGTAGCAGTAGTTGGTGGATAATTTATGTTGGTTTGTGGATAATTTATGCAACAACCACTAACCCATTAGCAACTCACCATCAATCCATTTTAACCCGCATAACTATGGTCTCCTGATTTTATAAAACAGTGGGCCGTCTATCTAGGGCTCTAAAAAACTTGGGCCGGATCCAGTTTAAAGCCCAGGCACTTGAGAACCCTGTTTGGTCACGTGTTAATTTTAATTTTTTTGGCAAAGTTCAGTTTCCCCCTATCGTTAAAGGCTAGTTTAAATATAGGCAAATACCTCTCCTATACTTCTAAACTAAAGTGTACCCGTTACTTTTTTTAGCAAAATTAACAAAAATCATGTGTGCAAATTTGAGAGTCAGCTAAAAAAAATGTCAACTTGAAAGTCAAATTTTATACAAAAAGACATTAATGCCCTTAATTTCATCTTCTTCCATTTTCCCATTTGATAATCCTAACCTAACTTAATCGTCTCTAAAAAAACTGAGATTGAAGAAGTTATAGAAATAAGGGAAATTTGACCATACATCCCTCCTAGCTTCCTTTACTTGTTAAAAGGTCAAAAAAATAAATAAAATAATAATAATAATAATAATAATTTCAAAACCCCTTCATAATTATAAAGTTATGTATAAAAGATACAATTTGTTATTTGAATATTTTATTTGACCATTATACCTTATCTTTCTTCTCTTTCTTTTACAACACTCTCTCTATCTTCACCAACTCGATGGTTGTTCATTGCCTCTACTGTCTTCATTGTCTACCGGCGTCACTCATTCTCACCATCGGCCGGCAACCACTATTTTTACAGTCAAACCACCACCATCTCAGATTTGATACCTATGAACTCATATTTGATATCAATAGCTTCAGATTTGAGATAAAAGAACTTAGATTTGATAGAAAAATGAGAAATCGAGATATTTTAATGAAAAATCAAGAGTTTTTTTTATTTGTTTGTTTGTTCTTAGATCTAAAAGTAAAATTTGACTCTGATTCGTTGATTTAGTATGTACTCTATTTTTTATAATAGTAGAATTTTACTCTAGTTAACAACATGCTGATCTACTTAACGACAGTAAAATTTTACTCTTTATTTATTTATTTATTACAAAGTAAAATTTTACTCTAAATTAAAGTAAAGTTTACTATGATTCAAAATAAAATTTTACTCTGAAACAAGATGCAAGGATGGCTTTACAAGAGAGTGTTGTGTCATGAACCAGAGTAAAATTTTACTGTTCGAAGAACAGAGCATCATAAGAAGAAGATAAAGAGATAGAGAGAGAGTATCATGAGAAGAAGAAGAAAAAGAAAATAAGACGAAGAAAAAGAAAAGAGAGAGAGTGAGAGAACATAAATGGTGAGTAACACATATACACACACACATAGAGAGAGAGAGAGAGAGAGAGAGAGAGAGAGAGAGCACGAACCATCAAAACCAGAGAGAGATAGAGTGAAGGATCTCAAATATGAGGTTTGCAAACCGTCGCGAACCGTCATTTTCTGGTGACGATGACTGTGAATGATCTCAGATCTGAGGTTGTGGATGCGACGGGTGATGGTGGCGATGAAGACAGTAGAAAAAGAGTTCCATGGTAAGTGGCAGTGGCGCTGGTGGAGAGCGGCGGTGGCACCAGTAAAGAGCAGCAGTGGCACCGATGAAGAGTAACAGTAATAAGAGCGAGACAGAGAGAAGAGAGATTGAGATGAGAGAAAGTGATTGCAATTTGATACTCTCTCTTTCACACACATACACATACACACACACACACACACACACATATATATGAGGGTATTATAGTAAAATAAACAAGTTTTAAAATATTAGAGGGTTTTGAAAGGATCCATATAATTCTTATCCCTTTTTAAGATAAGTTAGACACTGAATGGTCTATCACCAAATCTCCCTAGAAATAAAGTAGTGATGTAACATGACTCTCAATATTTCTTATTACTCATTGAAATGCTTAGTTTTATCTCTTCAACTTCTAAAAACTCAAACTACACAAAACATGAAATTCAACTTATACACTCTTTAAAAAGAACTTTTCAACTCGGATGATGATATCCAACTGTAACTATTGACTAAACATTAATTCCACACAAAATATACACTCTCTATCAAGCATTAAGGATTTTCCACAACACCAATTCCACATAAACTATGCACTCTGTATCAAGCACTAAAGCTTTTATACTAGTCAAAAAAAAAATAAAAAAAATTAAAGCTTATATATATATATATTATATAAATATATTGTTACCCATAAAACAACCTAAGAAGAGGGGTGAATTGGATTTCTACATAAATTGCTAAATTAAAAAATTAACCCAAATAAAAAACAATTAATAATATGAAACAATAAAGATGAGTAATAAATTAAAATTTAATCCAAATGAGAAATAAATATGAAGCAATATAAATGAGACTAATAAAAATAAATTAAGCGAAGGAAAAAGAAGAGAGAGCAAACACAGAATTTATAGTGGTTTGTCTCAAACCAAGCCTACGTCCACTCCTCAAGATCCTCTTTGAAATTTCTTCACTATTTGTCAAATACAAATTACACTCCTAGTTTTACAGGTGCTAGTGAACCTTAATAATTGATCAACCCCAATCACTCCAACCAACTAGTTGTGAATCCGGTGTTAGTCACACCCAACTCAAGTGATTTTATATAAAAAAAATCACTCACAAAAATATAACTCTCTTTTACAAGAAAAATGATAAGGGATTGAAAACGCTTTTACAATAAAAACTCAAATTCTCAATATACTTTGTTTCGAAAGAAATTATAACTCAATGAAAATGCACCACACAATGTTTTAAGAATATCAATCAAAATTTTCAGCACTTTTATGTCTTTTCTTTTCTCTACAAAACTTCTTTTATAGCCATAGAAAAAACTAGCCGTTGCAAATGGATTCTAGGTAGGCTCCTCTTTCCTTCTATTTTTCTTCCATTTGAATTCATTAACCTTTTGCACTTGCCTCATTCTTGTCAAACACTTCAAATCAATCAAAGGAAGAAAATAAATAAGAAAAGATATGGAAATAATTTGAATTGTTTTTTTTAAATTTTATTTTTATATTAAATTAAAATATTCAAAATATGCACAATAAATTCAATTAAATTTTAAATCGGTGCAACATATGATAAAATTCATTTTCATATTTTGTGTCGAATGATTGTAAAAATATGTATATTAGAAAATCATAATTTGTCCAATAATATGTTAGACATTATCAAAATAAAATCGTCGGATTAACAATCTCCCCCTTTTTTGATGATGACAATACATGTATAGATTTGACACAAAATTAAAATCAAAATCAATTTCTTTTGAATTTATACAACAGAAAATATTTGACAATTAAAGTATATGCATAATTCAAATTCATATTTCTTCTCTGCCCTTGACATCATCAAAATAAAATGTTAATGTGAGTGAGTAATAGAAAAAAAAAAAAACTCCCCATCAAATCATGGATATATTCAAAATATAAAGTTATTCACAATAGAAATGTTGGAACCTATTTTTATAATAAAACCATCACTACTCCATATCAAACTTAATAATCTAAGATTTATAAATATGACTTAGAATCCAGAATTTAAGAAATCAAATTAGACATTCCAAGTTCTTTTCTGATGAAGCAAAATTGATTTTCATTTAGGGGCTTTGTGAAAATATCCGCCAATTGGTTGTCGGTATTTATAAATTCAAGCTCAATATCCCTTTTTGAACATGATCTTGTATAAAATGATGTCTAATCCCAATGTGTTTAGTTTGAGAGTGTTATATTCTTAGTCAAATTTATTGCACTTGTGTTATCACATTTAATAGTGTAAATCAAGTATAACGCAGCGGGTAAAAATTTTAGATCATACCTTAGGTGATAGAACCTGAAGCGAAGAACCTTGTGGGTAAATCACGTGCTTCACAAACCACGAACAACGAACACCCAGCAGTGGAGTGATACCACAGTATGAGTATCACCCACACGAGTCACAATGCAAAAAGCTTGATCGTTATTTTAATGGGAGAGAGTTAGAGAGTATGGGAAAAAATCATTCGCTATTTGATACATCCAATATCCTATATATCGTATCAGATATATAGGCTGAGTATCCCATCTATCCATATTAGTTGATATGATAGATATAGATATCAAGAGTGGGTTATCCAAATAGGATTCAAATTCAAATTCAAATTACATGGATATGTTTAAATGGGTCATAGGTCATGCCACATGGGCGTCCAAATTCGGGTCCAATACTCGGCCCAATTTCTAACATCTCCCACTCGCACATGAGTTGGCATGACATTGCCACATCTCTATCTCAGTCTCCCCAAAAAAATGAACAATCTCATACTAGCCAATGAACCGTGCGACTGCTGAGAACACCTGTATGTGGGAGCTCTATACTAGAAACTCAATATGAGTCAGCATAGAGACATCAACCCAAAATGAACAGAAATAGTGTCTCATGTACCCAGACCCCTCTAGCTACATCGGTCCAAAAACATCTCTAACCCCTCAAAGAGCATGTTTGACCCTCCTAGGTCCCGCATTATATTCACACCCAATCAGCATTCCATAGAGAGCGATGTGAGTTGTCGATAATGAATATAGAGCAGAGATATAGAACTAGATGATCTTCCCTTCATCCTCGTATCATTTAATTCGAAATTGACCGCTTTCCCAGTAATGTCCCTTAAAGCCGAATCATACATGACTGTAGGTAACATACCAAAGTAGTTGAACATCAACTCCTCATCTTATGACATAGTCAAAGGTCACAAAAGGCACAAAGTGAAGTCATTTAGGAAAAAATGACTTTTAGGACTCACACGACGAAGAAACAGGGATCCATTCTCTCACATCGCTAACGGGTCGATAAGCACATGTAGTACGAATGCATGTTATAGTGGATTAACTCTTCCAAAGAGTGATGTTAAACTCACACACCATACAGATCTTAGTCTAGTCACTCTTAAGCGCACAAGTCGTTTCTTAGCGTTTAGCTCAAATTCTCCATTTGCTCGCCTCTCAGGCATCAAATGAGACCTCACATCTGGCTATCCATAATAGGCATATCATGGAAAAGTGGGTACTCTCATATCCATGGTTGCTTTCTAACAAGACCTCATCTTGGCTTCAACCAAGGCGACATAGCTAGTGGATAATTTTAGCTTCTCTATTGGCTCCAAATACAATAAGCCACTAGTCTCATCCTTGCTCACTACCTAACGCTAAGGGCGATTGCTCGTGTGAGTAAGCCAATCTTGCCTGCTAACATCAATTTATTTATTTTGTGTATGCTAATTTACAAACCATTACAAAAAGTAGTAAACATAAATGTGTAATAGAAACAAATATGAATACTAATGGCATAAATATCCCAAAAATATGAGTTCAATTGAATACACACACACATATATATATATCACCACCTACGTAGTCCTAAAGCCCTAACATGAGTAAGATAAACATCTCTAGCAATGGGCTTAGTTAAAGGGTCCGCAACCATGCGACTCGTAGGGATGTGCTCTAGGATCACTTCTTTCTACGCCATAATGTCTCTGATAAAGTTGAACCTCACATCAATGTGTTTGGTTCTCTCGTGGTACTTAGGATTCTTAGCGTAAGCGAGTGCAGCCATGCTGTCACAATGGATAGTCACAGGGTCTGAAGTGTGTGTGACAATATCCAAATGCTGAAGGAATCTCCTCAACCAAACAGCTTCCTGAATGGTAGATGAACAAGCCACAAACTCAGCCTCCATAGTCAATAAGGAGATACAGGATTGCTTCTTACTCCTCCAAGAAATAGCACCATCGCTAAGCATGAAAGCATATCCTGAAGTAGACTTACGCTCATCTAAGTTTCATCCCCAGTCAGCATCACAATAGCCAACTAGACGTAGATCTGAACTTTGGTAACAAAGTGTGTAATCCGCAGTCCCTCTAAGATATCGTAATATCCTCTTAACTACTTTCCAATGAGCTGGTCCTGGGTTGGATTGGTAACGACTCACCAATCCGACTGCATAACAAATGTCAGGGTGTGTACACATCATAACATACATCAATCTTCCAACAGCATTTGCGTAGGGAACACGGGCCATCTTTTCATTCTCTTCTGGAGTCTTAGGACCCATATTAAGGTTTAGGCTTTCGCCTTTCACAACAAGAGTGTCAATGGGTTTGTAGCTCTGCATCTGGAATCGCTCTAGGATAGTCTTAATGTAAGTCTCTTGAGACAAACCGAGAAGTCTCCTAGAGTGATCTCTAAGGATCTTAACATCAAGCACATAGCTCGCTTCACCCATGTCTTTCATCTCAAATGTAGAGAATAACCACCTTTTAGTGGCGACAATCATCTCCTTGTCATTTCCAGCCAATAATATGTCATCCACATATAATGACAATATCAGAAAAATGTCCTTGGACTGCTTAACGTACACACAGTGATCTTCATCGATCTTCATAAACCCATTAGAAACAATAGCTCGATGAAATCTCAGATTCCACTGTCTGGATGATTGCTTTAAGCCATAAATAGATCGTTGAAGCTTGCAAACTTTGCGCTCCTGACCTACTACCACAAAGCCTTCTGGTTGATCCATATAGATCTGTTCATCTAATTCTCCATTGAGAAATGCAGTCTTAATGTCCATCTGATATAGCTCTAAGTCCAACTGAGCTACTATGGCCAAAATCAGACGAATAGAGGCAAACCTCACAACTGGTGAAAAAGTTTCCTCATAGTCCACACCCTCTCGTTGGGTGTAACCTATCACCACTAGGCGAGCCTTATACCTTTCTATGGAACCATCCGCCTTGCGCTTGATTTTGAGAACCTATTTGTTCCCAATAGTCTTGTGCCCTGGCGGCAAATCAACCAAGTCCTAGACATGATTTTTCTTCATAGACTCTATTTCTTCATCCATTATAGCACTCCATTCTTTACTAGCAGGGGATGAGAGAGCCTCTTTGAGATTCTCAGGCTCTATCTCATCACTCGGAGCAATCATGAATGCTTCCCCTTCAATCTCAAAACGACGACGGGGTATAACTTCACGTTTGCTTTTACGCAGTTGAGAATCCTGAGAATCCTCATCCACTGGATCTAATCCATGGGGAGGTAGATCACTCCTACTGTCCCTAGGAGCTTGAGGGATTATCTCATCATTCTCTACTAGGCTACTTGGTGCGCCTTTAAGTAGATCCTCCATCTCATAGAGTTCTACATCTCTAGTTACCTCACCTCTGCTAGGGAAATCCTTTTCTAGGAAATCCATATCTCGTGACTCAATTTCAGTCACACTGTCATCCGGATGCTCCCCAATAAACACATAGCCCTTAGAATGATCACTATAGCGAATGAAGATACACTTCTTTCCTCTAGGGCCCAACTTCCCAAACTTATGAGAAGCGTTGTGTATGTAAGCTGCTGAACCCTAAGGCCGCAAATTCCCGTATCAGGCTTTTTGCCAGTCCACATCTTATATGGGGTGGAAGAAACTGATTTGGAGGGCACAAGGTTAAGGATGTAGGCAGCAGTAGGCAGCAGTCAACAAAGCATCTCCCCAATAAGAAATGGGAAGATTAGCTTGCGCCACCATAGATCTAATCATGTCAAGCAATGTGCAATTCTTTCTCTCCGCTACACCATTTTGCTGCGAAGTCCCAGGAATTGTCAATTGCCTGATAACTCCTTTTTCTTCACAAAGCACTTTAAATTGCTCAGATAGATACTAACGTCCCCAGTCAATCCTTAGAGCTTTAATGCTCTTGTCTAATTGATTCTCAACCTCATTAACATACTGTAGACGTCCCCGAACGCATCCCGGGGAGGGTGCGACTCCCCCCCGTTCTGGTTCGCTTGCGGGTCTACTACAGTTCGAAGGACTCAAATGTCATGGTTCTTAATCTTGAACCAAAGAGTCCAAATCCGGCAAATCGTTTTGAAAACAGATTTTTTGAAAGAAGTGCCAAACATGGACTGCTTTGCCAGATACAGAGTCGCCACCTAAATGTTTTTTTAATGGGAAATTTAGGAAACCCTGACTCGGTGCCAAAGGCCACGTGTCCGTCATCACCAAAGTTGCCTCGGCTCGGGAACTTGGGTACGATTGGGGAAGGTCACTTCGTGAGCACCCCCGCTCGCCCGGTCAAAGACCGGCCTCTACTAACCATGATATCTGATTTTGAAAACATTGTGCGTTCTTATTCCGGTTATTAGCCTAGATTTACTATGTGATGCGCACAGCATACAAGTATAGACTGAGTCGCCTGAATTAGAACAAAACATTTCATGTTTGTTTGTTTGAAAATGGTTTGATGGTGCTACTCGCAGGTAGGCTAAGACGTGGATTTGCCACCCTCGGGTGGGCTTAGAAAACATGATTTTGCCACTATCTAGTGGGCTTAAAACAAACATTTGATGAATTGTCCCAATTCAAGTAACACAACCTCCACCCACAGGCATTCAAGGCAGTTATATCACATAAGCAGTTAGCCTCATGGCAAGCATGCTATTCATGGCAACACTCACACACATGCAAGGATGCTAAAGCATAAAAACTCACCGAGTACTTCAAGCCAAAACAGAAACTTATTAGAAATCCATGCATGATCCTAGATACACAGAATTGCCTAATGCAACACATGCAAAAATGCAAACTATAGCGGCTCGGCTATTCTAAACATGGTATATGGAATGCTACAACTAACACGTATTCAATTTGGAATTGAAATACAAATGCAGTTTGTATGATGCGCCGAGCCCGGTGCGTGCAAGACAGGTGAATGAATGCAAACATGCTATCATACTGTATGCTAATTGAAACATGCCCTAATCTAACCATCATAAGCAGGTAAATAAAAGGGAAGAAAGACGTGGGGTTGGAAGACATACATCACATCACCCACACTTATTACAATTATTCCCTTGCGCAGAGGGTCCAAATAAATATACAGTCCCGAATAAAAGAATAGTACAGTCCAAATAATACAGTCCAAATAATGTACAAATTCCTAATTAATTTACAAATTAACTAAGAAAATAATAAAACTGGCATGCAAGCCAGGGACTGCCTTGATTCTGCTCCGGATGATGGAATGATGCATGTTTAGGCTGCTTTGCGCGGAAATCCACTGGAATGCCCCAATTAGCCTCTGTTTTGCAATGATTCTTGAAAAGCGCGCCAAGCCTCAGAAGACCGCTGATTCTTGATATGTTGCAACAGAGAGTAGGAAAGGGGCATAGCAATGTATTTTCACAAATGTATGCATGTCTCGATTCTCGTACCACCAATCACGCATCTCGATGCATGATGACCGAGGAGCCGAATTGCACAACTCAATATAGAATGAATGCATATGAACACTACAATAAAACCTAACTCCATCATGGATAATCCGGAGTGTCGGTGACTTGGGAATTGAGACACGTTCCGTCACTCGGAGTACGGAACGTACCTCGTTTCCCATGCTCGGGCTAACTCCTATCCCGAACACGATGCAATATGCATGATATGCGTGAAATGCAACTAAGATACAATCCTAACATACACAATGTTATGGAATGGCATACACGCTACACGAGGTGATACACAACCGAACATACACAATGCTATGGATGAAATGGCATACGCAATGCAATATGGGCTTACACCAACATGAGAGAGCCTCAGCCACACTCACATAAGAGGCCATTAGATGAAAATGAGACAACTCGAAATACGTGCACGCGTGCACGCAAACCGAGGACCGAACCTACGGCACGGATGCCACTCTAATGAGACATGGCAAGACATGGAATATGATATGCAAACATGCAAATTTCAGAGGCAAAATGACATGCAAAACAGCCCCGAAACATGGCGAAATGAAACCCGATGCAAGGAACGAGTCCGAAACATGAAATTAAGCACATGAAATGGCCTATAGCTATGCAATGCATGCATGATTCGTACATGAAGTGTGAAGGAAGAAACTAGGCAGCCCCAAAAAGCATTATTACAGTTCGAAGCATGGCCAAACAGTGGGTACAAATAGGGCAAAATTAGCATGCCAAAAATGGGGGGCCAAGAGAGGTAATGAAGCAAGTCATAGCTGATGATCTCAAACACAGAAGGCCCCTTCTACAATGTTGAAGAGGGGCCAAAAATATGATGTTTTATAGTTTATTACAACCCCCAAAATCAGATACAAGTATGGCCAAATTAACATGCAAGAAATGGGCCAACAAAGGGGCAAAGAAGTAACTGATATATGGGGGTCTCAAACAAGTGAGGGAACTTCAACAATGTTGAAGAGGATCCCAAAATATGGCATTTTACAGTAGATGATCAAACCCAAATCAGTATACAAACATGCTCAAAATGCAATGCAAGATTAAGGCCATAAGAGGGCTATAACATGAAGTACACAAAATATTCATCAAAAAGCCAAAGACCCTTAATGAAACATGACAAGGGGGTCAAAATAGGGCCACTCTAAATTCTGATCATGGCCGAAAAACAGAAGCAAGATAAGCTAACAAATCATGCAAAAATGGGGACCAAAGAGGGATACAATGGTAAGTGATATATAGAGATCCCCAACAGTGTTGAGCCCTTATTCAAAGTTGAAGAGGGGCTCAAAATAGGCCTATTTACAGTTTACATCAGGCCCCAAAATAGATCATACACAAGCTAAAAATATCATGCAAGAAAGTGGCATTCAAGAGGGCATTGAAGCAAGTGCAACATGGGGGGCTCAAACAATGTTGAGCCCTTAATGAAACAAGGAAATGAGCTCAAAAAAATGACCTTTTCAGTTTTGGTCGGAGCTCAAAACAGCAAGCTAAATGGCTAGAAAAATGTTGCAAAATGAGACCAAAAAGAGGGGAAATGAACTTACCCTTGTAGACCAACCCTTTTGCTGCCTCTTGGACCCAAAATGTGCCTCCTAGCCTCTGCAAAACTCTCCAAGCTGCTGGAAATGGAGTAGTGAGTGTGGTGGTGCTAGGTAGTGATGAAGAAAGGGTGTAGAACTTGGAAGATTTTTGAGGATTTTGGAAGAGAGGAAGAGGGAGGAGGTGTGTATGCAAGCTCAGGGATGAATTTTCTAACCCCAAAAACCAAGTTTGAGCAGCTGGTTATATGGACCAAAAAGGGGGAGAAAGGGAGGGAAAAAGTGGGGGAAAACAAGCCAAGTTTTCCCCCCAAAAGTTGTTCCTCCGGATACAGGTTTTGGAGGGAAAACAAATATACAGCTGTAATGTATTCAACCTGAGGATCATGGCCGGCTAGGTATTGGAGTTGCAGGTGGCCGGCCGGCCACCCCCCATGGCCGGTCGGCCAAGGGTCAAAAAGGCCAAGAAGATTTTCTGGCCGCCACCAGATATTGGTGTCCTCCCAGGTGCCCTCAACACAACCCTGTGGTTCAAAACTGGCAACTGTAAAACAGGAGAGAGAACAAGCCACTTTTCAAAGGGGTTCAAAAGGGTCAGGTGGAATTAATGGCCGGCCAACAAATATTTGTGTCCTCCCATGTTCCCACAACACAAATATGGGGTTTGGGATTGAAGAAAGTGGGCATTAGGGTGGTCAACATTGGCTTGGAAGTGAGAAAAACGGGCGTCGGAGGGCGACGGATGAATATAACTGGTTCTGAAACAATTGCTGGCCTCCCACCCTTCTGTGACCTTCCTGGTGATAAAACAGAGGTACCTGCCAAAAAATGAACGAAAACCGATGCAAAATAAAGGTTCCGGGGCCGAAACGCGCAGTCCGAGGTCCCGAAAACTGACTGTTAAGCATCGAAAGTGGCACCACGACCAGAAGGGGTCTCTCAGACCTCAGTGTCCCTCAAAGGGAGTAAATGAGATGCATGCCAAAAACCGGAGCAATCGGAGATAGTTAGGCGGTCCTGAACCGAGGCACACGGCCTGACGGCTCCGAAAACCGGGAACCGGGCTCCGAAATGGGCAAAATGGCCTACGGCCACGAAATGTAGCCCACGGCCACTGAGAGATGATCTGCTAGACCTCTCCTCCCTTCAGGAAGAGAAACAGAGAAAACCGAGTCTGGTTCGCAAACCGAGGCAAGACACAGAAGAGGGTTCGGAAGTCCGGAGGCAGGGCTCACGGCCGAGACTCTGAGACTTCTGAACGAGCACAATATGCAACATCACCGAGCGCTCAATCGGTGACGTCTGAGTCTTAAGGTCGGTCAAAAATGGGGTGTCTACAGTTGCCCCTCTTTGACAGAACTCGGAAGTCACAAGACGGGAGTGAATGTCAAAGCCCAGAGACGACCCATTTTTGACAAGGCCGAAGACTTAGACAATCATACAAGATGAACAGAGATATGCCCGCAGGCGTGCCCGCAGGCAAAGGGGGCAAAATGCAAAGCGATATGCACAGAGCCAGATGTAACTTAATGATCATGCAAATGCAGCAAGCTGTAATGAAGCAAGTATTCGCAAATAGATGCAACAGTTTTAAGCAAGAATGCAAAGCAATAACTACATTTCATGCAGTTTAAGAATGCGGAGAATTATTCAATTCTCGTCGCGTCTCACACGGAGAAGATACGATACCTGTGCGATTCGTCTGGTCGCACCAGCCTCAAATGAACCGTACATACAATATCGTGCCTGCAAAAGAGAGAAATTGAACAAGCACAATATGCTAACAACATATATTCAATGTGATTCCGAAAGTTTGACCATACGCAGTGCCGGCGAGTGAATGCATCGCAATGCGAGAAAGGAACGTGCGTGACAACGCATGCTCAAGCATAGAGGTATGATGAAAATATCAAGAAATGTGCATAACAATGCAAGTATGCTCATGAGAATGCAAGTTATGTGCATGATAGATAATGCAAAACGAGCATAAATCAGGTGCCCGTTTGTTACGAAACAACGAGCAAGGAAACGCGCGTTTCGGCGAAGGCGACTCGATCGCGGCCTCCGGTTCACTTCCCGGAGAGGTTACAACACATTCAAAAGGATACATTTTGATTTCGATGAATAATGATGAGACACATGTCAGAACTTGAAGCTGAGGTTCCGGTGGAGCAAATTCGCGACAGAAAGTGCACTTTTCTTGAACTTTTTCAGGTCCCGGGAACTCCAATCTTCCTCAAAATTTGCAGAGAGCTAGGTGAGCATGTGGGGGATACCACCGGCCAGTTATTTTCCCAAGGGGAGGCCACTGGCCACTTTTCAAAAAGAGAATGGCCGGCCAGCCAGAAAAGGTGGCCGACTGGCCACCTGCCCAAATCCGCGGGCAAATTGGTCTTTTCACCTCTTTTTCTTTATATTCTCTTGCTCAATCACTTTGAGCTCATAACCTCAGCCACGAAATCTTCTCCTCTTGCTTCTCAAACCATTTTTCCCCTCAGATCTGAGCTCTATACGCGTTTTCCAACGCCCCCACGCAAGTTGTTTTCGCGAAAACATTCAGTTTCAAGCACTTTGAACCGATTAAATTTTGATTTCGGTGCTTCTTTTCTCATTTTCACCACTTGAGGTAAGTTTGTCTCAATATTTGGAAGATTTTCTCGGGGGTTGACTTTTGTTGACTTTTTCATTTCCCGAGAGTTGACTTTTGTTGACTTTTCCATTTTGGCTCATTTTGCTCATGTTTGCTCTTTTGCAGATTTTCTGAAATGGCGGGTAATTTTCCTCATGGTGGGGGCCCTCCGGGTACCGGGGATGATTTTGATGTCATGACTCTGCCTCCGAGGGTTCGACCTTTCATTCCCGAGAGGTACGCCCCGCCGGCACACGTTCTTCCGCGGGCCATTTTTCGTCACTTCACTGACTTTAATGATCGAGCACCAGGAGATCTACTTCTGCGAGAGCCAAAGCATCACCTCTCCTACGAGGCACGGGAGGTATTTACTTCATTTTCTGCATTTTTCGTGCATTTCGTGCCTTTGCCATGCTTGAACACACAGTTTAGCCTATGACATAGTACTTTGTTTGCGTCCTGAACATGTGGCTTAAACACTTGAATTTCTGAACACTCGGCTCATTAATTGATTGTGAACGCACGGCACACATTAGTTAAGAAGTGAACACACGGCTCAAACACTGATTTGTCGAACACACAGCCCGAACTTGAAGGTGGACACACAGCACACACTGACTAAGAGTAGAACACGCAGCCCAAACTCTGGTTTTCTGAACACACAGCTCGGATTGATGGTGAACACACAGCACACACTGATTGGGATTTGAACCCACAGCCTAAACATTAATTCTCTGAACACACAGCCCAAACATTAATTCTCTGAACGCACAGCCCAAATTGATGGTGAACACCCGGCACACACTGATTTAGAGTAGAACACGCAGCCCAAACTCTGATTTTCTGAACACACAGCCCAAGTTGAAGGTGAACACGCAGCACACACTGATTTAGAGTAGAACACGCAGCCCAAACTCTGATTTTCTGAACACACAGCCCAAGTTGATGGTGAACACGCAGCACACACTGATTGAGAGAGAGAACACGCAGCCCAATTGGATTTTCTGAACACACAGTCCAATTGAAGGTAAACACGCGGCACACACACTGATTGAGAGTAGAACACGCAGCCCAAACTCTGATTTTCTGAACACACAGCCCAAGTTGATGGTGAACACACGGCACACACTGATTTAGAGTAGAACACGCAGCCCAAACTCTGATTTTCTGAACACACAGCCTAATTGATGGTGAACACACGACCACACTGATTGAGGGTAGAACACGCAGCCCAAACTCTGATTTTTTGAACACACAGCCCAAGTTGATGGTGAACACACGCACACACTGATTTAGAGTAGAACACGCAGCCCAAACTCTGATTTTCTGAACACACAGCCCAAAGTTGATGGTGAACACACGGCACACACTGATTGAGGAGTAGAACACGCAGCCCAAATTCTGATTTTCTAAACACACAGTCCAAGTTGAAGGTGAACATGCAGCACACACTGATTGAGAGTAGAACACGCAGCCCAAACTCTAATTTTCTGAACACACAGCCCAAGTTGATGGTGAACACACGGCACACACTGATTTAGAGTAGAACACGCAGCCCAAACTCTGATTTTTGAACACACAGCCCAAGTTGATGGTGAACACACGGCCACACTGATTGAGGTAGTAGAACACGCAGCCCAAACTCTGATTTTCTGAACACACAGCCCAAGTTGATGGTGAACACACGGCACACACTGATTTAGAGTAGAAACGCAGCCCAAACTCTGATTTTTGAACACACAGCCCAAGTTGATGGTTAACAGCAGCACACACTGATTGATTAGCACGCAGCCCAAACTCTGCTTCGCACACAGCTCATTCATTTCATTTATGAAACTGAATACATATGTTCATTCTGAACGCAGGTGACTGCTCGGACTGTGCGAGGATACGGCTCTACCGCTACTAGAGAGTGGTATGCTGAGCTCCCGGAGGCTGTCCGGGATTTAGTTGATTTGGCAGGGTTCGGGCCTTCTGCATGGGGTTATCGCATTGTCCTGCCAGGAGGACACTGTTGGCAGCTTTGGTGGAGAGATGGTGGGACACCACCAACTCCTTTCATTTTTCCGCCACGGGGGACTTGACTATGACCCCGCTTGACTTTTGTGTTTGACCGACCTACGTGGGGGTTGGCCCATTCCTTACGACGAGGACATGGCGAATGGGAGGCCGCCTGGATACATCGTTGGGGGCCCGCCCACCTGTGGACAGAGCTTCGGGAGAGTCCGATACACCTGGTTCTCTTCCCACTTTCGGAGGGTGGAGGGAGGGAGCGGGAGGAGCGGAGCAGTATGCCCGTGGTTTTCTTATGTTCCTCTTCGGGACTACTCTGTTCGCCGATAGAGGGAACACGGTTGGGCTATATCGTTGAGCGCTCTGGTGGACCTGTCACAGGTCGGACGGTACGATTGGGGTGGCGCCGGCCTGGCTACCCTTTACTGCTACATGAGCGCGACCTCCCGCGGGCAGGGAGACTCACTTGGCAGTTATTGGAGAGCCTGGGAGGTACTTTCTGTCCTCTTGATTTACATTTCTGCTCCTCATTACTTGTACATTGCACACACGGCGCACTTTACATTCTGTATTTTGCCCTCAGCATTTTGTATTTACATTCTGCACTGCTTTCCTCAGTTATGGGTCTACGTATATTTCCCGACGTTAGCCCCAGAGTTGGTGGTGGCAGGGCCCCTCATGACCCCATACTCACTGGTATTCGAGGGCCAGCACCGGCCGAGACCCCGAGAGACTCTCTTTTATCTGCGGCAGTATTTCGATACTGTGCGGACGACGGAGGTATTTTCAGAACTCTCAGTCCCTCCCGTTTTCATCTTTGATCTGTCCTGTATATTCCCGATTTCTGATTGGTTTATGCACTGGTTATCCGCAGATTACATGGCAGCCCTGGGCGCCCTTGGGTGATGGTCTCCGATTTCAGTATGCCGGAGGATCGGGCACCTCCCAGTACAGGGTCCTACTCGAAGGACCGGTTGGTAGAGCATGGTTCCTGGGGGAACGCTTTCTGTGTCAGGTATGGGGGTATGTTTCTCAGGACCCTCCCGCAGCACCCCCAGTCAGTATGCGGACTGCTGATAGGCTCTCTTCCCAGGATGTTGTTAGTGCTATGCTGGGCACTGATGCTTTGCTACATCTTGAGGAGGGGGACTATGCCACTTATCGCCACGTATATCTGATGCCTCCCTTGACGGGAGTGCGTACTCCGTCACGGAGGCCTGCTGATGTGCCATCTTCGAGTCAGGCTCGTGCTACAGATATCCCTTCCTCCAGCAGGGCTGGTACGTCTAGAGGTGGGGGCGGGTCGATTCCCCCGATTCCTCCAACTCTTCATCATCCTGGGTGGCCAGACATGTCGACCGAGTTGACGAGTTGGCGATTTGGGACTCCTTACCAGGTCTCGCTGGAGCCTCCCTTTCCTGACCATAGATATGTCAGAGATCCTGATTCACCACCGGTATGCTTTACAGCTTTGATTTGTCAGTCGGATATTTGGACATTCATTCCTTTACTGATAATTTTGCATTTGTATCTGCAGCCTCCAGTTGAGTACATGGATGAGATGCTTGGGATGCTGGCCACATTTGAGGGCATGATCCTGCGGAGGGAGGCACAGCTGGCCATCATGGGTGTGCAGGTACTGTTCATCTTTCTTGCATTTATCATATTTCTGATGACACGCTGGTTTTGAACATTCTAGTGTATTGATAGGCTGTTTGTGTAGAACACATCTAACATACACCCCACTCACATACTTTACTTGCATCTGATTTTCATATTTGAACTGATGTATTGAATTTTTCACTTTCAGATGCCTCCTGTATATGCTCCGCCACGGGTCGGGCCACCCGGGCCTTCTCAGGGAGGTCGATCGTCTGGATCTTTTAAAGGCGCCGGGCCATCTGGGCCCTTTCGAGGAGCTGGGCCATCCAGGCCTTTCCGGGGAGCTCGAGGAGGGTCCTCTCGCAGACGCAGGGCACATATTATAGAGGCGGAGCCCGATGAGGATGAGGAGGAGGAGGTCGCAGACCGTCAGTCGGAGACATCCGCTGAGGAGGGGATTCCGGTCTTGGTTCCGGGAGTGGAGGCGAGGCTGAGGGGGATCCTGAGGATGACAGCTCCGACCCGGATGGTGATGGTGGCGCAGAGGTTGCTTCGCAGAAGAGGATGAGGAGGGCCCCTCATTCCCGCTCCCGAGGTATTGATGCTGCTGTTTCCTGCTTTATTTTCCTTTTTGCTAGTAGTTTGTAGCACTTTGCATATTGTTAGGCAGTTTTATTTTCTGTAAAACTTGTACCTTTATTTGTAAAAGGAAATATGAATGGGGTGAAACAGCTTTTGAAAAAGTGTTGTATTTTTATGCTCTCAGCATCGCATCGCGTCATTTTGCACAAAAATGGGATTGAATGGAAATATGCACTGTGTATTTACCGGGTCAGGTAATGAACCGACGCAACAAATCAAACAACTCGACTCACTAAGAAATAACATAATCTTAACAAGTTTACAACTCGATAAGCAAAATACAACAATGTTAACGACTCGATAAACAAGACTTAACAAAATTGCGTAAACAAAGAGTAACAACTCAAAACACAAAATACGACAGCTCGACAAAACTTACAACTCGATAAGCAAAACGACAACTCGATAAGCAAAAATTACAACCTGATAAACAAAACAAAGCGTACTTCGGACGGTCTGGGTAACGGAACGCATTCGAAACAGAGGGAAATGGAGGCCTTCGATACATCTGATGCTTGGAAATGCCTGGAACTTTCCTCTGGAGGGCAAAACAGGACCAAAGGCATATATTGGAGCATGGCCGGCCACTTTTTGGAGCCGGCCAGCCACTTTTTTGTATTTGAGGGGAGAAATGTGGCTGGCCAGCTAGAAAAGGTGGCCGGCCGGCCACTTATTTCAGCAGCCGTCAATTTTTTGACACGTGTCCCCTGAATAGTGTCCCATCCTCTATAAAAGCTCCAACTTCGGGACTCATTCATTTCATCACTGCTTTGCAACAAAAAATGGAGGCATTTCTCATAGAAAACCTCACATCTTGGATCTCTTCTCTAGATGGCTCGGAAAAGTTGAATTTCCGAGGTTTCGGCTTGAATGCACTATTCCCACTGAGCCGCACTCCGCTGCACTTTCCCTTTCTTCATGCCGCGGCGAGGTTTTGGAACCCAGTGACGCATGTTTTCAGCTTTGGCGGGCAAGAGGTATGTCCAACTTTCGAAGATTTTCAGGTTTTGATGGAATCTGAACGCTAAGAAATTCTGCCTCAGTTTCGCTTTGGCCACGCCCAAGCTTTAGGGGAAATGTGTGGGCTCACCATGCAGGATGCTCGCTCGGTCTCTGATCTGCAACGGGGAACTGGACGTTCTCGGCTTGATCCATCGCTTTTCTGATGCTGGCGACCGCGGCAACCATTATTGGCAAGGCTTCGGCAACACGCCCTTTGCTTGTGTATGCTATCCCACTTTCTGCTCACTTCAGGATTTGGTGGATCTAGCATCCGTCTGGTTGAAGTTGCTCACGGCTTGAGAGAAGGAAAGAGCTGTATCGCTATGACACTGGCCGAGACGCTGATGGGTTTGGATGCTTTCTATCGCCGGGAGACGACCAGATTTGCAGGGAGTCCCCTATTGCTACAGGTAATGTTTCCCACCCAATCTCGCATATATATTTGCTCACATCACTCACTCGGCCCTCAGGCTCGGTTTTTCTCACAAAACCCTTTTCTTACTTTTCTCTCATCGCGCATCTCTCTATTCTTTATTCTCTCATTTTTCATCCCTCCCCAGGTATGGTTGATGGATAAATTGCAGGTTGTGGACTCTTGTCCAGCCTACTCAGCCCGCGGCTACTTCTTTCGCCAACGCTTAGTTGATGCCCCTGATGAAAGGTGGTGGTTCGACTGGATGTGCAACTTGTCTGCAGATCGCATTGCTTGGCGCTGTCCTTGGCTTAACCTCCCGGCGATGAGCTATAGCATGTCCCGGCTGATCGGGATCCAGTTGATTGGTCTGACCCACTGTGTATTCTACTTTCCGTTCCGGTTCCTGCGTCAGTTTGGTCATGATCAGACTTGCCCACCAGAGGGGATTGAGTATCCGGCTGCATTCCCGGTCCGAGGCGCACAACTTGCCCGATATGCCACAGCATGGAGGACTAGAGAACTCCTGGCCCCCGCCCCTACTTTCAACTGCACTTTGTCTGACGAGTGCTGGGATTGGCTCAATGAGGAGGCACAGACCGGGCCCAGCTTGGCATCAGAGGCTTCGACTAGTTCTGGGAGGGGGCGCAGGGACACCTGACTTGACTATGCCCCAGATTTATTGCTTTATTAGTACTTTCAAGTTTTCATTATGAGTGTAATAAAAAGCAACTTCAATTGTATGCAAGAGCAGGAGAACTCTGTTTTGAAATCAATGAAATTGAAGGTTGTGGTACTGAAAATTTTTCGCTTTGGTCCAAAAATGGTCTTAGTTGTGAAAATATTAATTTGAACAAAGTCAACTTTTATTAAAACTTTTCAAAACTATTTTCGATATGGATCAGAATGGGCACGCCTGAGATCTGTCACTGAGATGCACAACCCCGGATCCTAGCAACTGGAAAGTTGCCCCTAGTCTGAATGGTATTGCGGCACTGTGTGGCAACGGAAAGTTGCCCCTAGTCTGAATAGCACTGTACCGGAGATCACGGCGAATGCTGATGGAAAAAGATGACTGAGATGATCAATATGGACAAAGTTGATCGGGGAAAAGGTTGTGGCTGAACTTCAGAATGAAGCTGCCTACGTATCCCAAGGATGGGAATCAAGCCTTACGTAGTTCAGGCTTAGGTTCGCTCGGGTATTTTCACTCTCCTTTTGCGCTCTAACTTTTGCCAAGGCCGCCCTTTGCGGGTTTTCAACCTTGCGAGCTCAGTTTTTATAATTTCTAATTTTCTGTGCTCTGAGTTTTGCCTAGGTCGCCCTTTCGGGTTTTCGGCCTAGCGAGCCTCTCAGGGGTAGTATTTCTTCAACTTGTCCATGTTGATCGGTTAGGAAAACTCTAAGCCATCTAGATCCATCAGAACCACAGCTCCACCTGACCAGATTGACTTGATAATGTAGGGACCAGTCCAATTGGGTCTGAACTTGCCCCTTGGGTCGTGGATGGGAGCTCGGTTGTCTTTGAGCACCAAATCTCCTTCCTTTAAATTCCTGGACTTAACCTTTTTGTTGAAAGCCCGGGCAATTCTGCGTTGATAACCTTGAATGTGGTACAGTGCTTTCAGCCTTCTTTCATCGAAGAGCATGAGTTCCTCAAATCTACTCTGCTGCCAATCCGCTTCGGCTATCTGACACTCAGCCAATACTCGTAATGACGGGACCTTAATCTCAATAGGCAGAACGACCTCCATCCCATAAACCAATGAGTACGGAGTCGCCCCAGTAGAAGTTCTGATTGAAGTCCGGTAGCCCCACAGAGCGAACGGCAGCTTATCTGGCCAGTCCCGATAGGTTTTCACCATCTTTTGTAGTATGCGCTTGATATTCTTGTTGGCGGCCTCAACTGCTCCATTGGTCTGCGGCCGATAGGTAGACAACTTATGAAAAGCCACATTGTATTTCT
The DNA here is from genome assembly GCA_030407325.1 of Camellia japonica. Lineage (NCBI taxonomy): Eukaryota > Viridiplantae > Streptophyta > Magnoliopsida > Ericales > Theaceae > Camellia > Camellia japonica. Next base: position 27,242,650 of record JAPPVO010000010.1, on the reverse strand, counting down.
CCAACAAATCAATCACCTCCTTCTTGAAGTGGGAACCATTGTCTGAAATTATTTCGTTTGGGACCCCGTAGCGACAAATGATGTTGTTTCTGATGAATTTTGCGACGTGCGAAGCCTTCAACACCGCATAAGATTGGGCCTCAACCCACTTTGTGAAATAATCTATTGCTACCAAGATGAACTCATGCCCATTCGACCCCTTCGGCGTAACGGCTCCGATTACATCAATTCCCCAGACTGAAAATGGCCATGGCGAAGTCATGTTGTACAGCTTTGACGGCGGAATGTTCATGCGATTTGCATGAATTTGACATTTGTGGCATCGCCGAGCGAAACCAATACAATCCTCCTCCATGGTGGACCAGTAATAACCCTGTCTGAGGATCTTCCGTGCCAACATTACCCCATTCATGTGCGCACCACATTCGCCCCCGTGGATGGCTTCCATCAGACGCTTTGACTCTTCGGTATCAACGCACAGTTTATGCATTCCCAGATGACCCCGTTTATACAGTTTACCCCCGCAGATGATGAACTGAACTGCCATTCTCCTGATTGCCCTTTTGTCTTTGGCATTTACCCCCGGCGGGTATACTTCTTTCTCCAAGAAGTTCCAGATGTCATAATACCAGGGGTTTTCGTCTTGAACTTCATCTATGGTTGCGATCGACTCATAGGCAGGTGCAAATTTCTGGTCAATGATGACTGGACGCATTCGGACTCCACACGGGATGTCTATCATAGAAGATAGAGTTGTTAAAGAATCCGCGAACCTGTTGTTCTCTCTTAGTAGATGAGTAAAACTTAGCTTCTCAAACCGAGGAATAAACAAATCCAAGGTCTGGTGATACATCATCATCTTTTCCTCTTTTACTTTCCAGTCTCCTTTTGCTTGAGACACAACAAGGTTCGAGTCCCCAATAACGTCCAACCGTCTTGCCCCTAGTTCCAGGGCTGCTTCTAGACCAGCAATGCACGCCTCGTATTCTGCTTCATTGTTCGAGACTTTGAACCGGAGTTTGAAGGCTAGAGGGATACGGGAATTGTCGGGTGCTATCAGCAACACTCCTATCCCATACCCGTATTGATTGGATGCTCCGTCAAAGTACATCGTCCAAGCTTCGTCGTCGATGTGCAAAATAGCTTCATCTGGGAATAGGTACTCGACTGCTTCGCCCCCTTCTACTGGATGGTCGGCTAAAAACTCTGCCACTGCCCTTCCTTTGACCGACTTGCGTGTTATATACTTCAGATCAAATTCGGAGAGCAACAGCAACCAACGAGCTAGCCTACCCGTAAGTGCTGGTTTCTCGAAAAGATATTTGATGGGATCAAGTTGTGAAACCAACATTACAGAGTGAGCTAACAGGTAGTGCCGCAGCTTCCTGGTAGCCCATACCAAAGCTAAGCAAGCCTTTTCCAGCGGAGTGTAGCGGGTTTCATACTCTAGCATCTTCTTGCTGAGATAGTAGATGGCTCTCTCCACCTTGTCTTCTGATTCTTGTGCAAGCATGTAGCCCATTGTAGTTTCAGTTACTGACAGATACAAAATCAACGGTTTCCCCGGTTCTGGCGGTGACAGCACGGGCGGGTTCTGTAAATATTCTTTAATCTGTTCAAATGCAGCTTGACATCGGCCGTCCCATTGGAATTTCTTGCCTTTCTTCAGGAGACCAAAAAGTGGTTCACAAGTTAAGGTTAATTTTGAGATAAACCGTCTTATGAATTGCACTTTACCCAGAAAGCCTCGCACCTCATTTTCAGTCCTCGGTGGGGGCATTTCTAGGATGGCCTTGATTTTGGAAGGGTCGACTTCGATGCCTTTCTGTGTGATCAGAAACCCTAGCATTTTTCCCGCTGTAACACCGAATGTACATTTCTGAGGATTTAGCCGCAATCGGAATTCCCTGATCCTTTGGAAGAACTTTTGCAAGGCGGTGTAGTGGCCCTCTCTTTCTTTGGACTTGACAATCATGTCGTCCACATACACCTCAACCTCTTTGTGGATCATGTCGTGTAATATCGTGGTTGCGGCCCGTTGATAGGTAGCTCCAGCGTTCTTCAACCCAAATGGCATGACTCTATAGCAGTACGTCCCCCACGGGGTGGTGAATGCAGTCTTTTCCCTGTCTTCTGGCGCCATCACTATCTGGTTGTAGCCTGAGAAGCCATCCATGAATGAGAGCAAAGCATGCCCTGCTGTAAAATCCACCAACTCATCGATATGCGGTAAGGGAAAGTCGTCCTTCGGACTAGCTCTGTTCAAATCCCTGAAATCCACACATACCCGGATCTTGCCATCTTTCTTCGGCACTGGAACAATGTTGGCCAACCAAGTCGGATATTCAGATACCAGCAGGAAGCCTGCGTCGATTTGCTTGGTGACCTCTTCCTTAATCTTGAGAGCCCAGTCCGGGCGGATCCTTCTGAGTTTCTGTTTGACAGGTCGGGCCTCGGGGTCAAGGGGGATCCGATGCTGTACAATCTCAGGATCGATTCCAGGCATGTCTTCGTAGGACCACGCGAAAACATCTTTGAAATCTTTTAATAAAGCGAATAATCGCTCGCGTTCCTCCGAAGACAACGTGGACCCGATCTGGACCAGCCGCGGGTCCTCCTCAGTACCAATGTTCACGGTAGTGATTTCATCCATTAAAAGTTTGACAAATCTCTCTTGCTCTTGCTCAATTAAACATTGCAAAATCGGAGGAACTTCGTCCTCGTCGTTTTCATCAAAGTTTTGAAAGTCTGAATTAATGCAATAAATCAAGGGCACAGAAAAATACTCAGAAACCACAGTCACCTGATTCTCATTAAGTTCATCCAAATCGTCCGATTCATTTACAACAGACTCAAATGAAAAGAAAAAAGACGACCTAGACAGGACTGTGGTATCCGGGTGATCATCCCCAGGAGTACCAGACTCAGACTCAGTCGAGCTGGAACCTAATTCCGACTCACAAGACTCAGTGGAATCAGATTCCGGCTCACTACCTGACCCGGTGTTGCTGGACAAAAATCCTTCCTCGTACTGCCAAGTGAGAGAGGGTGCGATAGATGCATCCAAGATAGCTGCTGGTTGGCTCACAGCCGTTTCATCCCCAATCATGGAAACCGCGAAGTTATCCCCCAAGCACTTATGGTCGATCGGAGGATCAGAGAGTAGACATGCCAGCGCTACCCCCGTTTCAAATTCTGTGCCCTCAGGATCCACTGCCTCACACTGCTCAGCCTCAGCTAATGGGTCTGTCTGCTCTGTGGCAACGTCATTCCCGGATAGTTGTAGGTCAAAGAAAATCTCGAAGCCTGGGACGCGCTTCTTCTCCGCGTTTATCCACGGCTCGGGGAAGCCACAAAATGGAAAGTCTTCCCCTTCCCGGACGAAGCGTCTGTTCAGGGTACCCTGAATGGGCCTGTGTATTAAGTCAAAAGGCTTCCCCGCCTTCTTCGCTTTGGCTCCTCCGGCCATTTCCTTTCCTTTCCTCACCCAGTCCTCTTTGGTGGGCAGATATCCCAGTCCAAAGGTATGCGGGTTGTGTGGCACTTCGGCCAATGCTGCGACGCCTTTTCGGCCGCTCCTTCCTAATCCCATGCCGGGGATGTGTTGCAGCTTGTTCATGAGGTAGACGGATTGAGCACTGACGTATACCCCCTGTAGACACCCCATTTTGACCAGCCCTAAGACTTGGGCGCTTTCTTTTGATTACCCGATGATGACAATTAGAATGTGTTTCTCACAAAATTCTCAATAAGAAAGATGGAATTTGAGTTTGAATCTCAACCTTCACCCATTATTTGGCCAAACTATTTAGACCTTAAAACCCTCTTTTCAAAATATGTTTTTTTTTTAATGTTTCTACAATGTCCCGAGACTCCCATTTCGATTAAATATTGCACTTTTCAGTAAACCGAGTAAGGACAAAGTGGAAAAAAATGGAAAGGGAGGTGAAACTTTTTGAAAAATATTTAAAAAAAACATCTTCCTATAGGTTTGGAGTTGAAGGAAATAGGAGGGGATGAAAGAAAACTGGTTTAGGAAAAGGATGAGTATCAAATCATTAAGAAGGAAATGAGCAGCCTTTACTAAATTAGGCATATCTCTTTGTACACTTGGAATTTAAATGTGAGGCCACCACCATTGGAAAGTAGACTTCTGGGGCTTCAATTTAGACCCAAGAACCACCTCAGATCAAGTCCAAATAAGGGAGATATGCCCATTTGAAGTTGGGCTTAAGAGCAGATTTTGTTGACCCAGCCCGCGACAGCCTTTACTAAATTAGGCATATCTCTTTGTACACTTGGAATTTAAATGTGAGGCCACCACCATTGGAAAGTAGACTTCTGGGGCTTCAATTTGGACCCAAGAACCGCCTAAAACCAAGTCCATTTGGGGGAGATATGCCCATTTGAAGTTGGACTTAAAAGCAGATTTTGTTGACTCGGCCCAAAACAACAATAGCCCATTTTTTTTTGGTTTTGGTTCGGTTGGGACAACCCATTTACCCATTTTCTGAGCCATTCAAGTGCATCCACTCATCCTCCATTATACCTAATCATCTCCATTGTCAAAAAGAGGTTTTGTTTGCATTCATAAAGGAGTATCCCATGCAACCACCTTGAAAATTTGCCCTCCTATCACATTCTTGTCTCCCACCTTGTCTCCCACCCTCTTTTTGACCTTTACTCTCCCTCATTGCCTATATAGAATGATCATATTGTAAGAGAGAGGAGGACCACGAAATTGAAGAGAAAGGAGTGAGAAAAGAGTGAAAAAAGAGAGAAAAAATGAGTTTTTGAGCCAAAAATATTTCTATCTTCCATATACACCCCATACCTTCCATAGCTACTGAAATTCCTCATTTCCATACACCAAAACCACTCTAAAAATTCTGATATAGCCAAAGATCAATTGCCTTGATCATAAGGAAGAGTGTTTAGTGATTGAAAGTGAGAAAAACTAGAGAGTTAGCCACTTTTCATACCATAAACTCCATAAACTCCATAATTGATTATGTGCGCTACCTCATGTTCTTGAGATGATTCACATGTCATATCTTAGAAGCCGAATCTTTAGTTGCATCTCATGAGTGAATTGCATTAGGATTTTGTATATAAGATCATGCATGTTTTACTAACTTTTGTTTTGTAGTTGTTCGAGGGACGTCGGTCAATCTGTGAGTTTTTATGCTTTAGCATCTCATTTGTGTGTGATTTTCTTATTATGTTTAGCATCCTACCATGTGGCTATTTGCTTAAGTGATATAACTGTATGAATGCCTGTGGATGAAGGCTTGTTGCCTGAATTGGAATGATTCAACGACTGTGCGTTTTAAGCCCACTTTGTAGTGGCAAATTCACAAACTTTAAGCCCACTTTGTCAAGTGGCAAATTCAAACCCTTTTTGAAAAACAAACATGAAGTTGAATTGTTCCAATTTGGGCAAACTAGTCTATACTTGTATGCTTCACATAGTAAATTTTAGGATTTACAAAAATAATCAGAACATGAACATATAAAGAAAATAAAAGTCATATCATGGTTTAGTAGAGGCCGATCTTTTGATCGGGTGAGCGGGGGTGCTCATTATTGACCTTCCCCTCTCATACCTAAGGTTCCGAGCCAAGCATCCTTGGTTACGACGAACAGTGGCCTTTGGCACCGAGTCATGGGTTTCCTAATTTCCCAAAATATTAGGTGGCGACTCTGAGTTCTGATGATGCAGTCCATTTTTGACAAAATTGCAATAAAATGGATTTTCAATAAAAGTTGCCAAATCTGGACTCTCATCTACGTTTCACATTGCACTCGTGAAACTTGAGATCAAAGAGATCTTGGGAGTCCGAACTGTTTAACGCGCGCGGGTACCCCCCGGGCATGTTACAGTTTCTGGCGACTCTGCTGGGGATTTATGAAACCTTGACTCGAACTCCATGATATGACTTTTATTTTCAATTATATGTTTATTGCATTGCATGCATTGGTGCACTTAAAGTCCCTGTGTTGCCCAAATGCTGGTGGGAGCACAGGCACACTTTTTGTAACACTACACCTATTTTTACGATACTTTAGAGGCCTTGTGTTGTAACCTTTTGAGATTTGTCAAAAGGGTAGCTTTGCTATGTAGCCCTGCTATCTAGCTTTGCTATCTAAGGTTCTCAGACTCCGAAGAGAGGCTATTTGACTCTTCTGATTTCCTGGGATCTTTATTGGTTATGACCCAAAGGACTCTTTGGTAACGTCACCTTGACTTCAACCCTTATAGTAGAGCTAACCTTGTACATATAGTGAGCTATAGTACCTTTCAAATTAGGACAGGATGCTTTCCCATTTCTAGGATGTGTGATACCACTTGTCTGAATAGTGAACCCTAGATCATTTCAAAAGCTAGGATAGGATAACCCTACCCTCCATAGGGGTGTTTGTTCTCTTTCCTGCTATGTGTTATGTGCAATGTATTGGATCTATACAGGGGTTCTCAAATTCGAATAAGTGGTTCAGGTTGTTCAGTTTAGCACCATTACTTCAAAAATAAAAAAAAATATACAAAAACATAAAAAAAAATATATATATAAATAAAATTTCGACCATCTCTGTGATTGGGGAGTGACTACCCGTTGATTGCATGAACTTTATTTTGAGTGTTGTGGCTGGCCCACACTTTGACTGTTAATTTGAAAATGGTTTTATTTTGAGTTCTGAATTGAGTATTGAGTCTAAGTTTGATTCCACCAAGTTTGTAGAGTTAGAGTCAGGCTCGAGTCAGCCTAATGAGTCAGAGTCTGTTGATTTCGAGAGTGCTAACCTAGACATTTCTGTCTTGTCTAGGTCTTCTTTATCATTTTCTTTTGAGTCTGTGTCATTACTGAGTCATAGTCTCTTTTCAATAAACAGAAAAACAAAAAAAAAAAAATGGCATAGAGTCTACCTACTTTTCTGTGCCTTTAAATCATCGCGTTGACCAAAGTTTTTCAAAACTTTTTCCAAAACTCTGATAAAAACGAAGCGGAAGAATTTCCTCGGGATTTGCAAATTTTGATCAACTGAGAGGAAGAGAGGTGTGCTAAGCCTTTGATGAATAAAATCATTTTTGTTAATGTGGGTACTGAGAAGGATCCTGGCTTGGTCCAAATTGGTTCTATCTTATCTTCGTAAAAGTACGAGTGATTGGTCACTTTGTGAAAAGATTTCAAAAACTATTTTTGCGTGGTCCTACGAAGACATGCTTGGAATTAGTTATACAGCATAGGTTCCCTCTTGACTCGTGGTCCGACCTCCTTAGCTCCTTAGCTTTCAAACCTTGATTCGAAGTATTCAATGATCATTCAAAGTGTAAGGCTTGCATAGCTGAATTGGAAATAGCCCTTGAACTAGAGGCCATGATGTGATTCAAATGGAGCCAGCCCTTCAACTAGGGGCAATAAAGTCGAATATGATTTAGATTGGAAAGAGCCCTTGAACTAGAGGCAATGATGTGATCCAGATTGGAAACAGACCTTGAACTCAAGGCAGAGAATGTGATTTCGATTTGAAACAACCCTTGAACTAGGGGCAAAAGTGTGAGGCTTGCATAGCTGAAATGGAGGCAGCCCTTGAACTAGGGGCAATAAAGTATCACCCTTGAGAGGCTTGCTGGGCCGAAAACCCGGAAGGGCGACCTAGGCAAAAGTTAGAGCACAAAAAAAAAATTAAAAAATTAAAAAATTAAAAAAAATAAAAAAAAAAGAAGGAAAAATAAAAAGAAAAATGAAAAGCTCGCAAGGTTGAAAACCCGAAAGGGCGGCTTTGGCAAAAGTTAGAGCGTAAAAGGAGAGTGTCAATACCCGAGTGAACCTTAGCCAAAACTATGTAGGGCCAGTGATTCAGATTGGAAGCAACCCTTGAACTAGGGGCAAGAAGGTCGGATGTGATTTAGATTTGAAGCAGCCCTTGAACTAGGGGCAAAAGGTTGGATATGATCAAAGAGTTAAAATTGAATCGTTTCCCAATGAAGACCGCCTAGAAAGGCCAAAACCAGAATTTGAGAGAATGAATTTTATTATTGAAGGACAGTCGAGTTCCTATCCACTACACTAGGGGCAACACTAGGGGCAAATTCAGACCCAATTAGCCTAGTCCCTACATCATCATATCTACTGATCAAGTGTAGTAGTCGTTCTTATAGATGGCCTAGAGATTTCACGCCCAATCAACATGGACAAGTTACACTGAAAGTAACCCTTGAGAGGCTCGCTGGGCCGAAAACCCGGAAGGGCGACCCAGGCAAAAGTTAGAGCAGAAAAACAAAAAAATAAAAAAAAAATGATGAAAAAATGAAAATGAAACAAAAAAAAAATGAAAAAATGAAAAAATGAAAAGCTCGCAAGGTTGAAAACCCGAAAGGGTGGCTTTGGCAAAAGTTAGGGCACAAAAGGAGAGTGTCAATACCCGAGTGAACCTTTGCCGGAACTACGATGGCCTGATTCCTATCTTTGGGATACGTAGGTAGCTTCATCTCGAAGTTTGGCCCTAATAATTTTTCAACTCATTCATTTTGTCCATGTTTGATTGGTGTATCTTTAGTCGACTTAGTTGTCCTATCTGTGTTTGATTGGTGTATCTTCGTTCTGCTCAGTTCAGTTGGTTCGATTCAACTTGGTTTAGTTCGGTTCGGTTCGGTCCGGTTTTGCTCGGTTTCATTCGATTCGGATCGGCTCGGTTCGGTTATCATCGTTGCTACAAAACGAATTCGGGGTTATCTGGCTTGGAGCTATGCACCTCAATGATTGATTCCATGTTGGTTGGGTAGTGGCCATTTGCAAAAATAGGTTTTGATTATTTTGAATGAAGTTGACTGATTTTCTCGAAAATTATTCCATTTTTGCAAAACTTGGACTATTCTTTGGATTTGAAAAGAGAAAATTTTTAGTGCTCACAATTTAGCTTACATGATTTCAAAACAGAAAATGGAATAAGTATGCTAATCCAACCCTCATGTTGATCAAAACATTTTTTTTACAAAAAAAAATAAAGAAAAAAAATCAAGGCAATGAACTAGGGGCATAGTCGAGTTAGAGATTCTGTCTTCTCCATCGCTTGAGTCAACTATTCAGTGTATATAAGTGTGTATTCATACCAGTCAGTGTATTCATACCAGTCAGTATATTTATACCAGTCGGTGTATTTATACTAGTCAGTGTATATAAGTGTGTTTGGATCGTTTTGCTTTGTTCTTCTTTCGTTAAGTCATTTTTGATTCAGGTCAGTATAGAGTCAATGTCTAATTCAGACTTCAAAAATTCAATTATTCTCAAATTCAATCAAACAAATTATTTTCAAGCTCAAAGTGATATGCCAGTCATGCCAGTGATGAGCAAAAAAAAAGAAACTGATTTTATTAAAGTCAGGGGAGGACATCCCCGATTACAGAGACTCCAAAAAAAAAAAAAAAACACAAAAAAACACAAAAAACACAAAAAAACAAAAACAAAAACAACAAAAAAAAAAAAGCAAAAAGAGAGAATAGCATTTTCTTAGTTTTTCGGCAGCAGCCCGGTAATGGCGAAGATTACAACTGGCTTTATTTGCACACATCTTCATTGCTTGACTTTACCATCAGCTGCCTCACTTCATCTTTACTTCTTCGAAGCTCTTGAAGACTCTGCCTCAGCCTTGGCAGAGCTTCCGAAGGAGATTATCCCTCGCTGCCCGTCAAAGGTAGTCCCATGATGAGTTGCAACGGTCACTTGTCGTTTCAACTCCTTGATTTGTTTCTTCAATCCGCTAACTTCCCCTCGAGAATCTTTGTACATATGTTGAAGTAAAGAAAGTTGTGCATTCAATCGATGCACTTCACACGTTCTGTTCTGCAGTCGACGGGACAAGTTGGAGACCGCTGTCACGGTCTCCACACATGACCTCAGCGTATACGAGTTTGCTTCGATGTCAGATTGTGCCGCCATGATTTGTTCAACTGACATCGCTGGAAAGTTGAAAACAGGAGAAGGAGGAGGAGCCCGTGGTTGAGGTTCAGGGGAGTCGGAATTGGTCATCTCTATCGTAGACTCGTTTAGGTCTGGAAAAAGAGTGAGAGAACCTTGTGAAGAGGCCATGGCAGAGAAGAGTAATGCAAAAGAAAGAGGTTGCAGAGTGGTGGCAGAGAAAGTTTGCAGGCTTTTGCTCTGCCTCTCTCTTTCGCAGGCCTCAACTTAAAAGAGAATGAAGCCAAAGAAGAAGACAAAGAGGGAGGAAGGCTCGAGATGATCTTTGACAAACGAGGCAAGATTGGATTGCCTGTTGATCAGGCGCCGCGATTGTTGAAATCGTGCGCCAGACACGACGCTCGAAGAAGATGAAGGAAGAGAGAGTGAGACAAAAATAGGAAGAGAGAGTAAGACAAAAATAGGAGAGGCGGGAGAGTTGTATATATATATGTATATGTGTTGTATATCTATGTATTATATATATTTGTTTGAACATTTGGGTCATAGGTATGGCTTAGGTTTAGTGGTTTGGCCCAGTGGGTTGAGGATTCGGAAAGCCTAAGCCCGAGGTCAGGGGTTCGAACCCCACATCGAGTGTTTCTTTTTGGTTTGTTTTGATTTTGTGTATATATGTCTCGTATATGTATATATATTTGTTTGCATATATTGTCGCAAGAGTGGCGTGGTTCAGTGGTCGAGGACTCGAAGACTAGGCCGAAGGTCAGGGGTTCGAAACCCTATATCCCCACATCCATGCATTTTGTGTTTTTCCTTTCTTTTTGTGTGTTTTGCGTACGTATGCTGACATCAGCAAATGGAATATGCCTTCTCAATAACGGCATCTTCCCGCTGACGGTTGCAAACGGAATATTCCCCGTCTGTGTATATATCCGTATATATTTGTGTATATATACTGTATATGTCTGTGTATATATCTGTATATATCTGTCTGTATGTTGTCTGTATATGTATATATGTATACCGTATGTATATATCTGTGTGTATTTTTGTCTGTATATGAACATATGTATACCGTATATGCATGTCTGTGTATATTGTCGTATTTGTATGTATTTTGTTTGTACATGGTATATGTATACGGCATTTGGTTCGAACATACAATTCCTTCTTTCATTCTGTGCTGCATCTATCGCACAATAATCTCACTTCGTGCACCTACCACTCAAATTTCAATTTCAATTCCATCGCATTATCTTGTGCATCAATCGCCCTGCTTTGGGCACCGCCCTGCTTTGGGCATCAAATTCAACCGCCCTGCTTTGGGCTCCGCCCTGCCTTGGGCATCAAAGTCAACCGCCCTGCTTTGGGCATCAAATTCAATCGCCCTGCTTTGGGCACCGCCCTGCTTTGGGCATCAAATTCAACCGCCCTGCTTTGGGCATCAAATTCAATCGCCCTGCTTTGGGCACCGCCCTGCTTTGGGCATCAAATTCAATCGCCCTGCTTTGGGCACCGCCCTGCTTTGGGCACCGCCCTGCTTTGGGCATCAAATTCAATCGCCCTGCTTTGGGCACCGCCCTGCCTTGGGCATCAAATTCAATCGCCCTGCTTTGGGCACCGCCCTGCTTTGGGCATCAAATTCAATCGCCCTGCTTTGGGCACCGCCCTGCCTTGGGCATCAAATTCAATCGCCCTGCTTTGGGCACCGCCCTGCCTTGGGCATCAAATTCAATCGCCCTGCTTTGGGCACCGCCCTGCTTTGGGCATCAAATTCAATCGCCCTGCTTTGGGCACCGCACTGCTTTGTGCATCAATTTCAATCGCCCTAACCTTCCCTCTCTCCGTATAAAAATACTTTGAGATACGCCTGTTGGTTAGGCCATTCAATCGCCCTGCTTTGGGCACCGCACTGCTTTGTGCATCAATTTCAATCGTGCTATCTTGCGCATCGCACCATCTTGTACACTCTCCCTGGTCTAGGAGACCTTAAATCCTATAAAGGTGCAAATCCTTTGGTGTTTGTCGTGCCCGAACGACTTTAGGTGGTCTGGTATAGTCACCTGCCTATGTTTGTAATGAGTTCCTAGGAGATCAACTGAGACGGTGGAAACTAGAGTTCGAATGGCGATGCCTAGAACGCAAAAGGTTCGGGATTTTCGAGACTAAAGTCTGGTTTAAATACCCAGGGGTGTATCCCCGGCTTGAAATCTGTATGGCAGCCCTATAGGTTGAGATAGCTTGTATGCGCCTCAACTCTGGAAACTGAACCAACCTAGTCTGTCACCCTGTTGGAGAATAGGGAAAGTTGCAAACATAGCCAGCATTCCATGACATTGTATTGCATTGCATAAATCCAACCTGGCTTCGCGTAAGCGTATAAGTCCAATCGTTAAATCGGCTTCGCGTAGCGTGTAAGTCCACTTGCCACCTCGGCTTCGCGTAGCGTGTAAGTCCACTTGCCAACCTGGCTTCGCGTAGCGTGTAAGTCCACTTGCCAACCCGGCTTCGCGGAAGCGTATAAGTCCACTCGTTAAATCGGCTTCGCGTAAGCGTATAAGTCCACTCGTTAAATCGGCTTTGCGTAAGCGTATAAGTCCACTCGTTAAATCGGCTTCGCGTAGCGTATAAGTCCACTCGTTAAATCGGCTTCGCGTAAGCGTATAAGTCCACTCGTTAAATCGGCTTCGCGGAAGCGTATAAGTCCACTCGTTAAATCGGCTTCGCGGAAGCGTATAAGTCCACTCGTTAAATCGGCTTCGCGTAAGCGTATAAGTCCACTCGTTAAATCGGCTTCGCGTAAGCGTATAAGTCCACTCGTTAAATCGGCTTCGCGTAAGCGTATAAGTCCACTCGGTAAATCGGTAAATCGGCTTCGCGTAAGCGTATAAGTCCACTCGTTAAATCGGCTTCGCAAAGCGTATAAGTCCACTCGTTAAATCGGCTTCGCGGAAGCGTATAAGTCCACTCGTTAAATCGGCTTCGCGTAGCGTATAAGTCCACTCGTTAAACCGGCTTCGCATAGCGTGTAAGTCCACTTGCCAACTCGGCTTCGCGTAGCGTATAAGTCCAATCTTCAAAATCGGTTATCAACAGCAGGTGCGCCTGTCTGTTCAACACCACCCAAATCGGTTAACAGCAGCAGGTGCGCCTGTCTGTTTACACCACCACGGTTAAAATACAGTCAGGTGCGCCTGTCTGTTTACACCACCCATTCTCCTCTCGCGTGAGACGCGTTAGGATGTTGATTTCTCTTGGTAGAGGTCTTCCTTCTCTTGCATAATCATGAATTTTCAAACAAACCGGCTTCGCGAAGCGTGTAAGTCCAACTTTCAAATTGCATTTTGTGTATATCATTTGCATTATGCCCCTGAACTACGCTGGTTTGATTCCTTGCAAAGGGATACATAGGCAACCTTCGGGTTCAACCACATGCATTGCATTTTGTGTGATTGCCCAAGTCTTACGGCCTTGTCAAAAGGGTCGTCTTCTGGCTTTGACATTCACTCACGTCATGAAATGACTTCGAGCTCTGTCAAAGAGGGGCAACTGTAGACACCCCATTTTGACCAGCCCTAAGACTTGGGCGCTTTCTTTTGATTACCCGATGATGACAATTAGAATGTGTTTCTCACAAAATTCTCAGTAAGAAAGATGGAATTTGAGTTTGAATCTCAACCTTCACCCATTATTTGGCCAAACTATTTTAGACCTTAAAACCCTCTTTTCAAAATATGTTTTTTTTTTAATGTTTCTACAATGTCCCGAGACTCCCATTTCGATTAAAATATTGCACTTTTCAGTAAACCGAGTACGGACAAAGTGGAAATAAATGGAAGGGAGGTGAAACTTTTTGAAAAATATTTAAAAAAAACATCTTCCTATAGGTTTGGAGTTGAAGGAAATAGGAGGGGATGAAAGAAAACTGGTTTAGGAAAAGAATGAGTATCAAATCATTAAGAAGGAAATGAGTAGCCTTAACTAAATTAGGCATTTCTCTTTGTACACTTGGAATGTAAATGTGAGGCCACCACCATTGGAAAGTAGACTTCTGGGGCTTCAATTTAGACACAAGAACCACCTCAGATCAAGTCCAAATAAGGGAGATATGCCCATTTGAAGTTGGGCTTAAGAGCAGATTTTGTTGACCCAGCCCGAGACAGCTTTTACTAAATTAGGCATATCTCTTTGTACACTTGGAATTTAAATGTGAGGCCACCACCATTGGAAAGTACACTTCTGGGGCTTCAATTTGGACCCAAGAACCGCCTAAAACCAAGTCCATATGGGGGAGATATGCCCATTTGAAGTTGGACTTAAAAGCAGATTTTGTTGACTCGGCCCAAAACAACAATAGCCCATTTTTTTTGGTTTTGGTTCGGTTGGGACAACCCATTTACCCATTTTCTGAGCCATTCAAGTGCATCCACTCATCCTCCATTATACCTAATCATCTCCCATTGTCAAAAAGAGGTTTTGTTTGCATTCATAAAGGAGTATCCCATGCAACCACCTTGAAAATTTGCCCTCCTATCACATTCTTGTCTCCCACCTTGTCTCCCACCCTCTTTTTGACCTTTACTCTCCCTCATTGCCTATATAGAATGATCATATTGTAAGAGAGAGGAGGACCACGAAATTGAAGAGAAAGGAGTGAGAAAAGAGTGAAAAAAGAGAGAAAAAATGAGTTTTTGAGCCAAAAATATTTCTATCTTCCATATACACCCCATACCTTCCATAGCTACTGAAATTCCTCATTTCCATACACCAAAACCACTCTAAAAATTCTGATATAGCCAAAGATCAATTGCCTTGATCATAAGGAAGAGTGTTTAGTGATTGAAAGTGAGAAAAACTAGAGAGTTAGCCACTTTTCATACCATAAACTCCATAAACTCCATAATTTCGAATTGAGGATTTGAGAACACACTTCACTTGAGGGTGATCAAGAGGAAGTTTGGAAATCAAGAAGTTCAATCTTTCTTTGGAAGGTGAATTTTTGGTCTTTCATTTTCTTATATTTTATATCTCATATTTATTTTCTTACTTCTTATTTCATAGTGTTTTGTTATAATCCAAGTAGTTTGTTTATCTCATATTTATTTTCTTACTTTATATTTCATAGTGTGTTGTTATAATCCTAGTGGTTTGTTTAGCTTATAATTATTTATTTATTTATTTTTATTCGCATGTTTTAATTTCATATTAGTTTTGTTGTAATCTTGCATGTCCTACCTCATATTTATTTTTATTTCTTGTATTAGTCTCAAATTAGTTTTGTTGTAATCTTGCATGTTCTACCTCATATTTATTCTTTTTCTTGTATTAGTCTCACATTAGTTTTATTGTAATCTTGTATGTTCTATCTTATATTTGTTTTATTGTTTTAGGTTTATGTTGTAAGTTTACACTTTTTATTTTATTTTATATTTGTTTTCGTGTTTTTAATCTAACCGGTAGTGGTTAGTTGAGCCACCTACATATTTTTTGTTTGTGCCTTTTCTTGGTTTCGCAACAAGACAGGTTTTGCTTGGCCTAGTTGGCCGGCTGGCCTATTTGGCCGGTCGGTTAGCTTCTTCCAGACAAGATGGCGTAATCTCCCAATGTTGACCAATTTCCGGTGGCGGTTCCAAAGAACATGAAGTTTTTATTTTATTTTATTTTATTTTTTTTTAATTTTGAGTGTATTGTGAGGTTTTTATTTTGTTGTAATATTCCCTTCTCTCTCTCTTATCTGGTTTGTAATAATTTATTCAAAGCGTTGTAATAATTCCCCGCCCCACTTCTTTCTATCCCATTCTTTTACTTGCTTTCCTTATTTGTACATAAACATCATATTTATTTTTCATCATATTCATGCTTTGCATCCATGTTTCATGCATCTTGATTCGGCGAAGTTTGCATTTGTGGATTTAATCAATTCCTATGTGATTATGCGCGCTACCTCATGTTCTTGAGATGATTCACATGTCATATCTTAGAAGCCGAATCTTTAGTTGCATCTCATGAGTGAATTGCATTAGGATTTTGTATATAAGATCATGCATGTTTTACTAACTTTTGTTTTGTAGTTGTTCGAGGGACGTCGGTCAATCTGTGAGTTTTTATGCTTTAGCATCTCATTTGTGTGTGATTTTCTTATTATGTTTAGCATCCTACCATGTGGCTATTTGCTTAAGTGATATAACTGTATGAATGCCTGTGGATGAAGGCTTGTTGCCTGAATTGGAATGATTCAACGACTGTGCGTTTTAAGCCCACTTTGTAGTGGCAAATTCACAAACTTTAAGCCCACTTTGTCAAGTGGCAAATTCAAACCCTTTTTGAAAAACAAACATGAAGTTGAATTGTTCCAATTTGGGCAAACTAGTCTATACTTGTATGCTTCACATAGTAAATTTTAGGATTTACAAAAATAATCAGAACATGAACATATAAAGAAAATAAAAGTCATATCATGGTTTAGTAGAGGCCGATCTTTTGATCGGGTGAGCGGGGGTGCTCATTATTGACCTTCCCCTCTCATACCTAAGGTTCCGAGCCAAGCATCCTTGGTTACGACGAACAGTGGCCTTTGGCACCGAGTCATGGGTTTCCTAATTTCCCAAAATATTAGGTGGCGACTCTGAGTTCTGATGATGCAGTCCATTTTTGACAAAATTGCAATAAAATGGATTTTCAATAAAAGTTGCCAAATCTGGACTCTATCTACGTTTCACATTGCACTCGTGAAACTTGAGATCAAAGAGATCTTGGGAGTCCGAACTGTTTAACGCGCGCGGGTACCCCCCGGGCATGTTACACCCCCTCATTCACAGCCATAATATTCTGTACTACCCGGGCCTCAGCCAAAGTGAATCCTGATAAGAACACGTCTTCTGTGCCATGCTCGATTTCTAGGACCGGCGTAGATACCTCCGGAGGCGGATGGATTGATGAGTTCTCGAACACAATGGCTACTCCCTTTCCGTAGGGGTATTTCACCATCTGATGTAGAGTGGAAGAGACTGCCTTCACTTGGTGCAACCACGACCGCTCCAAGAGTAGGTTGAAGGTTGCGGGAACGTCCAAGACATGAAATTCGATGTCGTGTTGTCCTGGACCAACCTTGGTTTGAATCTTGACAGTCCTCATCACTTCCCTGCTAGTATTATCGTATGCTCTGATCACCTGAGTGGTTGGTGTGAAGTCCGCGGGCTTCAAACCAACTGCATACGCTGTTCTGGCTGGGCAGACATTGATGGCGGACCCGGTATCAACAAGTACCACCGGTATCCACTTATCTCTACATTCCACGGAAACGTAGAGGGGTTTGTTATGGTTTGTGCCCTCAGGCGGTAGTTCCTTGTCTGAAAAGGTTAATGCCGGGAAACGTCATCCCGGAAAAACCAGCCAAACCAGCTGCTCTGGTGTAGTGTCTATGAAGAGTTTGGCCTTGTCCATGGCAGATAGGACGGCCTGTCTGTGCACCCTCGATGCCATAAGCAGTCCCCAGATGGAGATGTCTGCTTGTATCTTCTTCAATTGCTTGAGCACAGCTTCTTCTTCAATCTGTTTCTCTCTCTGTTTCTCAGCTTCTTTGTCTTTCCCAGACGCCTCAGGTTGGTCTAAGTGTTGGGGCTTGAAGTACCGCCCACTTCTTGTCATATGAGCGACCTCGTCAATATACCAGGTATCATCTGGTTGGTTACCTCCCCAGTCTTCATCTGTGTGGGCAAGACATAAGTCATCGTCTTCCCACCACATTCCGTCGGCAGCCGACAGACATCTGTCCGGCTCCGGTATGATCGTACTCGCAGCACCTTGAGTCTTTATGCCCGCAGCATTTTCTGTTCCTGTGCACACAAACACTCTCGACCCCCACATGGGCCTTAGCTTTTCTGATTCTCTCGGAATCCTCAAATCTTTGTTGTTCCAACTGTGTCAGTACAGTTGGTTGTTCGATATTCCCTGTATTTACAATCCCAAGTTTTGAGTGAAATTCTTAGTGCCGGCGCTCTCCGGCGGTGGATTCTGACTCTCGGCCCTTCCGGCCACCATTGATACTCTCGCCCCTGCCGAGCTCTGTTCTGGTTGATATTCTACGACGTCTGGTTGATCATCTAACCATCCGACAACTTCTGCCGACTCCTCATATTCGAACCAGTTGATTGTTGTATTTGCTGATTCTTGGTCACTGAAGAACTGGAGGTTGGCAAAGTCCTCTCCCACAGCTGTTAGATCATTTGTTCCCCATTCAAATCTGTCCCCCTGAATCACACATAACTCTGTTCTTTCTGGCAGCCCTATACTCAGCTCAGACTGGCCCACTGACTGGATGTATTCACTCGGATCATAAGCTCCTTCAGCCAGATTCCCTGACTGTTCAATCTCAGACTCAGCAACCCCTCTTTCCTCTGAAATCTGCCCTGTCCCTTCTTCGGTGGTCACCACCATCGGCTCAGATTGGGTTGTGGAGATGTCCATTATGCACAAGTCAGTGCAGACAGGAAGGATCACCTTCAGCTTAGGTAGGTGGGATGGGGTGATATAGATACTAGGATCGTAAGACACGACCCCAGTTTGGATGAAGTTGATTCTGTTGGGAGGAGGGGCTTGGTTATGTGGTGGGAGGGGATTTGTTGTGACGTTGGGTTTGTCGGGAGGCGCGATCACCTGCTTGTCAATAAGATCCTGGATCTCATGACGCAATCTATAGCAACGGTCGGTGTCATGACCATGCTGTTGGTGATACGCGCAGTATTTCGCCGGGTCATGAGAGGGAGGGAGTGGGTTTGGCAGTGGCCTCGGCTCTAGGGGCGTCAAATGCTTCTTTCTGATTAACACCCCCAGAGCTTTGGACAGGGGCATGTATAGGGGGTGAAGGTTCTTTGGCCTCTGGGTTGATATTTGGTGTTTTGGGTACTGCTTCCAGATGCGCTAGAGAAAGGCATGGCTGTTATGGGTCTTGGGGGAGGGGGAGTGGTGGTGACCGTGCTTACTTCTGAGGCTCGTGCAGTTGCAGCGCCACTCGGGCCTGCGTTATTGTTACGGTTGAAAGTCCTTCTGGGTTGCTCCTTATCCTGGTCGATCAGACCTTGTTTCATTGCATCCTCGATCTGTACCCCCATCTCGTGTAAATCTGAGAAGGTGGGAAAGGGAAGTACGATCATCTTCTGCATCAATTTTGGTTGGAGATTGCGCACAATCATCCTGATTTGATCTTTGTCTGTAGGCCTCAAAATCATTATCGATGCCTTCGCTCTCCATCGAGTTACGAAATCTGAGAAAGTTTCTTTAGGCTCCTGCCTCGTCGTTTCGAGATCACAGGTTGTAATCTCGATCTGTGTATTGTACGAGTACTGTGCAACAAAGGCCTCAGCCATTTCATCCCAATTTCTTTTCACCTCATCTTCTAACTTCGCGTACCAGATGGCTGCCACACCCGACAAAGTTCGGCCAAACAGGGAAAGCTTTTGTGGTCGGGTTAGGCCCATCGGCCGCAGGATGCCTGAGAATAGCCGAAGATGGACCATGGGGTCGCCGGACCCGTCAAAGCGGTCAATTTGCGGCATCTTAAATCTGTCTGGCAATGTCACGGCTACATCGGTGTACCCATCTTCGATGTCCGGAATGGCTTTTACCCCTTGTGATTTCTTGAAAAGTTTCTCCAGCTTGCTCAGTTTCAGAGCTGTATGGTCTATCTCGAACTCGAAAGGAGAGTCCGGATGGTTGGCCGGTGTATGGGTCTTGGACAGTTGAGGCGAAAGTGGGGGCGGAGCTAGCCCCGTTGGAAGGTTCGTGTCCTCTTGGATATTCTGGACATTGGGCCCGTGTTTTGGGTGTTTGGCAGAGCGTTCTGAACAGTAGGAGCCTGCTCGGGTAATGGGGCCCTGGTGGAGGAGGAACCTGATGTGAAGCTGATGCTGCATTCTGCTGTTGCAGCCTGGTAATGAGCTCGGCCTGCTGGGCCATGACTGTAGCCTGTTGCTTAGAAAATTCCGCTTGGCGGATGGCATCCTCCTGCATCTGTCTCATGCTCTCTTGCATTTGACGCATCATTTCCTCTATCCCAGCCATATTCTGTTGGTCCAACTGACTGACCGGTAAGTGTATCTCTATAGTGGAAACAGAAACCTCAACCTGACTGTTTGCTGCTAAAGTAGCCCGCTGCCCCGGTAATCCCTGCTCTGACACACTGCGCTTCCTTGGCCTTCTCTAACAACTGGGGGTAGGGAGTGGAACACTGGATGTCCGTCAACCAGATCCTCGGATCGATTGAGCCGACGACCTCGTGTCCACAGTGCTTGGGGAATATCTTCTGGGTTGGAAGCAATTGTGCTAAAACTGCCCCTAACAAAAGATAAATAAAGCAAAAAGGAAATAAATGACCAGATAAACGGGCAGCATAACAGCTTAAATTAAATACACAACACACGGCTGGGCATACAACACACAGTTGATAAGCTGAATACACACTGTCCTCAAACACTGATCAATATCCCTGAATCACTATCCCAAAAACTGAATCGGATACCCGCAGATAACTGATTCTCAAATACTGATTGATGCCC
Organism: Camellia japonica; assembly: GCA_030407325.1. NCBI lineage: Eukaryota > Viridiplantae > Streptophyta > Magnoliopsida > Ericales > Theaceae > Camellia > Camellia japonica. The sequence goes on along the minus strand of JAPPVO010000010.1, from coordinate 27,222,180 downwards.
GCAGGCCTGATGCCCAAACTCATACACTGATACATGCATTCCTGTAGAGACGCACTCTAAAGCACATAACAGATAAGTGAGAGCCAAAACACCCCTATGTTGGGGTAGGGTTTCCCTGTCCTATTTTGTCAGGAGCTAGGGTTTCACTACGCACACAGCGGTTTCAAACAACCTATAAACGGGTAAGCAACCTGTCCTAGTTTGGAATGGTCACTATGGATCCGAATATGCACTAGGTCGAATGGTCAAAGAGGGTGCCCCGGTAAAACCGGGGTTTGTGTTCCCATACTGGCAGAGCCCACAACCGGTCAGCCTTATGGTCATGCCTTGACAAGACAAGCCTCCGGCAAACCGTTCAGGAATAGCAGATGGCAAACACGGTGTCCTAGGCGCACCAATGCAAATGCAATGCAAAGAAACACACAAATGTAGTCAAAACCAGATATCATGAGTTCGAGTCAAGTTCTCTAAATCCCCAGCAGAGTCGCCAGAAACTGTAGACGTCCCCGAACGCATCCCGGGGAGGGTGCGACTCCCCCCCGTTCTGGTTTGCTTGCGGGTCTACTACAGTTCGAAGGACTCAAATGTCACGGTTCTTAATCTTGAACCAAAGAGTCCAAATCCGGCAAATCGTTTTGAAAACAGATTTTTTGAAAAAAGTGCCAAACATGGACTGCTTTGCCAGATACAGAGTCGCCACCTAAATGTTTTTTTAATGGGAAATTTAGGAAACCCTGACTCGGTGCCAAAGGCCACGTGTCCGTCATCACCAAAGTTGCCTTGGCTCGGGAACTTGGATACGATTGGGGAAGGTCACTTCGTGAGCACCCCCGCTCGCCCGGTCAAAGACCGGCCTCTACTAACCATGATATCTGATTTTGAAAACATTGTGCGTTCTTATTCCGATTATTAGCCTAGATTTACTATGTGATGCGCACAGCATACAAGTATAGACTGAGTCGCCTGAATTAGAACAAAACATTTCATGTTTGTTTGTTTGAAAATGGTTTGATGGTGCTACCCGCAAGTAGGCTAAGACGTGGATTTGCCACCCTCGGTGGGCTTAGAAAACATGATTTTGCCACTATCTAGTGGGCTTAAAAACAAACATTTGATGAATTGTCCCAATTCAAGTAACACAACCTCCACCCACAGGCATTCAAGACAGTTATATCACATAAGCAGTTAGCCTCATGGCAAGCATGCTATTCATGGCAACACTCACACACATGCAAGGATGCTAAAGCATAAAAACTCACCGAGTACTCCAAGCCAAAACAGAAACTTATTAGAAATCCATGCATGATCCTAGATATACAGAATTGCCTAATGCAACACATGCAAAAAATGCAAACTATAGCAGGCTCGGCTATTCTAAACATGGTATATGGAATGCTACAACTAACACGTATTCAATTTGGAATTGAAATACAAATACAGTTTGTATGATGCGCCGAGCCCGGTGCGTGAAAGACAGGTGAATGAATGCAAACATGCTATCATACTGTATGCTAATTGAAACATGCCCTAATCTAACCATCATAAGCAGGTAAATAAAAGGGAAGAAAGACGTGGGGTTGGAAGACATACATCACACTCACCCACACTTATTACAATTATTCCCTTGCGCAGAGGGTCCAAATAAATATACAGTCCCGAATAAAAGAATAGTACAGTCCAAATAATACAGTCCAAATAATGTACAAATTCCTAATTAATTTACAAATTAACTAAGAAAATAATAAAACTGGCATGCAAGCCAAGGACTGCCTTGATTCTGCTCCGGATGATGGAATGATGCATGTTTAGGCTGCTTTGCGCGGAAATCCACTGGAATGCCCCAATTAGCCTCTGTTTTGCAATGATTCTTGAAAAGCGCGCCAAGCCTCGGAAGACCGCTGATTCTTGATATGCTGCAACAGAGAGCAGGAAAGGGGCATAGCAATGTATTTTCACAAATGTATGCATGTCTCGATCCTCGTACCACCAATCACGCATCTCGATGCATGATGGCCGAGGAGCCGAATTGCACAACTCAATATAGAATGAATGCATATGAACACTACAACAAAACCTAACTCCATCATGGATAATCCGGAGTGTCGGTGACTTGGGAATTGAGACACGTTCCGTCACTCGGAGTACGGAACGTACCTCGTTTCCCGTGCCCGGGCTAACTATAACGACCCCAGTCTTTTTCCTTTAGATTGTTGTATCCGGACTTATGTTCCGTAGATCCTGTTGTTATCACATTGTTGTTATCGTCTTTGAAATTCTTATTTTGAATGATGGGATGTGTTGGGCAGGTTTGTTATAGGATAGTTGTTGGGTTCAGAAACCAAGTGTTGCTGTCCAGTTTTTGAGTTGGTCGCTCGAGCGAGGGTTTGGTCGCTCGAGCGAGGGTTGTTTTTGTGTCTGGTGGCTCGAGCCAGGGTTTCTTTGCTCGAGTGAGCGATTGCGTCTAGTGTAGACCTGAAGCATCGAGTTTTTGGCTCGAGCGAGCTTTTCTTCGCTCGAGCAAGGATTTCTGTGTCTGGTCGCTCGAGCGACCAAGTCTTCGCTCAAGCGAGCCTGTTTATATCAGTTGGCAGCTACGGGTTTGAACATCATTTTTCATCCTCTTTTATTTTGTAAACCCTAGCAGCCCACACACTCTCTCTAAACTTATCTTCTCTCTAAGGTTTGATCTCTCTAGAGTGTGAATCTACCCTAGGGCTTTTGTTAAAAAGATAGAGGGCGTAGAGATCTTCGTTCTAATCTGAAAATCTTTGGGTTTGGAGCACTTTGGAGTTTGGGTCATCATCTCCATCTTCTCCATTTTGGCTAGTTTCTTCGAGGTAGGGATTTCCTACTCCATCTTATAAGTTTTGTTCTAAGTGTTGGTATTTTGATATGTTGGGGGTAATTTGGTAACTTTGAGGTGAAGGGTAATTTGGTAATTTTGGGATGAATTGGGAATTAGTTAAATTCATGGAATTGAGGATTATATTGCTTAAATGGTGTAGTTGGTTAATGTAAAGCACTCGCCTATTGAATTGTTGTTATATTTATTTCCAGTATAGAAATAACTGTTTTGGGCTATCGGTGGAGGATAGTCGAGATTGTTGTAGATATTGCATGTGGATTAGGGATAACGGAAACTAATCACATTGGTTAAGTCATAAATGACTATTGAATTAATACAGAAAATCCTTGTATTGATTGAGCATTGCATTATGCATATTGTTTGGGAGGAGATAGGGGATGTACTCCACGGTTTAGGGGAAGATAGGTGATGGACCTCTAAACCGGATTTTGTTTGGGAGGAGATAGGGGATGGACTCCATTAGCATCACTTTTATGTGTGCTTATTTATATTGAAGTGTATTGTTTGGGAGGAGATAGGGGATGGACTCCATTAGCATCACTTTTATGTGTGCTTATTATATTGAAGTGTTTTATTGATACAGCACTAAAATGTGTATCAATCTGGAAGTATGAAGTGTTTTGATATGAGTCTGAGTCTCATTAGTGTTGGTGATATTGGAAGTAATGTGAATATGCTATATAGTTCACAGGTGTAAGTTTGGCCAGGTTCTGAGCCATATTGGTAAGAATGGAAATTGATAAGTGTCATAGACATTAGTGTCATGAACAGTATAATAATATAATCGATTATCTTGGTTAACCATCTATTGAATGCTAATGCTTTATTCGATGCTTATATTTGGTTTAGCATATTTCTACTGGGCTGTGGCTCACCCTATAAGGAAACATCATTTTCAGGTCCAGGTGATACGCTACCTCCAAGGACTTAGCTTGGAAAGATTTGGATCTTAAAGACTATCTTTCGTTATTTGTGTTTATTTGATAGTACATGTAAACCTTCAAGCCTAGGGCTTTATTTGTAATTGAGTTAGAACTCATATGTATGTGTCCAAGTGTTGGCTTGGAAAGATGTAAGCCCATAGGGCATTTAATTTGATATTACATGTAATGCTTTTATTTACGGATACTCTGATGAATGAATTATGGTTAATGCACCTTATTATTGTATATGTATGGGTTTAATTTTGAGGGCGTTACACTAACTCCTATCCCGAACACGATGCAATATGCATGATATGCGTGAAATGCAACTAAGATACAATCCTAACATACACAATGTTATGGAATGGCATACACACTACACGAGGTGATACACAACCGAGCATACACAATGCTATGGATGAAATGGCATACGTAATGCAATATGGGCTTACACTAACATGAGAGAGCCTCAGCCACACTCACATAAGAGGCCATTAGATGAAAATGAGACAACTCGAAATACGTGCACGCGTGCACGCAAACCGAGGACCGAACCTACGGCACGGAATGCCACTCTAATGAGACATGGCAAGACATGGAATATGATATGCAAACATGCAAATTTCAGAGGCAAAATGACATGCAAAACAGCCCCGAAACATGGCGAAATGAAACCCGATGCAAGGAACGAGTCCCGAAACATGGAATTAAGCACATGAAATGGCCTATAGCTATGCAATGCATGCATGATTCGTACATGAAGTGTGAAGGAAGAAACTAGGAAGCCCCAAAACAAGCATTATTACAGTTCGAAGCATGGCCAAACAGTGGGTACAAATAGGGCAAAATTAGCATGCCAAAAATGGGGGGCCAAGAGAGGTAATGAAGCAAGTCATAGCTGCTGATCTCAAACACAGAAGGCCCCTTCTAAAATGTTGAAGAGGGGCCAAAAATATGATGTTTTATAGTTTATGACAACCCCCAAAATCAGATACAAGTATGGCCAAATTAACATGCAAGAAATGGGCCAACAAAGGGGCAAAGAAGTAACTGATATATGGGGGTCTCAAACAAGTGAGGGACCTTCAACAATGTTGAAGAGGGTCCCAAAATATGGCATTTTACAGTAGATGATCAAACCCAAATCAGTATACAAACATGCTCAAAATGCAATGCAAGATTAAGGCCATAAGAGGGCTATAACATGAAGTACACAAAATATTCATCAAACAGCCAAAGACCCTTAATGAAACATGACAAGGGGGTAAAAATAGAGCCACTCTCAATTCTGATCATGGCCGAAAAACAGAAGCAAGATAAGCTAACAAATCATGCAAAAATGGGGACCAAAGAGGGGTACAATGGTAAGTGATATATAGAGATCCCCAACAGTGTTGAGCCCTTCTTCAAAGTTGAAGAGGGGCTCAAAATAGGCCTATTTACAGTTTACATCAGGCCCCAAAACAGATCATACACAAGCTAAAAATATCATGCAAGAAAGTGGCATTCAAGAGGGCATTGAAGCAAGTGCAACATGAGGGGCTCAAAAAATGTTGAGCCCTTAATGAAACAAGGAAATGAGCTCAAAAAAATGACCTTTTCAGTTTTGGTCGGAGCTCAAAACAGCAAGCTAAATGGCTAGAAAAATGTTGCAAAATGAGACCAAAAAGAGGGGAAATGAACTTACCCTTGTAGACCAACCCTTTTGCGGCCTCTTGGACCCAAAATGTTGCCTCCTAGCCTCTGCAAAACTCCCCAAGCTGCTGGAAATGGAGTAGTGGTGGTGGTGCTAGGTAGTGATGAAGAAAGGGTGTAGAACTTGGAAGATTTTTGAGGATTTTGGAAGAGAGGAAGAGGGAGGTGTGTATGCAAGCTCAAGGATGAATTTTCTAACCCCAAAAACAGGTTTGAGCAGCTGGTTATATGGACCAAAAAGGGGGAGAAAGGGAGGGAAAAAGTGGGGGAAAACAAGCCAAGTTTCCCTCCAAAAGTTGTTCCCTCCGGATACAGGTTTTGGAGGGAAAACAAATATACAGCTGTAATGTATTCAACCTGAGGATCATGGCCGGCTAGGTATTGGAGTTGCAGGTGGCCGGCCGGCCACCCCCCATGGCCGGCCGGCCAAGGGTCAAAAAGGCCAAGAAGATTTTTTGGCCGGCCACCAGATATTGGTGTCCTCCCAGGTGCCCTCAACACAACCCTGTGGTTCAAAACTGGCAACTGTAAAACAGGAGAGAGAACAAGCCACTTTTCAAAGGGGTTCAAAAGGGTCAGGTGGAATTAATGGCCGGCCATACAATATTTGTGTCCTCCCATATTCCCACAACACAAATATGGGGTTTGGGATTGAAGAAAGTGGCATTAGGGTGGTCAACATTGGCTTGGAAGTGAGAAAAACGGGCGTCGGAGGGCGACGGATGAATATAACTGGTTGCTGAAACAATTGCTGGCCTCTCACCCTTCTGTGACCTTCCTGGTGATAAAACAGAGGTACCTGCCAAAAATGAACGAAAACCGATGCAAAATAAAGGTTCCAGGGCCGAAACGCGCAGTCCGAGGTCCCGAAAACTGACTGTTAAGCACCGAAAGTGGCGTTCGACCACGAAGTGGGTCTCTCAGACCTCAGTGTCCCTCGAAAGGGAGTAAATGAGATGCATGCCAAAAACTGGAGCAATCGGAGATAGTTAGGCGGTCCCGAACCGAGGCACACGGCCTGACGGCTCCGAAAACCGGGAACCGGGCTCCGAAATGGGTAAAATGGCCTACGGCCACGAAATGTAGCCCACGGCCACTGAGAGATGATCTGCTAGACCTCTCCCTCCCTTCAGGAAGAGAAACAGAGAAAACCGAGTCTGGTTCGCAAACCGAGGCAAGACACAGAAGAGGGTTCGGAAGTCCGGAGGCAGGGCTCATGGCCGAGACTCTGAGACTTCTGAACGAGCACAATATGCAACATCACCGAGCGCTCAATCGGTGACGTCTGAGTCTTAAGGTCGGTCAAAAATGGGGTGTCTACACATACCGTCTAAAGCAATCAAATGCTTCTGACTTGTAAGAAATCAAATAGACATGGCCAAAATGCGTGCAATCATCTATAAATGTGATGAAATAAGGGGCTCCATGCCTTGCCCTTACATTCATTGGTCCACATATATCAAAATGAATAAGTTGTAATGGAATAGATGCCTTTTTGGCTTTCCCAAATGGTTTCCTTGTTGTCTTTCCAGCAAGACAGTGCTCACAAGTAGGCAAAGTGACTTTAGCGAGTGGGCCTAAAAGACCTTCTCTAGCCAATCTAGTCATCCTGTCTTGCCCTATGTGGCCTAATCTACCATGCCATCTTATAAAAATCATTATCACAAAAGATGCAATATTAGAAACAGAGCCATTGGCATTTTTATTAAAACTAGAATTATCCACATCCAAAACTACAAAACCATTTGAAAGATAACCAAAACCATAAAAAATTGTTCCCAAATAAATGCTAACACCATTATTCTCAAAACAAAAGCTAAAACCAAGGCTCATCATGCTAATAACGGAAACTAAGTTTCGCCGAATATCCGGAGCATAAAGAACATCATGAAGATACAAGGTGCACCCTCATCGCATTTCCAGCTTGTATGTGCCAATGCCAAGCACCTCCACATTGGACTCGTTCCCCATGTAAAGTTTTCTGCTCCCAACAGGTACTCGGCGATACTCAACGAACCCTACTCTGTCCCTCCCGATGTGGTCTGTTGTTCCGGAGTCTACAACTAAAAAATGAAGAGAATGAGCAATTAATGCTTGACTAGAAGCAAAGCATTGAATGTGAGAAATTAAGTAAGGGAGTACCTTCTTCTACTCAGGGCAATCCCGAGCGAAGTGTCCTTGTTTGTTACAGTTAAAGCATGTTAATTTAGCTTTTACCTTCTTGCCACCTCTCTTGCCCCTACGCTTGAAATTTCTAGCGCCATTGGGCTTTAGCGCAGCTGCTGCTTGCTTCTTAGGAGCACCTTTCGCTTTTCCACGCTTGAATTGAGAAGTACTACGTGAGCTTGACTCAACCACCATAGCAGAACCATCAGACTTAGCCGCCTCAAGGTGCTAAGCCTCTAGCTCTAAATGACGCGATATGTCTTCGAATGTTTTCACACTCTCATTATGCATCATGTTCTGCTTCATCTGCTCCCAAGAATTTGGTAGAGAGCGAAAAACAGCTTGTACTTACTGCTCTTGAGTCAAATTGTGCCCAGCAGCCGCAAGCTCACGTATCATGGCTGATATGACCCTCAAATGCTGCTTCATCGAGTGATGTGCCTTTTTCTGATAGGAGTCAAACTTCATAGTCAGCCTACGTAACTTTGCTAAAGAGGTAACACCAAAACTTTTGCTTGAGAGCTTCTCACATCTCAAATGCAGTCAGGCAATGCTCAGACTCACTAATCAAGTCATTGTGCATGCTGCTCAACATAGTAAAGCACGCAAATCGATCTTTGTTACGCCAAGTCTAAAAGACTTCAAGATCACAACGATGTTGAACTGTATTGCCCTGCTTAGGCTCAACCATCACTTGTTCAAGTGTGGTCAACACTTCGCTCATTGAGAAGGTATTGGATCTTATAGCGCCATATGTCATAATTGGCTCCATCCAATTTCTCTCCCTTAGTTAAGTCTGCCACCACTGTCTTAGCAGCCATTTCTACATACAAAGTAAACAAATGCATAAGGGATATTAATGATAGCAACACAAAAATTATTTTGCAGCAAAAGAATCTAAATTAAATAATGATAATATTACATATGTCTCAAGATAAAAAAATTTGCTATGCTTGTAATCATCTCTAGCGCCTTTAGTGACAATTATCAAAATTTAATTTAATTCCATGTGCAAAAAAAAAAAAAAAAAAATCAACCTCCCACTACTTGTGACATATACAAAGTATAATAAATTCCATACAATAGCATCTTAATGTAAATTTATAATTAACTCATTCTATATTTATTTAATAATGGAATTTAAATAAATAAATAAAAAAAACTAATCATGCTTCTCTAATCACAACATATTACAAACTCTAAAAAAAAAATATGATGTGTTTAATATTCAGATTATGCCATAATAGAAAGTACATCATTCTTAAATTTTCTGAATTTTTTCTGAAATTTTAAATAACTAATAAACACACATAAAATCAGAAATAAATATTTTAGAATCTGGTAAACTGCAACAATTATATCAGTAAATAGTAAACCATTACAGTAGTCTACAATAAAAATTTCAGCCCCAGAAACTTAGTCATGCAACACCAGAAGTATTTTAAAGCAGAAATAATGAATTATTATCTCAGGAAAAATATTTTTTATTTTCATAAAATTTTGAAAATTTTACGGAAGATAAAAAATTTAATTCTAAGTTCAACAGTACCAACCATGCTCAAAACAAAGCTATAACGAATTATTTATGACCATTTAACCTGATTTAGAATTAAAAAAAAAAAAAAAAAAAAACAGCACCTTAGCACCCAACAGCCAAGCTAGCCAAGCCGGCGCAGAAAACAGCGCGGCTCGGCTCGGCGCACAGCGCGCGCGTACGTATCGCGGATGTCGCGCAAGTGCGAAGTGCGCCTGGCGTGTACGGACTGTGGCTGACGCGTGGCGCGCGCGCGGCGGTGCTGACGCTGTCAGATGGCGCATGCGGATCACGTGCCGCCTTCCAGGATGTTTTCTTGTCCATCTTTAGTACTGTCGGACTCCATTTTCCAAAATAAGAACAGTTGCTGTCTCAAAAATGACATTTAATAAACATAAATGATGAGGTATATTACACTCTCTCTCTAATGAGAGTGGAAGTGCAGAAACCCTGCACTTCATTTTCCTCCTTAAGCCATCAAAAATTCAAAACGAACTCAAATTAGGGTTTGATGTATCTCATCAACCGTAATTCCAAATCTAACAAATAATATATGGTTTTGAAGGTCTCGAAATAAAGATTCTAAATATGTAAGATTTGCAGACTGAATAGTCCCTCAATTAGACCAACTCTAGTGGTGGATAGATAAAATGAATAGCTAAAGTTATAATATAATTTAGCAATGAACGGTATAAAATAGTTATAGAATAATAATCAGTGTGTTTAGTTTCAGTTTTTTGAATTCAGTTTTCTAAAAATTGAGTTTTTTGTTTTTGCATATTTTTTTTAGTGAATATTTTTTAAATTTTAAACAATTTTTCTTACTTTTTTAGATGTATATTACTTAGATGTATCTAAATAGTAAATTATTTATGAAAAAATATTTTAGAAAAATTAATAAACACACAAAAATACGAAAAATGTACTAATTTTTTATATATTTTTTTTTTGTATCTTTGGTATTTAGTGAATTTAAAAAAAAAATTTTTTTTTTTACAAATATTATGCTTTCTAAGTGTATTTATGTTAGGTGTATTTAAAAGTTAAACAAATTACTTAAAATATTAAAAAAATTCAGTAAAAATACAAAAAATAAAAAAATGAAATTTTTTTAAAAATAAATTCTGAAAACTGAAAATAAACAGAGTGTTGCTCCATTTAAATTGTTCAAATATATTATTTATAAAAAGAATTAGATGGATAATCAGAACCTTTTCAAACTATTACATCTCTCCAAAATAAAAACAAAATCTTCAGTGAGATTCACAGTCTAGCACTCTTGTCCACGTGTGAACTGAAAAAAGTCTAGCCCTTATCCCAAACCCATTCACTCTTTTTTTTTAAGGGCAAATTACATATATCCCGTCGAAATTTAGTAAAATTACAGATACTCTCTTGAAAATTATATTTATATAATAAATTAGAGGGTAATTTGTTATGAAAATATAAATCTCATGGGGCAATTTGTTATGAAAATATAAACCTCAGGGGGTATCTGTAATTTTTGAAACCTCAAGAAATATCTGTAATTTAATTAAATCTCGAGAGAGGTTTATGTAATTTGTCCTTTTTTTAATGATAACAATATATTTTTTAAAAAACAATTTAAAAAAACTAGTGTCAACTCAAACAAATTGTAAACTTCTTTTTAAAAAAAAAACAATTGAAGTCAAAATTTTAAGGCAAAAGGTTACAAAAAGACTATTTTCAAGAAATGTTATAAATGCATGTTAATATTACAAATGAACATGTAAAGTTATTTTTATGAATAATTAAAATGAACCAAACATAAATAAACAAGATATCAGTTACCGACCATCTAACCAACTTTTGTCAGGCATTAAATAATAAATAAAAAATTATCTTTAATACATATTTTATATATTTTCATATACTTACCATATTTTTTATATACACCTTTTACAGATACAAAGACAAGTTCTCATGTTAACACTTTCCTTTACTTGTGAGCCCATGCAACCATGGAGCAATGTGCTCTTATGAAGCAAGGGGGCAGTCTTTTTCCATCTTTTTTCAGTACAAGGAAAAAGAGAATAGCAACAACAAAAGCTAGGGTACGATGAACGATGAACACGACACGACCCCCCCCCCCCCCCCACCAAAAGAAGATCAGCATTCAATAGAGGACCGACCAAAACCTGAGGAGGGGCCTCTAATACTTCAAAATTACTAACAGGCTGGACCCCTAGGTTGCTGTCAGGGTGGGTAACGGTTTGTCCGATTCGCAAAAATAGTCTAATCCACTCAACTTGCATATAAATGGGCGGTTTCGCAAACACAATGCAAGCGGATGCAGTTTGAAATATGACATATTTATAGATTGCAGGTTTAACCAGCACCAGTAAGAACACGCCCGCACTTTTTTTATTTTTATTTTTATTTTTTTTATCTTAACCATTGATTTCGTTCCTATATTCTACCTAGATATTTTTGCCCAAAACAAAACACCCTTTATTCTTTGAATTTACTCTAGCATTACATTTGCTAATAATATTATATCAACTAAAACTGAATAAATACTGATCATATTATTATTGTTACATAACTGAATTTGTCCCAGATGAAATGTGATTTGGAATTTTAAATTCTTTAATGAATATGGAGTTCTAGTTTAGGATTTTGAAATATGTATTTGTGTTAGTTTATGATTTGATTTAAGATTTTGAATGATTTGTTTGTGTTACGAATTGATTTTGTTGTGTTTTTAATTTTATAAATTTTAATTCATTAATTATTAATGTTGGAGTATTTTAGAAAATGGGGAGAAAGGGGCCGAAAATAAATATTTACAAAATGGGAAAAAAATAAGGCTCAAAAATAAATTTTTTTTAAAAAAAGTCCAATCCGCAAACCAGTCCCAACTGCTCGCACATCCGCGAACCCTATCCACACAAACCGCAAACCACACTGCGGGCGATTGCGGATTATATTTTCCCCAAACCGCATAGATGCAGATAGGTCCAAACCGATCCGTAAACCGTCCAAATTCAAACCGCAAACATCCCTAGTTGCTATAGTCAAGAACAAAAAATTAAAAAGCCTAAAAACTTTTGGCCTATGGCTAACAAAATGCCACTAAAAACCCACCTTGCTTGTTTTTTATTTTTCAAAAATACTTTTTAAAAAATTCTATTTTTTTATTTTTCGTATTTTTTGTTTTTACTGAATTTTTAAAAAAAATTTAAATAATTTTTTAAAAATTTTTAAACACACCTAATATAAATACACATAAAAAATATAAATTTCATGATCAAAATCTCTTAAAAATTCAATAAATACCAAAAATATAAAAATTCAATACATTTTTTCATATTTTTATGTATTTATTAATTTTTTAAAATATTTTTTTTATAAATTTTAGATACATCTAAGTAAAATACAACTAAAAATAATAATAAAAAAATGTTTAAAATTTTAAAAATATTCACTAAAAATACAAAAAAACACAAAAATTAATTTTTAAAAACCTTAATTCAAAAAACTCAAACCAAAAACACATTATATTTTCAAGCAATATGAGACTACACTAGGGTTAGGCACCAGCACAATTGGACAAGATGACAATCTATTCAAGTGGGGGGATACATTATTCAACCAAATCAGAAGAATGGTAAGCTACAAGAAAAAGCTATAGAGCTTTGTCCCATGGCACAAACATTGTTAGGTTCAAACAAAACATTCCCAAGTGTAGAACTATAAGTAGGCAAACAAGAATAGAATAACACCAAAATAAAAACGGTTTTGGAACTACAGAAAATTGAAAAAACACGAGTCAACAAGAACAATGAATCCAAAAATAACAAACAGCCAATGTTCAATGTAGGGGCACCATGCAACCAAGCAGAAAATTGATTTTAACAGTACTCCAAATATACTCTTCTCATCCAAAACAACTACTACTATAAATCCAGAGTATTTGATGTATGCATAAAGGCACTCGATTTTCTCTTTCTCATTGAGCAACCACCGCAACAATCCTTCCGGCAACTTGATCAAGATCTCTCTGGCCACTTGATGTGATTTTCCTCCCACTGATGCACAACAACAATGTTTCAATAAATAAAGCACTCATTCTAACAGATTTTTATAAAATATATATACATATATATATAATAAAAAAATAAGAAAAGAGAACTTAAATACAAAAAATGAAAATAACGACTTCCTAACACAATTATAACTAACAGGCAGTCCAAAAACCGAGTTTTGCTTAGCCCCTGCTCTTCCAAAAATTTGAACTCACTACACTCATGAATCATGAAGCCAAAAGATGTATAAAAGAAACTCACCCCTTGGAGTCAAAGTCAACAATGTTCATGTTCTGCAATTGCTGAAGGATGTGTCGTGCAATGGCTCCACTGCTCTTGCAGAAATGGGGTGGGCGACTCCCGTTCCTCTGGCTCCCTCCATATATCCTCTGAAAAGCACCAACACCAAGACCGCCTCTAAGGTAGATTTTCCTAGCCATAGAAGCTGCCAACAAAATCAAGGCTATATTGAGTACGATATATAGAATGGTCAATAATGCATATGCATGTCTGCATGCAGTTTAGATAGAGGAAAAAGGTCAAAAAAAAGAATCACACACCAGCTCTAATGTAGTACCAATCAGGGTCATATGGGGCAAGCTCCTTGAATTTTGCAGTCTTCACAATGTCAGTCCAGTGAGGAAGCTCCATCTATCAGAAAACAAAGAAATATCAAAAGGTAACATGAGAAAGGACCACAAAATAAAATTATGGTAACTATTCATCTGCCTTGCAGTAGCCTGGTCTTGACAATTTCTAACTTATAACAAAAAAATATTGTACCATCACCCAATGATCATGTTGCATCCGAAACCCACAGAGACATTCCAATCAGAAATCTCATGTCAAGCAACATAAATTATAGATAAAGTTAGTTCATTTCAGCAAACCACACGGCGTTTTTGACGGTTTCAAGATGTTGGGTCACTGTTTCCATAAATTTGTAGTACCGTTGGCAATTAGTAAGCAATAGAACAAAGTAAATTAGTGATAGTGTCAACCACCACAAACTTGAAGATTTCCAAATTAGTAGCTTCTTAGATTTTAAGTATCTTATCAGAAACACTGGCCCGTGCAATAAAAACGGGGAAAAAATGATACAAGAACGTGCAGGTGAGATGGAAGCATGGCACCTAAAACAATCTTACTAACAGATCATAAAGTCATCACTGCCAACCTCAAAACTGTTTATCTCTCATAAGCTTCTTTTTGTTCACATCTTTAAACAGTTAATATTGGATCTCATGACTTAATGACTAAAAACAACTTTTTCTAAGGAAACTCAACAGCAACAGAATGAAAATCCCATCAACCATTTTACATTTTTTTAACCCCCAGGTCAAACAGTGATGGGGAAGAGAGAGTTTCCCTACCCATAACCCACCAACCTAGAACGACTCGATTCAATCCTGGTATCACCACCAAGAGACTTTACCAGCCAAGTTAGCCGCCACTTTCATGGTAGAAGAATTTTACAATGGTCAATTGGTGTCCTCTAATTAGAATGAGTAAAAAAGCCAGACGAGTTGGTATAATATCAGGAAAAAGTACAATTTCAAGCCACCAGACCAAATACAAATAGCAGTACAATATTTTAAAATCCAAATCCCTCTAATACATACAATACAATAGCACCACTATTAACTTCAAATTTGATGATAGAGAAGCAGAAATGGATTCCAATATGCAGGCCAGGTAGATCTTGGGTCCAAATTAAGAGAAATATTAACAAGTTATTAAGTTAAAACGGACCAAATATATTTAGAAAGCACTACCCAGTTCATCATTCCAGCATCTAACTTTGATGATTAATCCCAACATTTAGTGAAGTACAACCAATACTTAAATTGCACCCAAAAAATGTAGGGAAAAAAAATCATACCCCTACTAGTTGATGATGAGAATCAAACGTAGAAGAAACAAAAATTTGAGGGCACTCAGACACTCAAGTCATCATAGAGGAAATATCAGAGTGTAATGAGTGATGGCACACATTAACCCGTGGTGGGGTGAGTGTATATATAAGTGAGATAGATGACCAAGTCATTCTAGATGACTATATAAAAATAGAATGACTCACCAAAAGTAAAAATTTGTAAAAAAAGACCAAACGTTCTTAATAATTCCACATGGCATGATAAAAAAGACCACGTGTTGGAGATGGTGACATTTCCAGAAGGATAATAATCTAATAACTTCAGTAAGAATATTCCAAAACATACTCATGTAGTCATCTAGAATTACTCACCAAGGAATACTAACCTATATGTAGACCCACACTCCTACAAGCTAGGTTTTGAAAAGCGGTGCGACTGCGGTCGCTGTAACAGTTGCGGTAACACGGTAGCGGTTGGAGGTTGTAAAAGCCGTAGTGTAATGGTTACGGTAACCGGAACAATGTTTTTTTATTTTTCGCACAATTTGAAAAAAAACTTACCGATACATATATATATTTTTTTCTTTTCAAAATCACATTTATTGGGGTTTAAAATAAATTTTGATCAATTTTTATTAATTTTTAAGTATGATCTAATATATTTCATATTTTCAAATCACTACAAAAGGAGCTTTTAACATTTTATTTCAATAGTTAGTGATTTTAAGAATAATTGATTTTAAATGTCTACAAATTATTTTTTACCAACACCTGAACTAACTGAATAATAAATATTCACAATTATTAAATGAAACGATTATAAAATAAAAATTATGCCATAAATTTTTTAAAAAAATTATAAAGAAAAAAAAATTCATATAAGATTTTTTCTTTGAGCTTGGATCACTTGAGTATTTGTTCTTTTTTTGTAAACTTTTGTTTTTCTTGGAAAAAAGAAGCTATTCAGAATATTGTAAAAGGGTATAACGGTGTCTAACGGACTGTTACAATACCGCTACAGCCATTACACATGTAAATTTCCATCACACCGCTATAGCGGCCGTAATGGGTGGCGGAAACCACCACAACCGTTACGTAACTGTTGCGGCCGCTTTTTAAAACCTTGCCTACAAGTTAAGGTATGTCATCACTCATACAATCTCTCCATTGATATGTCCACTATGATGGTGCAGTGAATTCAGCGTCAAAATGCACCCATCAAACCACCCATCAAGGAACTAACATTGGTACCTCTTGAACTTGTCGCAGCTCCGATCATCTTCTTGGTTTGATTCTCATCATCAAGAAACAATTTTGGTTCTGAGACTACCTTGAAATGCTAATCCATGTAGGGGTGTTTTAAAAAAACAATGAAACCATAACCAATCTGGACGGTAAGTAATTAAAAACAATTGTTTATGATTTGGTAACTTGGTTCATGCATGAATACTCGGAAAAAAGGAAATAAAACAAGCCAAACCATTCCTTTCCTTTTTTTATATTAATTTTAATATATATAGGGAGGTCCACATGATACTTGCTTGCCTTTTCATCTGCTTCCTAGAACCCCAATCTCATTATGTCTTCCTAATTTGTAACGTGTTTTCTCTATGAATAAAGATATATATGTTTATGTATATTCTTTTAATATTTACATGATTTTTACGACTCCAATATTATAGTGAATTACATTTTTATAGTATTTAGTACAAAATATGAAAAACTTCTTGTGTCAATACACATTTTATTAAAATTAGTAAGAATTATATAATGAAATTTGAAGTAATTAATTTTTTTGGGGAATTTCTATAAGTAAAATCAATTCATTAAATAAGATAGACACAACATACTAATGAATTTTGTAACATGGAATCATTGAACAATACAAAAACTCTGGTTCGATTATTTCAAGGTTTTTTTGGTTCCTAATAGACTAGTTTGATTCCTGATTTACCTCATAACCCAACCAAACTGGTCCATGAACACCCCTAAATTCATGAACCTCAACAAAACAAACATAACAGTAGAGAACCATGGAGTGATTCAATCATATCATGCAAAATAATAAAAGTAAAAAAAAAAACCAAATATATTGAAAAAAAGCATCCAGTTTTCAAAATCTTAAACCTGTTGTGTAATTGAATCAGCATAGCAAAGGAAATCAAACAGTAAAGACAAAACTTTAACATATTATATATATGTAGAGAGAGAGAGAGAGACCTTCCCGGAGCGCTTGAGGTGAGCGGCGTAGGCCTTGACGAACTCGTGAGGAGAGACATCTTTCACAGTTCTCGCAGCCTCCATTTTCTGCTTCTGCTTCGGTTCCTCTGCGGCGGCAGATCTTCCTCCTGAGCTCCACCTAGAGTTTGCGTGTGTAAAGACAGCGAAATGAAGTGAGGGCTAGGGTTTATAATCGTGAATGTGTAACGGTGGGCCGTCTAGGGCTGGAAATTATGTGGGCTATTGACTCAATTGTGTGGGCTAGGGGTTTTGTTCTTTTGGGTCGGATGGGCTACGGTTCATGTACTGTATTCACATTTCAATTGTATGGAAGTGGATTCATTAATTCAATTCATGCTAAAAGTCAAAAAATTTCATATTTTCTTCTCAAAAATGTTATGATCCCACTCTTATCAATTTATAATTTATTCTGAATTTATTTGTGTGGTCAAAATTAAATTAGATAAAATGTGAAATCCATGAGTGAAATGAATTTAAAATATTGATTTTTTTTTTCTTAAGTAAAGTCTAGGCTAGGGTTTCAATATAAAAAGTACATAATTTGATAATCTTATTTCAATAGAATAAATGTTATTTTCTATTTTTCTCATCAAATGTCAAATGAAAATGATACTTGTATACTTATTGTACGGGTGCAACTCAAGAGAGTTTAAACGGGTTGAGATAGGGATAGCCATTTAAATCTGATCCGCAGGGGCTCATCCATACCTGCTTGAATGGGGCGGATTTTACCTGCCCCGACACTTATGTAGGGCGGGAGTGGATTATATTTGGTCACCCACAACGGGGGTGGCCGCGGGGGCGAGTATCGCTTTCCCTGATCCAAACCCTGTTGGAAATGATTGGAAAAATTCTGGGTAAAACAGAATTTTTTCCTATCTTTGGTCAATTATTTAAGTGGGACCCGTACGCCAAAGTTGGCAGGTCGAAGTGGTAACGCGTTCTATGCCGCGTTGTGATTCACGTGGTATATTTGGTTGCTCAAAACCATTATCGAGTGAATGGAAAATTGAAGCCAAAGTGTGCTATATGGAAATGGAGTTTTGGTGGAAATTCCTTAAGGTTGAAAAATGGCTTGTCCCACATTGATTTGGTGGGAAGTTTTGAATGGGTTTATAAGGCATGTGATTGGAACTTGGGGTGTGCCCCAACGGGTATCCAAGTTTTGTAGAGAGTGAGGTTATGGGCAAAATGGGCTAGACCCAGTGGACCCAAAAATCACCACACGCGCGCCGTCGTTCGTCTGGTCGAGCGGGCTGGGCTTGGGCATGGGTACGTGGTGTAAGGTTGGGTTGGGCTTGTTCATCCCAATACTAATCTTTTTGGGCAAAAAATATTTGAATTTAGATTTTATTTTTTGAAATAAAATTTGTCCAAAAATTCATTCTGAATTTCTGTCCAGATTTAAATTTCAATTTTTGAATTCAAAATTGTTGCACCTCTTCACAGATAGATTCGAATCTGTCCAAAGCAAATTTGTTCTGTTCAAATTCAAATCCATCCAAAACAGGTTTTTGAATTGTTTGAAATTCAAACCAAACAATGCCTATATGTTTAATTTAAATTGAACAGGTATTGTACTTGTTTAATTCAAAATTAGCAGCCACCAAGCCACCACTTCATCTCTATAAATAGACTAGTCCCTCATTTGGATTTCTATTCCAATTTTCGTCCATCCTTGCTGTAATATCATCTTTGCATTTTTGCTGCATTAATTCCATTATTTTTCCTGTCCAGAAAGAGTGTATACACTAAGTGTGTTCGTTGAACAAATAAATTGTAGTGCTGCATTTATTTGTTGTTGATCATTTCATCTTGGGAGATAGACGTCCATATTCTGAAAGCACCGAGGAGAGGACGAATCTGTTTTAAGGACATAGTGTCGAACACTGGACTTGATCAGATTATTATTCGAAGAAATTAATCAAGTAAGTTGTTTAATTTATTTTTCTGTTTTATTTGTTTATTTAAATCAGATTTTAATTTTGTTTTTGTAACAAAATAAAATCTGTTTTATTTATTTTATTTTATTTTTCTGGTTTGATTTTTGTAATTAAATAAGTTCTCTCATTTCCTTTATTTCTTTTATATTCTGTTTGTTGTTTAGTACACAGCAGAATTTATTTTTCAAATACAGTGAAAATTGTCCAACAATCTTAAGACAGATTATTTGTTGTATCTTTATTGTATTTAGTTTTCTGTATTTTCACAAAGTGATATTCTGGTTGGAAAATACAAATAGTATTATAAACTATTTGACAGATAGTAGTAATATACTGTCTATTTTCTTTGACAACTAGTAGTAATATATTGGTGTCATTAACAATTACAGAATATTATTTGGTATTACGGAAAATTATTATGGTATTTTATTTTTCTAGTTTTTGTAACAAGGAAAATAAAATTTATTTTGTGTTATAATTTATTTTCTGGTTTTAGTAACTAGAAAATTAATTTGTGGTTTGTTTTTCTGATTTTTGTAATCAGATATTATGGCTACTACAACTGAAACTGCAACTGGAAGTGGTACTCCAATTGTTACACTAACACCGGTCCTTATCCAGAACCATGTTCAAGTACCAATAAATCATGGAGAAAAATCGAAAAAATTTAACGGTATTGAGTTTAAGAGATGGCAGCAGAAGATGCTGTTCTATCTTACAACTCTAAATTTGGCCCGGTTTCTCCATGAAGAGGCTCCAGCACTTAAAGAGGGTAAAAGTGATCGGCAAGTTGTTGCCGCTGTAGATGCTTGGAAACATTCAGATTTCCTATGCAGAAACTACATCCTCAATGGCCTTGACAACATGTTGTATAATGTTTACAGCCCTTTGAAGTCAGCAAAAGAATTATGGGATTCTTTGGAGAAGAAATACAAGATAGAGGATGCCGGCATGAAGAAATTTGTTGTCGGTAAATTTCTGGACTTTGTTATGGTAGACTCCCAAACAGTAATTTCTCAAGTTCAAAATTTTCAAATAATTTTGCATGATATTCATTCAGAAGGTATGTCTCTTAGCGAGTCTTTCCAAGTCGCTGTTCTAGTGGAAAAGTTACCACCGGCATGGAAAGATTTCAAAAATTATTTAAAACATAAACGCAGAGATGACCATGGATGAACTTATTGTAAGACTGAGAATTGAGGAAGATAACCGTAAAGCTGAAAAGAGGAATGAGAAAAATCTCATTGAGTCCAAGGCTAATGTGGTTGAACAAGTTCATAAACCACATAACAAAAAAATGAAATTTACTAGAGATGGTCCTAAACAAGGCGACAACAATGGCAACAAGAAGTTCAAAGGAAAATACTATAACTGTGGCAAGACTGGACATCGAGCTTCTGACTGCCGCCGCCCTAAGAAGGATCATGGAAGTACAAGCAAGAAGACTACCAATCAGGCCAATGTAACTGTCATGACCCAAACCCGCCCCTATAGGTTTAGCATCGTAACCGGCCAGTAATCCTTGGATTACCGAAGGCCTCTGAACAAATAAGCATATGATAAGGGGCTAGCGGAAGCAATATACAAAAATTAGACTTGTCCAATGAGCTGTGTTGACTTACATGAAACAAAATATTTTAAAAACTTAATATACATAACCATAAGTCAACCATACATTATATTATACCACACACATTACAGTATCTTAAGTACAGCCAACATAATTAGATTAAGTCTCATACATATACAGAACTAATCAGAACTTGAACCCAAGACACTTTGGGAACCTCCACGTGAGGCACAAAGGCTGGCTGACAACAGAACAAAACTCCAGGCAAAAGCCTTCGGGCTCGAACTCCAGAATGCGCACCTAAATACATATATATACAAACAGTGAGCTAAAGCCTAGTGAATAACATTAAGGTAAAGGGGTTAGTGAACGAATTCCGAACATTTCATACGTGTAAAACAGATCATAGCATAATCATAGTCATCTCATATCAGAACATAACAATGGCATATCCCATAGAACATATCGAACATATCACATAACGTCTTCCGACTAGAGTAACCGGTCCCGGACACCGATTAAACACATATCACCACAATGAAGTGGCTAACGAGATCTCGTAAATGTCATGGACCCGCATTTTCATGCCGTCCCCCATGACTTGGGACTATCTATGGATGCCATAATAGGTTTCAAACTTGGAATGTTCGTTCACAGAAGCATATATCATTTCAGAAAACATAACATATCATATCTCGTTTGGAACATAATTTCGTATAAACGTATCTTTACGATAACGTTACTCACAGTGGTTCCCGTAAATGGTCAATCTATCCTCGAGTCTTGACCTACAATCACAAAATACATAGCACAAAATATGTCTCATTATTACTCATTCATGTGGCCATACATGGCTTAGCTTTCTCACTTTAATTTCCCATTCATTCCATGCTACACAACTTGTTCATATTGCCCATATACTCGGATTCTACACACATTTCCTAATTCACTTACTTATGTTATCTCTTAGCTTATTAATCTTTAACGGCTCATAAATCATGCCTAAGAATGCCCATAAAGAGATGGGAGTGAAGATATGTGCTTAAAACATCTTTTAAAAACATGCTGAAAATAGGCTGGTAGCTAGAGCCAGCTTTTCTCTGCTTTTCTTGGCTAGAGCCAGCAGAAGGAAAAAACAGAGCTCGCTCGAGCCAAGACTTCTTCGCTCGAGCCAGCCTTTGGCAGAGTGCAAAATTCTGAGAGCTCGAAATGTTGGCTCGAGCCAACTGTAAAATTCTGGGCAAAAAGCTTACCAAAAATGGCTTCCAAACCACCTCCAAACCTTGGGATCTTGCATGATTTGATCAAACACACAAAAATAGCTTTAGAAAACTTCAATACAAGACCCTTAAAACATTTTTTATTCAAAAACTCATCAATTCTTGAAAGGTTTGAACCAAAACTCCTTCATGCAATATTTCAACTCTTCCATGGTTTTTCATAACATGCAAATGGTGATCCTTAAATTCATGAATTCTGAAACTATGGACATGATATAAAATTACATGCATGCGAAGGTTCTAAGAGCCAAAACCCAAAACATGAATGAATCAAAGTATAGTCCTCCATAACATGCACACAAGCCATTCTTTTGCTCAAAAACCAACTCCACTTTAAAACCCACTAGATGATTCAATGTATACATGATGCATGAGGGGTTAAACACAGAATTTAAACAAGAACCCTTACCCAAAGCTTCTTATTTCAGCAGCAAGGGGTGAATCTTCCTAGTTTTCCTCTTCTTCTTCAACTTTTGAGCTCACATCCTCACCTTCTAGCTAAACTCTCTCTCTCTCTCTACACGACCAAACTCTCAACACAGAGGACTTAAGAAGCAAGGAGAAAGAGACAACAACCTATTCATTCGGCTGAAAGCACACACACACACATCACTCTTTGCATACACTAAACGTGCATACACATGCACTCACCCAACACACACTCACAAGGGTTATGATTCCCTACACCCAACACCACCAATGCCTCAACCCAATAATACACTAATTCTCATCTTGGGTCAATAATAGGACTAGATTAGGTACCAATCATGCATTATTTAATTCAACACAAGTAACCTTAATTTATTCAAGATTAGCACAAAATTCAATTATTCAAAAATAGTTCCAATTAAGGCTTAATTTAATCACATGCGATTTTACTAAACTGAATCAGTTTTTTATAAAATTTGCCATGGTGTTCTAAAAATTCCAATTAACATATTAAAGAAAAATTTCAAACAGATATTGCTATAAGTAGTAGATAGAAGCCAATTATCGTGCAAATTACATATTAATCTCACAATTCATTTTAATCCACTCATTAGCATTCTTAATTACCGATTAATAGCTAATTACGGGTCGGGGTTATTACAGTAACTGAACTAGATTACATCTCTGACGGGGTGAATGACATCAACCTCTCTGCTGTGGTGTCTGAGGCTAATTTGGTTGGAAATCCCAAGGAATGGTGGGTTGACACTGGAGCAACTCGTCACATATGTACGAACAAGAAGATGTTCACTACCTACAATGAGGCTATAAATGGTGAACAACTTTTCATGGGAAATTCTTCTACTTCTACTGTGGCTGGACAAGGAAAGGTGATTTTGAAGATGACATCAAGGAAAGAACTGACCCTCAACAACGTACTGCATGTACTTGACATCCGGAAGAATTTAGTTTCTGGCTCTTTATTAAGTAAAAATAGTTTTAGGCTTGTATTTGAGTCTGATAAATTTGTATTAACAAAGAGTGGTATGTATATTGGTAAGGAATGCATGAGTGATGGTCTCTTTAAATTGAATGTAATGACAGTTGTACCAAAAGTTGCTATGAATAAGAATAACACATCTTTTGCTTATATTCTTGAGTCGAATTTATGGCATGGTAGATTAGAACATATAAACTTTGATACTTTGCGTAGATTAATTGGTTTGGATTATATACTAAAGTTTGAAATTGATCCTAATCATAAATGTGAAATTTGTGTAGAAGCGAAACTAACTAAGGCTCCATTTAAATCAATTGAAAGGAAAATCGAATCTCTAGAATTAATTCATACAGACATATGTGATCTTAAATTTGTTCAAACTAGAGGAGGCAAAAAGTATTTCATAACATTTATCGATGATTGCACAAGATATTGTTATGTTTATTTACTTAGAAGTAAAGATGAAGCCTTAGAAATGTTTAAACTCAACAAAACTGTAACAACCCTCATACTGTTTACCGATTAAGGACTGATTGATTTCCGATTACTACTAAACTGAGATCGAATATGAAAAGTAATTGAACTGACCGAATTACTGAACTGACTGACTGAAATCTGAAACTGAGTTGATTGCCTGTATCTGTTTGTTGCACCTGTTTGACTGTTTAATTATCTGTTCAGTTTGTTTTGTTTAAACTGTTAATTGAAGGCCTTATCGGCGGCCGAACTCAAAATTGATTGATGTTCCATGATTAGTAGAATTTATGTGATTTTATGGTGTAATTATCTGAAAATTGATTAGTATGATTAAAGTAGATTAAATAATGTAAAACACATAAGTTGCCTTAATTACGAAATTGCCATGTTAGTGGCCCATTACTTGGATCCTTTTGAGACTTGTATACACTCAAACAAAGCTTTTCATCAGCCACATTTGAGCACACCACCGAACTAGAGAGAGAGAGTGAGAGGTTTGAGTGAATTCAACTTGTTCTTGAGGAATTGCTTAAAGACTTGGAGATTTTAGAAGACAATTGTGTATTTGAGCTCCTACACCTTTAATTCAAGACTTGAGGTAGAGCCTTACCTTCTTGAGCTTGCATTTGACTTCATTCTTGCATGGTTCATGCTAAACTAAAGAGCTAAGGCATGTTTTAGTCTAATAATGTTGAATTAGAGTTCAATTGTTGCATGCATGTGCTTATTACCAAGTTTTGAGGTTGTAAATTCATCATTTCTCACATGCATGTTCATAATTTTGCAATGGTCCATGTTTTCAACTTGTTTTTGGAACAATTGGCTCACTAGAGCATCAAATTGAAGCTTTGAAATGATTTGAATTCATGCATGTTTGCATGTTCTTCATGTTCATGAAAATTGGTTTGAAATTTGGATTTAATTGACTCACCCTTGGGCTTTGATTTCACAAATTGAGCTTTGAAACTTGTTGTATATTGAGTTTGGATGTGTTTTCCAGAAATTGGGCCCAAGAGGTGAGTTTTGAGCTTAGGAATGCTTGGTTTGAGCTTGGGAGGCAAATCTGGAAATTCCAGAATTTGGCTTCTACGCTCGAGCGAAGGATTCTACGCTCGAGCGACCACCATTTACTCTGAGCTACGCTCGAGCGACGGAATGGTGGCTCGAGCGTAAATTGCAAGCTCTCAGAATCTTGGTGCGCGCAGGCGTACGCTCGAGCGAAGGGACCTACGCTCGAGCGAAGAGCTGTGTCTCACGCTCGAGCGAGCATCGAGCGAGCATCGAGCGTAAATTCTGAGCATCCAGTATTTTTACTGTAGCACACAGTCCGCTCGAGCGACGGAATTCACGCTCGAGCGGAGCTCCTTTGTCTGCATGTCCGCTCGAGCGAAGGAATCCTCGCTCGAGCGAGACCCCTGTTTTCAGCAAATTTTGTAAAGTGTTCAAAAGTGCATCTTTGCATCCTCTTTCCATCCTAGGCATTCCTAGGGCATATTTAAGGCATCTTAAAGAGGATATAGATGTAGAACACACCGAGGCAAATTAGGGATTAAGTTATTATCTTTCCCCAACTGTGAAACTTAGTGTGTGTTCAATTTGTTAACTGTATAGGGTTGGCTTTCCGAGGAGACGCTCTAGTTCACTGTAGCCCAGAACTCTGTGAGTAACAATTGTGTAAAGATATGTTCAAATTGATTATCTTCTGAATGCTGAACTGAACTGTTTACTGAACTGATATTGATTACTGAATGAATGTATGTCCTTTATTTCTGAACTGTATTGTGGCATCCTTAGCACCTACTGTTTACTGTTACTGTTACAGAGATCTCTGTCGGTTCCCTCGTGGAACCACTACTGTTTACTGATTGATGGCCATCATTACTGTTCGGTCTTTTAAGACCTACTGTTTACTGTTACGCTAATGGATGTACCACATATGACTGATTGACTGAAAGACTGAAATACTGATTTAATGAACTGTTTTCATTACTGTAAGGACATTCATTCTAAACCTCTTTACGCATTATGTTATTCACTGGGCTTTAGCTCACTGCTCATATATATATGTAGGTGTACAGGCACCGGATCAAAGCTAGAGGCGTCGGGGTAAACTCCAGTTTTGTCAAGCCAACCAATGTGCCTCACTGCGAGGTTCCGAACCTGCCAAGCTATGGCTTAGGGGTGTTTTTATTTCCCCGTCTGTCTCTATACCGTTTTGTAACACTGTATAGACTGAACGTTTTGCACTGTACTGTTTATCGGGGATTAAGTCCCTGTTCTGACTGTTTGTATATGATATGCATACTGTTTTGTATCGTTCTGTATAAATGTATGAAAAATCTTTTGGCATACAGACTGTCACAGCTCATTGGGCATTGTTTATTTACTGTATTGGCTTCCGCCAAGCCCCTGTACTCTGTTTATTGTATTACTGTATAAGCAGGCCTTCGGTAACCTAGGGTTACTGGCCGGTTACGGTGCTAAACCCATAGGGGCGGGTTTGGGTCGTGACAGAGTGGTATCAGAGCGATACTTAACCACGAGTTATACCGCACACACGTGTCCAAATGAGCTATAGGGTGTCCTAGAAAAGCGATTAGGGCATTACATGAGCATGAAAGTGTGTGGTTATGACATGACTGAATATGTGCTAATGTGTTAAACTGTTAAGTGTGCAACTGTTTATGTTTTTAATTGCTATAACTGCTTATAGTGAAATGGATAATGCAAATGAATCTGAGACCTCATCCACTGAGGCAAGAATGGCCAGAATGGAAAGAATGATGGAACTGATAACTGCAAGATTAGAGCAACAACAGAATCAACAGCCCCCACCTCCTCCTCCGGCTGTACCGGAACAGAATGTGAATGTTAATGAGGGGGACATAATTGCTCTCACCCAGAAGTTCAGCAAACTGAAACCGCCATCCTTTCAGGGAGGCCTTGAACCGTTAAAGGCTGAAGCTTGGGTTCTGGAGACCGAAAAATTGTTTGAGGTTTTTCCATGTTCTGAGGCACATAAAGTGCTGTTGGCTACCTTTACTCTGCAAGAGGAAGCAAGAAGGTGGTGGATGCTTACCCGTGAGGACAACACTGTTATGACTTGGGCTCAATTCAAAGTAGCCTTCTTTGAAAAGTACTTCCCTCAATGTGTCAGGGATAGGAAGGTGACAGAATTTGAACAACTGAGGCAAGGCACGATGTTCGTTGTCGAATACGAGACAAAGTTTACCGGACTTGCTAGATATGCACCACATATGATGGACACTGATTACAAGAAGGCCAGAAGGTTTGAAGGCGGCCTGAATGTTGCAATACTGGATAGAATAAGTGTTTTAAAGCTACCGACTTATGTAGGTGTTCTTGACCGAGCATTGATGGCTGAGTCGAACATCGAAGCAGTGAAACAGTCTGAACCACCAGCGTCTGAATGGCGTGGAAAAAGACAGGGTTTTAAGTTCAAGAAAGGCAAGAACAACCCGCTGAACAAAAAACAAAATACAGGGTCAACGACTACTTCTAGTCAAGGAAACCGTTCCTTTCCGCCCTGTTCCGAATGTGGTAAGAACCATAAGGAAGTTTGTTATAAAATTTCAGGTGCTTGTTACAGGTGTGGCAAGGTGGGCCACATGGTGAAAGATTGCCCTTCCACTGCTCCGGGCAATAGTAAAGCTGCAGGCAGCGCCGCAGCATCAACTGTAGCACCAAAGCCTAACCCCAAAACTACCGGGAAAGAGCCTATGAGGCAGGGCCGAGTGTTCGCCCTAGTACCGGGAGACGTGCAAAATACTGAAACCGTTGTGTCAGGTATCCTCTCTATTTGTGCTCAAAATGCATATGTACTGATTGATTCGGGGTCTACACACTCATATGTATCACATGCTTTTTCACGGAAATTGAGTAGACCCTTAGAACCTATGAACTATCTGCTAGCTGTATCATCACCCGTAGGAGGATCCATGACATGTGCTTATATGTATCCTGCTTGTGAGATTATTGTTGGGGATATGCATCTGTTTATTGATTTACTGCCATTAAACATTGATCATTTCGATGTAATATTGGGGATGGACTGGTTACAAAAATATCATGCTACCATTGACTGTGTGTCAAAGCAAGTTGTTTTCCGTCCACCTGGCTTACCCGAATTTGTATTTAGTGGAAGTGGAGTAGTACCTCCCCCGTATTTGATCTCTTCTGTGAAAGCTGTTAAATTGATTAGAAAGGGGTGTAAAGGATATCTGTGTTCTGTGTTGACTGTATCTACTGGTGATAATACTAAAATTGATGTGAACTGTATTCCTATAGTTAGAGAATTCCCAGATGTATTTCCAGATGATCTACCAGGGGATTTGATTGACAGGGAGATTGAATTCACCGTTGATGTAATTCCGGGAACACAGCCAGTATCGAAAGCTCCATACAGAATGGCTCCAACTGAACTGAAGGAACTAAAAGTGCAACTGCAAGAACTGTTAGACAAGAAGTTTATCAGGCCTAGTACTTCACCGTGGGGCGCACCTGTTTTGTTTGTAAAGAAGAAAGACGGCTCACTGAGACTGTGTATTGATTACCGTGAATTGAACAAGGTAACTGTGAAAAATAAATACCCATTACCGCGTATTGATGATTTATTTGATCAGTTACAGGGTGCTCAAGTGTTTTCCAAGATTGATCTCAGATCGGGGTACCATCAACTGAAAGTTAAACCAGAAGACATTGATAAAACTGCTTTTAGAACGAGGTATGGACATTACGAATTTTTAGTTATGCCTTTTGGAGTTACCAATGCACCTGCAGCATTTATGGACCTCATGAATAGAATCTTTAAACCGTACCTTGATGACTTTATTGTGGTATTCATTGATGACATATTGATTTACTCCAAAAGTATAGAACAACATGAACATCATCTGAGACTTGCCCTGCAGACCCTAAGAGAACAGAAACTGTATGCTAAACTATCTAAATGTGAGTTTTGGCTTGATCATGTTATGTTTTTGGGGCATGTCGTTAGCAAAGATGGAATTTCTGTTGATCCGCAGAAAATTGAAGCTGTAGTGAACTGGCCTAGACCAACAAATGTGACAGAAGTCCGAAGCTTTTTGGGATTGGCTGGATATTACAGAAGATTTGTCAAAGATTTCTCCAAAATTACCTTACCATTGACTCAACTGACACAGAAGGGGATATCATTTGACTGGACTGACCAAAGGGAATCGGCGTTCCAAGAGTTGAAAACTCGATGGGTGACTGCACCGGTTCTTACCTTACCTTCAAGTACGGATGGTTATACTGTTTTTAGTGATGCTTCTCATAAGGGTTTGGGATGTGTTTTAATGCAGAATGGGAGAGTTATTGCTTATGCTTCCCGACAACTGAGACCACATGAAAAGAACTACCCAACCCATGATCTGGAACTTGCTGCAGTAGTGTTTGCACTGAAAATCTGGCATCACTACCTGTATGGGGCAACATGTGAAGTGTATACCGACCACAAGAGTCTGAAATATTTCTTCACCCAGAAAGAACTGAACATGAGACAGCGGAGATGGCTAGAATTGATCAAAGATTATGACCTACAGATTCTGTATCACCCAGGAAAAGCCAATACCGTTGCCGATGCACTGAGCCGGAAATTGATTGCAAATTTAGCTTGTCTGCTCACTGGACAGAAAGAGTTGCTTTGTGACCTTGAAAAATCTGGAATTGAAGTTGTTTTGAAAGAACAAGGTGGAACAATGGCTGCTATTTCTGCACAACCGGCACTGATTGAGGAGATTAAAGAGAAACAGCAACAGGATGACTTCTTGAAGAAGATCATCGAAGAAAGGGAATCTAAACCGAGACCGGGATTCAAATTTGAAAACAATGTACTGAAATTTCAAGAAAGGCTGTGTGTACCGAATGACACTGAACTGAAAAGAAGAGTTCTGCAAGAGGGCCACAACTCAAAATTTTCTATTCATCCGGGGAATACGAAAATGTACCAAGATTTGAAACAGAACTTTTGGTGGCCGGGAATGAAGAAAGAAATTGCCGACTTTGTGTCAAAATGTCTTCATTGCCAACAAGTCAAAGCGGAACATCAGCGACCCGCAGGCTTACTGCAACCCTTACCTATACCGGAGTGGAAATGGGAGCATATCACGATGGATTTTATCGTTGGATTGCCTCGCTCTAGAAAAGGTATGGATTCAATTTGGGTTATTGTTGATAGACTGACCAAATCTGCTCACTTCTTACCTGTCAAGACAATTTATAATGCAGACAAGTTGGCTGTAATTTATATTGATGAAATTGTTAGACTGCATGGAGTGCCTGTATCCATTGTTTCTGACAGGGATTCGAAGTTTACATCGAGGTTTTGGCAAAGCCTACAGACTGCATTGGGTACTGAATTGAGACTGAGTAGTGCCTATCATCCTCAGACAGATGGACAGTCAGAAAGGACCATCCAGACTCTGGAGGATTTATTGAGAATGTGTGTCCTTGATTTTCAGGGAAATTGGGAAAGCCATTTGCCCTTAGCTGAATTCGCCTACAACAACAGCTATCATTCGAGTATTGGTATGGCGCCTTTCGAGGCATTGTATGGCAGAAAGTGTAGATCTCCGATCTGCTGGGCAGAAGTTGGAGATGGGCCTTTGCTTGGGCCCGAGATCGTATATGAAACGACTGAGAAGGTAAAACTGATACAACAGAGACTGAAAACTGCACAGAGCCGACAGAAAAGTTATGCAGATGTTAGAAGGCGAGACAGAGAATATGAGGTAGGTGATCACGTGTTTGTGAAAGTGACACCGATGAAAGGCCAGACTCGTTTTGGAGTCAAAGGCAAGTTGGCACCGAGATATGTCGGACCGTATGAGATTATTGAAAAAATCAATCTGGTGGCGTATCAAGTTGCACTTCCTCCTGAAATGGAGCATATGCATAACGTCTTCCATATTTCTATGTTAAGAGATTATCTCCGGGATCCATTCCATGTGATTGAGCCTACCCGTATAGTGTTGAGTGACGACTACACTTACGAGGAACGACCTATACAGATTGTAAATAGACGGATCAAGAAACTGAGAAACAAGGAGATCCCGTTAGTGAAAGTAGACTGGCAAAACCATGGTGGCGTGTATGCCACTTGGGAAAGGGAAGATGACATGGCTAAGAGATATCCTGAACTATTTCCACTGAATCCTGTTTTCTTCCAGAATGAAGGTAACTCGAGTTTAGAGGACTAAACTCTTTATAAGGAGGGGAGACTGTAACAACCCTCATACTGTTTACCGATTAATGACTGATTGATTTCCGATTACTGCTAAACTGAGATCGAATATGAAAAGTAATTGAACTGACCGAATTACTGAACTGACTGACTGAAATCTGAAACTGAGTTGATTGCCTGTATCTGTTTGAATTGCATTTTACCTGTTTGACTGTTTAATTATCTGTTCAGTTTGTTTTGTTTAAACTGTTAATTGAAAGCCTTATCGGCGGCCGAACTCAAAATTGATTGATGTTCCATGATTAGTAGAATTTATGTGATTTTATGGTGTAATTATCTGAAAATTGATTAAGTATGATTAAAGTAGATTAAATAAGGTAAAACACATAAGTTGCCTTAATTACGAAATTGCCATGTTAGTGGCCCATTACTTGGATCCTTTTGAGACTTGTATACACTCAAACAAAGCTTTTCATCAGCCACATTTGAGCACACCACCGAACTAGAGAGAGAAGAGTGAGAGGTTTGGAGTGAATTCAACTTGTTCTTGAGGAAATTGCTTAAAGACTTGGAGATTTTAGAAGACAATTGTGTATTTGAGCTCCTACACCTTATAATTCAAGACTTGAGGTAGAGCCTTACCTTCTTGAGCTTGCATTTGACTTCATTCTTGCATGGTTCATGCTAAACTAAAGAGCTAAGGCATGTTTTAGTCTAATAATGTTGAATTAGAGCTCAATTGTTGCATGCATGTGCTTATTGCCAAGTTTTGAGGTTGTAAATTCATCATTTCTCACATGCATGTTCATAATTTTGCAATGGTCCATGTTTTCAACTTGTTTTTGGAACAATTGGCTCACTAGAGCATCAAATTGAAGCTTTGAAATGATTTGAATTCATGCATGTTTGCATGTTCTTCATGTTCATGAAAATGGGTTTGAATTTGGATTTAATTGACTCACCCTTGGGCTTTGATTTCACAAATTGAGCTTTGAAACTTGTTGTATATTGAGTTTGGATGTGTTTTCCAGAAATTGGGCCCAAGAGGTTGAGTTTTGAGCTTAGGAATGCTTGGTTTGAGCTTGGGAGGCAAATCTGGAAATTCCAGAATTTGGCTTCTACGCTCGAGCGAAGGATTCTACGCTCGAGCGACCACCATTTACTCTGAGCTACGCTCGAGCGACGGAATGGTGGCTCGAGCGTAAATTGCAAGCTCTCAGAATCTTGGTGCGCGCAGGCGTACGCTCGAGCGAAGGGACCTACGCTCGAGCGAAGAGCTGTGTCTCACGCTCGAGCGAGCATCGAGCGTAAATTCTGAGCATCCAGTATTTTTACTGTAGCACACAGTCCGCTCGAGCGACAGAATTCACACTTGAGCGGAGCTCCTTTGCCTGCATGTCCACTCGAGCGAAGGAATCCTCGCTCGAGCGAGACCCCTGTTTTCAGCAAATTTTGTAAAGTGTTCAAAAGTGCATCTTTGCATCCTCTTTCCATCCTAGGCATTCCTAGGGCATATTTAAGGCATCTTAAAGAGGATATAGATGTAGAACACACCGAGGCAAATTAGGGATTAAGTTATTATCCTTCCCCAACTGTGAAACTTAGTGTGTGTTCAATCTGTTAACTGCTTAGGGTTGGCATTCCGAGGAGACGCTCTAGTTCACTGTAGCCCAGAACTCTGTGAGTAACAATTGTGTAAAGATATGTTCAAAATGATTATCTTCCAAATGCTGAACTGAACTGTTTACTGAACTGATATTGATTACTGAATGAATGTATGTCCTTTATTTCTGAACGGTATTGTGGCATCCTTAGCACTTACTGTTTACTGTTACTGTTACAGAGATCTCTGTCGGTTCCCTCGTGGAACCACTACTGTTTACTGATTGATGGCCATCATTACTGTTCGGTCTTTTAAGACCTACTGTTTACTGTTACGCTAATGGATGTACCACATATGACTGATTGACTGAAAGACTGAAGTACTGATTTAATGAACTGTTTTCATTACTGTAAGGACATTCATTCTAAACCTCTTTACGCATTATGTTATTCACTGGGTTTTAGCTCACTGCTCATAAATATATGTAGGTGTGCAGGCACCGGATCAAAGCTAGAGGCGTCGGGGTAAACTCCAGTTTTGTCAAGCCAACCAATGTGCCTCACTGCAAGGTTCCGAACCTACCAAGCTATGGCTTATGGGTGTTTTTATTTCCCCTTCTGTCTCTATACCGTTTTGTAACACTGTATAGACTGAACGTTTTGCACTGTACTGTTTATCGGGGATTAAGTCCCTGTTCTGACTATTTGTATATGATATGCATACTGTTTTGTATCGTTCTGTATAAATGTATGATAAATCTTTTGGCATACAGACTGTCACAGCTCATTGGGCATTGTTTATTTACTGTATTGGCTTCCGCCAAGCCCCTGTACTCTGTATTATTGTATTACTGTATAAACAGGCCTTCGGTAACCTAGGGTTACTGGCCGGTTACGGTGCTAAACCCATAGGGGCGGGTTTGGGTCGTGACAAAAACAGAAGTTGAAAATCAATTTGGTAAAACCATTAAAATGGTTAGAAGTGATAGGAGTGGTGAATATGATGCACCATTAGATAAATTTTGTGCACAGCATGGCATTATTCACCAAACTACAGCACCTTATTCTCCACAGCAAAATGGAATTGCTGAAAGGAAGAATAGAACCCTTAAAGAAATGATGAATGCTATGTTACTAAGTTCAAGCTTACCACAGAACTTGTGGGGGGAAGCAATATTGTCTACTAATTATGTTCTTAACAGAATACCCCACAAGAAAACCAACAGCACTCCTTATGAATTGTGGAAAGGTCGACCGTCTTTCTACAAATACTTAAAAGTGTGAAGGTGTTTGGCAAAAGTTGAAGTTCCTGTTCCTAAAAGACTAAGATTGGACCAAAAACAGTAGATTGTGTGTTTATTGGTTATGCTCAGAATAGTAGTGCATATCGGTTTCTGACTTATAAATCAGAAATACCTGATATAAATGTAAACACTATTATAGAGTCAATGAATGCTGTGTTTTTTGAACATGTCTTTCCTTACAAGAAAGGACAGGAATTAAGTTCACAGAAAAGAACTTATGATTGTACACAAAGTCAAAAGACTAATGACAATCAAACAGAAGAGACTAGTAATGGTCTCGACCAACAGGATTTAACTGATGATGAACCAAGAAGAAGTAAGAGAGCGAGAACATCAAAATCTTTTGGTCCAGATTTCCTAACATACCTGTGTAGACACCCCAGTTTTGACCGTCCTCAAGACTTGGACGTCACCGTTGGAACACTCGGTGATTATCCATGTTGTGTTCGTTTGGAGTTCCCGGAGTTCTCGGCTGCGCGTGCCTTGCCTCAGGACCTCCGAACTCGACCGTTTGTGTTTGGTTTTGCACCAAACACTTGTGTTTTGCCTTGGAAGGGCAGGGAATGCTTTGTGAGGCATCCCTACACACCACCGGCTGGGGCTAGACGCCACCGGCTGGCTAGAGTTGCCATCGGCACTATATTGTGCCGGTCGGCATTCTTTTGTGCCGGTCGGCACTCAATTTTGTCAAAATGACATTTTTTGCCGGCCGGACACTGTGCACTTGCTTTCTGAGATATTTTCAGACAGCTGTGTGCCATTGGCTTCCCCTCCATACACGTGTATGGAGGGATGAGCCCTTGGTTGCTTAGCTTGTAAGTCTTACAAGTTCTATAAGAGGAAGGCTCTTCTTCTTGGCTTAGGGTTGGATTTCTTGAGAGGTTTTCAGCCATTTTAGACAGAGAGGAAGCTCTGGTTTAGGTTAGAGAATATATATCTATCCTATATCTATCCTTCTCTTGTAAAACTAGGTGTTTTGTGCCTTACTTTTGCACACTAGCACCTAGTATTTCACCTTTCTATTGGGACAGAGGTTCTAGAGGTTGGTTTTTGGTGATTCTTGGTTGGTTTGAAGCTTAAAGAAGCCATCACACCATCTTTGTTAAAGAAGGCTACAAGGGTAAGAACTTAACTCCCTTTTTACCCCATTCTTGTACCTTGTTTTTACTTGGTTTAAAACTTTTTTTGAGCTTAGTGTTTGGCACATAAAAGTTCTGTTTTTTGACCCTCTTCATTGTATATTAAGAGTGTTTTGTGGTTTGGGGGAGTTTGACCCCCTTTAGGCCTTGAAAAGGGCTCATTTTTGTGCTATTTTGGAGAGATCCGGGATTTGTGTGCTTGGACCTTTCCACCACTGAAATCTTGAGGGATTTCAGTGGTGGAGATGGTGCCTTAAAGTCCTAGAAAGGGAGGGCCACCCCCTCTCCTTGATGTCCTTGAAAAGGGCAAGTTTTGGCTTCCAAAGGAGCACCATGTTTGAGTGTGTGTTGAGCATGCCTTGGTTGTTTTCCATGCTTATATTGCCATGATATAACATGCCTCCAAGTTGGTTTTGGTCTCCTATGCATGCTTAGTATAGTTGCCTTGTAATGCCTCTTTATGCCTTAACATGCTTAGGTTTGTATGCCTCCATTTCTAGCATGTTTTAGACTTGTGTTTGTGAAGATTTTGTGCTCATATTACCATGTTTTAGGTCTGTCCATAAGTATTTTGGTCAATCTTAGCATGTTTAATATAGCCCCTTTGTATTTGGCTTCTTGGCCTTAAGAGCATGAGTGTGTAGTATGCTTTGCTTGCATTGTTTTTGATGGTCTGGAACCACCTAGCATGCTATTTCAGTCCCCTAGAAGTGCTTGTATGTTTACATTGCATGCCTCTTTGTGACTTCTTAAGCTAATGTTAAATGCTCCATGTTTTGGTCATGTTGCATGCCCTTGATTTCAAGCTTCTTAGATGCCATCTAAGTGGTCCTTTGGGCCTATTTTGACATGCTAAAAGTCTGTTTTGGGTTGATTAATGCATGCCATAATTGTCTTGCATAGGTGTGGTTCAATGCCTCATTGACTTGCCTTAAGCCTAGGCCATATGCATGCTTTGTTTGGCATGCTTCATTGCATGATTTGGCATCATGTTTGAAATGAATTTGAGAGCTTTTTTAATGCATGCTATTAGTCCATGTTTGGCTTCTTTAAGTGTGCTTGAATGTTGCTTGTTTATGCCTTGGGTTTGGCACCTTAACATGTGCATGTGTGTGTGTGTGTTTAGTCCCCAATTGTAGGCATTTTGGCTATTGATTTTAGGCCTTTTTGAGTTGCCTAATTCATGTCTAAATCCATTATTCCATTGGTTTGCATGCTTGCTTCATATGCTTGTTTGTATGCTCGCATGAGCACCTTGCATTGTCCATGTTGCATACTAGTTTGCCATGCTTAGGGCTTCATCATATTGACATGCATGCCAAGCCCCTTTAAGTGAGTTTGATGGAGGTTTGGCACCCTTGTTTGATTATTTGGTTTGCATGCATTTTATAGTAAAGTTGCATTCTTGATTCTTAGGGCCATCATGCATGGAAATGCGCGATTGGTGGTCCGAGGATCGAGGCACATACCCCATTGAGTCATTAACATGATGTGGGATGTGTTTTGTGCATACATGCTTTGAATTACCTTGCCATGCATAGTTTGTCCTCTGCTGCTGTGAGTTGCAGGTCTGCAGAACATTTTGTGCCGACCGGCACTTTTAGTGCCGACCGGCAGTGTTTTCCCAGCCGATGGAACAATTCAGTGCCGGTGGCCTCCTCCTTCAGCCGGTGGTGCTCTGCCCCAGCCGGTGGTACTCCCCAGTGCCCTGAGAGGCACTCCTGGGATTTTGGTAATTTTCTGAGGAGGAGAGCAGAGGAAACAGAGGCAATCCGTGCACGGCAGTGCGGTTCCGAGCCAATCCCGAAGCGCGCGCTGCATCCGGCCCTCATCCCGAGGCGGTTTAATGCTTAATTAGATTAATTAATTTATTTAATTAATTTAGTTAATTTGTAATATTTAATTAGCTAGAGTAGTTAGTTATTTATTCGGACTGTATTATTATTTTGGTCCCTCCGAGCGAGGGCAAAATTGTAATAAGTGTGTGTGAGTGGGTGTATGTCTTCCAACCCCCATTTCTTTCTACCCTTTTATTTACCTGCTTACGATGGTAGATTAGGGCATGTCTATTTTAGCATACCTTATGCAATGCATGCGTGCATTCATGCATTTGTTTACATGCACCGGGCTCGGTACATCATACAAACCGCATTGCAATTTTCAAATCCAAATTGAATACGTGCTATTCGCACATCTCATGTGCCATGTTTAGGGTTAGCCGAGCCTACTCTAGATTGCATCTATGCCTGTGTTGCATTAGCCACTTAACATGAACTAGGTCATGCATGTTTGCTAACCGGGTTATTATTTTGGCACGGAGTACGATGTAAGTTTTTATGCTTTAGCATGTCGCATGCGTGTGGATGTTAACATGACAGTATGCTTGCCATGCGGCTAAGTGCTTATGTGATAAACTGTTTGAATGCCTGTGGGTGGAGGTTGGATTGCTTGAGTTGGGAAACTCATTGAAATCCGTATTTTAGCCTACTTGCGAGTAGCAAAACAAACGTTTTTCGAAACAAAACGGATATGCAATGCTTATTTCCAAATTAGGCAATCTAGTCTATACTTGTTTGCTGTGCGCACAACATAGTAATTCTA
Organism: Camellia japonica; assembly: GCA_030407325.1. NCBI lineage: Eukaryota > Viridiplantae > Streptophyta > Magnoliopsida > Ericales > Theaceae > Camellia > Camellia japonica. The sequence continues at coordinate 27,184,260 of JAPPVO010000010.1, read as the reverse complement.
GGCTAATAACCGGAATAAGAACGCATAAAGTTTTCAAAACGGATATCACGGTTAGTAGAGGCCGGTCTTCGGACCGGGCGAAAGGGGGTGCTCATAGCTGACCTTCCCCGATCGTACCCAAGCTCCCGAGCCAAGATCACTTTGGTGATGACGGACACGTGGCCTTCGGCACCGAGTCAGGGTTTCCTAAATTTCCCATTTTAAAATATTTAGGTGGCGACTCTGTAATCTGGCAAAGCAGTCCATGTTTGGCACTACTTTTCAAAAATCTGTTTTCTTCAAAACGATTTGCCAGAGTTGGACTCTTTGGTTCAGATTTAGAACCGCGACAAACAAAAGGGAGTCCGAACTGTAGCGAGGTCCCCCGGGCGCGGACGTCTACAGTTTCTGGCGACTCTGCTGGGGATTTTAGAGAGCTTGACTCGAACTCGTGATATCCTGTTTTGACTACGTTTATGTGTTTCTTTGCATTGCATGTGCATTGGTGCGCCTAGGACACCGTGTTGGCCATCTGCTATTCCTGAGCGGTTTGCCGGAGGCTTGTCTTGTCAAGGCATGACCATAAGGCTGACCGGTTATGGGCTCTGCAGTATGGGAACACAAACCCCGGTTTTACCGGGGCACCCTTTTTGACCATTCGACCTAGTGCATATTCGGAATCCATAGTGACCATTCCAAACTAGGACAGGTTGCTTACCCGATATAGGTTGTTTGAAACCGCTGTGTGCGTAGTGAAACCCTAGCTCCTGACAAAATAGGACAGGGAAACCCTACCCCAACATAGGGGTGTATTGGCTCTCATTTATCTGCTATGTGCTTTTAGAGTGTATCTCTGCAGGGAACGCATATATCAGTTTACAAGTTTGGGTATCAGCCCGAGGGCATTAGTATCAGTGTTGTTGAGAATCAGTTATGTCTGCGGATATCAGTTCAGTTTGAATAGTGATTCTGGGAAACAGTGATCAGTAGTAGAGTACAGTTATTCGGCTACATCCGTGCTTGATCTGTCTGGGGCTGAAATGCTGCTTGTTTTCTGTTTCAGTTTAGAGATTCAGAGAGCCAATCCAGAACAGTTAGTGTCTTCCCCTCACTGCGGCAGGACTTAGCATGACGCAGAATTCAGAAGAAATCGTGGTCATGACGGCCGCGTTGGATCAAGAAATCACCTTACATGATGAAACCACCGTTGACATGCCGCATCCGCCCAGATCGCCGGCCGCGCACCCGGTTTGGGCTCCCCAGCTATATCAGGCTCGCGAGCCCACTACATTTGAACTAATGGGGATGATAGGTGATCTTCAAAGATCCGTGACGGATCTCGCCTATGGAATGACAGTTTCGCCGCCAGTCGCACCATACGTCGGAGGCTTTGTACCCCAGGAGCCCCCGCTACTGGGACGAATTGTGATTGAACTCAACCAACCGGAGATGACCTCCAGTTATGGTAACGACGCATCAAACCAAGTTCTGAATCAGGCCGAGGCCAGAGATAAAGGCAAGATGGAGGCAGATGCCGACCCTATCGAACAACTGCTGTGGGCAGTAGAGGCTTTGAAAGCCAGGGGGATGAACAAGCAACAGATATCTACAGTTGCGACGAAAGCTGTGGAGGATGCTTTCCCCGCTCCGCCTGAGGGCAGTTCTAGTCAATCAGAGAACCGGGATAGGCCCCGTCACGCCAAAACAGTTCTTCCCACTCCCAACCTTGCACCCGGAGGGATCAGAAATCCAAGGCCGCACCCGCCGATCCGTTCGCTAGTGCATCTAGCAAGAGTGCTCAGGCCCCGAAGTACCTGCCTCGAGGACGCCGAGCCTTCCATCCTCTCTACATGCCTTTGTCTAGGGCACTTTTGATTTTGGCCAAAAAGGGGCATCTTACACCTCTTGAGCCCCGACCCCTACCGAAGAATCTCCCTGCCACACATGACGCTACTGCATACTGCGCGTACCACCAGCAGACTGGTCACGCTACCGACACTTGCTTCCGCCTCCGTCATGAGGTGCAGGATTTGATTGACAACGAGGTTATCCTCCCGCCTACCTCAGCCAAGTCAGTCACTACAGAGTTCTTGGATTTTGAGGACACAGATACTGCGAGTATGTAATCAGAAGGTGAATCGCCTGTGGGCAGTGTCTGGTACATTTGTCTGGATATAGCGTTTGGCACGCATTTTTGGGCACCTGCTAAATGTTAATTTTTGTAAATTCTGACTTGGGTGTCGAGTCAGTCTTCTGTTTTGTCTTGAGCCTGTCTCATTGTTTTGAGACATTCCTTTTGCTTAAGGGTCTGTCTAATTGTAATGAGTCAGTCCCTTTTATATAGTATACCAGGTGATTTCGGGGTTGTTGCCTCAAACACCGTTTTGTCTTATAAATCGTTGTTTTTGCTTTTTGAGTCTGTTTCTGTCAGGAAGCCAGTTATGCCAGCAAATCTGAATGAAACAGCCATGACTATCAGGTGCTGTATTTGTTGTTATTTGAATTAGCCGTACCAGAGGGTGTGAATGGAACGACAGTACATACCGCCTACTCTCTTGTGCCTTGAACATCGTCGTAATGACCTAAGCTTTCATAAAACCCTTTTCAAACACTGCGGTGATGAAAACGAAGGGGAAGTAATTCCTCGGGTTTTGTAAAATTTTGATCATTTTGAGAAAAAGAAACGCATGCTAAGCTTTTCATGAATGAAATCATGCTTGTCGGCGTGAGTACTGAGGAGGACCCTGGCCTGATCCAGACTAGTTCCACACTATCTTCAGCACGAGCGATTTGTCGCTTTCTTAAAAACTTTCAAAAACAAAATATTTTGTGCAGTCTCGCGAAGACTTGTGTGGAATCGCTCTTGAGATTGTGTAGCCCAGGATCGCTCTCAGCCTCAAGACTCGATCTATCTGTTGCAAACCGGAACCCGTTCAAAACATTCAGTGCCATGAAACGCCTGTGTGGCCCATTTTGAAGCAGCCCTCGAGCAAGAGGCATCAAAGCCAGATCGTGGAGATCAGATCCCACCAGGCAAGGCTCATGAAGCAACCGTGATCGATTCTTCTGCAAATCAACACCGCAGTCACTCTCTTGGATACGGAAAGGCCTCAATCTCAAAACCATTTGGCATGGGCTTGCTACACTTTTACCCTTTGAGAGGCTCGCTGGGCCGAAAACCCGGAAGGGCGGTCCAGGCAAAAGTTAGAGCAAACAAAAAAAAAGAAAAGAAAAGAAAAATACAAAAAGAAATGAAAAAAAAAAAAGAAGCAAGAAAAGAGAAGAAAAAGAAATGAAAATGCAAAAAGAAAGAAAAAGAAATGAAAAGAAGAAAAACATAGCTCGCAAGGTCGAAAACCCGCATTGGGCGCCTTGGCAAAAGTTAGAGCCTAAACAGTGAAGGTTAAAATACCCGAGTGTACCTTAACCCGAACTACGTAAGGCTTGATTCCCATGTTTGGGATACGTAGGCAACTTCATCCTGAAGTCCAGCCCCCAACGCTTCCATAGCGTCTCAGTCCATGTAATGGTTTTGATTACCCATGCTTCCTCCGAATCCGATGTCTCGGTTGCAACAATTGGAGCTGCGTGATCAACTTCCTTCTGGAACCCAGTCACCAACGCTTTCAAGGCGACTGTGTCCATATATTGTTTGTGGCTGTCTTCGTCCTCTCCGTGCCTGAGAGCCCGGTCGAGCTCAATCATCAATAGGCATGCCGCGGCATCATCCAAACAAGGGGCAACTTTCCGTTGCCATCTATTGCCAAAGTTGCCCTCAGTCGTCATCCAAACTAGGGGCAACTTTCCGTTGCCCTTCCTCTCCCCCTTTTAAGCCAGGGGCAATTTTCCAAATTGCCTCCGATCCGAGGTTGCGCATCTCGATGGTGAGTTCCGTGCTCGTTGCGCATCGACTGTTTGCAAAAATAGTTTTTGAAAATTTTTACTGAGGTTGGCTAGTTTCTCGAAAACTATTTCATTCTCCAAAATTGGACCATGTTTGGACCCAAAAGGAAAACTTTCAGTGCTTGCAACCTGACTTGCATGATTTTCAAATCAAAAATTGCCCAAGCACGCTAATCTGGCGTTCATTTTGATCAAAACTGTTTTAGAAAAAAAAACAAAGAATGGTCAGAATAATGAACTAGGGGCACAGTTGAGCCAGGTATCCTGTCTTCCCCCCACCGTCAGCACGCATTTGCCAGAAAGGCGCTCTATCTACCAGAAGGAATAGCCGCGAGCTAGCTGTATCGGGCATGAATCCGCCGCTTCCTATTCATCTATCAACCACTCAGGGGAGGGATGGAAAATGAGAGAATAAAGAATAGAGAGGTGTAAGCCGAGAGAAAAGTGAGAAGAAGGTCTTGTGAGAAAAACCGAGCTCGAGGGCCGAGTGATGCGAGAATCGCAAATCAGAGAGGGTGGGAAACCTGCCCGGAAGAATTGGCTCCTCAAGATCTTTTGTTTTCAAACACGTCCGTGTCGTGTCTTTTGGTTTGTTAGTCTCAACTTAGTTTTGAGTCTTTTCGAGTGTGTCTCGTTGTGTTTAGGTCGTGTGCCTTTTACTTTCTGTACTTGAGTTCTCCGGCGGTGTCCAGTTGTAGGCTCGATACCCAGGTTAAAAACCTCTCTTTACCTCAAAATCGTCTGTGCTCAGAATGCCGTGCCATTCTCTACATCCATGCGAGGTAAGAGAAGAAATGGAAAATTTGGGACATCCGAGTGTGTTTCAATTTCAGTCAGTTCCGCCTGCCGTGATCCGGCTTGTCAGATTGGGCTGTTTGTTCAAAGTTTGCCGTGTGCGGAATGGACCGAATGTTGGGTTATGGGCTGTATGCAGATTAATCCCCAGCGGAATGTGGGCTGTGTTCAGTTTGAGCAGTGGTTTGTATGATTTGTTTGCTGTTAGTTGGTTGGTTATCCGATTATTACAGTGCAAGTGCCCAATTTCCAGGCAGTAAAACAATTTCAGTTACATCGAGATGTAATATGATGCAATGCAGTGCAAAGTAGGAGATATGTAAACATAACACTTTTCAGATAAAAAGTTTGTTTTATATAATCTCTTTCAGAGTACAAACTTTTGAAGAAAGCAAAAAAATCTGCCTGCGGCAGTACATAGTACTCTATCTACCAAAAAGAGAAAAGTACAAGAAAAGAAATAAAGAAAAGAAGCAGCAAAATCATCATCATCAGCAGCAGGCCTCATGCCTGAGGATCAGTCCTCGCCCTCTTCCTGGGCAAAAGCACAGGAGCATCGTCGGAGCTGTCACTGTCGGAGCCCGAGCCCGAGCTGTCCCCGGCCTCCTCCGCAAATGACTCCGTCCCCGCCTCCGACTCACCATCTCCTGGAACTGGAGCTCGTGAGCTGCTCCCCACGTGACCACGTCCCCCTCTAGTGCGAGGGAATATCCTGCCATCCCGAGTAGAGAGGGGAGGCCCAGCTGGAGCAGCGCCACCCACTGGAGGGATCGGGAAAGGAGGCTGAAAATACAAAGAACAAACACATCAGAAAACTGTGAGCAGTTTATCAGTACAGAATGCAGTGTATGAGTACAGTGTGTGAATGCCGTGAGCAGTTTATCAGTACAGAATGCAGTGTATGAGTACAGTGTGTGAATGCCGTGAGCAGTTTATCAGTACAGAATGCAGTGTATGAGTACAGTGTGTGAATGCCGTGAGCAGTTTATCAGTACAGAATGCAGTGTATGAGTACAGTGTGTGAATGCTGTGAACAGTGAATCAGTGCAAGATGCAGTGTATAAGTACAGTGTATGAAAGCCGTGAGCAGTTTATCAGATTTTTGTGCAGTGTAGCAGATTGTGCAAAACAGAGTATGATTTGAGACTGTGGTCAGAAGAACATACCGGCAGGCTGTAGACGGCCAAGCGTCGAGAGTCCGCTGCAGCATCCCCATCAGGGAGGCATTCAGCTCCACAGACTGACGGGTATACTCGGAGGAAGCCTGCAAAAGTATTAAATACATCAGTATTCTGTGGGATATTTGAATGAACTGAAATGAAATAACAATGCAAGATGCAGAAATAAAGTAATACATACCGGAGGCAAGTCGGGAATGCCGGCCAACTCGTGACCAGCCGGAGGAGGAGCAAAAGGGATCTGGTAGGTCTCCCCACTCTGCCCCTATAAGTCAACATGGTAGGCAGAGCGGGCCAGCCCGTCCCTCGTCCCCTCTGCACTCCCCTCCTGCCGCGAGCTCGAGCCCTCTGTGACGACCCCACTCCTGCTCCTGCCTCTGCCCGGGCCGCTGGCGCCGCAGGTCTCGCTGGATCAGCTCGGGAGCCCCCGCTCAAAGGCCGCATCAAGAAGGTCCGGACGTACTCTGAGTAGTCGCCCTCGCCCCTGTCGGCATCTACGTCCACGGCCCAGCCAAGGGTGTAGTCCTCCATCTGCTGGAAGCTGTACCCCTCAGTCTCCCTCATGCGCTCGGGAGGAAGGATCGGAACTATCTGCTCCGGTAACCCTAGGGTCTGGCGTATGAAACGCTCACCCAGGTACCAGGCCCGACAGACCGGGCCCTCCAGGAGAATCCGGTAGCGCGAGGTCTCGATGGCGCCGGCATACCGATCTCGTATCACCGCTGGTAGTGGAGCCCACGGCTGCCAGGTGACCTGAAATGAAATACAGTTGATTATCTACTGATATAGAAATGTACGCTTGAAAGCGAAGCTTAAACGGACTGTAAGTAAAACATACCTCGGTGGGGGTGATGGTGTCGAAGAAACGGCGGAAGAAGCTAAAAGTGTCCCGGGGCCTCCGGGCGCATCGCCCGTCGTAACGGCGAGAGAAGGGACGACCAGAGGGGTCTCCGCCTCTGGCACTGGCTCTAGTCTGGGGAAGTAGGCGTACACCCACAGCTGCAAAACAGACGTCAGTATGACTATCAGATCAAGCAGGATGCAGAATAAAGCAGAAATAACGGAGCCGTGTGTTGTGTATTGTGTTGTGCAGAGTGTACAGCGTGAACAGTGTGCAGTCAGTGTAAAGCGGAGTATGTGTGTGCCGTGTGTACAGTATACAGACTACAGTGTGTGCAGTGTACAAAATACAGAAAGTATAGAACAGAAATGTAAAGTAGAGAAGAAGACATACCTCCCAGGCTCGCCAGTAGCCTCCTAGCAGCTGTCCACTGCCACGAGAGACTGAGCTCATATAACCGTAGAGTGTGGCCAGAGCGGCGCCACCCCAGTCATATCGCAGGAGGTCTCCGGACGTCCACTAGTGCGCTGAGAAGGCAGAGGGGCACTGTGTTCGCCCGGTCGGCGAAGAGGTCGTCCCGAATAAGAACATCAGGAAGCCGCGTGCATATCTCTCTACGGCCTCTGGGGTCATCGGGGCTGCATCAATGAGTGCGGACTGGACCCGAAACTGCACCTCGAACCAAGAATACCTGGACAAGCCGGGACGAGCCAGAGGCGGAGCCGCGCCAAGTAAGTAGACCTGGGCTGCGGTCCACTCATCCATGTCTATATCAAAGGGGATCGGATCACCCCCTACCCCGATGCCAGTGAGCACCGAGAAATCGTAAGGGGTCATCGTCATGTCCCCAGCCGCAGAAAGATGAAACGAATCGGTGGTGTCCCACCACCTCTCCGCCAGAGCGGCAAGAAGAGGTCTGCATGCCGTGAGCTGGGAGAGTCCCCTGCAGAAGGTACCAAAGCCCGCCTGGTCCACGATGCGTCGAACCGCCTCGGGAAGATCCAAGTACCACTCTCGAGCCGCGACATTCCCATACCCGCGGATGGCATGGGAATCTCCCTGTTTCAAGCAAATAGTTGCAAAGCAATATGAGATGTACAGTTCTGAGGAAACATGTTAAAGTCGATACAAATCTGGTATGCGTGCAGATTTTTAAAATTCAAACAGAAACCGGGTACCGGTGTGCTTACAGTAAACTACAAGCGCGTGATGCGTCAGTGTGTTTTGGATGCTCCAGTGTAAACTTGGTGCATGTGTGCACATTTTTCAGATTCAAGCAGATATCGGGTTTCAGCGTACCAGTGGGTGGGCTACGGCCTGTGATATGTCAGTGCTCCTATGAGGATCAGTGTAAACAGCATGTGTGCGTGTTTTTCAAAGTTCAAATAGAAGCCAGGTCTCGGTATGTTTCAGTGAACTACAACGTGTGATGTGTCCGCGTGTTGGTGTAGTTTTGTGCAAATCTAGCATGCGTGCGAGTTTTCAGATTCAAATAAGCACCGGGTGTCGGCGAATTGGCAGTGCAATGTGTGCCGTGTGTTTGGGTGATTCAGACTAGTGCAGTGTGTGTGCATGTGCGTCGGTCCTAAACAGATGTCAGTTATGAGTTTGTCTACAATCAACTACAGTACAGTACATCAGAACTAAACAGATAATGGGTTCAGTTAGCTACGGCAGTTGACAGTTAAAGGTCCTACATTGCAGAAAATCAAGTAGATCAAGATGTTACCTCGGAAGCGCCGAAGGACAAGTGAGAGGCCGGCTCGCGTAGGAGAAGCTCCGGGTCCAGAGCCCTGTCAAAACCGCGGAAGTGGCGGAGTCCATCTGGCGGAAGTACGTGAATGGCCGGGCGGTAGGTCGCCGGGTCGAATGGTCGCTCGCTCAGCGGGAGGAGCTCGACCCCGGGATCCATCTCGTGATCCGGGGGAGTCCCGACATGTGGAACGTCGTCAGCCATAGTAGTGGTAGTGAAAAAAATGACCGGAAAAGGAAAACCGAGCAAGAAGGTGAAAAGTCAACTGGGAAGTCAACCCCGAGAGGGTCGGAAATGGCCGGGAAGGCCGGAAGAGGAAAATGCACGGAAAGGAAGGTGAAATCGAGGGGAACAAGTCCCGAAAAAGTGGAAATAGCAAAAGAGGCGCCGAAACAAAGTTTTGTTCGGTTCAAAATGTCCGAAACGCGGTGAACTTCGCGAATCGGACGACGAAAATGGCGCGAAAACTCGAGGAAATGAGCGAATGAGGAGGAAAAGAAGCACTAGAGAGAGAAAGTGAAGGTTTTCGGCGGAGGCAAAGTGAGAAAATAGGGTTTCAAGCCCTATTTTAAAAGACCCGAAGCAAATTGGCAAAACTGCCCCCGATCAGGCATTTTCTGCCGGTCGGCACTTTTTGTGCCGATGGATGAGTTTAGGCAGCCGGTGGCAGCCGGTGACCACCCCACCCAGCCGGTGGTGCTCCCAAGGATGTTTTTAGGCAAGATGAGGGGTCTTGGGTCTCCATAGATCAATAAAGTGCAAGAAAGTGCATCCCCGATGCTCAACCGGTCTCCGTTTCGACCTCGGACCGTGTCTTCTGTGCATGGCGCTCAAATTCAAGCAAGATTGTATCCTTTCGTATCCTTTTTATCTTTCATAAGATTCAAAATTGCCCTATGTGCGCTGCGTGCATCCATCACTTTGTCTAGTGCGGCACGTCGCGCCGTTTTAAACGTCCTCTGCGACTTGTACTGTTTTTGTATTTTGTGCGACATGCGTGTCACACCCGCATCATTTTGTACTTCGTGTTGCATGCATGTCGCACTTAGCATTCATTTCATTTTCAATTCGCGCGAGGTGTGCCACCTCCCGTGTTTCCTTTGCATTTTCATTCGCGCGAGGTGTGCCACCTCGCGTGTTTCATGTCATTTGCATTGTATTTCAAATCCTATGAGGTGTGCCACCTCATTTGTATCATTTGCATTCCTGTAGATGCTATGAGGTATCAGGCCTCATTTGCATTGTATTTCAGATCCTATGAGGTGTGCCACCTCATTTGTATCATTTACATTGTTCGCGCTATTTTGCGCACCCCGCCTGTTTGCACTGTACGTGCATTTCGATCGCACGGTCCGGCGGGACCCTAAACACGCCCGGTCTAGGAGACCTTAAATCCTTGGAAGGTGCGAAACCCTCGTCTGATGAGGTACGCGTGCCCCATTTGCATTTCATTGCATCTCGAGGCACGTAGGCCTCGTTTTGCACTTCATTTTCCATCAAATGAGGTATGCGTGCCTCATGTTTCATTTCATCTTTTGAGCAGTGGTCCGGCGGGACCAAAAACACGCACGGTCTGACGAGACCTTAAACACGCCCACGGTCCGACGGACCGAAAACGCGACGGTCTAGGAGACCTTAAATCCTCGGGAGGTGCAAACCTTCGGTGCATTGAGGTGCACCCCATCGCATTTAGCATGCATCATATCGCACTGTCTTGTGCACTCGCGTTGTTTAACGCATCGCGCTATTTTGCGCATCACACCATCCTGTGCACGCATGGTCCGGCGGGACCGAAAACACGCACGGTCTGGCGAGACCTTAAACCCGCTCATTTGCATTGTTATGCATCTCAAAAGCCGTGCGTTGGCGCGCATTTCAAACATCATGCATCATGTGCATTTCAAATGCATACACTGTGCATCCCGGTCTAGGAGACCTTAAATCCTCCGAAGGTGCAATTCCTTTGGTGTTTGTCGTGCCCGAACGACTTCCGTGCTTGCGGTGAGTTCCTAGAAGACCAACTGGGACGGTGAAAACTAGAGTTTGAATGGCTTATGCCTAGAACGCAAAGGTTCGGAATTTCCGAGACTAAAGTCTGGTTTAAATACCCAGGGGGTGTACCCTCGGCTTGAAATCTGTATGGAAACCCCATAGGTTGAGGCGGCGTGTTTACGCCTCGATTCTGGATACTGAACCAACCTAGTATATCGCCCTGTTGGTAAGATAGGGAAAGCTGCAATCATAGTCATTGCATCACATGCATTGTCATGCATCATTTGTAATATTGCATATGTCATGCATTTTCAAAACCAAAACAACAAAAAAAGAACATGCATTTGTCATGCATCATTGTAGTATAGTGCATATGTCATGCATTTTCTGTAAATATCCATTCATTGCATATTTGCATTTTAGTTGCATGCATCCACCTGCATCATCTTCCATCCATGGCTTGCGCCTTTCCAGGTTGAGCTTGGTCTGGTATGTGCTCATACTTTTTCACGTCTATACACTCATAGTTCTGTGTGCGCTCGCGCCTTGAGGGCTTCGACACCTTTCTATGTTAGAATGGCTTGTACGTGTACATGCCCTTCCTAGGCGAGATTTGGTTTGGCCCGCGTGCCATATCCATTGTATCATCTATCCATTATATACATTATAATGTAATTGTTGCATCCGGCATTAGGATCATTGTCTGTTCCCCAGCGGATCGTTTTCCCACTTATGTCAATCCACCCATACTTGTTCTTATCCGTGCGTATTACTCATAGATCAGACATCGTTCTATGGGACACAGACTTGTTACTTCCATCAATCTACCTGACATTCGTGTGGTTCTGAACCGCTCGTGATTAGATCATGATTCAATTGCATTGCATATTTACATTGCATATTATTTGCATTGTTTATATTTGTTTTTAGTTTTGCATATCATTTGCATTACATTTAGATTCAATTGCATATCATCGCACTTTTTGTGCACTCGCATTGCATATGTCATGCATGTTGCTAACAATATTGTACCTGTTAAAGTTTGCTTTCTTTGTAGGCACGATATTGTATGTACGGCTCATTTGAGGCCGGCGCAACCGGACGAGCCGCACAGGTATTGTATCCTCCGAGTGAGACGTATCGAGAATTACACAATTCTCATACACCCTTTCTGCATTGTGGTGTAGTTTGGAGTATTCTAGCTTATAACTGTTGCATGCGTGCTTCGTTACAGCTTTCTTTGCATGATCATAAGTTATGCTCGGCTTCTTGCATTTTCAGTTGCAGTTTGCCCCTGCCTTCGGGCGCATACCTTGTTTGTCTTGCATGTTTGTCCAAGTCTTCGGCCTTGTCAAAAATGGGTCGTCTCTGGGCTTTGACATTCACTCCCGTCATTGTTATGACTTCCGAGTTCTGTCAAAGAGGGGCAACTGTAGACACCCCATTTTTGACCGTCCTCAAGACTTGGACGTCACCGCTTGAACACTCGGTGATTATCCATGTTTGTGTTCGTTTGGAGTTCCCGGAGTTCTCGGCTACGCGCGCCTTGCCTCAGGACCTCCGAACTCGACCGTTTTGTGTCTGGTTTTGCACCAAACACCTGTGTTTTGCCCTATAGGGGTAGGGAATGCTTTGTGAGGCATCCCCACACACCACCGGCTGTGGCTAGAGGCCACCGGCTGGCTGTTGTTTCCACCGGCACTATATTGTGCCGGTCGGCACTATTTGTGCCGGTCGGCACTGTTTTTGGCAAAATGACCATTTTGCCCTGCCGACTCTTATACAGTTGTTTTCTGAGATATTTTCAGACAGCTGTATGCCTTTTGTTTCCCCTCCATACACGTGTATGGAGGGATGAGCCTTTGTTTTGGCTTAGCTTGTAAGTCTTGGTTGCCTATAAGAGAACTCTTGCTCTCTTGGCTCAAGGGTTAGAAGATTTGGAGAGTTAGACATTTTAGGAGAGGGAGAAGCTCTGGTTTTAGGTTAGATTTTGTGTATCTATCCTATCTCTCTCTTTCTCTCTTGTTTTGTACACTAGGTGTTTGTGACTTACTATTGCTCACCAACACCTAGTGTTTCACCTTCCTCTTGGAATTGAAGTGCTAAGGGCTTGTTCTTGGTGTTCTTGGCTGGTTTGGAGCTCAAGGAACCAACAACTCCAACCTTTGTGAAGTTGATCATCAAGGGTAAGAAACTTACTTTATTTACCCCATTTTTGCACTCCATTTTTGCCTAGTTTAAAACAGTTTTTGTGCTTGGTCTATAACACAAAAAAGCTCTGATTTTTAACCCTCTTTGTTGTATATTAAGAGTGTTTTGTGGTTTGGGGGAGTTTGACCCCCTTTAGGCCTTGAAAAGGGCTCATTTTTGTGCTATTTTGGAGAGATCCGGGACTTGTGTGCTTGGACCTTTCCACCACTGAAATCTTGAGGGATTTCAGTGGTGGAGATGGTGCCTTAAAGTCCTAGAAAGGGGAGGGCCACCCCCTCTCCTTGATGTCCTTGAAAAGGGCAAGTTTTGGCTTCCAAAGGAGCACCATGTTTGAGTGTGTGTTGAGCATGCCTTGGTTGTTTTCCATGCTTATATTGCCATGATATAACATGCCTCCAAGTTGGTTTTGGTCTCCTATGCATGCTTAGTATAGTTGCCTTGTAATGCCTCTTTATGCCTTAACATGCTTAGGTTGTATGCCTCCATTTCTAGCATGTTTTAGACTTGTGTTTGTGAAGATTTCGTGCTCATATTACCATGTTTTAGGTCTGTCCATAAGTATTTTGGTCAATCTTAGCATGTTTAATATAGCCCCTTTGCATTTGGCTTATTGGCCTTAAGAACATGAATGTGTAGCATACCATGCTTGCATTGTTTTTGATGGTTTGGAACCATTTCATGTGCTATTTCAGTCCCCTAGAGGTGCTTGTATGTTTACATCGTATGCCTCTTTGTTGCTTCTTAGGCTTGTGTTGCATGCTCCATGTTTTGGCCTTAATGCATGCCTTTGAATTCAAGCCTCTTAGATGCCATCTAAGTGGTCATTTGGGCCCAATTTGACATGCTAAAAATCTGTTTTGAGTTGTTAAGTGCATGCCATAATTGTCTTGCATAGGTGTGGTTCAAAGCCTCTTTGGCTTGCCTTAGTGCTTGGGCCATTTGTTGCATGTTTGGCTTGCTTTGTTGCATGATTTGACATCATGTTTTGCATGATTTTCAGAGTTTTATATGCATGATAGTAGCCCATGTTTAACTCATTTCAAGTGTGCTTGAATGTTGTCTTGTTTATGCTTAAGTGTTGAAGCATGTATGGTTGCATGTTAGTATGCATCGTAACTTCACCTCCTTAGCACTTTGGCCACTGATTTTGAGCCTTTTTAGAGTTGCTCAATTCATGTTTAAGACCATCCTTCCATTGGTCCACACGCTTGCCTTGTATGCTTGTTTGCATGTTGGCATAAGTGCATCACATTGTCCATCTTGCATGATTAGATAACATGCTTAGGACTCCATCACATTGACATGCATGCCAAGCCTCTTGAAGTGAGTTTGATAGAGGTTTGGCACCTTTGTTTGCTTATTTGGTTTGTATGCATTTGAAAATCAAAGTTGCATCCTTGGCTCTTAGGGCCATCACGCATGGAAATGCGCGATTGGTGGTCCGAGGATCGAGGCACGTGCCCCTTTGAATCAAAAACATGATAAGGGGTGTGTTTTGTGCATACATGCTTTGAATTACCTTGCCATGCATAGTTTGTCCTCTGCTGCTGTGAGTTGCAGGATCTGCAGAACATTTTGGGCCGACCGGCACTTTTTAGTGCCGACCGGCAATGTTTTCCCAGCCGATGGAACAATTCAGTGCCGGTGGCCTCCTCCTTCAGCCGGTGATGCTCTGCCCCAGCCGGTGGTACTCCCCAGTGCCCTGAGAGGCACTCCTGGGATTTTGGTAATTTTCTGAGGAGGAGAGCAGAGGAAACAGAGGCAATCCGTGCACGGCAGTGCGGTTCCGAGCCAGCCCCGAACACGCGCTGCATCCGGCCCTCATCCCGAGGCGGTTTAATGCTTAATTAGATTAATTAATTTATTTAATTAATTTAGTTAATTTGTAATATTTAATTAGCTAGAGTAGTTAGTTATTTATTCGGTTCTGTATTATTATTCGGTCCCTCCGAGCGAGGGCAAAATTGTAATAAGTGTGTGTGAGTGGGTGTATGTCTTCCAATCCCCATTTCTTTCTTCCCTTTTATTTACCCGCTTATGTTGGTAGATTAGGGCACATCTAAATTAGGATACCTTATGCAATGCATGCGCGCATTCATGCATTTGTTTACATGCACCGGGCTCGGTACATCATACAAACCGCATTGCAATTTTCAAATCCAAATTGAATACGTGCTATTCGCACATCTCATGTGCCATGTTTAGGGTTAGCCGAGCCTACTCTAGATTGCATCTATGCCTGTGTTGCATTAGCCACTTAACATGAACTAGGTCATGCATGTTTGCTAACCGGGTTATTGTTTTTGGCACGGAGTACGATGTAAGTTTTTATGCTTTAGTACTTCGCATGCGTGTGAATGTTAACATGACAGTATGCTTACCATGAGGCTAAGTGCTTATGTGATATAACTGCATGAATGCCTGTGGATGGAGGTTGAATTACCTAAATTGGGACAACACATTAAAACTGTGAGTTTTAAAGCCCACTGGATAGTGGCAAAACCGTCTTTTCTAAAAGCCCGCTTGAGAGTGGCAAAACCTGCATTTTAGCCTACTTGTGAGTAGCAAATTATTTTCAAAACAAATATGTGGTGTTTTGTTCCAACTTAGGCGATTTGGTCTATACTTGTTTGCTGTGCGCATAATATAGTAATTCTAGGCTAATAACCAGAATAAGAACGCATAAAGTTTTCAAAATTGGATATCACGGTTAGTAGAGGCCGGTCTTCGGACCGGGCGAAAGAGGGTGCTCATAGCTGACCTTCCCCGATCGTACCCAAGCTCCCGAGCCAAGATCACTTTGGTGATGACGGACACGTGGCCTTCGGCACCGAGTCAAGGTTTCCTAAATTTCCCATTTTAAAAATATTTAGGTGGCGACTCTGTAATCTGGCAAAGCAGACCATGTTTGGCACTACTTTTCAAAATCTATTTTTCTTCAAAACGATTTGCCGGATTTGGACTCTTTGGTTCAGATTTAGAACCGCGACAAAAATCGAGTCCGAACTGTAGCCGAGGTCCCCGCGGACGTGTTACAAGGACATTATATATGCATTTCAAATTAATGAAAACCGAAGCATTTAATGATAGACTTTAACTGGTAAGTGGTAACAACCCACAAGTGAGTGAAACGGTAAATTCTTTTAATATTAAACCATCCTTTTTTGTTTAAACACCAATACTACGTACCCAAAAAATACCTAATAAAGTGCACAAAATTTAAAATGTGATGATCAAATTCATTATTGTTTCCCACACCACATCAAATTAAAATCAACACCATTTATTCAAACTCTTGGCACTTTTCCAGGTATTCTAGGTATACAACATTTGGTTTTTGAAAAATGATATCTGTCATGAATTTCACTGTTTTTTTCATATCTCTTACAAGATCCGCATAACAAATATTGAACATATAAGGCGCACTATTTCTCATTAAATAAGTAGCAACCCTCTTAGTTTTTGTCTTTTTCCTTTTTTTTTTTTTTAAAGGTTATCTTCAATCAACCACCCATAGAAACCCACATGCAACAATAAATGTGTCAAATTTGGGAGAATTTAACATTTCTTCAGGTGCAATTATTTGCAGTTTGTATTTTTATTTTTGTTTTTGTTTTTGTTTTTGTTTTTTTTTTTTTTTTTGCCTTTTTGTTGGCTTATATTCGTCTTTAGTGAAAATTTTAAAAAATTTTAAAAACATTTAAGCTTCTAGATTTGACTCTGCGATATGAACCAAAAAATTATATTAAAAAAAAATTCGAAGATTTAAAAAAAAGTTTAGAAAAGACAAAAAAAAAAAAAAAACCAAAAATAACTTACTTTTTTTTTAAAATTTTTAAAATATTTCAAAAAATTAAACTCTTTCAGATTCATCAAGATGGATCAGAAAGAAAAAAAAAAATTGACATAATTTTTAAAAAATCACTAAAGACAAAAAACAAATTTTAAAAATGTGAATCCATTCCCTTTACTTTTTTCCACGTTGTTTTATAAAAATTAAAAAGTTATTAAAAAAATTAATTCTCAAACCAACTCTAAGTTGAAACTTTTCACAATGCAACAATTAAATAATAATAATAATCTTAGAGAGAATGCAACCAAGATATTCCAGTTCCATCTCTCTAAAACAAGACAATAGTACACAATTCACAAAGTAGTTGCTTTCACTTTAAACGAAAATCCATTAGGGGTCTCAAAAAAACACACATACATGCAATAGCAAATTGGAAACAAATCTGGAAATCAATCAAAACTTGTCATTCAATCGAAACAAGTATCAATCCACAGATGCTATATATAATTGAACTCACAAAACAACAAAATTCACCAAATGCAACAACAATTCACGGTCAGACGAAAAATTACAAACAGATACATACATGAAGGATAAAGCTTATACCTGAAGTAGTAAAAGAATCGAAATTCCGATTGGAAAGAAGAGACCCGATTGCCATAATCAACAACACACACTCAAACCTCCACAACCAGAAGCTCTGAAGCTATTACACTCTCTCTCTACTTTCTCTCTCTCATTCACATTGATAAGATGGGATAATTATTCAGTAATTCCGATCCGTGGTATTTCGAGAATAGTCTATAAATGATATATTCATGTGAATTTTGTGCAAAAGTTTTTTCCTATGTTTTTAAAAGCGGGAAAAAACCAACAACAACAAAAATCCCAGTGGGGCGTTGGCGGAAGGTGGATCGAGAGACTGACACGTGGAGGTGAAAGGTATGTTGGGTATACCTCTTTATTGGAGTGTGAGACCTAATTGATTTATTAAAAGAGTTTAATTTGGTTTGATTTAAGTATAATATATTTTATATATATTATATCTAATTTTAAGAGACCTAATTCAGTTTGGTAACAATTAGGGTTTGATAAAACAAATCCAAGATTTTACGTATATATATTGTTTTGTTTTCCGGAGCAGAGGGTGTGGCTGCTATAGAGATTGAAAAATCAATTCGGTGTGAGGAACGGGGACTGAAGGAAAATTAGTGCTCTATTTTCGAAGATTGATTGACCAATCAATCTGTGAAGGAGTTTTGTGGTTAGGTAAGTTTTTTGTCTCATGTGGTCTGTTTGAAAGGACTGTTTGGGTCACAGATTTGGTACAGTTTAATTGTCTTCTACAATTCTGGTTTGAAGATTTTTATTCATCTATTTGGTGAAGTTTTTCCTCTTGTTTATTTGTGATTATTTGGAATTCACCTAAGGATAGTTTTGTGAGACTATTCGTGTCTCGTTTGTAATCGTTTTGAAACTATTTGGTTGATAGTGGAATCGGATTTCGATCCCGTGAACGTACCTCACATTGAGGGAATCACGTAAAAATTCTTGTGTTACTTTTGATTTAATTTTCCGCATTAGTTTTTATTCCCATTGACTGATTTACTTGTGAGGAATCATATATTTTCCTTAACATGGTTGAGGAAGAAGACAAAAACTACACTATTACCCCACCATGCTTGTTGAAATTACGGTGTCTTTAGCGTCTCTGGTGGGTAAATAATGAGGACGAGGATGGGTAGTATTGGGAATTCATCTGGAAAAAAATACTTTAGCAGCAATTTTTACCAAAAAGACCTTTTAGTGTTGCTGGAAAAGTGGCTAGAGCAGGGGTAAATGCGACCGTATGCTTTAGGCAACCGTTTTCATGCGTGTATTCTTACGTTGTGTTTGGTTGGGGGATTTGAAGAGAGATTTGGAAAGAGAAAGGGAAAGCTCAGGTAAAATATAAATAAAATATACCTACATTTCACCTAGTTTCACACACCTTTTCCTTTTTCCTTTCCAAATCTCCCAACCAAACACAACATTAATATTTTGACAACAGCCATCTATACTAGGTCCAAATTTAGTTTAGTGAATCCACCATTCGAATTGTTTATCAAAAAGTCTAGGAGTACAGAAAATGGAATATAAAAATTAAATACAAAAATTATTTACCGGTCATCTGTCTAGATGACTATTCGAATGATCGGACAGAGCTATACAAAGCGATGAAAGAAAAGATGAAAAACTAGAGTTGCTCTTACCCAAATTCGTTGTATACAAAGTGATTTGAGCCACAAGAATACTAATTTTCCTTTTTTTTATTTTTTTAAATTTTTTTTTTTTTTGGTCTACTTTCTATTATACATCTCAGCAATCAAAGGGTAGAACTCTTTAAGGTTTTATAGCAGGTTATGTGTTTTGTTTTTTTATTTTGCTGAGAATAATAGGGAAAAGCAAATTGATTATTTGGATCCTAGCATTGAACTATGGTATTAGGAAGTCTACAAACTTTTTTAGCCTAAATTTCTTTTGAAATTGAAAGAGGCAATCTCAGGTTTCTTCATTTGGTTGTTCGCTTTAGGTTTATTGTCACCCGTTTGTGCATTTGGTTGCGATAAATTTAAAAAAGAAAAAGGATGGGAAAGCATATAGGTGTTAATCTAATAACTAACAACTAACATTCACCAATAAAAAAAAAAAAAAAAAAAAATTGATCTAAGAGTGTTAGATTTTTTTTTTTTAATTCTCTCATACTTTTGTTTGTTTTGTTTGTTTTGTTTTGTTTTGTTTTTTTCTTTTTTATAAATTTTGTAATTCTTTAATAGTTTTTATTTATTCATTACTTTCATTGCAAAAATAAAAATAAAAATAAAAAAACTCCATTTTCATTTTCTCCATTCAAAAAAATAAAAATAAATATTATGTTTTAAGAATATTGAGTTTGGCCAAAATTATTTTTATATTCAATTTTTTTTTTTTAAATTTATATATTTAGTTTTTTTAATGCACTATTTGAAACTTATATTTATTTTACAAGTTTGCACATGTATCGCGTGTGCCCGGCCGCTAATTTCAATTAGGGGTGGGCGTCGTATCGCGTTGGGTCGTATTCGTGTTGTGTCATCTCAGGATTGTGTTAAAATTACCTCAACACTAACCTGACCAGTTTATTATTGTGTCGTGTCATTTTTTGTCCGAGTCTGGTTCATATCGTATTAACGTGTTATGTCAAGTCAAAAAAATTCACTATAAACTAAAACTATTAAAGGTAGGGAAAAAAAAATTAAAAATTTCTTTACAAGTTAAGTTTAATGAAACTAACATCAATTAAATGAAATTATTTATAAAAATATTTGATTTCAACTTAATTTTATTTTCTTAATTTATGAAAATTATATTTTTTTACTACATTAACTCAAATAATAGACAAAAAAATACATTAAGTTCAATTAAAAGCAAAAACAAAACCTATATTAAACTTAAAACTATATTTTTCATACTTTTTAATAAATTGGATGTAATTACATAAGATATTAAAAAATGTCATGATACTTTTTAGTATAAATAATATTAAAATGTGTAACTAATTCTTCATTATACAAGTTATCCGTGTCAATTTTGTATTATACAGATTTAACATTAATTCGACCTGTTTAATATTTGTGTTATCGAATCATGTCATATACTTGTTCGTGTTAGGAATGATCAATCCTAACTAACTAATTTCATGTACAGTTTGAGTCATGTCGGAAATTCTCAACCCTAATTTCAATTTGAAAAAATTAAAGATAAATGTTTGTGTTAGAATTTTAAGACACTAAAACTTTACTTATTAGTTAATTTTTTTTTTAAAACTTAGAAAGTGTGATCAATTGCAAATTCAATCTATCCCTAGGGGTGATATATTAATCAAACAACTTGAACGATTCAAGATTGACTTGTTAAAACCTCGTTTGAGATCAGTTCATTAATTAAACAAGTCAATCTTAAATATATTTTTAAATTCGTTAAAGTTTTCAAATTAAGTTTGAACAATTAATTGTTCATTCGGTTTGGTTCGATAAACCTAAAATTATATGCAAATACATTGCAAGAAAATCGGGAATTAGAGGCGTTTTTAAAACGCCGCAATAGGCTAGAAAAACGCCGCAAAAAGATACAACGACGTTTATTAAATTCGTCGATGATGCAGCCGTCGTTGTATCTTTGTGACGTTTTAAAAACGCCACTAAAGACTTTAAACGGCGTTTTCTAAAACACCACTAATTCTTAAACAGCCGTTAACTATGCACGTTGAAAGAGTTATCTTTGACGTATGACGACATTTTGCAACATTTTTAAGAAAAACGCCACCATTTCTCTAATTTTTTTTTAAAAAAAATATGAAATATCATAATTAATGATCTTTTGACTTTTGTTCAAACCAAACCTATATTATCCATCACCATTCTCAAAATATATACATAATGTGAATGAGCATTCATTTTTCAATTTTCCATAAAAAAATAAAATAAAAAATAAAATCCCTTAAAATACAAAAATAATAATAATAATAATAATAATAATAATAATAATAATAATAATAATAATAATAATAATAATCAGTGTGCTCTCCAAATTCTTTGAAAAAAACTTCATCCACAGCTCTCTTCAGCTTCATCAAGTCATCCATCATCTTTACCAAAATGATGATTATATGCCTGAATCATCCAATTCCAATAACACAACTTCAATAAACTTGAATGGTTGAAAAATTTACATACTCTTGCATACATGTCAAGGAGGCTAGAAAGAAACTATGAAATTTCCAAGTGGATGTAGAATGAAAACTTTTTTATTTATACATTGGATTCACAATATGCGTACTTTGAAAGTTTGGTTTCATCAAACAACCATTAATATAACATAGAGCAAAAGCATCAGCAACCATGAGAAGAAAAAATCAAAAAGTAATGCCAATTACAAACCAGTCTATGTTTACTTACAATAGGTTTACCAGTCACCACAGCGGGTGAGTAGCCATGAAATTTCGAGTACTCGTATAATATCCATGCCATTGTCTATTTCAACACACAATAATAAAAAATGAGTTTAAAATTTCAGAAAACATTGAAAGTACTCAACAACATTAGTTATTAACTTCAGCAATCCTAAAATTTAGAATTTGATTATGCTAAATACAATATAGATTGTGCACAAAATAAATAAAATAAAATAAAAACAGAAGAAAAGATAAGAGCTGCAATAACCTTTGAAATACAATTCAAACTATATGGTAAATTGATCTGTAAGTAGGTATAATACAGAATGATCATATCATCACTGAGCACTTGGTATATGATGAAACTACACGATGAGGATTGAGAAATTGCGAAGGGAAGTACAAGTAAAAACTACGAAGAGATTTAATTACCTAAAAAAAGCCTTCTTGGCCTTTTCAAATAACAGTCTTCTACCAGGAACTCTTATCTGTTGCATGACCTCTGTGTCACTCCTTAAATCAATCTCACACACTACTTTTCATTCCCCCAAAACCTTTGAGTTGATAGGAAACCTCTCTAAGAACCTGGGAAAATCTTGCTTACACAAAATTCAGATTTATATAACATCGAAACAATAAGATCTACCACACAATACAATTTTCTTCACTTTTTCCTTAAAGGTCATAGAATCCTCCAAATGCCCCATTTTATTTTTCTAATAATAATGATAAAGTGTCCCATATTGCTCTCCCTGTTGTCTCCTACACAAACTTCTAAAATTGCTGAAACTATGGGAGAAAGTAGTTGAACAAAGATTAGGATATGCAACAATAGTTTTAAATGAGTAATATGGTTTGATGCCGCAAAGATCCACTATGGAAGCTATTTTTCTATTAATCGACTAATGAAAAAATATTGTTAGTCCTTCCGTAAATCATGGAGTTTTCTACATTCATAAATGGAAAAGGAAACTAAGAGTTTGGGGTCAAAAAACACACCAGGTGTACTTTACCTCCTCTGTGGTGGGCATATAGTCCACATCAAGCTGTTTGAGACTTGCTTCACAGCATTGTCGCACATAGTCAGGGGTACCCTTGACCTCAACATGAGTCCAATCAACTGAGATAATGCCACATTTTGTGGCTAACTGAACTTGTTCTCGAGGAAGCTACTTCAGTGCCTGAAATGGAAAAGAGTATTTTTTTGATAATTTGAGAACATAATGCAAGTAGAAGCATATGTTGTCCATGATATGCGTATCTCAGCTGAACCTATTCTTTTGCCATATGAATAATAAATACAATTAGCCGCTCTAATATACTGACTTTATTAGGTCAATCGTGTGGTTTATGCTTCCTTTCCTTCTTCACTTTCTAAAGCTATAATCCAAATATTCCCACTTAAAAGCTTTGCTAAACGGCCTCTATGTAATTAGTCAAACAAACATTTGGAAAATATTGGTCCCTAACAAAGAAAATGAAAACTAACCTTGTCAATCATGATCTTATTGTCATGTTTTTGTCCATAGACATCTGTTGTATCGAAGAAGGTGATACCCTTATGAAAAGCCTCCTTTAAAATTGAACATCCAGCTTCATGGGAGAGTGGAGCATTTAGTATTCTAGAAAGTCCCCTACATCTGAAGCCCAATCTAGAAACCTACAGAACAAAATGGACACTGTCACATGGAAATATTTGTTTTTCACATTGAACCAAAACACAAATAATGAACCAGGCCATGATAAGCAGTCAACGAAAGTCAGATAATAATTGGAAAGCATCGATTCAACCCCCTGGCCCACTCAATATGGAACAAATATACTTAGCTTGTGTTGTGTACCATTTTTAGCATGGAACCGACAAAGAAAGTTGTGGCATTACCATTACCCATTCAAAAACCATTACACAATATTCAATTGAAACATGGTAATTGCTATTACTACTGTATACTGACCATCATTTCCTTCCTCTTTTGTTTCATCTCCTGATTTCCAGACAATATCTTTCAAACCAATTGCGAAGTTCTTGTAGAACTGTAATAAAGAATGTGCAATGTTGAGCTTAAAAATTATAGTCAACAGGATACAAAAGCAACAAATGTGCACGAAGGGATTCCATAACATGGGACAATTGTGCACAAAAAGGTAGCAATTTGGTTGAACTTCCAGTAAGGACAAGCCACAAAGCCTACAGTTAAAATTTCTGGAAGCAAAACAGTTGGATGACAAGGATATGCCACTGTCCAATAGAAAATCACTTGCTTTTGCTAATTGCAAAATCCAAAATTTTTTATGCAGAGCTTCATTAGGTGCCATTAGCATGAATAGTAGGGTGCATAAAACCAATAAATAAACAATTACATAAGCATTAAAACCAAGTGTACTTTTTCCAGTAGTGATACCAAACTACTTGAACTCAGCTTAATAAAAGTTTTTTTGAGTTCAACTTAAAAATTTAACAAATCAAATTTGAACAAATTTTGAAACTTGTTAAAAATTTTAAACAAATTTATAACAGTTAACTGTTTAACTTATTTGGCTCGTTTCTCACCCTTCATACATTTATTAATAATATTTTGACACCTAACAATTAAATCTCTTCAAAATTATGCTATAAAAATAATTTTAAAAAATTATTTGAGAGCTTTAACTTTATAATAAAATAAGAAAAATCTTTGATAAAACGACATTCTCACATGTACAAGTAATTGAGGAGACAGGTGATTCTATTGACAACATAAGGATTCGTTTATTAAATTTGTTAGTGAAAAGTCCGTGCCTACGGAGTTGAAGAAATAATATGTTGTTAAAGCAAGTATTTCCCTTTTAGAGAAAATGAGTCACAAATTTATTTTAAAATAGAGAAGTTTCTATTTTCACGCCATCAATAATCTTCTTAGTTCTCACCATTTAAGTGAAGCATACAAATTGTGCATTTTTTGTATTTGTAGCTCGGCTTTTCGCGCTCCCTTTTGGAAGAATGAAATAGTCCTTACAGTTCGGACTCCACTTGTGTTGGTTCTAATTTGATTTCACAAGTGCAATGTGAAACAATGGAAACACAAAAAGAGTCCAAATCCGGCAATTTCTTTTGAAAATCGATGTTTGAATCAAATGCCAAAAATGGACTGCTTTGCTAGATTTCAGAGTCACCACCTAAATATTTGTTTTTGAAAAATTTAGGAAACCCATGACTCGTGCCAAAGGCTATTAGTCCGTCGTTATCAAAGTGTCTTGGTTCGGGAACTTAGGTATGAGAGGGGAAGGTTAATAATTGAACACCCCACTCACCCGATCAAAGATCGGCCTCTACTAATCATGATGTGGTTTTTATGTACAGTATATGCTCTTGTTCTATATGTAACATACAAGTATAGACTAATTTCACAAAAATTAGAACGTTTGATTTCATGTTTGTTTTGAAAAAAATGTTTTGAATATGTATCACTGAAAATGGTGATCTCATATATACATGAATCAAAGTATCCCAATTCAAGTAATTAACCTTCATCCACAGGCATTCAAACAGGTATATCAAATAAGCAGTTAGCCTCATAGTAGTATGTTTTGATATGACATCATTCACACTTATGCAATATGCTAAAGCAAAAATGCTTACCTTAATGTCCGAAGGCGAGTCCAAAAAGAAAGCAAATAGTTAGAAAAAAAATGCATGATCCTAATTTAATGACTAATGCAACACATGCAACGTGCAATTAAGGTTCGACTACTAGTATGGCATGTGAGTCAATTCAAGGCATGTGATAGCGCATTTATGCAAGTAAGGAGTTTGAATTTGACATTTGAATAATATGATGAGCCGAACTTTTATGCATGTAAACGAATGGATGCAAATCATGAAAAATGCTAATTAAACATGATGTCCCTAACCTAACCATCATAAGCAGTGAAATAAAAGGGAGAAAGAATGGGGTTGGAAGACATACAACTTATTACATATTTGTCCTCGCGAAGGAGGGTCCAAATGTCCAAATGTCCAAATAAATAATTATTAGAAAGTCGAATGACTAATAAATGAAAAGGGGCTGTCTAATTTATTACAATAATAATATGCAATGATTGCTCGATACTCCTCAGGAATTATTCTGTCTACCTTGCTGGGATTTCTTCACCCCTAGTTACTGCTTTCAAAAAGTGTATTGTTTTGCAATTTATTGGAGCCTTGCCGACCCCAAAATGCCACTCAGTCGAGCCCAAAATAAATTCAATACTTTGTTTTCTTGTGAAAATCTGTTTTTTGTACCTGAGGTGAAATAATGCAGACAGAGTATTCCTAGCCATGTTTGTCCTTTTTTTTTTTACCCTTCTCTATCATAAAAATACTCAAGAGATGGTTGGAATCATCTCCAAAACCATCAATTAGCAAGTTGATTGCTTGATGATCTCAGATACAATTTGGACAATGATCAATAAATGCAATGAATAAACAACCACCCCTCCCTCCTATCATGAAGTAAATTCAAGAAGGGAAGTAGAAACGCTTCAAGATTCATCAAAATATCATGAATTGATGTAAGACAAGCCTTGACACAATAGACTCGATATAACGTCCGACCGAGTCCAATTAATCTTGTTACTTCTTGATGTCGGTTGTAATCCAATTTTAACCAATTTTTTAGCCTTTTTTATTACCTTTCCATTTCTTTATCTTTTCTCCTGTTTGTGCAAAAGTGATATTTACGTCCACTAAGTCCAAAACGCAATAAAGAGAAACAAGCATCAACTTAACCCGAGAAACAAATCTTATTTTCTTCGGAGGAAATTACAAAGGAAGAGTCAAACTTATTTACAAGCGATAAGGAATTCCAAGTCAAACTCAAAATGTGCAACAAGGACTAGTCAAACTCAAAAGAGTGATAATGACTTAGAAAAATCCAAACTTGAGTGATAATGACTTGAAATCCAAACTTGTTAATAAGTGATAATGACACTTTCCTTGGTGATTTCCAAGGGTCAATTAGTCCCTTAAAAGTAAACACACTGACGAATAAAGAGAAATGAAAAATAAAAGATTGTGCTTTAGTATAAGAACATGTATACATTTGGGGTAGTGAACCTCCAAAGAATTTAAACCGTTAAGTATAGAACGTTTTATGCTTTTGGTAGTAAATCCCCTAAGAGATTAAATCAGTAACGTTGTATACTTTTGGAAATGAATATTCTAGGCATAAAACATTTTATGTCTTTCGTAGTGAATCTCCAAAAAGATTAAACCATTAAGCATAGAACGTTTTATACCTTTAGTAATGAACCTCCTAAGCATAAAACGTTTTATGCCTTTGGTAGTGAATCTCCAAAGAGATTAAACCACTAAGCATAGAGCATTTTATACCTTTGGTAATGAACCTCCTAAACATAAAATGTTTTATGCCTTTGGTAGTGAATCTCCAAAGAGATTAAACCATTAAGCATAGAGCGTTTTATACCTTTGGTAATGAACCTTCGAAGAGATTAAACCATTAAGCATGGAAGAGTTTCTTTCTTATACTTGAACCACAATCTTAATTTTTCACAACTTTTTAATCGAAATAAGCAAAGAATGGAGGGAGGTTGCAGAGATGATTATGCGAAGTTGATTAATTGGTTAGTACAAACAAACTTGATATTTAAAATATAAATCGTTAAAATAAATTAAACTGCCCCCTAAATAGCATACAATAGTGCTAAAATTAAGCTATAGAAAGCGAGCAAAATTAAATAGGATCAAGTTCGTAAACAAGTGGAAGGAAGGGTGGCTAACCCCTCCACTTTTACAACTTCAAATCACATAGTTTAGATGTTGAAAAACAGCCCCCAAAAGAACTTGAGAGAAACCTACCACTTTTACTATTCACCGCCGGAGGTTACTATTCATCCGGTGGGGTAAATTATCTAAAGTAATAAATTACAACAGTTTATATACAATATTTAAATTATAGCAGATATGTGGATGGTGCAGCCTTCCCATTAAAGCGATAAAAAAAAAAAACAGTTATGAAAGGAAGTAATTGAAGTATTTAAACAAATTATATAACATTTTTAAATTAAATGAAAATTTGCGAAAACTCACCTTCTGGGGAAATGATGAATTTTTTGAGTCACAAACTTTCTTTTGATTACTCTCAAGTCTGTGGAATGTATTCTCAATTCTCAGACCAAAATTTGGAATTACAGCTTTAGTGGTTGGTTTTTGAATGGTGTATTGATTAAATGGAAATAAAAATATCAAAAAAAATATTTTATTTTCCCTCTCTCTCTCTCCAAAAAAAAAACTAATTTTCTTTCTTTCTAATTCTTTTTCTCTCAAACTCTCTCACACCACTTTATTTCTCTCTCTCTCTGATCCCCCTTTTTTTTTCTTGTTGAGTCTCTCCTTTTGTCCTTATATAAACAAAAAAGTTAATATAATAATATAATATAATAATATAAAGATTATAATATAGATATTATATAAAGATATCTTATATATGTTTTATGCTGATAGCTTTGGATGTCGGCAGCCGAAGGCTGATCGACATCAAAACA